>OW285236.1:108950754-109569633 GCA_935421215.2 Melolontha melolontha | reverse complement strand
TATCGACAATGAACAAGAGTACCTTTTCTTTAGCTTAATGTTCAAGGTATCCAAATTTGTTTTTTTAACTCCTTATCATACAGGGTGTTAAAAATGTAAGCATTAAAATGTACAACCTAGTCCTAGTCCTGGTAAACTAAACAAGCTAATAATTAAATTTAAGGGCAGTATTTTAAGAGGTCCTTACTACTGTTTATCATATTAAATTTTCATTAAATTATAATAAGGAGTTTAAAAGTTATTCAAGAAAAATTGATTTCCAGTGCCGTCCTTAAGGAGGCCGTATCTCCGTAGGGAGGGCCGCTAGGAAAAAAATTATGGGAACTTGTCATCTTATTTTTTAATGTTCTATCTGAATCCGAGAGATTTTCCCGGGCACTTTGTATATAATCGTATGCATAGGATCTCAGTTCGATTTCATCGATTATAGCGCCATCTCTCATGAATTGAAAACAAATGTTTTAGATAAATCCTACGTACTTTTTTCAGTAGAATTCGCATCTGTAATAAAATATATGGGTTCCTATTTAAGATTTCAAAATTACCCCTGCCCCACCTACATGGAGGGAGAGAGAGGGACTAATTCTAGCACTAATGTATTTCGTCCATTAAATTATTAAATTTTAAATCTGGACATTTTTTCGTGAACTGTTTTTTTTTCGAGATATTCCAAAGTTTCGAGTTAAAATTGCCAAGGTGAAAGTTATGTATTTAGTTGCATTGATTTTATTATTATTATTAGATAACTAGCCAGAAATATGGTAACATAATAAAAAAAAAAAAGATGATTATTGATTTAGGATGGCAACAAAAAAATTTAGCAAGAAAAAGTTATAAGTATTGAAAGAGCATTTAAAACATATTATATAATGAAATATTTAAGTAAGTACCATTAGAAATTATGCTTATAGTAAATTCAAAAGTAATATCCAATATTGTGAAGTGAAATATATAAATATAATTACAAAACAGAAGAATTGTTACATAGAAATCAAAACGATTCAAGAATTTAATAAGAAAAGAAAAGATTACATATTGCTATGAATAGTGGTTTGAAAATTCAGCACGCCACCATCCACAACTAGTTTTCCCAACTAGGTTTCTCAACCGGTGAATTTTCAAATATGAGACTTCTAACTTCTCGGGTTCCAATCGGAAAGTCGTGTTAATTTCTACAAAGTCAGTTGAGCGCCAGCAAAATGTTTACAAAAATTTTATTTACTTATTTTATATATATAAAGCCAGAACAACAATATTGGTTTGAACAATAAATAAAACGCAGGATAAAATTTAAACTGAATATTTAATACAAAAATCAAAAAAAGAAAAAAAATCTATCTTTATAAAGTATAAAGATCCTGTATTATACAAACATACATGAGGTAAAAATATTCACTGAAAAATTGACAGCTAAGTGAATGAAAAAACTTCCTCTTAATGACTCCGATCAAACTTATCTAAAAATAATAAAGTTCAATATTAATTTCTCCCCAGAGAACCACACCGTATAATCAAATTCTGATACTCGAGCAAAAAGTTTCTACATGCGCAAAAAACATGTACAAAAGCCCTGAATCCTCTCGAACAAATTATAATTACGATAATTTTAACATAGAAATTTTAATAGTAGGCTTTATTATTTATATTTCTAATAATAAATCTCTTAATTAACAAGCTTGGATACAATAAAAATATTCCTATAATTTTAATTTATGTTTTATGATATCATAAAAAAATATCTACAGTAGTACCCCATTATTCGCTGACTCCGTATCCGCGGTTTCAGTCATCCGCGATTTACCTATGATGAGCAGAAAACGCGTTATATCAATAAATATAAAAGTTATAGGAGCATTTGTCGATATATCGTCGTATATATGAGTCATCCCTTGAATTCGGCGCTCTCTTATGATAAGTTAAACAAGTTGGAACGTGCTTAAGGTGCCACTCGCTTTTACTTGTACATATAAACGCTCCTGTTATTATCGCGAATTATCGGACAAGACAGTGCTTGCAATAGTTTTTAAATAAAGCAAGTAAATTTGAAAATCATTTTAAAATGGCTTCTAAACCAAAAAGAAAACGTGAAATGCTCACTATTAGTGAAAAAATAAAAATCATTAATATGATTGAAATAGAAAAAAAAATCTATTGCAACTGTTGCTAAAATATACAATAAAAACGAATCTTCGATACGAGAAATGCTAAAAAACAAAGATAAGATTCGAGCTAGTTTTTCTAGTGCACCCCAAACTGCAAAAGTTGCAACCACAATACGTAATAAAGTGTTACTTAAGGTAGAAAATGCCTTAAATTTATGGGTGGAAGATATGACAAGAAAACATATTCCTATCGATGGCAAAGTGCTACAACAAAAGGCGTTGGTTTTATATGAAGATATGCAGACCCAAGATTATACTGAAGAGGAAGGAAAATCATTCACAGCAAGTAGGGGGTGGCTGCATAGATTTAAAACTCGGTTTAATCTAAAAAATATAATAATGACAGGGGAATCTGCGTCGACTGATCATGTAGCTGCTGCCCTGTATCCAGAAAAATTTAAACAAATTATTGCACAAAAGAATTATCATCCAAAGCAAGTTTTTAACTGCGATGAGACTGGTCTTATGTGGAAAAAAATGTCTCAACGGACTTATATTCATAAGACTGCAAAGAGTGCACCAGGCTTTAAAGCAATTAAGGATAGACTTACCTTGATATTTTGTACAAATACAGCTGGTCATATGATTAAACCCGGACTTGTTTACCGATCACAGAATCCACGTGCTCCTAAATACAAATATAAAGCTTGCCTGCCTGTGTTTTGGCAATCAAATCGAAAGGCGTGGGTTACGGCTGTTCTATTTATACAATGATTTCTTCAATGCTTTATTGCGGAAGTGAAAAGATATTTGGAAAAGGAAGAATTACCATTTAAAGTGCTGCTGATACTAGACAATGGTCCTGGGCATCCTGTGTCACTAGGCACAGAAGATAAAAATGTATAAGTGCTTTTGTTACCACCTAACACGACCTCATTGCTTCAGCCCTTTGATCAAGGTGTCATTAGATGCTTTAAAGCCATATATATTCGACAGGTTTTCGAAATGCTGTATACAATGGCTAACGAATGCTCTGATATGGGGCTCATGGAATGCTGAAAGTCATTTACAATTGCTGACGCAATTCTATTTATCAAAGGAGCGATGGAGGAATTAAAGTCAGAAACGATAATAGCATGTTGGAAAAATCTGTGGAATGACATCGTTCTTAGTTCTGTAGACACATGATATTAATTCACATCTAACAACGATATTTAACATAGCGCAGAAAATAGATGGAGAAGGATTTAACGATATAACCCAAGAGGAACTCAGTGATTACAGAAACGAAGAGGATCAAGTATTCACCAACGAGGAATTGGAAGACCTTGTGAAATCTTCTTCAGAAGGGAGTGATGATGAGGATAAGGGTCAACAAGAACCGCCAGCATGGACGCTTGAAAAAATTTCAGCGATATTTCGAACTGCTCAAACATTAAAAGAACAGATAGTAGAATATGATCCAATAATGGAACGCAATATAAAAATTACTCGCACTATAACAGAAGCCTTGAAACCTTTGGAGGATTTGTTTATTGAAATGAAAAGATAAAAACGACAACTACCAATAACAATGTTCTTTGAAAAAGTCGACAAAACTATCGATAATGCACAGCCATCAACATCGTTTGCTTCGAATCTAAGTAAACAATCGACTGCTAACTTGGACTTGGAGGAAGATGAATGAATATGAAGCTCACGATGATAAAGTTTTTCTTGTTGTATATTTTCTTGTTGTGTATGTAAATATGTACTATATGTACATACTCGTATGTATGAACTTATATATTTATTAAACTTAAATTCTATTTGTGCCACAGCACAAGAATATTTATTTATTTATTGTTTATTTATTTTAAATAAATATTATATAACTTATTTTTTCTTGTATCATTGTTTTAACTTTGCTTCATATTTCATATTGTGCTCGAAAATAAAGCGTTCGCTGCTATCCGCGGTTTTCAGTATCCGCGGAAGACCACAGAACCAAACCCCCGCGGATATGGGGGTACTACTGTACTTACAAAACTGGAGACTGACAAAAAGGTGCTTATTCTATATTAATCATCAAATAGCATACGAGAATTTAAATCAACAACTCTCTAATACATCAATAAATCACCTTTCAAACTAATAACCGAATTAATTCAATATAATTAATTATATCACACCAAGCTACCTTCTAGTTCAAGCTATTAAATTGGTCTCCTTGAATTTACCTAGGCCTCTACAACACATTGGCCTCGAATAACTAGTTTTTATCACACGTTAAATTTAAATAAATTTTCAAAATATACACATCTATCCAATTTAAAAAAGTGATAACGTGGACATAATAAAAAGTATTACTAAATAGAGAGTGTAATGTAATAGCAGGATACAGATACCTCAAGTGGAAAGTAGAAATATATATTTGGGAAGATTTAAATATTTGATTGTTGTAGAACACCTAGACATTTGACGGATGACAAAGAACTTGACAGATAATTGAAGAATTTTAGCAAGATTCTTTTGGTTTAAGAAAGTGGCATTATTACTATAGTAACTATAATTGTAAATCTAAGGCATTTCATGATTATTTATTTGTTTAAATGTGTATTAAAAAAAATAATAATAAAATAAAGAGAAGAAAATTATATATGCATTTAAAACACATATCTTTTGAACAGGCGATATACGAGAACGAATCGAAAGATAGCATATAACTTTTTCAAAAATTTTGGAAAAATTTGATAATATAGATATAGATCTGTAATTGCAAATATGCGACATTTAACCTTTTTTGAAAACGGGGTATATATGCGCCCATTACCATAGTTGACGTTCTGATGGCCAAGTTAATTATTTTGATGAGATCTTGTGAAACTAAAGAAATTAAAATTTTTAAACAGTAAGCTTGGCATAAAGTCATCCCCAACAGCAAATTTTTATTTATTTATTTATTTAGACATTAGACATTACAAGACATCCAATCCCAAACCATGTCTACAATATATAAACATATAAATAGCCACATATAACTTAAGATGTACAACATAAAAGAAACTCTAATTTACATCAAAGTCCATATTATTCACATACTTAAAGAATACAGTTTTCGTGCAATGAAACACATCCACATCAAAGGGCAAACCATTCAGTTCCCTCATAGCCGAATCTATAGGATTTCTGAGTCCATATGTCGTCCAATGGTAGCTCACTGAATAAACATCGTTATTTCTTGTACTCGCTGCTGGTACTCTCACATCGAACTGGGCTCATTCTATGTAACCGTTGAACAACCGGAATCCAAACTTGAAGTATGCCTTTCTCTGCCTTGATTCTAGTGATGCAAAGCCCTGCATCTGTTGGGACAGGTGCAGTCGTTGTAAGTAATTATAGTAACTTTTAGCGATATTTAGCTTATAGAGTACGGAATTTACCATGTTGCGTTGAATTCTCTCAATGCGTTCACAGTATGTAGCGGTGTATGGGTTCCATATAATGCAACAATATTCCAAGATTGGCCGCACCAGTGAACAGTACAATTTTATAATAGCCATAACATTTCTAAAATCCCGGGTCTGGCGCTTGATAAAACCGCCACAGATCTTATTTGCTGTATCCTGATGCATCCACGGTACCACCTGTCAGGTATCTCCGTCATTAATGCATCAAGTAATCGCTCATATTTCCTTCACCTTAACTTTATCTCCCATACCCTGTTCCATCTCTCATTTTCTTACTTACTCTTTAATATTTACCTTATCATTTTATGCAACGCATCCCAGTTTTCAACGGAGTCTAACATTGTGTCGATTAGATTTTTCGATGTTATTTCGGTATTAATTTGTAATGTTAGTTTGATCTTTTCACTTGCTGCTTTCCACCGGTTACATCAGAAAATTGTGGGTTTTACAGTATCGATTTCCCCACAATTCACCCACTTATCTTTCCTTCCTTTGTCTATCCGTTTTATGTTGGTTTTGAATAGCCCATGTCCACTAAGTGCTTGCCTTAGATAATAGTCGACATTTCTGTGGCCACACTTGATCCACTTCCTCAGGTCTGGTATCAGTTCTTTGGTCTACTGTCCCTTACAAGTGTATTGCTGGAGAATATTCTATTATTTTTTTAAATATTAAAAATCTAATGATAAATCTGATTTCTAGCCATCATTTATAAAAACTGCATTGTTTTTTCTAAATATTTTTATGAAAAATGTATAAATAAAGAGAAATTAGGTATACGTCATAAAGTGTTTCTTTGCAGTTCGTACTACCTAAGTGTGAACCGCAAATTGTATTTGATCTCTTTCTAACACACATAAATACGCGCTGTAATACTACACACATTAGTAATTTTATAGGAGTCTTATGCCATGTGACTGCAAAGAAACATTTTATGAACTGTACACCACTATTAAACAACGTTAGCATTTCATGTGATTACACTATCTACTAGATACTTACTTATCTACCGGATAAGTAACTATAATATTTAGTGAGGAAATTAAAATGTATTCAGCGCATTCGAAAAGTAGCGGATAAATTCAATAAAAATTAAAAGGGTTTTTCAAAAAAAATCTCGGGGCCCGTCGATTTTTATTTTTAGTTTAGAGTTTTCTCATGTGAAATTGAAATATACAAAAACCGACATGACGTCATTTTTTTAAATATAAACACAATTTTTTATTACAGAATTAGAAAGGCAACTTTGTTTACAAGGTAATTTTGGATGATGGTTACATAACGAAATTTTGAAGTAATATTATCGTAAACATTAAAAATGAAAACATAATCATCTAAATTATATGTTCGAATTGAGCACCGTTAACAATCAGGCAATAGCCAAGGCGATTAAGAAATTATTTTTGAACGTTGTCGATGACATCTGTGATAATGTTTCTAATTTCTTGGCGTATTAGTGCTTTTAAATCTTCTAAATTCGCTGGTCGAGTCACGTATACTTTACATTTTAAGTATCCCCACAAGAAATAATCGGGAGGAGATAAATCTGGTGATCTGGATGGCCACTCTATTATCCCTATTCTACCTATCCAATGATTTGGAAAAACTTGATCCAAATAAGCGCGAACAGGTAAAGCGTAGTGTGGCGGCGCTCCATCTTTAGAAGATGTAAAAGCACGAATACGCCATGAAATTTGAAACATTACCGCAGATGTCATCGACAACGTTCGAAAAGAATTTCTTAATCGCCTCAATTGTCTGATTGTTAACGGTGCTCAATTCGAACATTTAATTTAGATTATTATGTTTTCATTTTTAATGTTTACCATAATATTACTTCAAAATTTCGTTATGTAAACATCATCCAAAATTACTTTGTCGTTTGCAAAAAAAAAATGCCCTTCCTAATTCTGCAATAAAAATCGGTGTTTTATATTTTAAAAAAATTATGATGTCATATCGGTTTTTTTGAGATTTCAGTTTTACGTAATGGTCCGAAGATTTTTTGAAAAACTTCCCTTTTAATTTTTATTGAAATTATCCGCTACTTTACAAAAGCAGTGTAAATTTAATTTAAGAGGGGTGTGCTCGCTCTCTGAAATGTGTTTTATATATGTAACAAAACGATAGCTGATAGAAAGTTGAAATTTCCAAAATAAATTGAAAATATTACTAAAGTGCTTTTTTTTTAAATTTGTTTATAGATTTCGATTTTTTTCTTCAAAAAGCCGATATGACAAATAATTATCAGTATTTAAGGAAAAATATTAAAAAATTTAAACTCAATAAATAAAATCGTAGTTTCTTAAAAACATTTCTCACGAATACTTTTTGTTTACGAGTTTATTATGTTCATATAATATCACATAATATACACTCATTGCTACATTTTAGGATATTTTTTGCAAACATGTTAAATTAATTATTTATTTCGTTGTACATTTATTTAGAACATCATGTAGAATTTTAATATTCTATTCATGAAGTCAGAATATTATTTCTACTTACTAATAGGAAATTTTTAAAACAAGACTATCTCATAAATCTATAAATACTCTCTTTAAAATACCGTTTTCTTATTGTTGATTCAGATTTTCATAGAAACTATGTTGACGGCTTTATTTCTCTCCTTACCGTTCGTTTTCTCAATAATATGATATTGCAGTCAGTTCTTATAAAAATACCAGATTACAGTACTACGTCTATTCTAAAACCTATGTTTATGTGTCTGAGCAAACGGCCTTAAGGATAGCTATCAGGGACTTTATCTAATTGTGAAGAAAGCGGCCATAAGGATTCTAAATTTTCAATTTTGAATCTGTATGATATTTTACTTAATAATGGTCAGCAGTAAAACCATTAAACCCACATTACTAGGTATTTATCTAAATCCACTGCCGACCGTACGCCACATAAATTTTATAACCTTCATAGAACTAGGTTTTTCCAGGAGTGACTGCATCTCTTTACTACAGTATATGTTAAACGAGGATTGGATATAATGACATAAGTTGATTCATTTGTGCTTCAGTATCAACAATTGTAAAGTTACGTTTACTGGGAGAAATAAGTATATTATCTACGATAATAATTCCAAAGCATTATTATTTTGTGAAGAATTTGAATAACTTGATTTTATCGGTAATATTAATTAAATTGTAGAAATTTTAAATATACATTATTCTTATTTATTCTTATTTCACATTCAGTATTCAAAGGTGGTTCTTAAACTTATGGGTACTTTCTTTAAATAAAGTTAGCCCTTCCAGGAATTATTAATACTTACTCATTACCGTTACACTGCAGTGCTAGACGGGAGACTTAAGTCAGACAAACGTGTATATTAAGAAATAGAGCCTTAGATTTATAAAATTTCGGACAGTCTTTGTTCAAGGAACTTATTATTAATAAGTTCCTTGATATTGGTAATACAACTTCTATATGCTTATTTACTTGCATCTTAATTAAAATATGTAGATAGTCTTCTGAAATTTCCCAAATCAATTGATTCTTTTGTATTTTTTGGTGTAATTTATGATTATTTATTATTAAATGCAGAAACTTTTAATTGTGCCGAGCTATAATGCCATAAAGCGATTAGAAAACTAATTTATCACCATTTGAAAGAAATAAACATTTCCTAGAGATGAATCGATAAGAAAAAATACCTCTTCTAGCAAAAATGTAGATTTGAAAATATACATCTAATGACCTGAGAAAAATTTCTAATACCAATCCATTTACCGATATAAAAACTATAATTTTCATTAAATGCGAAAATTATTTCAAAAATTTCTTACAATAAATATTGTATTTTTTTTTTAATCGATTTATACTGCCAAGTGCCTTCATACCTCTGAATAAGTATTTTGTAGAACTATTTTTTTAATATTTTATAATAGACATGTTACTATTTAACTATTATTCTATTAATATGTATTTTACATTAGAAAAATTCATATCTATACAGGGGCTTTCACCTTAACACCTTAGAACACTTTTGAAAATTTGTAGCACGTTATCTTGATACTTGTTGTTCTAAAATAAAATATTTATACTCACGAACCACTTTCGGTTTTACCGGAAGTCATTGTAAACTTTGATATTTTAAACGGAATTGCTTGGAATTGTTGCTTTTTTTCAGATTCCTTGTAAAGTGCTATAATACTTTATATTAAGGTGTCTTTAGTAAAAAATTAACGGTTTTTGAATTATTTTGAATTTTGTGAATTTTTTTATTTTTGAATGCACTTTTTAAAACCACATATCTAAGGCGTATTTTGACTGAACTAGATCATATTTCTACTGGAGACAGCGAAAGGTATAAGATTCTAAGTAATGTCTAAACATTTAATAAACCTCTTACAGGGTGTTCGAAATTTATTGATCATTTAAGTAATATTTAATTTAAAAAAATTGCTAGAGCATTCTTTAAGTTACTTTTTCAGATATGATATGGAAGAACGTCGAGTTGGATTGACGGTCATACTGATTGTATGTTCATTGTCAGTAATTCCGAAATTTATTGCAAAATCTGTAAAATATCGTTAAAAAATTCCATGAAATCGCACGTTCAACGTCACTTAGCATCGCAAACACATGCACAGAAATTGGAACCGTTGGAATCTGACAATTTTAACGAAGAACTCTGTGAAACTTTTATGGCGGCTAATATTCCATTAAATAAACTTAACAATCCCACTTGAAAAATATTACTCCAAAAATATACTGGTCGAAATGTTCCTGATGAATTCACCTTACGCAAATATTATGTTTCTAAGTGCTACACGAAAGCAGTAGAACGCATTAGAAGCCATCTTTCAAATCAGTACCTCTGGATAAGTGCCGACGGAACTGTCGATGTATTAGGACGCTGTGTGGTAAATGTTGTAGCTGGCGTACAACATCTAACTATTTCATATAACGCATATGTAATAGCAACAAAAGTTATAAATACAGTTGATGCGGAAACAGTTGCTAAAACCATTAACGAGAATATTCAAAAAATACTTCATTCGGACGACAGGTACAAAGAAAAAGTACTTTTATTTGTAAGTAACGGTGCTGCATATATGTTAAAAACAGGCAGACTATTAAAGGAAACATATCCTAATATACCGCATATTACTTGTGTAGCACATGCTCTCCACAGAATCTGTGAATATATCAGAGACACCTTTCCAAAAGTTGATAGACTTGTATCCGCTTTTAAAAAAGTTTTAAGAAAAGCACTATTGAGAGCAGCTCTTTACAGGGAAAAATTTACATCTCTGTCACTGCCTCCCTCTCCAGTAATAATTAAATGGGGAACATAGTTGGAAGTTTACAAAATATCATTACATGTTTAAATGACGATGCAAAGAACTAACACAAATTCCAAATTTAAAAAACCCGTTGTAGTTTATTCAGGAACACTTTGGAAATTTGCCATTGAGGGTAGCTCTTTACAGGGAAAAACTGCTATGTTTGTCACTGCCTCCCTCTGAAATTTTCCAAAACTAATCACTTATTTTGAAAATCGCAATCTCAAATTAAATGATGGTTTAACGACATTACATGTGGCTATTAATAATTTGAAAAGTATTCCAAGTGACTTCGGATGTGGCCTTCGGCAAAAGTTAGATGCAATATTTAATAGAAATCCAGATTTAATAACAATGCCACAACATCTAACTGCAAAATACGCGGAAATAGAAGAATATTTCCAGTATGCACCTATAACCAGTTGCGATGTAGAAAGGACGTTTTCTATTTACAAGAATGTATTTCATTCAAAGAGAACAAATTTTACAGAAGAGAACCTTGAGAAAGTATTGCTAGTAAATATTAATACTCCTTTGCTCTACTTGAACTACAAAATGAACAAATAAAAATGTATTTCGTATTTTGTAGCCGTATATATACCTGTTTTATTATTATAAGTATAATTATATAAATAAAATTAAAAACTTTAAAAATACAAATGTTCAATAGTACGCTCGTGGGCGATGATTCATCAACCTCTCGTGTCCGGTCTCTAGTTGTTGGTAGTAAACTTTGGAAAAAAAAATTCTAAATAGTTTTGGAATTATACCAATTGAATGAATTTAGATTCATAAAACTTTCTGCGAAAAGGTTAGAAAAGAAAAAAATTGCATAACTGAGAATAGATTTTATATCATATGAGATAGCAAAAATAATAATACATTAACAAGCAAAAAAGTGAATAAAATGAAGATATTAAAGAAAAATAATGTTAAGAATGATATTCGCAAATGTTAAAAATGATCTCCGTTACGACCTAAACAAGCATACTTCTTTTTCTTAACTCTGTTGTAGTTGCTTTTCTTACTTGTTCAGCGTTCAAGTTTCGAAAACCGTCTCTTACTCTAGTTATGCTATTCTCTGTTTTGTACGAGAAACACATAAACCTCATTTTTTATTTTGCCCCATAAATAAAAATCTAGGGGAGTCAGATCGAGGGATCTAGGTGGTCAGAACCAAGGTCTATTGCGGCCAATCCACCTATCCTCAAAGATATTGGTTAATT
Organism: Melolontha melolontha; assembly: GCA_935421215.2. Classification (NCBI taxonomy): domain Eukaryota; kingdom Metazoa; phylum Arthropoda; class Insecta; order Coleoptera; family Scarabaeidae; genus Melolontha; species Melolontha melolontha. Next base: position 109,557,553 of record OW285236.1, on the reverse strand, counting down.
CCCGATATACCTCATGTGAAGAGTGAGCGGGTATCCAATCTATTTGAAATCAACATTTTCGTATTAGATTGGATTGTAGGTTATTCAAAAATGGCAGTACTACTTCCCTTAACAATTTTATTGTTAAATTTTCATAATAGATTTCGTTTGCAACGTGGTTATGTATAATTATTTCAAAAAATCAAAGCTAAAAGTTTCCTGAAAATTTGCTTGTCTTATTAGAGAAGCAAATTTTCAACAAAATCCACATGCTATTGCATGTGGATTTTGTTGTGCGCAATGATGACAATTTCTTCTATTAAAAATCCTTTCACGGTTAAATTTCGATTCATCCATCCATATAATTTTACATAAAAATTTGGGATCTTCTTGTATTTTAGTTATTTTAAAATAGTAAAACTGAATTCTTCTATCTTGATCTGGACTAAACGCCTGAACAGATTGGAAAGAATTAGGATGCATTTTATTTTTCTTTCAAATCCTATGTATTGATGTACATGAAATTCCTACACCTGCAGACGCCGGGGGTATAGAACGGGATGCGCATGAAAATATCCCAAAACAATAATTTCATTACTTTCGTCGCCCGTAATCGCTTTTGAAACTTCTTGTCTTGAATTCCAAAGCGAATGAAATTTGACTCTATTCGCTTGAATTTAGTTTTATTCATTGCTGGTAAATGGGGGTATCTATCATTAAAAAGTCGACATGTTCTTTCAATAATTTGAAGAGATTTATCATGAATGTAGAATAAATCAAAATATCACTATTTGAATAAATACTTAATTCGTCTTGCATATTTGTAAATAACTTAAAACTGGTTAGACACGAAATAAACTTGATGACAATTTTGACAGATCAGATTTACTTTTCAAGACTGCGATTTTCCTTGTTTAATGCTCTATTTAGAAAATAATAATTAATAACTCTAAAACTATGAGATATAGTAGCTGTACGATGCAAAATGCTTATATTATTACTATTTATTACTATGGCGTGCTCATCTACAGGGTGTTTCATTAAAAAAACAATCGATTTTTCTTTAATTAAAGATTACTTAAATAATGAATAAATTTAAAAAACCCTGTAAGAGATTTCTTAAATGTTTAGACATTTCGCGGAATCTTATACCTTTCGCTGTTTCCCGTAGAAATATGACGTAGTTCAGTTCAAATACGCCTTAGATATGTGGTTTTAAAAAATGCATTGAAAAACAAAAATTTCACAAAAATCAAAATAATTCAAAAGCGCTTAATTTTTTACAAAAGAAACCTCAATATAAAGTGTTATAGCACGGAATCTAAAAGAGCAATTAAAAAATAACGAACGGAATACGTTAAAAACCCTGTACATATCGAGACGATTAATGGAAATATATTATCATGTTATCAGAAATTTAAAAGGATTGTAAAATTAACCCGTAATATACAATATTTTGCTTCTCAAAAATATCACAACATAACCACTTTGTGGGTCATATATTGATCGGATGCACCTATTTCCTTCCAACTATAGAATTAGTCTAGATTAAATAAGATATATAATTACAGGATTCTATAAGTACTATTTAAGAGGAAAATTTGCAAACGTACATTTCAAGGTACTCTATTCGGTCTAAGCCAATAGAAAACTTTCTAATTCAAGTATAAATAGTATTAAAGTTATAATTGTATAGAACTAATTTGCTGGCGCCTATAAGTACAGAGATAACACATTCTGCTGGCGATGGATGTTCATTAAATATTTCCACAATATATATGAAGTATAATTTGGTTTGTTTTCAGAATAAATATTAAATTATAAATAAACTCACTATCTTTTTATTATATATTTTCAGGCAATGAATTTCGTTAAAGCTTAGTTGAATGAAAGACAGAGATTTTATCGTAAATAGAATAGAGGAAGTAGAGGTAACTAGTTATAGTTTCTAAAATAATGCGTTTATACACAGCGATTATTATTGAGTTTTGCGTTGGTTTTAATATCTACGCTTTTCTCGTTTGTTTTGGTTAATATATGAACTAATTATTATTTTATTATATTAAATCTTGGTGGCAATAGATTTATATCAACTTTATAGTGAAGCTTTACTATTTTTTTCTTGAGAAAATACCGTAGTTCTTTAGTCGTGGGTACTTTGTTTAAAATTTTATATTACAATATAGAAGATTTCTGAGGATGAGACGATATACTTTTGTATATTTAAAACTACTAAAGTTTATATTGTATACGGTATACTTTTAACTACAGATACAATACACAAAAATCTAAAACAATTGGAAAGATAGTCTCGAGTGGGCAAAACCCTACAATTTATACAGGGTGTCCAGAAACTCTCCTGACAAACGAAGACCGGAGATTCCTCTGATAATTTTAAGACAATTAAACCCAAATTCACCTAGTCCGAAAATGCTTCCTAAGGGAGCTAGAGTTCTTTGAAGATGGCGCCTTGTATTTATTTTTTTTTAAATTCCTCCAGAACGCTTCTACATATTTAGAAAAATAAAAACTGGTATGCTTATTTATCCTCCAGAGATGAATCGATTCCATCAATTGCGAATTTCTAGTACCGGTTATAGGCGTCCGTTTTGGGTAGGTCAACGGTTATTTTAAGGCATAACTTTTTTGTCTTTAACTTTTAAGCATTTGTGACACTAGATTATTAAATTTTCAGGTATTCCAGTACTAAAAGGTACTCTTACATTAAGTCGGTAGGATACACCGTTTTCTAGAAAAATCGATTTGTCGTTTTAATGCTTCGATGTCGAATTTTTCTCTTGCTACGACTTTGTCATCAAATGGCATAATACCGGACTTTCTAAAACCACTAATTATTACATTTTCCTCGATGTCTCTCCACGTTTCTGCAATAAGTATTGAAAACATATTTTTTGTAGTTTGCGCTCAACATTATGTCTCTGCCACGTAACGTACTTGTTATCCCAGGTTGTTTTAAGAGATTTTAATACGGAAACGTCGAGGGGTTGCAACAGGTGAGTTGTGTGAGGTGGTAATTTTAGAATTGTAATATTTTGTCGCCTTGCCAAGTCAATAACTCGAGTGCTGACATGTAAGGAATGCCCATCGTATATGATGAGTACTGGCCTCTGTTCGCCCAAAGCAGGAATAACAGTGTTTTGTAGGTAGTTGAAGAAAATATCACCATCCGTCTACCCTTCTTTACCGGCAGCGTAAGACATTCCAGGGAAGACATCGTCAGGAGCTTGCCATTGGTCCCAGACATTACCACCTTAAAAAATGATTAATGGTGGACCTTTTTCTCCAAAAGCACTGGCCAATAATGAGACAGTTGTATTTTCACGACCAGGAGTAGTAATACGGGAGCAGGGCAGTCCTCTTTTGCCGACAACTTTTGTTTTACTAGGATCTATGGCGAAACTACTCTCGTCAAGGTTCCAAATTTGAGAAGGCCTCTCTTCAAGTTGTAGTTCGGCTAAAGTTTCTTTCAGAAGTTTAAAATATCCATAAATTATGAAAGGGTCAGTCGCTTTTTTTCTTGCAAATTCTATAGATTGTGGTATCTTCAGACTTAAACCATGTCTTTTCTTAAACCCAAGAAACCAGTCAGTCCCTGGCATGCCATTTTTAAATGGAGAATTTACAAGTTTATGCTCCTTTACAAACTTGAAAACTAGCTGTAAAATTTCCTTTTAGGATACTCCAAATCCCCACTTCTCTAAAGTGGTAATCCCTCTCGCTAGTTCAAGCTCTTGATTCCAATCCAATGCAGTTGATCTGCCTTTATTTTGTTTCTTTGCGCCCCGAAGACCTTTTAAACGGCTGTAAATGGTACAGTATGGAATTTTATAGGTTTTGGAGGCTTTGTAGATAGTCACTCGACCCGCTTGTACTTCCCGTATAGCTACTTGTAGGTCTTCCGCGGAGTAAACTGGGTCATCACGTTTTCTTTTATAATTACGAACTATTTCGATCTGTAAATTTATATGGGGTAAATGTAATATGCATAGGGGCAAATGTGATATGCCGTAAATCACATTTGCCCCGTTGTATCATTTTTAAGGGACAAATGTAACATACAGTAGTATAAAGAAAGACGCAAATACCTCATGAAATGTAACATTCACAATATAAATTACACAGTTTTTCCACGTCAGACCAAATTTGTGAACAAGCTGGCTCTAAAAATTCCAAATGCTTCTGCAAATTCAAGAAACACCTGTTGTACTCGTTCTTTAACCTCAAATACGTAGTTCCACGAATAAACAGCTGATTCAATAGTCGGCCGGTAAAGTCGCATTCCAACAGGCTTAGAGAGATCAAGAATGTAAGTTTTGATAGTGTTTTGCTCAAGAAAGCAGTTTTGATGGAAATTTACGAAATTTTGACCTGGTATCACATTTACCCCTTTTTGACAATTACCCCACTTTACCTTACATAATTTGTGTGAAAATTCCCATCCCAATATACACACACTTCTTTCGTATTACTATGGACTCGTCAGTGCATGATGCCGGATTTACAAATTTCACAACAAAGACTAGCTTAACGCATTCAATCAAAGCATAATGGACAGCATGGAAGAAAATTTAGCGCCGCCCATCGATTAATGTAAAACATGTAAGGTAAGGTTTGGTAAAATATAATGGAATGGTGTACGATATACCAGAATCTATCGTTGAGGCATTTAAAGGATATTTTAGTGAAGTATACACTATGTCTCAAAATCTGAAATTACCAGTTATCCAAAACCTTACTAATATCACAATTACTGCACTAATTATATCCACAGATGAAATTGAGCCGGTTTACGGCATTCAAAAAATTCGTTTATTTTATATCCAGCTTTATTCTTCGAGACTGTGGTGCAGTATTTGCTATACCATTATATCGAATATTTAATTTAATATTTAATTTTTTTTACATTTCGATGAGTTTGGAAAATCGCTTATATAGCACCTGTTAAAAAAAAAGAGTGACTCGTCTGAAATACATAATTTCAAATCACATTGTATATTTCCAACGTTTTTGGATCCATTCTATATAAACATTTATATTTTCAATCAACAAATATATATATATATATATATATATATATATATATATATATATATATATTAATGTTATGGTTCAAACTGCACTCATATATCTGCATCTGAAACAGTAAAACAGATAAAACAATGCATATAACAATTATAAAAAGGGTGAAATTGGCGAATTAAGATTGTAAAATTAGTATCAACATGTATATAAATTAATACAACGAGAACAGTAATTCAAATTAACTTATTTTTATTTTTATAACTTACTTTTATATTTCTATTTTAAATTTCATAATTCAAATATTTCGCGCGATACTACCGGTATCTAATTTATCCACATTGAAATATTGTATTGATACTGATTAGACACGCCCTCTTTTTAAATTTAACCTAAATATAATAATAAATAATAAAGTTTCGAGGCTATTTGCCAATATAAAAATAGGCCATGAAAAATAAATGAACGTAGAGGAAGCCGAAAAATAATTTTACAATATATGGCCGCGTTTGTGTAATTATCCAAGTTAAAAATTAAATTACCATAATTAAACTTAACAGATCTCGTCGAAAATATATATAATTGCAACGTAGAAAATTAGCCAACCTTTTTAAGTAAAAACCAGCCTCTCATCATCGAAGATACGCCGAATATTGACGATAGTATCATTACCAGTATCCAAACTGCAACGCGTGGGCCATTTGGACGATCAAACCACGCCAAACCCATATCAAGAATCCTAACGCCGTACTTGGTGCTGCACGACTACAACGCTTCCAGCTTGACCCAACACGCAAAATCTTGGAACACAGGTTCTTGAATGACCAGTTTATAATTTCATTGCCTATAAAATTTACATATCAATAAACAATTTCATAATAACCTATATAAACTTTAATAAAACTTCTATATTTATTATCTATGCATCGTTTACCCTAGCTTAATAAATACAAGCATAATTTAACATCTCTATAACACCGTAGTACTTACCATATTAGTATAAATAATCCAATATATTCTTTAACTTAGTTTTATTTGTTCACCAACACTATATTTAGTACTATTATATTTACACATGTTTAGATCGTAATTCTCTTTATAGACACATGTCTATGTTATGATAATTGTTACAGTTCTCTAATTTTTATTTCAATATATTTTATTTTTATCACTTTAAACTGTTTTATTTGTTAGCATTTAGTTGTTGAGTTAAACACATTATATAGACACCTAACTACAATTAGGGAGGTAATTCGCAGACCGACTTTGAACCCTGAGGTATTTTATTATCTAATCTATTTTATAACCATGCTGTCCGATTGCTGTTAGTGCATTTGTATGTACACAGAGGACGTAGTTATATTTGTGATTAATTTAATCACTGGCGCCCACTATTTGAAAATTCAACATTTACAACATTACATATCATTCATTTTTATTATAATTCAAAATAACCAACTGATAAGATTCTCTTCAATATATATATATATATATATATATATATATATATATATATATATATATATATATATATTATATATATATATATATATATATTTACTTCAAAATATATATATTTAAAACAACCCTACATGTTTCAGCAAATGATGCCTTTATCAAGGAATATAAAATATAAATGACAGTATATTAATGTCATACATTTGAGTTGCTATGGATAAAATTATTCAAAGATACATTCCAATTTAATAATAATTAGAGCTGAGGATGTTCGCGGTATAACCATGGTTATATCATGTAACCATAGTAAATTACTATGGTTACATGATATAACCATGGTTATACCGCAAACATCCTCAGCTCTAATAATAATAAATCATGTCTTAGTATTCGAAAATAGATAGACAACAAAAACAGGGAAACGCAAGACAGGAGTTATTATTATGTATGCGCCCGTGGAGCGTCTTAAGATGTAAAGCTGTCGGCATTCGCCTTAAACGAGAACGAAAACCACGAAAACCTACTCGGACAACCAGACAGGAATCAAAACACGGAGCTGTCAGCATGATAAGCAAATGTATAGATATTTAAATAACTTAAGATATATAATTATATAACAGCAACATATATTATGATGGTAAGTTATTTAAATATCTATACATTTGCTTATCATGCTGACAGTTCCGTGTTTTGATTCCTGTCTGGTTGTCCGAGTAGGTTTTCGTGGTTTTCCTTCTCGTCTAATGCGAATGCCTACAGCTTTAGCGCATACATAATAATAACTCATGTCTTGCGTTTCCCTGTTTTTATTGTCTATCTATTTTAGAATACTAAGGTATGATTTATTATTATTCAATTGGAATGTATCTTTGAATAATTTTATCCATAGCAACTCAAATGTATGACATTAATATACTGTCATTTATATTTTATATTCCTTGATAAAGGCATCATTTGCCGAAACATGTAGGGTTGTTTTAAATATATATATGTTGAAGTAAAACCAGACCTTAAATCGCCAGCAAATTGAATTTACCATAACATATAAGTCATGAAATAATTATCTATATATGTATATATATATATATATATATATATATATTGATTTGGTTCTAATTACGTGTGCACAAAGATTACCTGGGAATGAGAAAAGGTGGAAATTAATATAAGGTAAAGGTATATCGTAACGCAGCTGTATGTGAACGTAACATGTGAAAATTAATGTCGAACTGTTAATAAATTAATATCCCTACAATTTCTGATAATTTACGCATAATAATATTTTATTCAAAATTCATTCTTTATTTTTAATCATTTATTAAAGTTATTTAATTCATAAACGCGAAAATAAAAAGATATTTAATTTATTTACATTCAAATTTGTATCGACATTAGTTTAGACACGCCCACTTTTTAAAACAGGAAAGCACGCGAATAGATCAGTTTGTAATACACACAACCAACATAACCTACTATCTAATGCACACGCATTTAACTTGTAAATTCCAAAAATAATTTTATAAATCTATTTAAACGATTCCTACATTCAAAATTCTACTTAAATAATAATTTATGTCAAGGTAAAAATAAAGATAATTTGCATAAAATAAATCTTTGAAATAAACAAAGGACTACTGGCGTCTATTTTTCGAAATTGATATTGTTCGCATCTAAAATATATTTGTCCGTATATAATTCATAAATATTTGGTTTAAAACAATTATTTCAATAGAATTACCGATGAAAAAAGTGCATAAACCTTAAGATCAACGTTTAAATGTTTCTACGAGATATTCGTCAAAGCATCATAAGGTGAAGCCCACCCTAGTGCCCGAGTTTTTACAACGAAATAAAGTTAAAACGTACCTGGAAACAAGTCCGATGTGCCAAATATTATATACACCGTACCAGACATAAAAGAAAATCATCCGATCTCTCCAAGCGGGAAAGTTCCTGAACCTTTATTCCTCCTGGCGGCATATTGAGATCTAAGCCGACTTTACCTTCTCCCAGCCAAACGCAATTCTTACAAACACAGGTCCTTAATTATATTTAAAGCAATTATATTTATTCTTTATTACAGCATTTACAAATAACTAAAAAATAATCTTGATTTTATCTAAGTTATAGTAATCGTTTTAAAGATAATATAGTAAAGAACCACTTTAATTCCACATTAATCTACTTAGCTGTATTTGTTGCATATTTTAACAATAATATCAGTTTACTTTGTACTTGATATACAAACACAACGATACTATTATTAATATTAATTCTATTTCATCACAAAAATAACTCACAAATTGACCTAAAGAGTCTAAGTATTTCACTATATGTGTATAGTTTTCTTTAATCCAATAAATGTTCAATATGTAAAATATAAAAGTGGTGTTTTTTATTCATGCGCAGCGAAATCGATTTTATTAATAATTATTGTGTCATTTTTACAGCCCTATTTGAGTGTCACTATCCATTGTGATCCTGAGATTAGAAAACATAAATATTCTTAATTAATCTTTTGCTCTCCGCGACATCTTTGCATAGCTGTGGATACTGCTACTAATCAGCTGATTATACGAAGAGATATTTATTTTATTTTATCAGCATTGACATTAATTATTCTCTTACATTTAATATTCAGCCATCAGCATTAGTACATTTTGGCCTAACCCAATTTTTAATCCATATGAACAAAATCAACACTCTTGGCTATGCATTAGGTACTTATAAAATAGAAATGTATTTAAAAATAAACTGCTTTAAGATTATGTTTATATCCTAAATATTATAACATTTTTTATTCCTTAGCTAAAATTAGCTATATTTATTATTTATTAAAAAATTATTGACATCACGGAAAATTCATAACCATGTTTTATTAAAATTCATTTTAATAAAACATGGTTATGAATTTTCCGTGATGTCAATCATTCATCCCATGACATGTTGGTTATGTGTATTTATTCAAAGAACCAAACTATAAGAGCTTATTTAATATAGAAGAACCATCGCAAATTTGAAATTATGAAATCTTCAAATAATTTTTTAAAATGCACTAATAGAAGACCGGAATAAAACTCAGCCTGCATATTATAAAAATTAGCACAACCTATGATATTCATTCGTTAAGAAAAAGAACTGATAAATCTTATATTTAAATGCTGTGTGTAAAATTTTGACAATTTGATCTGCTTTTATTTACTTTCAATAAATACTTTTTTTCTTTATCTAAGTTTGACCTTAAGCAAATATATCTAATGCAAGACCTTTTGTAAGTAAGCAATACATTAAATTTTTTCTAGTATATTTTGATAAAAAAATAACTTGAAATTTTTAATTAATTTGTTTCAAAACAATAACAAATAATTCAATATATAACTTTCAAGAAGAGGAAATACAAAAACTGAATTTATACCTAGAATTTTATAAAGCAATAATTATGAATTTCATGATTGAAAAGCTACAGAAAGAAATAATACAAAAATAATTGTTTTAACATGACAAACACTTCAGTCAGATTCTAAATCTGAATTTGAACTAGATGTTTCATTAGGATTTACAATAATTGGCTGAATATCCACGTCTGCTAAGTGTCTCTCTCGGTCATACCATTTACTAATCAAATTATTTGTATGTCGAACATAATTTTCCTAGGTATTTGCAGTACAATGCTCTAATGTTTCGTTATAAATAACTTGGTGATCAGAATACTTACTGAAAATGTACTAAAAACAGTTCTTTGTGTTCTGTAAAGAAGAATTATTAGCTAGATAGAAAGAAAATATATTTAGAAAAGCAATAAAACGAAAATAAACCAAAGTACGATGTCAAACGTCAAAATTTAATTATTCGACTATCGTAGTACAAGCGTGTCATAGTGGGCGGATGACCGCAAGTTATCTCTATCTTATTGGCCTTATGGCGAAAACAGTCCCACATTTTCGTTTCAGTTTTATCCTTGTTTAATAATTGGGCTTTGAATGAAATGAGAATACATATATTGCAGATGTCCATTTCCGTGATAACGCCAGGCAACTAATGACGTGAGTTAAAACATCGAGTGGTCAGATAGTATTTAAATGACCAAAACATTAAATGGATCATTCACCGTATAATCCAAGCCTAGCATTTAATGATTTCGTTTTGGCATTAAAAACAAATAAACAGCCTAACGTGGAAAGGTTGAAAAAGTGTTTTGAAAATTGATTACGAGTGTTACGGATTGAAAAATGGATTTGAAAAATAATAGATAAATGTTACAGCTGTGATTGTCTGATGGAAGCCACTCGCTTGCCACTTGCTACACTTGTCAAGTGGATAGCAATGGTTGATTTGGCGTGCGTGATATTAATATTAGAGCGGCGCTGAGTGTTCTTTGATGCTGTCTTTTGTGATTTAGCAAGCGAGTTTTTGTAGTGAAATTTGTCTTTCTCAGCATCATGCACTAAAGAGTCTATAGCAAGACTTGCATATCTGGAAAGCAATTTTCACACAATATTAACTTCTATTGTATTCTACACCCGATTTTTAATCATATTTCGAAATTATTAAAAATATTTTTGTTTTATCAAAAATTATGAGACACACTCAAATATGTTTCAATTTGTGTTTGTTATATATAAATAAATGTGTTTCGCAAAAAATTGTATTACTTTACTACACTACTTAACAACCCCCGTACCAATTATTTGTACTTAAAATATAGTAAAACATCTTAATACATGATAAAGTGTGCTTTTTGTGCTTTATTAGAGTGTTCACAAAGGTGAATCTAGTTTACCGTATATAATGAGCGGCTCTGGTATTATACATTCAACTCTATAAGTATAGAGATCATAAAGTTACAGTTTTTTATACTTAATATTCACGTATGTATCTCGTCTAGTACTTTTAAATATTGATCTTAGGTGAGCCTTCTGTATAATGGAGATTCTATTACCATCCACTGAATTTCCTGCAATATAACTAGAGAGTACATTAGTGTAATAGGCTGACGTTGCTGCTTTACAACGTTAACTTTTTTCGTTATCTTTGTAATTATAAAATATGATTTACCATATGAGCTTATTAACACAATTTGGAATCAAAATTTCATCATTGTAAAACTGTTTCATGTGTATTGATAAGTATCTTATTTTCATTTCTTACATTACGCCTGTAAATTATTAAAAACATTGATTTTTAAAATTCTTATTGATGAGTTACAAATCCATTTTGTATTCTTACGTAAAACATGAAATGATCTCCGCATCCAATTATGAATCATCAACAATCATCAACAATCACTAATATTATTTGGTTATTTGTTTCCTTTAGGAAACCATTTATTTCAACCATGCTAAAAACGAAAAGAAATGCAGAACAGGTCCTCTGCGAAACCATACTAGGTATTTTCTTTCTTTTGGAATTATTTTAATTGTCTAATATACCGGGTGTCCCAATAGTGCGGTGTCGGTCGATGTCCCGATACCGTTTGAAGATACAAAAAAACTTTTCAAACAAATGTTGTTTAATTCTTAAAAGGGTATAGTTTAAAAATACGTTCGTTTATACAGGCTGTCTCAGAATAGCAGTACTGAATCTGACTTAATTTTTTCAAACAAAACACCCTATATTCTATACCATTTTCAGAGTTTGCTATAAAATCGACGGCTAAAGACCAGGACCTTACAACGCACCGGAAATTGATAAAACTTTCAGAATCATTGAAGGACCTCAAAAGAACTAATTTACGATGTAAACTAATGGGGGGTAACGTACCCTTAGGCCAAATTAAATTAAAAAAAAATAAACTAACCTTACATTTTGTATAATTTTAATACGTCCAGAACACGTCAAAATACAGGATAATCGTGTTATTTTTGTGTGCTAATGTTTATCTCAAATATAACTTTTAACTATCTATGCTATACCAATCTTCGTTTTGTTTAAATAATCTCGTAAAACGATGTTAAATATTGTCATTTTTAGGGTCCATTTTCGCATAAAAATTGACATTGTAATAACGTTTGCAAATCCAGGCTGCCAACTTAACCATTTACAAAAAAATATTACAGTTATGATATCTATCTATATCAATTATTTTTTTCTCTACGTCAATTGTTTAAAGCATCGATCGCATAGCGATCGCAAGTCACTGTTCCCCTCTCTGTTTGGGTGTTTTGGAAGCAGGTTTACTGTTCATGGCGTCGCGGCCGCTTTGGTTCACTCGTGGCCTCTGGCTCTAGGCTTTTTTTACAATTGACGTGGAGAAAAAATTAATTAATATTAGATAGATATCATAACAGTAATATTTATTTGTGAATGTTTAAGTTGGCAGCCTGGATTTGCAAACGTTATCAGTATCACAATGTCAATTTCTATGCGAATAGGGACCCTATAAACAACAATATTTAACATCGTTTTACGAGATTATTTAAACAAAACGAAGATTATTATAGCATAAATAATTAAAAGTTATATTTGAGATAAACATTAGCACACAAAAATAACACGAATATCCGGTATTTTGACGTGTTCCGGACGTATTAAAATTATACAAAATGTAAGGTTAGTTTATTTTTTTAAATTTAATTTGGCCTAAGGGTACGTTACCCCCCATTAGTTTACATCGTAAATTAGTAAAAAACGAATAGTTTGTTCACAACGAAAGTATTCCTTCGCAACAAAGAAATGACCCGTTTCTACATATGGCAGCATATTACAACAATGCTCAAAACAAGCGGCGGTAGATTCACGGGGATAAATCTCTAAAGTTCCTAGAATCTGGCTGTGCGGGTTGTAATCATTGTGGCATTATTTTTATTTCGAATTTTTAAGTCGCAATGAAGCACTTAACATAAATCTATACATCCATTAATTAGAGTGTGTTCATGAAAACTTGATTGAAAAACTACATGCACTCCTCAATAGCAAAAATGTTCCTCTTCATTACAACGCAAAACTGCATACAGTAAAAGTAACCAAGTAAAAATTTAAGAGTGACTAGTCTGTTTTGCATCACAGCCCATACTCACCTGACCTCATCATATTATTATTGATAAAAAAATTTCCTTAATACAATCAAATTCATGGATTTGTCAGAAACTTTCTTACAATAAAATCAGCTCAATTCTACTTTAAAGTAATTAATTAACAATCAATCTGATAAAGGGTAATATGCAATTAAAAATAATGGTGAATGTCTCATAGATTAGTATAAAATCATTATTGGTTTTATTGGTAGGAAAGGCTGTTTTACTGAAACGAGAATTATTTATGACAACCTGTTAATTTCAATTTATGCAATTTCTATGTTTGAACTATAGTCTTAAAATAAAGCTGAATTATGTCTGGTATATATTTATATCTTAACACCTAACGGTAAATAAGGTATCGATAATATATATATATATATATATATATATATATATATATATATATATATATATATATATATAATATATTTATATTGTTAATAACAATTTGTTATAATTGAATATATAAAGTTTGAAAAATATACTGCAAATATCAAACTTGTATTATCATTTAATGACAAAAAAAAATTCCTAAAATTAATTAAAATATTTTGTAGAAGTTTTGAAATTAGATTTGAAATTAAAAAAAAAATTAGTACAGCTTTTAAAAACAAGAAAATACATCAATACATTAAAACTCCATCAATGTATTGCAGAAAGCATTATAGTAATTAGATAAACTACTTATATAAATTCGTTGGGTGTAGAAAACCACTTTCAATTACCAATACAAAATTACATACAGTAGCAACAATCTCGTAATTTATTCCTTTCAACAAAATATCACAATAAATATTTGCAAATTAGTTGTAGAGCAACTTATTTTTGTTGTAAAAGCATTAAAACTACATTACTTTCATCATTGAAACACGAATACTGTTGTGAAGCAATTATTATACTATTACAAAAGAAAACCAAAACATAATGGAGCAACAAATGAATTGGAATGATATTTTATAAATTTATTACGTTCAATATTTATAGTTTTTCGAAAGCTCATTATGTAGATTACAAATTTATAAAAATACAAACAAATCTATACCGGGTATCTCAGATATGTTGTTCCAATGACGTACCACCGTTATTTAATAAAATAAAAATTTGAAATTTGGGGCATCTGGTATACACCTAATCTTCTTTAAATTAAGCCTAATATTCATATTCTTTCACTTCTGGTTTAACCGGAAATGACTAACTGTTTTATATTAAATAGCACCCTGTACATTTTACTCAAAATTTGAATTCTCCGAAAATTATCTTTCCCACGAAGTATTACACTTTTATGTAGACTTCAAAACAGAGTTGAAATTGCATTTCGAATATTCAAAAATTAAGATTGCAGAAAATTATGAAAAGAATGTTCATTAATTCGTATTTGAATTTAAAGAAGCAAAAAACACTTCCCAAAATTGAATTTTTAAGATCTCTGTTAGAAAGAATATTCATTTAGACAAGAGTGATTTACAAACATTTGGTTGAGAGTCAAATAACAGAAAAATAATGTTAAATTAATCACAAAAAGTATTATACTTATTAATTTTATTTATACAAAAATGGTATCTATGAATCTCTTAGTGGTACCAAACTTGAACCGTGAGCACCAGCAAATATGCTAAATTGCAAATGTTCAAAATGTTGTCCATTTGATTCAATGCAACATTCAAGTCGATGTAAAAGTTGTTAATAACGCGGCATTAGGACCTTCGTATTCATTCCTAATTATTTTTTAAATGTTCCAAATCTGCAAGAGGCGTGTGGTATACCCCATCCTTCAAATATCCCCGGAGAAAATAATCTAACGGCGTTAGATCGGGTGATCTTGCAGGCCATTTTATTGGTCCAAGGGTGCCTTATTAGGAAAAATCTGATTAACATAATCAGTTACAATTCTAGAATTGTGAGTGGGTGCCCCATCATCCTTAAAATACATTGGCACGTATATTCAGCGCAACATTTTCAAGAAAACCTGTAAATTTGCCCGAAGGAATTCTAAATATGCCTCACCAGTTAAGGTTTCTTCATAAAACTTTGGTTCAATCGATCATGCCGCACCATACATTAATTCCCCAAATTCTCTGAAAGTTGGTCTCTCTCATCCAGTGAGGACTTTCTACAGACCAATAATAGCAATTGTGTCGATCTACGGTACCATTATTATGAAAGAGGCTCTCATTTGTCCATAATATTGAGGTAATAATGCCATCTTTGCGGGCAGTCGATAGCCATGCCAGAAACGCCAATATTCTGTCATAATCTCCTGGCCTGCACTTGGCGGATTTTAGGATTCGTTGAATAAAAGGACGAGAAATATCGCATTCTGCTTCAATTTCTTGAATTGAAATAACCGGATTATTAAGAACACTTTCCAAAACATCAACACTATGCTCTTCATCACTAGAGGTCTTTCTTTTAAAAACGGTTTTTTTCTTTGGAAAGGCACCACTTGTCTCTAAATTTGAAGCCAGGCGTGTAATATACATAGCGCTTGACATACGTCTGTCAGGATACCGCTCTCCGTAATCACGCCTGTTTTTTCTACATTTCCCATAAATGAGGACCATATTCAATTTTTCCTCATTTGTAAAATCGTCGTCGTGCATTTTAAATACAACTTTGTTCGCAGCAACTGAGACAAATTTTAATAACACTTTATAAACAGTCAAAGTTAACAAGCAAATAATGTCAAATTTTGCTTTAGTTTCCATAAATCACTTTGGTTTATACGATCCCAATTTTTAAACATTTAAAATGCACCTCTATTTTAAAGTCTAAATACAAAGCGTAATACCTTATTCGAAAGAGAATTTTCCGTAGAATTCAAATTTTGAGGAAAATATACACGGTTCTATTTAAAATAAAAAAGTTAAAGTGGTTTCCAATTAAACCGGAAGTGAAAGAATATGAATATTAGGCTCAATTTAAAGAACATTGGGTGTATATTTAACATGCCAAATTTCAAATTTTATTTTATTAAATAACGGAGATACGCCGTTTGGACAACATCGCTGCGACACCCGGTATACATGTATAATAACATAATAATTATAGTGCATTGATTTTACATGAGAAGTATTATTACTGATAACTAAGGATCGGGAATCAGGGGTATATTGGAGGGGATTTCAAAAATTTATAAAGGGCCGATCTATTGTTTAATTTTATTAGTTACCTGGGCTCTATTGCGTAAATATATTATAAACAGCGCTCGGCAAAGTCTACACATCAACTTGCACCTGAGAGAATCGAAACAACTAATACAGAATTTATATCAGGTAACATAACTTCGTGTTTTAAATTGCTATGATGTGAAAAGCATGATATAAATAAAGAAAAAGTGTTATTATTTGTAACAGATGGAGCTGCACATATGAAGGAGGCTGGTCGACTCTTACAACAAACAAACAGTAATATGACGCATGTTACATGTTCCGCACATCCTCTTCATCGAGTATCAGAGGAAGTCAGATAATGCTGCTCAAATGCGGAAAAATTATCTTCTGTCAAGAAAGTTTTGTGAAGGCACCTGCACACAAGAATTTATTTCGCGAAAAACTGCCATACAATACCTATCAAATAAAATTTCCAAAAAGGTATTTTTCTTAAATAGATTTAGTCATAATTCGTCACTGTATACCCGGCTGTTGTTGTTTAAATCTTTAATAGCACCACATTTTGATTTTGTGGATGGTTACATTATTTTTTTAACTTTCTATGTATATATACTACCATGATATCATAAAGTTTCTGGGACGAAGATGGCATTTGAATAGACAATATATGTCTGAACTTAAGGTATTATAACTTAACGGTTTTGAATTTTTTGATAGTGATATTTACTGCCATAAATTAACGTGTTAGAACTGCTGAAAGCAAATTTGAACATCGAACTTGAATAAATTCAAATATGATTTACAATACAGTGCAAAAAAGGTACATGATAGAAGCCTATTTTCTAACTAGGATCCGAATTGATGGAATTTAGGTAAACAGCCAGCGTGCATGTTTGGATGATTTTAGAGAGCACTTCCCAGAATTAGCTGCAATTCCCAAAAATTTTTATAATTGACGATCAAGGAAGTTAGATATTTTTGTCATTTAACTACATATAGAGTGACTTTTGAAATATCTTTCTAGAATATAATTTGAAAATAAACTATTAATAATTGAATTGGAAAGTGGAGTAATAAAAAATGTAAAGGAGTATGAATATCCTGGGGTCACCTTCTGCGAAGATGGAAGGGATGAGAAGGACATATTGAAGAAAATAGGTAGAGGAAAGAATATGACTAGAGCACTGCATCCGATCCTGTGGAATAATAACTTGACAAAAAAAACAAAAAAAAAATATATATCAAACACTAATTGAACCGGTTATGACGTATGGGTCGGAGGTGTGGGTCATGAATAAAAACATCAATCGGAAAATACTTTCAGCAGGGATGTCTTATTGGAGACGATGCCTTAGCTTAACTTTATTCGACCACGTTAGAAATGAGAACATTAGAGAAAGAATGAGGGCTACAGATACTATCTTGGACACAATAAATGAAAAACAGCTAAAGTGGTACGGCCACCTGCGTCGCATGAGTGACGAAAGGATTCCCAGAAAAGTATGGGAATGGATTCCTCCACGGAGAAACAAACGGGGAAGACCACGGAAAAGATGGGCGCAAAATATACACAGAGAGATGAAAGAACGAGATCTGCAGGAGGGAGACTGGAGTGATAAGGAGCGTTGGCGCTTAGGATGCGAGAAGCGGCATTAAAGCTGCAAAGCCTCGCTATATATATATATATATATATATATATATATATATATATATATAACTATTAATAATAAAAATAATTCTAGTACTCTCGTTTCAAAGCATTAGTTTCATTTACAATTTTGTACGCAACTCTGTTAAATATTATCATTAATTACTAATTTTTTAATAATCAGTATACTTTTAAAAGTATAACACGCTAACGTTATTCACCAAGATTCAACTATATTGTACTCTGACAATATCATACAATAAGCCTTTAAATCTCAAAATACCTGATACAAAAAATTAATGTATCTTGAAATTATTTTAAGTTCGGAACTAATTAACGTATATCAGAAATTAATATTAATAATATTAATATATATATATATACCGCATTCAGAATTGAATAAGGTAGCTAAATATCCAATAATATATAGGGTGTTCAAACTATAAAAAAATTCATTAGACCATCTTTTGTTTTTCAAGCGAAAGCATTCTATTTCATAGGATCGGAAACACGGCAAAAAAATACTATCAGATACGTTTTGATTTCTTTAAAATATGATACTCTCAATGAGAACATTGAGTGTTCAACGAACAACCAACCATCTGTATACTTAAAGTTGAATATAATTGGTGGAGGCGCCGTTTAATTAAAAAAAAAAATTCCACGGATACACTTAAAATGTTATAAAGAAAAACATACTTGTATTCCTTGCTCCATACTATTTCTTATCAAATACGCGTACACAATACAACATTTGGAATGGTTTCAGTAATATTTATTGCTTTGAAATACTAAAGCGAATATAAAAAGTAGTAATAATTTTTCTAAGCAAATATGAATATTACGCGAACGTCCTGTATACGCACACAACGCGACTAAATACTTGACATATTGATTTCAGCAATACAGGAAATGAGCTACAGGGTAAAGATGAAAATTAAAATTTATTTTGTATTTTAGGCATATTATTCTTTAACGTCTATATAATTAATAAAGTGCGATAGCATAATATATACACCTAACATACATATTATAATAAAGGACTTCGGTAAACGTATTAGACTGTTAACATTAAACCAGAAGAGCTTTCGTCTTCGAAGAATTGCCTACTTCGGCGCCAGAACTCGTTGGCGGAAAGAGCCTCACTAGCGTCACCAACGTAACAAAGAGAAAACACGATTTAATCATTTTTATATGTTCTAGTGGTAGAGAGCATTCCGCATTATATACAGCGTCATTAAAACTTTTTGAATACTGTAGTATTTTTCTATTGAAATTTAATTTAGTATAAAATTCTTAATACAAGTATTCACTCTGACACAATATATTAAAGTTGCACTTGAGAATTACTACGTTTTGTCAACGCAGACAAGTATATGTATATCTTCATATTTGGTTCGTAATCTCTGTTTTTTTATATTTCTGTTTCTTTATTAAATTAGGGTTTTATTAACTATACATCATTCTGAAGTAAATAGAATTTTATTTAGTTCATTATTTATTTATTTTTACGAGGGCTATTCAAATTTTACTTGCATTTTATTTTTTCTGGTCGATACAAACTACAAATTAGTTTAAATCCTACCTAACGATAATTAATATACAAAGCCAAAAATCTTACACCAGTGAAATATAGCCTGCAAATTAAAGCAAAACGGACACAAGATCACTACGCAGTAACTAAATTACTGAAGATATCTCTGACTGCGTAATGCTGCCACTAACAGTCATGATTAATAAATGCTTGTTGGATGGTGAATTTCCTGTGGAGTTAAAAATTCCTAGAGTAATTCCCATCCATTAAAAGGATGACGTAAGTTGTCCACAAAACTATAGAGTTATATCCATTCTGCCTGCGATATCAAAAATATTTGAACATGTGATAGCTGCAAAACAATCTTTTATGCGAAGCTCAACACGGCTTCAGGAAAATTGGAAGTACGAATACAGTAATAACAGAGACTTTGGAGTCTCTGTTAGAAGCTATAGATAACCGCCATTATGGGGAGCTCACATGTTTTGACTTGACACGAGCTTTCGACACAGTCGATCATGATGTGGTGATGAACACGAGTATCAGACTCGAAACAAAGACGTTTTAACAATACAATACCATTAAGAACAACCCGAAAATATGCTGACTACCAGGGTTCCAAAATATATAACAAACTATGTGCATGTGATTTTAATTTGAAAACTATGTGTATCAGAAGATTTACACGTACTGTCAAAAATTTTCGTATAAAAAATGCCTTTTATTCGGTTTACGAGTTTCTAAATAATTGATTTCTGCCCGATATGTGTGCAAAGTTCGTCTTATGTTCTTACAGTATCCCTTGTAATATACTACATTTTAGCAATATTTATGTATGTATGTATTCTGAATATTTTAACATTGTCTTTATATTCCAAATGTTAATGACTTTTATTGTAATTGTCCTTACAGTAAATAAATCACTATCAGTAGGACTATCACTATATATATATATATATATATATATATATATATATATATATATATATATATACGTCATTTTTCTAAATAACAATCCTGTTTAAAATACACTTGTCACATCGCTCCGGTAGCTTCTGTATTCCTATCAGAAAAATTCTTTAGATTGACGGCGTAACCAATTTTGCACTGCAAATTATTGGATGACCCAAAGAAATGATAGTCATTCGGAGTCAAGTGTGGACTATATGTAGGGCGAGGCAGTATTTCCCAACCCAATTTAGCAAACGTATTGTTCGTTAGATGTGCTGTATATGGGCGAGCGTTATCGTGTAAGAGAATAACGCCCTTGCTTAAGAGACCAGGACTTTTCGTTAGTATGGCCAGCTTAATCTTTCCAAGAAGCTCACTGTAATAAGCTAAATTAATCTTTTCTCTTTCTTCAAGAAAATCGACGTAAATTGGTACAATACCGTCCCAGAATACAGTCGCCATCACTTTACTAGCCAATAGTTGTGTTTTGAATTTTTTGGCCGTAAGTAAGCTTGTGTGGCGCCATTCCGCCATTTCATTATTACATTCTTACTTTTTGGGATATGATTGTTATAATACGCGACAAAAAGTCATCGGCTTCATACTCGTAGCGAAGCTGGAGTTCTCGCTCTGAAAACTTGAAGTTGTTTCTCCTGTTGTTCCGCGGAAAGTTGTTTTGTAATCCTGACGCTAACTTTACTAAATTTAAAACTTTGGCGTGGACAATAATGTAAACACTACCAACACTAGTGTTTACAATCCCAGTAATTTCCTTCACAGATATTCACCTATTGCTTCGGATGAGATGGTCAACTTTTTGAATATTCCCAATATTGACAGTAGATGCTGTACGGGCATCATGTAGCAAGTTCGACACGCGTTCACGACCATCCTAGAAGGATTTACACCACCCAAAGACTCTTCTGGGTGATAAATACTCTGTTCGAAAAGTATTTCTTTGCAGCCCAAGGCTAAATTTAAGGCATAAGAATACCTTAAAATAACGTGTGTAGTATTACAACGCGTATTTAGGTGTGTTAGAAAGAAATAAAGTACAATTTACGGTTCGCACTTTAACCAGTACGAATTACAAATACTTTATCAGCTGAATACATATACAGTGTGGTGATAAAGTTTGGAACAAAATTCATAAAAGCGTTATATAATGTTTTTAAGAAAATCGCCCGGACAGGTCAATTTTTGTTTTTAAAATGCCGCCCTTTGGGGAATTTTGTTTGAATGACATTGGTTTTTGCACAATGACGTCATCATCTTACCCGCCGCCCTTCCATATTTCTGTAAATGTAGCATCAAGGTATTGACGGACTTCTATGCCAAAATGAGGAGGCGTCCCATATTGTTGAAAACAAATATTCTGATGAGGTATGTCGCCATCTCTATTATTAAGAAAAAGAGCAGCCACTGCTGGCTCCAAATCAAATTCCAAAAAATTTAAATATAGGGCAGCAGTCAAGTTTAATTCAAAAAAGTGAGGTCCTAAAAAACGCGTCCTATCATTCCCATCCACACATTTAATTTGTCTTGACGTTGACTGTGTGTATCCAGTAAGGATAGTCCCGTGACCAATACCAACCGTTATGGCGATGTACTGATCCGTTGATGTAAAAAGTAGCTTCATCAGAAAAAATTATGTTTTTAAAAAAAATTGGGATTTTGATCAAATCGTAACATTAATTCTTCACAAAATTGCAATCGGCGATCTGAATCATTCGTTTAACTTGTGAATTAAGTGCACATTCTACAGATGATGCTTTTCTTTTTTAAATAATTTTACAACTAAACTATGGTCTACGTTGTTATCCAACGCAAGTTGCCTTGTAGAAATATGATGATGTTCCTCTGCTTCAAGTAACAATTTTAAGTTTGTTTCATCGCTTATTCGTGGTCGACCTTCCCGAAGAAAATCTTTTACACTTCTAGTTTCCGTAAATTTGGCGACCAATTTACTTACTGTAGGTCTTGCAATTGGACGCCTATTAGGATGTGGTTGATTAAATAACTTTAATTTAATTTTAAGGTAAAAAAGAAAATTATTTAGTAATAGCCGTTTACGTAAATTTAAAAAATGACTTTACATATATTGTATCAGTTGAAAATGAAGTGAATAAACCATTTTTTCATTTTATTTTTTTAAATTAATATATCAATTCTGCACAGAGCCGATTGAAAAATTTATACATTCGAAGTATGGTGCACTTTTGCAACATTTTAGTCATGCACCAATCACCAGTTGTGATGTGGAACGGCCATTGTCTATTTTTAAAGACGTTTTAACATATAAAATAACTAATTTAACACAGGAACACCTTGAACAAATTTTAGTTATTCATAAGTAATAATAAAATAAAAGTAATGTTTTACAGTTTCAATGTTTCACAGAAAATAGATAGTTTTGAGTTTTGTTCTTTCTTTGTAAATTTTTTTTATTAAAATTCGATACGTAATTCGCTTGTCAGCATTATTTTTGTTTGAGCAGTAGTTGCTTCCGGTTACCAAACCGTTTATTACATTCGCTCTGTTGTGCATTGACAGATAAATATTAACTGCATATGTAGGTAGGTATGTGCCACTTATGCAGTGACAACACGTATCAAATCGTTCGAAACTCACGGATCGCTTACAGAAACAAACCCATCGCGAATACAAGGCAGACGGCTATGGGCTATGTATCATCAATCGCTCGAGTCCTCTCTCTGTTAATTACTATAATTCGACGAACAAATTTGTACCAGTATGCAGAACGTAACATGTCGCGACGTGAACCTTCCAGGTTGTTAGGATAAATGCAAAATTCGTGAATGTCACGTCTATCCCGGAACGTGCAGATGCATTTCGTTCTTATACTTGCCTATATATACATATATATGTATATATATATATATATATATATATATATATATATATATATATATATATATATATATATATATACGAAACATGTTGAACTTATTGCTTGTGAGAATTAATTACTATTAAAATCTTATTTTACTTGCAGTGTATTTTGCTTGCTTCAAGTTGAAACTCGCGAATCAAGACACAGCCTGGGCTCCTTATAATGCGTGCAGAAAGTGCGAAGAAAATCTTCCTTTGTCGTTTAAAGGTAAAAAACACTCTTCGTTTTGGTATTCCTATGATGCGGCGTGAATAGCAAAACCACAGTAGCTACTGCTATTTCTGCTTGGTAGATGTGAGAGATTTCAATACAAAAAATAAAAAGAAAATATCTTACCCAAATATTAATTCAGTTATTCGTCCAGTGCCTCTGAAATACCAGTTCCACATCCACTTTACACTTTGGATAATTCGGAGCATGGAAATACATTACCTCCCTAGATCTAATTTAGTTCAGATTTTTTGAGAAAGAGGGACCCCAACTTTTTTCTCAGAGAGAGCCAGTACCTTGGTTAGAGATTTAAGCCTTTTAGAAGATGCTGCCGAATTGTTAAGGTCAAGACCAAAAAATAAAAAACCTGCTGTCACCCGGAACCTTATTTTCGTGGAACAGGCAACGGGAGGAAGACTTCAGTAAATTTTTCTCCAAAGAAGAAAATCACGTCTTTGTAGTTTATGTGAAGTGTTTTGAAATAGAATATGATTCATCTGTGTAGCGCCTATTCCTTGATTAGTCAAAAACAAGCCTCAAAGCAGTCTTGCTGCATAATGGGAAAAATTTGCTTTTGTATTTTGCAAAAAAAGTGTACGTGATGGAGGGAAATCAAGATCATATTCGGATTCATCAGTAGAAACCATATTTCTCAAAAACATTCCATGCAGCTGAAATTTTTTTTTTGCAGATCTGTGTTATCTACCAAATTATGAAAGAAACTAATGAAAGAAAAAAAAAATTAATTAAAAGATTATTGCTGAGCTCAGTATTTATGTAGATAGCAAGTCGAATACTTGAATAAAATACTGAAGTATGTGATAGAAACCTTTTTGAAACTCTTTAGAGGAAATTTCAACCATCGCAAGTCTGTTAGATACATCGAAATTTTCAATAATTTAATAACGAAGATAAACACACAAGATAAATTCTTTGAATGAGTTATTTTCTTTTAAACAAAAAATACGGAGAATTATCTAAAATGTTACCTTAACGGTTTCCAAAAAATTGAGTCATTGGATAGAGAATTGTTAAATAGTTTTTAAAATACAACTCTAATACATGTTAACAGGTTCTTTGTTGAATATTTATCATCAGATCAAGTATTAAGCAGAACACGTAAGCTTAAAGTACATACCTATACTGACATTTATTCAATATTCATGTCGATGGTTGTTGTTTCTAATATTTTAACTGTTATTCTGATGTGGAACCTGTATTTCTATTCAACATTTAGAAACACTTTGAACTGATATTATGGAATTAGAAATAGATAATGAAATCCTTATATACCAACGAAATTTTGAAAAAACTAAATTCATTCAAAATACCTATAAATAGTTATATACGAGCCCAAAATCACATGAGTTCGCCCGTACTTTTAGCTAAATGAGTCATAAAAATTTTAACACAAGAACACTATTATCATAATTTTCATCCCTAACTCCAAATGGGATCAGTTTGAGTAATTTTTTAATAATAAACAAAACCATCGTTTTCGAAAATATAATTTGTCCTTAAATATCTAATTTGCGCGAAGTCGAAGTGTAAACTTCGGCGTCAAACATTCATACAATATATTTTGTATGAAACTACGAGCCTCTGCCGATGGTGTTTTGTTTCTTGTAAACATCGCTGTTGACAGTTATAGTCGGAAGGACACGTGGGAAAGCATTATCGCAAAATTTACGGAAAGTTTTGATAAAAATGCACCATCAGGGTGAAAGTACCTAGCGAATTGCAAAAGAATTAGAATTATCACGTTATACTGTTAAAGACATTGTACGCTTGCAAAAAGTTACGGGTTCCACAGTCAAAAAAGCACGTCTTGGTAGAAAAATCGCAGTGATTGCTGCAGAATTAAGAATTTTGGGACGCATTGTATAGAAAAACCGTCGTGCCAATTATAGTGCAGTGCACAGTTCTCTGGAATGAAGCAACAGACAGGCAGTATTCTAAATCAAGTTGTATAAGGGCACTAAAGAAAATTGGATTCAATTTTTATAAAATAATTTTGGTTTTGTAAGTCAATTCATGAGTTAACTTTTCTCGTTACTAGGCAAAAATAAAATCCCTACTCACACAAAATCAGAAGCAAAACCGATTACTATGGGCGACTTTAGAGCAGTGGAGGTCGGTTATTTGGAGCGACCAATCAAAATTTGAGCTTCGTGTAGGAGATTTGCGGAGTACAAAGGCTGTCTTCGGCAAAAAGTGACGTTTCCCGCTTCAATTATGGTGTGGGGATCTACATATGTTCAGCAATGGCGTTGGTAAGCTTCATTTTATTGAAGGCACCGTAAACACAGAAACATACGTGGCAATTTTAAATCAGAGCTTTCTTACATCGAGTCTCTGCAATTAGCTAACCGGGAATTTATCTTCCAACAAGATGGCGGCGCGGCTTGCCATTCCGCCAAACATGTGAAATTCTGGAAAACGATATTTCCGTTCTAAGTTGGCACTTGACTAGTCCCGAACTGTCCCCGATCAAGACATTATGGCATCACATGAAATTTTTGCGTAATCATCCGGCTAAAACAATTCGGTCATCGCGACATCGTCTCCAAGAAATATGGGACTCTTTTTCATTGGAGGACTGCCAGAGTCTTGTAGCCACTATGCCTCGACGTATAAATGCTGTTTCGAAAAATAGAGATTACGTAACACAGTGATAATTGCCAAATCAGTGTATACTAATTACAGAAAATTTGGGAGGTAACTATTTTATGTGTTTTTGCGTTCCTTCGTCATTAGTTTTCTTGTTATTGCGAACAAATATGTACAGTTCTCAAGTACAAATAAAATCTGTTTTATTTATTTGCGTAGTCTATTCCTACTTTACCGTTGTCCTGAATATATAACAGGCGAAAGTGATTTTGGGCTCGTGTGTCTTATTCTGTCTTTTCTACCCAAAATATATGTCATTTTGCAAAAATTGCAAAATATAACCAATTTGAGCGAAAGTAGCTTGAACAATTCAGAGCATTCGACTTTTATCTCAGATTTGGCATGTATTAAGTTTTGAAAATATTTAAAAGTAGTTTCAGAGAACGTCCCTTCATAACAGACCACATTTGAGTAAAATTAATAGTTATTTATTGTACAAGTGTGTTATGTTACAAATAAGTCACGCGAGAAAATGTTTAGCTCACGAGTCCGCTAGGACGAGTGAGCTACTTTTCTCAAGTGACTTATTTGTAATTAACACACGTGTGCAATACAAAACTTTATCCAACACCTCTTAAGATCCGTTCAAAATGGCTCTTAATGTTTTATAAATTTGACGTTCCATGTCAAATTTAAATTATAAATTTGACGTTCCATGTCAAATTTAAATTATAAGCGACTAATGCAAAAAGTTCATATACAGTAATGCAGTTACTATGGAGAATAAATAATGCAAATCAACAAGCAAACAAAATTAGTGATTGATTAATAATTAATACTGCGTTAAAAGTTGATGGTAATGGAAGAGTTGCAAGAGGCTGTTTTCATTCCGCTAGAAGTTAAGAAAGAAGCTCACGCAGCATGTTATAAATTACTGCCAAAAAATCGAAGGATAATTACGACAAAGAATTTCGTCATTTTGGAGAATGCAGAAAACAGCAAAGTATCACTGAAATTAACGAAGAAATTATGCTGGCGTATTTCCATATTTATAGAAGGAAAATAACACCTTCTTCATTGTGGACGAAGTATTCCATGTTAAGAAGTACTTTGAAAGTGTATATGAATAGTGACATATCGAAATACGGAAAACTGATTTCCTATTTGAAGAGTGAGGCAAGAACCCACAAGTCCAAAAAGGCGATAATCTTGGAGAGGCTACATATAGATGTATTATGAATGAGGCTCCTAACAATAAATATTTGATGATGAAGGTATTATTTATTTTCTTATATTTAATTCAAAGTATTTATTCTTATTCGTTCGTGTATTCTATGCAGGTTGCCTTAATAATGCGTATATCAGGTGCGTGTCGTTGGGATGAAATAACTAAGCTGAAAGTTGACGATATAGAAGATAAAGGAGGATACTTGTATGTTTCGATACCTGACACAAAGACAAACGTATCTAGGAGTTTCACTGTTATGGCAGAAGGATTTACAACAGATATTCTTGACCTCTACAGAAAATATGTCTGTATGAGACCAAAAGGTATTCCACATGGCAGATTCTTCCTAAATTACAAGAAAGAAAAATGCACTATCCAGCCAGTTGGAATTAACACCATTTCTAAGATACCTCAGAAAGTTGCATCTTTCCTGAACCTACCAGAAGCTCAATTATATACAGGACATAGTCTGAGACGTTCGTCAGCATTTCTTCTGGCAAACGCAGGAGCTGATATTATAACAGTTAAACGACATGGTGGGTGGAAATCGTCCACTGTGGCAGAAGGTTATATACAAGATTAAGTATCCACAAAGATTGATATAGCCAGAAAGATACAAGGTCCAGACAGTCTAACGTCCTCGACTTCTGGTCATCAAATTTCTGTTCAGGATACTTCAAATACGTCTTCTAGTATAACTCTAAATTCGAATAACCTGAATGCAGAGTCAGATACAAAGAGGATTTCCTTCAACTTTAATATTAATGTAAATGTTAATTAGTTGCTATTGTTTACCCTTTAGAATTAATATAAATGTGTTAATACTATAGCAGTTTGAATGTCTCTATGCAATCTAAATTTCACCTTGTTTTATCTCACTAGTGAGATAAATTATGTTTTTAACTCACTAGTGAGTTATAAGTTAGAGCTGAGGATGTTTGCGGTATAACCATGGTTATATCATGTAACTATAGTAATTTACTATGGTTACATGATATAACCATGGTTATACCGCAAACATCCTCAGCTCTAGTTATAAGTTATAAGCTACATAATTGATTTAAAATCGCCATAGTTATAGGTCTATTATTAGGAGGTGTTGGATAAACGTATTTTATTTCTATTAACATAGTGTGATAAAGTAGATTAAAATCAAGGGAGTGTGATCAATTCTTCTTTATTTTTAAGCTTCGTTTAAAATGTATAAATACTATCATTAATGCATTTAATAATTCACTCAACATTTACCACATTAGAACTTATACCTAAAACTAATTTTTATTGTCTCATAAAAATGGAATATTCTATACGTTCTTATGATTTTTACAAAATCGATTTGGTTTTAAATATAAAATACATGAACAACTCAATATATGTATGTACAGGATAAATAAATAGGCCAAAAATAAATAGAAATATTTCTTCTAAAAAATTTTATAACCCAAGGTTGTAATTGTAATATAATTGTAATTGTAAAATAAAGTCGAATTTATAGACTTTACGTTTCAAGGTATAATTACCAATATATCGTAATAATATTACTAAATATTGTCTTCATAGATAATTGCTTTACAAAAAGAAATATGAAGAGATCAGGATCAATGCAAATGCAATAGATAATAAGACAGACAGTCGTATTTTTAAAATTATGCATACATTGTTTCATGATCAAATAATATACATACTTTAATAACATATTCAGTAACTTTAGCACATTTGCAATAAAACAATGTCAATAATAAATAACGAATTTATTAAAAAAATTGATGTAAAATTGTACAAGCTACAAGAATAAGTTGTTCTAATCAAACACAGACAAACGTGTCCATCTTTATACTATATATGATATATACAATATGTACAAATCCTACTACCGCGCGGTTATTAAAAACAAGTGATTGACGGTCCGCCAAATGTCAATTGTTTTAAGGCAGTTTAAAAACGTCGCTTTACGGCGATTCTCAAACCCCGTTGTGTGTGCATTAAAATCCATAAAAGTATGAACACACACAAGTCAGTCCATCGGTGTGTGTATACGGCAATCGCTAACTTATTATCAATTACTGTGACTCAGCCGTTGTGAACCGGTCCATCAAGGAGTGCCATGCATAAAACATACGTTCCGTCTCTCTCTATTCCGGCATTCGGATCGCTTGATGAACCGGCCGGGGTACGGTTAGGTTGGGTCCCTCGGTCTCCCTTCTACGACCGATTCACTTCACAATCTTTCTCCGTCTATCCTATTGTACGATCGTAGCGGCATCTTTGTTTCGTCGTCTAGCTCTTTCTTTTACTATCGTTATCTCCTTCTCCTGACGTCACCATTGCAGAGTGAGTAGCTAGGCTACAGTATGCTGCTTTCACGGAACCTACCGTCCCGATCCCTCTACTCTATTTCACTCCGTATACAGTCGACCAGGCATATTCTGCGCCGAACGGCTCGATAAACAAAGCGAGTATCGTCGACCAGTTGCGCGACCCACACATCTAGTTACATATAACCATGGAATGGATAATTTCGAAACTTCTACTCTGTATTTCAAGCATAATAATGGAAATAAGATAATCAAAATTTGCGCGTATACAAACCTCCTCTCTGACATTCAAATTAAAATCTACATTTAAATTAAAAATATTTTTATATGTTATGCATGTATAGATAAATATTACATGCACTCTTAAAACTACTTCGAATCTATTTTATGCAAGTGTAGATACTAACAAAGAAGTCAAAGAAGAAATTAAAACAAAAAACGGTATTGGACGTTTATTAGGCATCGGCATCGTGTACGTTAGGCAAATAAACTGGGCTATACGTGTCCGATTTCGATTGTTTTCTCTTAACGTATGTATTTATGTGTTGGTTGTATGAATTTTGTGTGTCTATGTTCTGTGTCTGTTGATTCTCCTCTCGATCCTCTCCTTTTTCCGAATAACAAGCGGGTATCGGTCGCTCGACGCAGAAACAACTGAAATGAAACGACGATGACGACGACTCACAATTTTTCGTGAAAAACCACAGCCTCCTGCGTGAAACTGCATTTTCGTCATATTAGACTAGAATTTGCATCGCGTTTGCGCGTTATCATTCACTAGGCAATTGTCTGTGGGATAGTTTGGTATCAGTTCATACATTTTTATTTCATTCGTTCGTATATACACGGTCTGCTAAATACAGGATGTTCTACATATCTTCTCATAACGTTTTGACAATATAATAATACATGCATGAAAGGGATATTTATTTACTAATCGCAACAAAATACGGATTTTAAGAAATGAAATTGATTGTTGAAACCATTACTTCGTGATTGTTAATTGTATTGATAGACAAAAAAGTATTTGTTTTTTATCACTTTATTATCACAGATAACGTTTCTGTAGTTTAGATATTAAAAAGTTGTCATTATAAAACGAAATTTACAATACGTATGAGAAACATAGGAACAATTGCACAGGTATGTATAAGCTAGAACCAAAAATAATTCTAGTCTTAGGCCGGTTTTCCACCAAACGGACTAGTCGCGTTTCAGTTTTGTTGGTGTTTTTCAACACACTGACAACAGAAAACAAAACTCGGACAAATTCGAAACTCTGTTTCCACCAAACAGACAAGATTTTAAGAATTAAGAAATACTGAAAAAAACAAGTCAATCAACAGGAGGAAACGTACAGACGGCGTTTCGTTCTGGTTGGAACTTTTCAATGCACGGTATTCCTCGAAGACGGACATTGCTTTTTCATTTCTATACTTTCTGTATATATAGTTAACATTTAGAACTTACTGCAAGTGAGAATTAATGAATATTAAATCACATTCTTACATGTAAATGTCGACTTATATGATGCGTTCATAACTACAATCCGACAAACTAAGTTTGTACCAGTATGCAGAACACACCCTTTCGCGACAACGAACTTCCTGGTAATTAGGTTAATTAAGAATTAAGAAATACTGAAAGAAACAAGTCAATCAATGGGAGGAAACGTACAGACGGCGTTTCGTTCTGGTTGGAACTTTTCAATGCACGGT
The DNA here is from genome assembly GCA_935421215.2 of Melolontha melolontha. NCBI lineage: Eukaryota > Metazoa > Arthropoda > Insecta > Coleoptera > Scarabaeidae > Melolontha > Melolontha melolontha. Next base: position 109,525,822 of record OW285236.1, on the reverse strand, counting down.
ATTCCTCGAAGACGGACATTGCTTTTTCATTTCTATACTTTCTGTATATATAGTTAACATTTGGAACTTACTGCAAGTGAGAATTAATGAATATTAAATCACATTCTTACATGTAAATGTCGACTTATATGATGCGTTCATAACTACAATCCGACAAACTAAGTTTGTACCAGTATGCAGAACACACCCTTTCGCGACAACGAACTTCCTAGTAATTAGGTTAATTAAGAATTAAGAAATACTGAAAAAAACAAGTCAATCAACGGGAGGAAACGTACAGACGGCGTTTCGTTCTGGTTGGAACTTTTCAATGCACGGTATTCCTCGAAGACGGACATTGCTTTTTCATTTCTATACTTTCTGTATATATAGATAACATTTGGAACTTACTGCAAGTGAGAATTAATGAATATTAAAGTCGACATTTACATTTAAGAATGTGATTTAATATTCATTAATTCTCACTTGCAGTAAGTTCCAAATGTTAACTATATATACAGAAAGTATAGAAATGAAAAAGCAATGTCCGTCTTCGAGGAATACCGTGCATTGAAAAGTTCCAACCAGAACGAAACGCCGTCTGTACGTTTCCTCCCGTTGATTGACTGGTTTTTTTCAGTATTTGTTAATTCTTAATTAACCTAATTACCAGGAAGTTCGTTGTCGCGAAAGGGTGTGTTCTGCATACTGGTACAAACTTAGTTTGTCGGATTGTAGTTATGAACGCATCATATAAGTCGACATTTACATGTAAGAATGTGATTTAATATTCATTAATTCTCACTTGCAGTAAGTTCCAAATGTTAACTATATATACAGATAGTATAGAAATGAAAAAGCAATGTCCGTCTTCGAGGAATACCGTGCATTGAGAAGTTCCAACCAGAACGAAACGCCGTCTGTACGTTTCCTCCCGTTGATTGACTTGTTTTTTTCAGTATTTCTTAATTCTTAATTAACCTAATTACCAGGAAGTTCGTTGTCGCGAAAGGGTGTGTTCTGCATACTGGTACAAACTTAGTTTGTCGGATTGTAGTTATGAACGCATCATATAAGTCGACATTTACATGTAAGAATGTGATTTAATATTCATTAATTCTCACTTGCAGTAAGTTCCAAAAGACAAGATTTTGTTGGAGTTTCGTTTTTGTTTTCAGTGCTTTTCAACCAAACGAACTAGTGTATATCTCGACGATTGAAGTTTATATTTATATAATTTTAATAGTTTGCGAAAATCGAAATGGCTTCAAGAGAAGATTATTTGTTTATTCTAGCTGGTGCTTGGTTTGTTTTGCGTTGTATGGAAAAGAAGTAAGTAGCCACATAATTTGCATTTATATGTCAATATTGACTATCTTTAGTTTAGAAGTTATTAATGTATTTTTTAACTTGTTTGTATAAGAGGAGAAAGCGCCGTCGCCAACATAGGTTTTGGGTTAGCTCTCTGTTATCAAGAAGAGCAAATTATGGTGCTACAGAACTGATGAGCGATCTCCAAAATGATGATATTCAGTTGTGCGGAGAACTGCGTTCATCATTTCATAATTTTGTAAGAATGTCGAGCTTGGATTTTGAAAACTTAATAAATTTAATTGGCCACAAAATTTTTTAACAAAATACAAATTTTAGAGATTCAATATCTGTTAACGATCGTTTAGCGGTAACTTTAAGGTTTCTTGCTACTGGTGATAGTTATCAAAGTTCAATGTACTTATCTAAAATATCAGTGACTTCCATTTCCCGAATTGTACCAGAAGTATGCGATGCCCTGAACGAAGTTTTACAAGAATACATAAAAGTAAGTATTAACAAAGCACTTCCACTTTCTTTAAAATTAAAAAGACACAGTAATGAAAGAAAAACTTAATTTTAATGACAAAATATCGAGTTTTCAAAAACACTAGAAAATTACACTTCAATTATTTTAATTGTTTATACTTTCAATAGCTGATATGAAAGCCCTCTGTAAAATATTATTAGACTCTTGATCTTCTTGCTCAGAACCCATAGTCGCATTATCAGATATATAATAAGATGATAATGATGATGCTCGATTGACTGGCGCAGAAGATCGAGTCTCCGCCTGGAAAGGGGATGTACGAGCATTAAATAGTATATTCATAATTTGCTGCTGAAGCGTTATTTTGGCGTACTCTGAGTTTAAGCCTCTTAAATTGCTGGCTACCATCTCACCAAATATGTCGTATTCATCGCGCTCTCTTCTTTCGTATACCGATTTCATCATTTGGAAAACTTGACTACTCTCGTTATTAGACTCTTCCAATTTTTTTCCTTGTATTTTTCATTTGTGGTGTTGTAGTAAAGGTAATGTTTTTTTTTCTTGTTGCGAACATACTAGTGGCGACGAATTTGGGTTTTCTTCTGTTTGAACTATTGAACTTTTCCTTGTTAAGATGGCTTTCGTAGGTAATTGTGAGTTTTAACCCTCAACATCAGATGTACTTTGGGTCGTTATTTCTTCATCTGAATAATCGCTTTCCTAAAATGGTTAAACAATTAGGCTCACGATTAAATTGAAAGGAAATCAAATCTCTTGAATAGGTGTTGTGACAAACTTAGTCGAATACAAAGTGTTAGTACTGTCAAACAATCTTCATACTGAAGGTTGATTTCCTTCTATTTATATATTATATTAAAGTAATAATTTTATACATATATAGTTACGTATGTAAATATGTGTTTCTTAGTTATTTTTTCCTGTTTTATAGGTGCCCAAAGAACCGACGGAATGGCAAAACCTGGCGAATAAATATATCACAATATGGAACTTTCCGAATTGCCTTGGAAGTATGGATGGCAAACATATTGTCATACAGTCCCCTAAATTTAGTGGTAGTAAATTTTTTAATTATAAAGGAACCTTTAGCATTGTCCTCTTTGCCATAGTAGACGCAAATTATAATTTTACCTATGTACACATTGCTTGCCAAGGCCGCATATCAGATGGAGGTGTGTTTAAAATACTGGATTTGCAAGATGCTTGAGCAAAAACATGCTTTACCTACCACAAAACTCATCTCTTTCTGGTACACAAAAACCAATACCATATGTTTTTGTGGCTGATGATACATTTCCCTTGTCAGCTAATATAATGAAACCGTTTTCTGGACATCAAGAACGGGGATCAAAAGAACGTATATTTAATTATCGTCTGAGCAGAGCTCGAAGAGTAGTCGAAAATGTGTTTGTAATACTGGCATCTGTGTTTCGAATCTTAAGAAAACCAATACTGCTAGAACCAAGTAAAGTAGATAAACTTGTACAAACTTGTGTATTATTACACAATTTCCTACGGAGAAACTTCGAGGCAAAAAACATATATTCACCACCAGGATCATTTGACATAGAAGATTCAGATTCGGGTACAATTAGATGTGGGTCATGGAGCAATGAACCACCACCAACTGAATCAATGTTACCTCTCAGAAATGTGGCAAGAAAACCTTTGGAAGAACCAAGAAATACAAGAAATGAATTTTGTGAATATTTCATTTCTGAGGAAGGACAAGTACCATGGCAACACAAATTTGCTTAATACCTTTTGTAATTTTGTAATCTATTATCTGCACTTCAGTTTTCGGTGTAAGTTTTTGAAAAATATATGTACATATAACTTATTGTTTAATTAAAAAATATATTACCACCGATCCCCACCGATCTGTATGCCTCTTCTGGGATTTTTATCGTGCAGGTAACACATAGCATTGTATCCAAACCATTTGGGTCTATAATGCTGGCCTGCCCCAGACTTCTTCATAAGTTTGTAGTTCCTTCTTTCTCTTTGATATTGCGAAATAATATTTTTGACCTTTCTTTAGATTTCTTCTTTAGTTGTTTTCAAAAGTACAGCAATTTCTTTATACGAATCCATTTTTTTAATTCTATTTGTACAGTCTACATTTTTTGGATCCCACAAATTGCGGTGCTCTCTATGGGCATCTATTAAAATTTCAATTTCCTCCGTGGTCCACACCTTTTTCTCAGACATAATCTCTAAACCAAATATTTAATATTAATAAATTAATTTCCCTATTTATTAAAAAATAATATTAACTAATAATTGTGTCATATTCACTTACTATTATATATATTTTATTTAAAAGTAAACTGCAATCGCTCAACGTACCTACACATAAACCAATAAATTGTTAACACAAACTGAATAACTCTCTGTTTCCACTAAACAGACAGAGTTCCTAAACACAACGAAACTCTTTGATTTTACCGATTTCGAGCGGGACTCGAAAAACAAAACTGCAACTGTCGCAGAAAAGCCTAGTCTTCAAAAAGTTTGTACAATTGCAGTTTTGTTTTTTCGACACAAGTTTGTGTTGTGTTTTTGTTTTGTCGGTTCGGTGGAAAACCGGCTTTAAGATATACTTAAGAGGTAATTGAGTGGCTATGGAGAATTTCCGAAGTAATAACTGAGATCATTATTCTTCTCAAAAAAAGATACTATGGGGATAAAATGTACCAATTCATCCAAGAAATTAAAAAGGACCCCACACAAGGATTCCAGAAAAAAACAAAAAATTTCTACAAACTAAAGATCTTTTATTCAATAAATTTGAGAATCATAAAATCATTAATATGAACGCTCAACCCCCTCATAAAAAATCACAAAAAATGCACCCATAAGGCACGTCGTCTCATACACTGCTCAACAAAATTATCGGAACACAAATTAATACTGCAACATTTTTTAATTAAAAGAGAGACATAATTATCAACTTTGGAATATCAAATTTTCAACATTAGTTAACAATATTTTAATAACAAATATGCTTTAATTTAACAATGTTTTTGTCCACTAATGAATAATTAAGAATACTATCAATATCAAAATGTATTTTATTTCTTATTTATTCTGTTTTGATCCGAATATCCAGATTTAATATCGTGGGTGCCCTCTGTTAGCATTAATTACATGGCATCGGTCGAGGTATGCTGTGGATATAGCATTTTAACATGTTTAGTGCTAAATTTTGCCATTCTTCTACCTGAATTTAGGCTAACTCCTGAAGAATATGAGGGCTCTTTCTGATGTTCCCATCAAGTGAATTCCAAACATGTCCGATAGAATTCAAATCTGGACTCATGGCCGACCACTCCATCACTTGGATTTCTTGTTCATGAAGAAAATTGGTCGCAAAATTTGCTGTGTAAATTCGACATTCCTGCTGGAAGATAAAACCATCACGGAAATTGTTAGCAAATGGTACAATATCCTGTTTAGAGATCATTCTAACATAATTATGTGCGTTGAGACGATGAGGAATAACAACCAAGTCGGTACGAGTATCTATGCTGATTCCACCCCATACCATAACTGATCCTGATCCAAATCGATCCACGTATACATTCTGCAGTGTATCTCTCTCCAGGAAGTCTGTACACTCGTACACAATCATCACAACGGGTTAAATTAAACCGAGATTCATCACTAAAAAGCACAGACCTCCAGTGTTGAAGTTGCCATTCCACATGTTCGGGAGCAAAGTTTAGGCGTACCCGTTTGTGAGAATTGATGATGTAATGGTCATCCCGACGACTAGTGCTTCATCTACGTCCTTGTCCAGTTCTCCTAGAGTATCTGCCCGTTTCTTGATACCTATGCCATGCTCTGCAGATAATCGATGGATTGTAGTTAATAGACGACATATCGCATAGATCAACCATCTTCAAGTAAATCAACCACCCTCGTGATTTCTATTTCACTTAAATAAGGCATTTTAATCTTAGAAGTAAATTGACACTCCAAATTGGTTTAAAATATCAAAAAACCTAACTTTAAACCTAAGTTTTGATTGTTTGCTTAAGGAACAAAAATCATTTTGTTTTGGGTAGTGGTTTACATTTGAACATCCAAGGAAAAAAAGGAAAAATGTATCAACGTAATTTTCTTTTGTGCTTAGCTAAAACATTCCAGATAATAATAAAATAATAAAGACTGAGTAGTGTTTCGCAAATTTTGTTGAGCAGTATATAATAATAGCCCTAGCAGCGAGTTAGCTAAAAACTCAACAAAAAATTCAAATCTGTAAGGAATTTTCAACCAAGCCGTGTCATTAAAAATTCAGTAGAACTTCAGTAATATTAAATTTCGAAAAAGGTTTTGGTATCCTTGGATATGTCTAAGATATTTTCCAATATACCTACCACAGATTTCAAAATCCTTGTCAAAGATATCACTCACTTGGTCCATTTGATAAAAGCAGAATGTGAACTTGCCTTCGACTTGCGTTACCTTTACCGTAGAAACCGAAAAAGAGAACTAAATAATTGTATTAGTTTCAATATCTAGCAAAAACCAACCTACACAGACACAGTAATTCTTAAACCCTATTTCCCACATATTAGTAGCATGTAACGTGATGATACATAAAGCCTCTTCTATACCACTTTCATATAAAAATCTTAATAAACAATTTTTTAAAAAATAACACTCAAAGCAATCGCAATTAATAACGGCTTCGAGGTAAATTCTATCACTAAACTAGTAAGATGTAAAAAACTACCTACAATAGTTTTTTTCCTGTTATTAATTCAGAGAATAAGTTTCAGTTTATATTTTTAACATACTTTGAACGCATTGGTGGCAATTAGGAATCGGCAGTCAGGGATTCACAGGAGAAGACTTAAATGAATTTGTAGCGGACCGATATATTGTTTAGTTTTATTAGTTATTTGAGTTCTATTGCGTAAATATGTGATGGACAGCGACACGGCAATGTCTATACTTCTACTTGCATCTAAGAGAATCGAAATAACTAATGCAGTATTTAGATCACGTAACGTATCTTAGTGATTGAAATCGCTACGGGGCGAAAAGCACAATATAAATAAAGAAAAAGTGTTATTATTTGTAATAAATGGAGCAGCATATATGAAGGCGGCTGGTCGGCTTCTACGACAAACGTACAGGACTATGACGTATTTACATGTTTCGCACATGCTCTTCATCGGGTAGCAGAGGAAGTCAAAAAATGCTACCTCGATGCAGATAAATTGATATCTTCTATCAAGAAAGTTTTTGTGAAGGCACTTGGACGCAAGAATTTATTTCATGAAAACTTGCTACTTCCACAAGAACTTGTTATAACGGGCTGAGGGACATGTATAGAAGTATCACAGGCATTTTGTCGACGTTAAAAGTATAATACAGTTACTGGCTTTGAATGATGCTGTTTCTATTTTACACGCTCAACAATTATTTATGAACACAACGAGCCATATGGCTTTAGCCAATATTCATGGACATTATTAGGGATTACTTCGACCAACCCATGATATTCTATAACTAACGCCATGAATATTGTATATAATCTTCGTCAATTCCTTTCCCAATTACCTGTAGCTGCTGCTAATAATGTAAAAAGAAAATTTGAAGCATTTCTAAATAACAATCCAGGATTTCGTACTATACGCCGAGATGTACGTCGTTTTCAATGTATAAATAGATTTACGATGACAGACAGTTATTAACACTTATGCATATCAAACAATATTATAGGTGATTTACTATCATTTGAATTCTGGATATAAACGGTGAATAATGAGGATGTGTGATATGTTTTATAAACCCTGCAACGTTCCTTCTGAAGAAGATGTATTTGCTCTTACTTGGGAAGTTCTTGTTTCTTTCTGGAGAAGATGTATTTACTCTTACTTGTTTCTCTATACGTACTTTGATTCGCGTGTCAAAAATGTTAAATTGGGATTCATGATGTCATCGCTTCGTCCCTAGCAATGACGTCTTGTACCACTGACAGCCGATCCCTAGTGGTGATAATATCGGTATAAATAAATCAGCAATATTTATTTATTCATCACAGTCATGGATTCAAGTGTCTTGGACTGAGAACGATTAATTTGAATTTAATTTTTTAATAAAACAAAATAAATTGATATCGTTTATATGTTAATAATATAATATTTAAGTATGATGTTATTGATTTGCTTGAATAAATATTAAATGTGCAGTAAATTTCTTTATAGTTTATAAATTGCTTATTTTATTGTGATAGACTTAATAACTATGATAGATAGTTGCTCATGAATAACAATAAAGAAACTTAAACAGATTTTGTAAAAATTATACCAATGCTTACGTAAGCATAGGAGGGGGTAAGAGCTTTGCTTACTTTTGCTGATGGGGCGGGGGTTAAAAATTACTAAAACTCTGCTTACGTAATACTTGAACGGCCCCAAAGACAAAATTCAAAAATATAAAAACCTGGAGTTTGTAGTTGACTTGCTCAAAGTGTGATAGTGTGATAGCTTTTACATTAGTCAAACTGATCGTTCTATTGAAATTAGATATAAAGAACGTTTATATTAATTTAAGAGTAATAAAGTGGATTCTATTTTCGCGAACCATATTCTGAAACAGGACATCTTTTTCTGAAAAACATATTAATTCTACGCAGTGATAGAAAAGCTTCTTTAACATGCTTTGGACCTATTAATGATAATATAGGTAACATTTTATCAAAACATAATTTTAATATCAGTGTTAAATCCAAAACAACATTATCTCATTTACTTTTCAATAACAAAGATAAAATTCAAAGATATGAGAAACCGGAGTTTATAAGTTGACTTGCTTAAAGTGTGATAGTTTTTACATAGGTCAAACTGAATAGGTCTACTTAAACTAGATATAAAGAATATTTACGTTCATTTAAAAATAATAAACTGGATTCCACTTTCGCGAACTATATTCTAGAAGCAGAACATCTTCCTGATTTGAATAATACATTATTCTACGCAGTAAGAAAAGAATCCAAAGAAATTTATAAAAGTATTAAAAATTTGAAAGACGTTATTCTTAAGACAAGCTAGACACATTTAAAACTAATATTTTCAATAGTCTTATTAATTCACAACAATCATAATATATTTTTCTTAGTACTATACACTCCCGGAGTTATTACTTCGGAAATTATATGTATTCAATTACCTTTCAAGGGTAGGATTATTTTTGATTGTAGCTTATAATGTATCTCTATAATTGTTTCTATATGTCTCATACGTATTGTTAATTTCGTTTAAAAGTAACATGTTTTTAATGTCGAAACTGCAGTAATGTTACCTATCATAAAAAAATAATAATAAAATAATATAAAAAGTCATAATAATAATAATAATAATAATAATATACTTTAATACCCAACAGGCTAGGCCCAATTACAAGGTGCTTTATAATTATAATTACATGACATCGAAATGCAATCAAATAACTAAAGACTTAAATAGTGCTGTCCATCCGCGAGCCATCCCCAAGTAAACAGATCATCCTGCATTCTGTTGGCCACGTCGAAGAGAACCATACCATGTAACTTCATACCTGGAGTTCATACGAGGAACCAAAAACGACATTCACTCCAATATGAATGCGCAGTCAATAATGTTTTCCATCATTTCAATTAGGAATTTCCTACAAATATTCTCTCTTCTTACGCTTAATGATGACATGCCATGACGTAAAAGCAAATCATCATGGGATGCACCACGTTCCGGGTAGATACCATCAGTCTTGAATGTGAGGTACTTCAAAAACCTACGGTAAACACGGTCCAAAGGAATGGAATCGCAAGCATAAATTTTCCTCAAAACATAAGCATGGTACAAGTGATGTCTTTAAAGTCTTTTAATATGCGCATAATAAATCCCAGACTTTTGTAGACATCGGAACACATATGGATTATATGAGATCTGAACGTAAGATTAGAGTCAAATAAGATTCCGAAATCCTTTATTTCAGTTTTACTGGTTAAGATATTGTTTTTAATCAAATACGAAGACTCATGAGGCGTAGCAGAACGAGTATAACATTTGTCAATATTTAATTTAAGTTTGAAACGGTCACACCATGCAACTAATACGTCCATATTTTGCTGTAGTTTAACGATATCAGCAGTTGTGGAAATCTCAGAATATATTTGTATACACGAAGAATACGAAGAATAAAAGCTCTCCAACTATAAAATAAGAATAAAAAATGACAAAATAATCAAATCAGTCCCAAAATGAAGTAAATTTATTGTAACACCAATATACATTATTATTTATACACATAACCACCATTTAGTGCAACCGATTTCTCAAAACACTGAATCGATTTCTTGATTCCGCCCACGAAGAAAATTTCTTGCTTACTATTGATTCAATTGCGAACAGCAGTCCGAACTTTAGTGTCTGATGAAAATCGTTGACTTTTCAATAGCTCCTTGAACTTTGGGAACAACCACAAAATTGAAGGAACCAAATCAGAACTGTATAGAAATAACCGTGAATTTCAGGGTAGTGACTGTTTTCATCGTTTCGTAACTGTAATGCGGTCTGGTGTTGTCGTGGCACAAAAAAAAATTCGTTCTCTCCGGCATCGTTTCTTAATCCAGGAGTCGCGACCCTAAGAGGTCCGCGATGATTAAAGGGGGTCGCGAAGTAACCTAAACAATAATGAAAAATCATTTTATGAGAATAAAAATTATTTATTACAAACATTTTACTAACAATAAGTACACATGTAAAGAAAATAAATTAATGTGATAGTTACATTTATTTTTCATTTTAAAGTATCTCCATGCGTGGATCCACGTTAGAAACACACAGAAGCAAATTGTTGTCGAGTGATAGACAATTCCTGTATTTAGTTTTTAGGGCAACCATAGACGAAAAACCCTTTTCATAGAGATAAGACGTGGCGAAAGGGATTAATATTTTCAATGCTTCTGTGACTGAATTTCCATATTCATTCCGACGAGTAAGCCAAACCGTATTTAAATCTTCAGATGTAAATTGTAGCGTTTTGTCGGCAGACATTTTGATGAATCGTGAATCTCAACTGGTAACTTAGCACCGGCAGCAACGTTTTCACTAAACGAATTCAGTAACTATCACTTCGAGAAATCATTTTTATCTTCCGGGAAATACTCCGTCGACTGAGTTTTTAGCTTACGCAAATGAATCTTCATGCAACCCAAACTGTTGTATATAGTGTCATGTTTATTCAAATTTTTCTCAATATAATCTGAAGGGAGTGGGAACATAGAATTTTTCTTTGAAGCCGAATAATCCAGAATATAAAGCATCCTAATGAAAGCATGCACTATGTCTGTCATTAATAAAATCTTTTATCGCGTCCTTGTAAATTCACATTCAAGTCGTTTATATGCGAAAATACATCAGCTAAGTAAGTCAACAACAACATACTTTCATTATTCTGTATAAACAATGAGAATGGCATTTGCTTATCCTGGAAAAATATTATTAATTCATCTCTCAATGCCAATACCCGGGTTAACACTATCTTTCGCGATAACCATCTAACTTCTGTATAGAAAAGAAGAGATTCTTTTAAATTTTCGAACTTGGCATCTACCTACGTAACAATATAATATCAATTTTGATATAGATAAACCAGGCCCCAGTAAAAAACGTAGTCGTAAGGTTGAAGATGAAAATCGACAGTTTGAAGATATTTGGACCGAAAAATCCTTTTTTATTTCATCGCATAACAGAAGTGTCTGTTTAATATGCAAGAGTCGAAGGAATATAATGTGAAAAGGCATTATGAAACCCAGCATCATACTTTTACCAAATTAAAAGGCGAAAATCGAACGCAAAAAATTTTCACTTTACAAAGGGAACTAATAGGCCAGCAAGCTATGTTTACAAAACCAATTCAAGATGCTGAAACAGCTACTGAAGTTAGCTTTGAAATATCTCGAATAATAGCGAAAATTTGCCGGCCTTTTAAAGATGGTGAGTTTGTTAAACAGTGTTTAGATATCGCCGCAAAAAAAATGTGTACGAAAGATGCAAAGAGGTTTGAGAAAATTCAACTAAATCGGATGACTGTTCAAAGAAGACTTACCACATTAACAGCTAATACAGAAGAGCAATTAGCTACGAAATCGAAAAGTTTTGAGTATTTTTCTATAGCACTCAACGAATCTACAGTTCCACTGCTCAACTCCTAATATTTTTACGAGGTGCAACGCAAAATTTTGAAGTGAGGAAGAACTGATTGGTATGAGTTCTTTGACAAGTCAAACCAAGGGAGTGACATGCTCAAAGCTCTTCTGGAAAAATGTTCTATAATGGATTTGGATTTAACGAAATTATCTGGAATTACGACTAACGGAGCACCTTCAATGGTTGGAAGTAAATCTGTGATAATAACTATGTTAAAAGAGTATTAAAAGCTAAAAACATAGATGCCAAGGAATTAATGCAGGTTCATGGCATTATACATCAAGAGGCCCTCTGTGCAAAATTATTGGGATTTGAAAATGTGATGAAAGTTGTAGTACCTACTGTAAACTTTATAAAATCAAGAGGTCATAATCACCGACAATTCACACAATTTCTCGAGGATATTGAAAGCGAATATGGTGATGTCCTGTTTTACACTGAAGTAAGGTGATCAATTTTCTAAAATCCTTTTCGCAGCCGACTTGTTCTAGGTTACCAGCGGTTTGTTTTAACAACCTCTCTCAAAGTTTTCTTTTTTTGATAATTACAGATTCGTCTAAGTTTCCGTTTCTAGCACTGCGGCATGTAGGCTTATTGTACTTCACTTGTGTTACAGTACACTCCAGTATCTTAGTACGCTATATAATATTGCGCAAGTCTCTGGCAGAGCATGATTCGTATAACTTTGTTTCTACTTTATATTGCCCATCAAATTCGTCTTGCTTACCAAACCACATTGGTATATTGTATAAACTGCCACCATTTCTGTTGCTTTTTTTAAGCAATTTGATAACATTTTTGGAATTGGATCTTGACTGTAGATTTCCATACAATCTTGTACCTGTTCTAACTAGTGTTAAATATTTCACTTCAACTTCAGCCTATATTTCGTTTTCGCATTTAGTGGTCGCATCTCGCTTTCATGTCTCAACATAATTATCATATAAAATATTCATATTTTCGTTTTTATTTCAAATTTCTATTATATGCTTCATTAAACTGGGAAACAAAAGTCAACTTCTTTTGTGACATGGATAAAATAGGAATGTTATGTAAAATTTCATCAGAAAACAGAGAATGACTTTGAATTGTACGAATTTTACGTTTGTTACGTTATACTGAAATATATCAACGTCGGTATGTTCTTAATGTTACAGTTACTTCAAAATATTGTTGCGTATGTTTTACAGCGACATTTTGCCTCTGAGGTACCCCGGATTAATATCCAGGAGCAATCAGCAAGCTTTACTTATTTCTCCAAAGACTTCTTGCAAACAAATGGTGGTGAATGGTGGTGTCATTGTGCCTTGAAATTTATGTTGTAGACAGATAGAGAATTAGTTCACAATAAGCAATGGAGCCGTACACACCTGAAGAACGCGGAATTATTGTCACTGCTGATTTGACCAATTTCATATTTTAATTCTTATGTAAAATTTGCCTTACGCTTTCTTTGTTATTTCTACAGTTTCAGCAATCACACGAATGGTTAATCGACGGTCAGATCCGATTAGATTTTTTCAATATTTTCATCCATTTTTGATGTGAAAGGGCTTTTCAGGCGTACATCATCTTCAACGTCTTCTCGGCCATCTTGACTCGCCAGTGATAAACATTCGTTGCTATATCCTTCGTTTAGCAAGAGATAAGTTTTAATAGAGGTTTTTCCAATTCGTTTCTCTATTAAAGCACTTATCATTTTTCCATCTAAAAAAATAGATCTTATACAAGCTAAGGCTACGACCAGACTATTATGTCTACAGAAACTGAAGGAACCACAATCGAAAGAGAAGGGTTCATGCTACATAGTAGGGTTAGGACATCGATGTCGATGTTTTGAAAACATCGACGTATCGATCTTAAAATATCCATGTTTTAACATCAATATTTTAAGATCGAAATATGGATGTTTTAGAGCACCGTTTCTTAATCTTTTTGATAAGTGGAACAAAAATGACAATTATTTCAAAAAATATTTATTTTCTTCAAAAAGTAATTAAAAAATTAACACAAGTTCTTAAAACAACTTAAATTTACATTTACACGACTTTTAAATTTTAATTTTTATGGGATGAGTGATATTGCTTTTTATTATCACAAATATACTTAATATTAGGCTTAATTGATGAAAGTTGAATTCTTATGTCAGGTTCGGCATCAAGTCTGTTCCGGTATTTAGTTTTTCTCGACAAATAAACTGAGAACCCCGTTTCGCACATATATGTGGTTACAAATGGTAAAAGCACCAACACGGCGTTTTGCGACAATTAAGGATATTCATCTTTTATTCTGCACCAGAATTCCGTTAATGGCATTAATTTAAATGTATTTTGCAATGATGAATCAGACGTCATTTCAATAAAAGTTTCGTATTCTTCCGTTGACATGGTCGAAGTTCGTGCATTGAAAATAAATGGGTTTTTAATCCACAATTCATTTTGATATTTAATCTGCTGTTCATTTGGAAAATACTTATTAAAAGCTTCACTCAATCCTTTCAGATGTTGAATAATTTCTTCAATAAATGCCTCTGCCATTTCAACCCCTTCTTCTTCTAAAAAGCCTTTTATTGTTGGGACACAATCAAACTCGTTGGAGCGCATACAAATTATCCAAAATTCTATTTTTTTTCTTGAAAGCAAGAATTTTTTCGTGGGCAATAAATACATTTACTTGTTTGCCCTGGAGGGTTAAATTAAGTTCATTTATCTTTGTAAAAATGTCGCTTAAATAGGCAATTTTAAGTAACCAATTTCTATCAAATAATCGGCCTTTCAATTCAAAATTGTGTTCTAAAAAAAAAGCACGCACCTCGTCCCTTAACTCAAGAAAACGGGTTAATATCTTTCCTCGAGATAACCATCTGACTTCAGTATGTAAAAGAAGAGATGTATGTACACTTCCAATCACCTCACAGAGTATTTTGAATAAACGATTATTTAGCGGTCGAGATTTTATGAAGTTAATGGTTTTGATGACCTCATCAAGAGCATTCTTATAACTTGGGGATAATTTTTTAGCAGCAAGTGCCTGCCTATGGATCATGCAGTGGCTTCTAGAACAGTTTTTAGCTATATTTTTAATAAGCTGTACAGCCCCATTAATTATGACACTCATGGCCTTTGCTCCATCGGTACAGATATCAATACAGTTGTCCCATGGTATTTTATTCTCTTCAAGAAAAGAATTTAGAAGACCAAATATTTCGACTCCAGTAGTACGTGTTGGTAGAGATTTGCATAAAAGAAGATCTTCCAATAATGCGTTTTCGTGCTGATATCTAACGATTACAATTAATATTGCGAGTCCAGATACATCGGTTGAGTCATCCATTTGTAATGAAAATTTGCATGATTTGAGACGAAAAGTAAGTTCATTCTTTATATTGGCTGCTAAATCTCTGATGCGCTGAGCTACCGTGTCATTCGAAAGTGGAATCTTAGCCATTTCTTTTGCAGATTTTTCAGCTAACACACATTTTACCATCTCCATGCATGAAGGTTTAATAAGATTTTCAGCAACTGAGTATGCTTCACCGCGATGAGCTATCAGATAGCTGACTAAGTAAGAAGCTTCACTTGTTTTTTCATTCAACGTTTTTGTGGTTTGGACCATAACCGTTTTTTAATTTTAAAAGTTCGTCACGCTTCCGAATGAAGAATTCAACATTTTTTTCTTTAAGCTTGCCATGAACAGATTCTAAATGACGACGCATTTAAGCTGGAGCCATAGAGATATTTGGTAGAACTTTGTTGCATATAACACACTGAGGATTATCATTATCGTTCATGAATCCTAAACATATATAACTTTCACCATATTTCCTTAGTTTTTTAGTAACTGCTCTGGGTTGATTACTTGTAGAGTCCATTACTGGCCTAATTTCGTTTGTGGCGATTTCAGTTGCATCACTTTTATTATTACCACAGTTATCTTTAGCAAAAGAGCTAGTTGCTGGGTCCGAAACAGAAGAGTTAAGTTCTGCAGCAGAACGACTTAAAGTGCCACCTTTAAGCCACCTCTCCATCCTGCAACAAAATATCGAAAATGGTTTTAAGACAAAAATAACAGCACCAGTTACCTTTTAAGAGGGAGTTTTTTTTTCTTTTATTATCTTAATGCTATATGTGTCTAGAATAAATCTAGAATAAGTACTCGGTTCCGTATAAAAGTTATAGCTTTATGTATCACTTGTATACAAGCTGTATACATCACTCGTATAAAGTTTAAGCAAATTTTTCCCAAAATGATGTTTCTGAAATCGGTAACAAGAATTTCTCAGACGATAATTGACCAATCTAGATCTAGATCTTTTTGTATTATGTTTGTAAACGTGTACACCAGTGGGCAAACTAGGATCTTTGATTAAAATGCTAAATTTCAGTTTTAATTCCACTTCCTAATCTAAAAAGGTCGTTTTTTCAAATTTTTAGTAAAATGCGCGCCATTCTTATAATTTCTAATTTTTTGAAAAGATCCTATTTTACTCAACAGAAGTAATCTTTGCTACCGTTTGGTATCTCGTTTTTCGGGCGTCAACTTTAACGCCCTCTGCTACGGAGGCAAATTATGGCAAATTAAAACACAATTTGTTTTTGCAAAGATATGCGTAACGCATTAAAAAAAAGTTTCTAAATATAGAAGAATAATCCTGTTTAAAAAAAATTATTAAAAATCGTCGTGTTTTTATTCAAAAAATGAGAACTCCCCCTTAAGACCGAATAGTGTTTAAAGGTTACTTACGTTGATATTATTTTTAACAGTGAAATATTAAACACAAACAATTACAATTTCTTGGTTTTAACACAGTTTTTAGACAGTTTGGTTTTAAACAATTGGTTTTAGACAGAACCAATAAAGTTTATCAATAACCAAAATCACTTTTTCAATAACTTTCAATCAGTTTATTTATCTTTCAATCACTTTATTTTAATTTTCAATCACTTTATTTATAAGACACACATCGGCAAGTGACTATTATGCCCGGATACTCGAAGTGTAATGATCAATAAAGAATTGAGCCGGGGAATCACCGATACCGGGATTTCCCGTGATTATACCAGGGCGGCTGCTTTTAAATACCAAAAATTGTCCCAACGGCGCCGTTGCAATTCGCGACGTCGGACTGTCGCATTTGCACAGACTATCCAGATTAGTAAGTGGAATTTAGTTGTGCCATTAAATTTTTATTACTTTTTTATGTTACTTCCTTGAATGTTATAAAAAAAAGCACGTAACTTTCGCGGAACCCCTGAGTGATCTCCACGGAACCCCGGGGTTCCGCGGAACACAGTTTAAGAAACGCTGTTTTAGAGAAAACATCGGTTCCCATTTATTTATTTATTTATTTGTTTCCCAGTATATATGCATTTGCAGTGATTTGTAATTTGTATTTGTACTTATAATATTTTCGTTATGTTATTATCTGTATGTTGGTATTACATATAATTCATAATTTATTTGTTTTTATTGTTTGTTAGTATTCATACTTCTTTACACGTCAAGTTTTAAATAAAATATATAAATGTTTAAGGCCCATTTAAGAGACACATCCCAGGTAGTATTTTTTTAAATATCTACAAATTATTTTCAGTAACTTCAAACCCCAAGGCGAAATTGAGGATGAGATAGCCTCCCTCCAGCTGTAACCTAAGTGGAATAAACTAAAATTACTGGCTATTGCTAAACCCAAAATTAAAATTAAACACATAAAAAACGTAACTAATTCTACTTAACATAACTCAACTTAATTTCTTATTCATTAATCAATAATCATAAGTATTCCTTAATAATTAATATATTTATATGTTACATGGACATTTTCGATATTTTTTGAACATCGATATTCATTTTTATCGATGCCAAATATCGAAAACATCGATATTTTCCAACAATGTCCCAACTCTACTACACAGTAGTCTGTCTCGTTATTTTATAACCACACCTCGTATATGCCTAAGACTTTTTGTTTGTTTACACAAGGGCTATAATTGGGTAAAATATCAAACAACCTTTTTTGACACCCTGTAGAATAAATTTAAGAATTAAAGCAATGATTTCATAATAGAAATTAAGTGGTGCTTCTAATATTTTGACAAGAAGCTGTAATTAAGCATATTTTTGATTTAGTTTTCACTTAGTTTAAAACACCTTGAAAATGAAATATAATTAAACTAGTATATTAAGTCATAAAATCTCAGATTTACATAAGATTCTAAAAAATTTCAAATTTCTACCTTAAAAACTATGGTGTAGCAATGAACAAAATCAATAAAACTTCTATAAATCAACATATCTATCTCTTGTTTAAGAAAAGATGTGAAATATTAAAGTATTTTAGGTTTCCGAATCTCGTAATCGGTGTAGCATAATTCATTTCCCTGAGAAACATCACGCGGCTATGGACATGGTAAAACTTATAAAGATAATTTGTAAATTTTTTTAAGAATATACAATGTGTTTCAAAAAGAATTACATCTAGTTCTCCATAAATGTCTGCTATAAATTATGATGTTCTGCATTCTTGAAATGCGGATATAGATTAAATGGTATAAATGTTATCTACCTATCGCTGCCAAAATTTATCATCGATCGATATGGTGATGAAATTAATAAGAAGTTCTATTAGATTATTAATTTATTTTTAGATTATTAATTTATTTTTTTATTATTAATTTATTTTTTAAGTATAATAATTTCAATATTATACTATCCACAAGATTATACTGAAAGAGTTCATTTTTATCTAGCGGCAGTTTTGTCATTATTATTGAACGGCAGAGCTGAAATAAATACATTTAAATAACATTGGGAAGAGTGTCTCCCTGTATGTATTTTCTATTATTTTATCGTTATTAGTGGACGGCGGACCTGAAAAAATACGTTTAAAAAACATGGGAAGAGTGTCTCCCTCTATGTATTCTTCCTGGTATGTATCGTAAATTCACCCATTGAATTCGTCCTGTTGCACTTGAGTTAAAAATTGTATTAATAACTATTCTCTGTATTGTTGGCTATTAATGTTATTGTGAAAAAAATATTGGTCCTACTATTCTACGACGAGATACAGCTAACCATACTCCAACTTCAACAGGAACTTCGACGTGATTGTTTCGATTGTTTATAAACCTTGGCTCTTTTAAATAAATGGCTGAAAATTTGTGAAAGCAATCTAAATTGTGTGTAGTAGATATCACTGTCTCCGTTCTTTAAATCTTTATTAAAAGCTTTCAAACTTCAAATTGTGTGTGGTGTAGTGGTTATCACATTGGACTGTGGACTACATGATCCGAGTTGAAGTCCATTAATCCGCAAATTTTTTAATGTTTTTGCTTTCATGTTTTATTATATAAAGCGATTTAGAAATTTCGAATTTTAACTTTATTTTGCTTTCCAACTAAGTTTCCGTTAGATAAAAATTAATTAATCAGTTATTAATTTATTTGAAACCTGGAAAACCCACAAATTTTGGTATTGTTGAGCGGCGCCTTACGAATTACGATTAAATGGCGCTGAATTTTTACATAAATAGCGCACTGCACTCTAATGTAAAGTAGATAAAGGTAATAACAACTTTCTTAAGTTTCGAAAGTTGTTTCTCTTCAAACAAAATTTATATACGACCGATTTCTACTGAATTTTTACTTTATTTTCTCATAGAATTTTCACCGAAAATGTTAACGTTTTTGTGAGCCTTACTAATTCCATTATTATTATTTCACTATTTAAAAAAATTAAAAACCCACCAGTAACTAGTAACATTTCTTTATCAAAGTGCAATGTATTGCCCTAAAGAAGGTGTTTTAAATTCTATGTATCTAAAAGATTAACAAAACTTTCTTGAGTCTGGAATCCACAAATTTTATCAGCTTAACATGTTCTTGCTTATTTGCTTAAAGACTCAAACACATGAAGTATATTTACCTTTTTTCAATCCCATCAGGGCATTTTGCAATAAACTAGTATCATATTATGCATAATAACATCAATTGTCCATATCTTTTCACTAAAATTAATTTTCGTGTACCGCGTTTGAATTTGCGTTCACCAAATATATTCTATTGTGCGTAATTCGCATGTACATTATAGCTCACGCGTATGACGTTCCCAATAATAGTTTTGAGTACATATCGAATGTTCTTCTTAATAATTATAATCTTTAATTCTGTAGAGGGTTTCACTTTCACGAAGCAGTATGGGCTTTATGCAGAAAGCTTAGATACTTGCCAAATTGTTCAATACAATCTGCCAATTGATAAAATAATTTTTAAAGTTAAAAAAAGTTAGTTTTTAAAGCCGGTATGAGTTTTCTGGCCGATTGTGTCACCTTAAACTTCTTGGGTGGTGGCGTACCTTTTAATCTTCCAATCAGTCTAATGTCGACTAGTGCTTTTTTAGTTAGGATTCTGTCTGATGTAACGTTAGCCATGCCACACAGTTTTTTTTTTGCATTATTGTCTATATTTGGTTTTTTGGTTGAGCGCTTAATTATTATCCATAACAATAATAACAATACACAAAAAAACGGGCATAATTTGATAGTAACAACAATTAATTTGATTTATTAAATTACTACAATCCTTTGGTGGATGGGCAGGAAGAAGATGGTGTTCTAGCTTCTGTGCAGCTCGTGAATACACAAGAGCAACTATTCATATACGAACAGCTTCTTCTCCAGAAAATCAGTGATCCACGTGGTCCAACTTATGTTGGTATGCAGTTATCCTTCCAAGCGAGATAGAACCTACAAAGGTTGTCCGCTCATGAAGTTCTGCGAAGTAAATGCAAGCGATCATTTACTTCGCTTCAAGTTCACTGAAAAACAGAAATCCTAAAAATATGGCTATGGTAACAGAGGCGGAAAAGCGACCAGGCCGGAAAAATATGGATTTAAATTTAAAAATCACACAAACTATTGCAGAAAGAATATTCGAAGAAAGTACCCTTACCGATATAAATGCTTGGAGAATAGAACGTGGTAAGCGTACATGATTGCTTATCGCTTTCTGTTTTTCAAGCGTTAATAAACAACCAAAAACTAATAAGTATTAAACATTTGCATTGTGTAAATATATAATTATTTATATATTAATTATTTACCTTACAACTATTATCAATCGTACTGTACTATATTAGTGAATAATAAATTCAAAACGGGCAAGCGGTCTGTAAATTAATACTCATTTATTTTCAATCTATCTATATTTCGCACCAAATTCGTTGGTTGCTCAGAAATTGCTTTATGTATTAATTTATTTTCATTCATCTTGTAGCATCTCATAAGAAAGCATTGAATTCGTTGCGAAATATAAAGAGATTGAAAATAAATACATATTATTATACGAGAGATGTCTTTTATGTTTTGCATACCGGGACATAGAGGGCGCCACTAATCAAATGTCAGTACTAAAAATTAACCCTCCTCTTTAGTTAGCCTAAATCCAAAGTTTAAGTGCGATACGTGTAATGTTGTAGCTACAAGGAACTTAAGTTAAGTTAGTCGAACAATCGAATTAAGCTGTGAAAATTTTCGTGCAATAATTTTTAATAAATATCTTAACAAGAACTGATTTCTGTTTTCGGTAATGAAGCACCACATCAATCAACAATTTCTCGTTGGTAAGAAGAATTCAAACGTGGATAGATTAGTCTTAGCGACGATCCAAGAATAGGAACATCAAAAACGGCAGTCACTCAGAAAAACGTCGATTCTGTGCGCAAGCTCATCAACGAAGATCGACATGTGACATATCGTGAAATTGAAGCGTCATTGGGGATTTCAAAGACCTCAATTAAGAGAATTTTGCATGCTAATTGTTAGTAAAAAAATTAGTTTTCTGTTGGATACCGTATCTGTTGACGGAAGAACAAAAAACAGCTGGGGGTGAATTGTTGTCAAAAACTCTATACCGCTTCAACGCAGGAAACTCTAAGAACGTGTACAACATCGTGAGTGGTGATGAATCTTGGATTTGCTCATACGAGCCAGAAAATAAACGCCAGTCGTCTGTTTGAGTGTTTCAAGGTTAAGAAAAGCCGACAAAAGTCATCCGTTCCGGAAGTGTCTCCAAAAAGATGGTCACGACATTTGTCTCGAAAACAGGTCTGTAGCAACAATTTCTCTACAGGATCAAAGAACTGCTACTGCCGATCGGTATACAACCATTTGTTTGCCGCGAGTCACCGCTGAGCTCCGAGAAACCAACCCACAACGACGAATCATCCTCCACCAAGAGACAATGCAAGTTGCAAGATAATTGAATTTTTAACGCAACAAAACGTAGAATTGTTAGACTATCATCCATACAGTCCCAACGGTTTCTATACCTTTCGAAAATCAAGGACGGACTACATAGTCAAAGATTCTAGTCGTCAAAAGGAGCAGTCGACGCTTTCAAAAACTCTATTTTGACTGTACCAACAAACGAGTGGAATAACTGCTGCAGAGTTGGTTCGTACGCATGCAAAAGTGCATTAACCTTCGTGGAGAATACTTCGAAAAACAATAAAGTCTTTAAAAAGCTATCTACTGTTTTATTCCAGCTCTATATGCAAAATATAAAAGACAACTCTCGTATTATGAGTATTATTATATCATTATTCATTAATTAATTAGTATATATTTTCAAGCAAATACTTAAAAAATAAATTGTATATCCTTGATAATGTATGCGAACAATTATATATCATATTGAATCGTTTTGAGATTAAAAACAGTCCAGAGTTGTTTTTAGTCTCAAAACGATTGGGTGTTTTAAAAATAATATTTTTCAAAAGTTATTAATATATAAGAATTGAAGATCAAATAATAGTGGAATTAAGTTTAGAAAAACATGCGCTAACAAGGTTCCGTAAAGAGTATGTCTCTTAGAAATTTTTAATATGTATAATCATAAAATCGCAGGCTAGTTGCGAATGTAATTACTACAACCGAATATTAAAGCTCATAAATTTCGAAAACAAAACTAAATGGGTTATAAAATTATTTGATCTGAAGTAAATATGGAAAGGAAAATCACTTGTCTTTTATAAAATAATATTTATTCTTTTACATGTTGTTTTCTTTCTAACAGAAGTGGTAAACATTCGTGTCAGTTTAATAAAAAGATTAATTGTGCACAAGGTGAATGAATAAGTGTGAAATTTATTTATACACATTCGCGCGTGAGTCGTCGATACATAGAATTATTACGTGTTGTTTATTGAATCTAAATCCTAACGAAGTAGTATCCCGTGATAATTAACGTTGAACACATATGGCATTATAATTCACTTTCGTTATACATGTTCATACTCACATATTTTAATTTTTTTTTTATTTATTATAAAGATAGCCAAATTAATAAACTATATATAGACATAATGCTAAAAAATTTCAGGGAAAAGTTTTACAACATTTTGTACGAAGGTATATCAAAATATAACGAGACTGGTGCTATAACTTCTTTCACAACTAGAATTTGATAACACACAGAATAGAACTTGAAACCCCCATCTTTAATGTACTTGTCCTCAAGTAGGCTTTGATTTAACTTTTGATTAATTACTGAATTGTCAGTGTTTGACGTACCCGTCGAAAACATGAGAGTGGGGCAAAGATATGCAATAAAATTCTGTGTTCGATTGGGTAAAACTCCAACTGAAACTTTTGAAATGATTAAAACTGCATATCCAGATGATAGTTTATCAGGATGTAGAGTGCTTGAGTGGCATAAGAAATTCAAAGACGGTTGTGAATCAGTGGAAGATGAACATCGACACGAGCGACCACCAACTGCACGGATCGATTCAAAAATAGCAGAAATTAACGACTTGATTCACATGTATTGAATTTTTGATATTGTTAATTTATCTTATGTTTACTTCCACTCAAAAAATTATTCATGAAAATTAAGAATATCGAAAGGTTGCTGCAAGATGGATTCTAAAATTGACGACCGATGAACAAAAAGCCAATCGAGTGACAATTTGTCGGCAATGGAAAAGGTAACTGCAACATAATCCACAGTTTTTAAACAACGTGGTTACATGTGGAGATAGTTGGTTTTATCACTACGACGCTTAATTAGAGTCTCAAAGTATGTAATGAAAGCACACAGGCAGTCTAAGACTGCAGAAGGTGAAAACTGTTAAGCACATATTCATAAATTTGGCGTTATTCATGATCACATCGTACCTAGAGAACATACAGTAAGTGGAGAATACTATTCTAATGTGTTTCAGGGAACCCTAAAGTGTACTTACAATTTTATTGTATGGTTTTCAATTTATTTCTCCTAAAATACCAGAACTAATGAAATATATTATTTGGAATTGATAAAGTGCGTTAGAATGAACTGAAACGTGAAAAAAATATTTAAAAAAATACTTTAATATCGTCACACTTATATGGGCCACCTTGTACACTCGAAAATATTTTCCTAAAATAGAGTTTTATAAATACAATAGATTGACATACGAGCGAAATTCCTAACTCCATTTGTTTAGGAGCTATAGACCGACGCGCGCTTAGCAGACAACCCCCCTATATACGCGAAGTATAGAAGTGAAAAATCATATCTGTCCGGGAGACTGTGTGTTGACAAGCTGCAATAAGAGCGAAATGCACTAACTTTGTTTGTTCAAATGTAGAAATCAGCGCAACATATTAGATGTAAAGCGAGATTTAATACTCATTGGTTCTCATTTACAGTAAGTTCATAATTGCAATAAATGTATTTTGCTCAACAGTAAACACCATTTTGAAAGTAAATACAACAAATTGTTTTATTTATTTGAATATTTCGCTTTTACTTTGTAAAATTTTTGAAAAATGTGAATTTAAAAAACAGGCATGTCACCCCATAAAGTTACAGACTTCTTGTCAGCTGAAGAAAAAAAATTTCAATCATTTATAGTCACTAGTTACTTTTTGGATCACCAATTTATTACAGCAAGCCTAAATTATAACATTTATGTTGATGTATTACCAAGAATATTTCGATGGACATACTAAGCACGTAAAACGAATACTAAAAGAATTATTTCTTCTAAGAAAATGAAGAGCAGTTAGCAATGATATAAAATATGTACAGTCTCGAGCATGGTAAACGGGCCTTAATACCAAATACCTGAATTTTAGTTACGTGCATTCACCGTTGAAATGATATTATTGGGTGTACTGTCAAGAAAGAATTACAAAAAAATTGTTGAGAAGGCAAGTTGCAGAGGAGTTTAGAATTGGTGAAAGTACTGTTTCTAGAATAGTAATAATATAATCGGAAAGGTACAATTGAATAAAAAATAGGTACTGGTCCAAAAAGCATATCTACTGTAGAACAAGATACGATATTAGTTCACAAGAAATCAAACAACCTTTATGTCGGCTATCAAAGCAGTTGAGGTAACAAACTTTCCCGGTTCGAATCACATTGTAAGGTGTCAATTGAAATAAAGTAGTTTACAAAATTCGTCGGCTCCTCAAAAAAATTTATTAAATGATCGACATAAAGATTTGCTCTTGAATTTATTGCCAGAGATCAACATTTTTGGAATAACGTTGTTTTCACGGACGAAAAAGTATTTCAATCTACTCACAGTGACAGGATTAGAGTTTAGAGGCCCAGAAATACTCGATATGAGGAAATATACGTAAATAAACAAAACGAAAGTGCACGTTTTTCGGTTAATATTTGGGGATGGATATCTAGAGGCGGACTTTGTGTTTTATGGCATATAGAAGACAGATTTAATAGCACTGAATATATGAATATACTGCAAGATGTTACGAGTATGCTTCCCTCTGCTTCACAATTATTCCCAAAAGACAACTATATGTACCAAGACAATTGCCCTGTGCATAGTTCTCGTATAATAACTGATTGGTTCGCTGAAAATATCATTCATGTTCTCCACTGGCCGAGTAATAGCCTGTATTTAAACATTATAGAGACTGTACCAGGTTTGCTAATGAAGAACATTGAAAAACAGCATGTTGGATCTCGAAATAAAAGCGAACTATTGGAAATCGTGAACACATCATGTGAAGAAATATCAAACGATTATATTGACAAGCTATATGAATCTATATCACATAGACTGGAGTTAGTTATAGCTGGAAATTGAGTTATAATGAAATATTAATATAAAATAAAAGCTTACGTACATAATTATAAATATTTAGGTTGTAGTGATCATATTAAGCATTTTATAAAATATTTAGTAAAGTTATAATACGTATGTAGGAAGTTTTGATTAGAATGCAATTACCTAAACACAGACATATAACTTTAGAACTGTCATGACTGTCATTTAAAGATAGACACATCTAAATAAAGAGTGAGCCAAAAAAAGTTTTCAGAGTATGCCATGGATTAAATCTGTTATGCTTAGATTGATTAACTAATCTAACCTACATTTCGTACTATTAGTAATTTGTTAAATCGTAACTTGTCAATTTGACTTATGATTATTTACAAATGACACTTCGTCAATTCTCTAAGCTTAGACGTGACTATTTATATGCAGTGGCGGCTCTTGATGACGTACGATGTGAGCTGCTGCACGGATGAGACTGCTTCGTTTAAGCTTTCACATATACAGAGAAGCAAGTAACCGTACCGAAATCTTCCGAAATAGTTCGAAGTAGTCTCATCCGTGCAGCAGCGCACATCGTACGTCATCAAGAGCCGCCACTGTTTATATGTCTATCTCAGTCGTTCACGGCCTACCTAGGACACAAATTTTGTGGCTCACAATATAAAATAAGTGTTCCGTTTTCCATGCTCGCGACTGAACCTATTCCGCTGAAAATACATGACATGACTACTCTTATTTACAAATTTATATTTTATTAAATTTCAAACATACTTTATAACTAACAACATCAAAAGAAACGAGTGATAAATATAATAAAATGAATAGAATAAATGAAATAAATGAAACAAATATAATAATGTACAATTCTAAAAAATACGATAAAATACAGATAAGCAGTTACTAATTATAATGGGCGTATATATATTTTAACGCACGTGTAAACACATATACACAATACATATTACCTTATATTCCAAAATTAGTTGTAATCCATTATTATTATTAAATTTATATCAAATTTAAGACAAAGAGAAAACGTGAACCTCGTTAAAGAACTTGTACGAAGATGCTGCTTTTTAACGTGTTGTAGCCCATTGTTCAAGACTGTAATAAATTTGGTTCTAGTCTTTGCTGAAAGATCTTCATTCGAGATAAAAAAAAACATATTAATTTATTAAATGATCAAGCAGATTTGAGTAATTCTTCATAACTTATTCCCATGTAACCGTATACTACAACCACCCTTAAATTAGTTTAGCTGAATATATTCTGTTCTGTAATTAGATTTACATATTAGTCTGAAGAAGCAGTGTTGGTAAAACAATTGTTACTACGAGTATAATAAAATATTTGTGAAAGTCACACAATTGTGTTTGATATTTGGATTTTCATCAAGTAAAGGACACATCAGTTAATTAAAGGCATTCATATTAATGTGATATATCTATAACTAAATGAAATATTATATTTCAAACTGGCATCATTATTTTGCCTAAATAACAGAATCTGCTTCCAATAGTATTAATACCACGCACTGTTTGTTTACTAAAAGATTTCAGGAATGTGTTTTAGGTATGAAATATAGAATAATAAAAGGAATTGAATGATTTACAGTATAAAATTGCGACGTATGTCTGAGAAAACCTTGTTTACGCGATGTTTACACACTACACGCAATTGCCACATATCCTCATGTATGTATATTAAATAATCGTATGAATGTTTTTAATAATATCAACTAAACTATAATCTATGACTTAAATAAATAAGGTATATATCAACGAAAAGGATATTTATATTCAAACAGAACGAACTTCCATAGTGTAGGTAACCACAAAAGTTAAAATAATTTGAATATATGATATCGTAGCGTAGAAGTGTTTTAAATAACGTTTAATTTAATTGCTAGAAAGAAGGATTAAAAATTGAATATTGATCATGAACAATAGAAGTTTTTTAAATAACGTTTAATTTAATTGCTAGAAAGAAGGATTAAAAATTGAATATTGATCATGAACAATATGGACAATAGTGGACAAGAAAATGAAGGAACCTATTCGAGATGAAACATATACTAGCCTAGTCTTAAAGAAGAAAAAAGTAATTTAAAATATTTTCACAATCAAAAAAAAATAAAAGATCTAAAAATAAATGTAAGAAACGTATTAGATTATCAAATAGAAAAATAAAGATAAATGTCAAGAACATACACAAAATCGCGAATGAATTTGAGTCATGATGGTATAAATACAAACAACCAGGTTAACACAATATAATAGATATAGAAAATTGTAGAAATATAGAAAAAAGTTATTTATCTAAATATGTGTATGCACATAAAACAAGAGAGTTCTACTATGCCAAATGTCAAAATGTAATTTAAATAAAAATTCCTAAACGAGTGAAAATCAAAACAAAGTTGATGTGATTTCAAAAGCAAAAATTTTTATAAGAATTGCCATCACATTTAGAAATACTGCAAGTAAAAATTATAATTAAAAAAACAAAATACATACAAAAATGGACATGAATCAGAAAGTCGAAGTAGGAAAATGAAAGAAGTTCGGACAAACTTGGACAAATCATTGGCAAGTATATAACACCATGAAAAACAAAATTTGTCAATTTTTATCCTACAACTGAAATGAATCAGACGTGTATCCTCCGCAAATAAAATATAAACGCGATTTAAACATTTTCATATATTATACAACAAGAAACTTGAAAATACTCGATTATACGAGACGTATTGCCAGAAACACCACGAGACCAAAGGTCGAGTGATGTTTTTTTAGGCAATACGTCGAGTTTTGAGAATTTTCAAGAGTCGAGTTGTATACAGGGGACTATATCATGAAAATAAAAAGAAAAAAAGTAGTGCGAAACGAGCCATGATGATAACTAACAAATCTGACAATTCACTACTGTAAAACTATTGAAGTCGAAATCATAGTAATCTAATCGTAGTTTTGGCAGCGAATATACAAGAGTTTGTATGTTCGATTATACAAAGGTTCGTATATTCGATTAGCGCCATAATACGTCAATAACCACTGTAATACATGACAATTACGGAAAATCCTGCATTTTCATTGGTTCATAATTTTAGAATGATATAGTTGAATGTATACAGTACGAAGTAATTATTATTACGGTTAGAAATACTTAATATTTATTAATATTTATTATTATTAACTAATACATTTTTGAATATTACCAAATAATATTAGATTCAATTCGAACAATTTAATTTAAATATTTTTTTTATTAATTAGAAATACGGAATATTAAAACTATTTAAACTATAATAATTTTGAAGTCATAAATTGTAGATTATTTTTATAATTGACAATATTTTTTGCAATTTAAATTATAAATTCACATAATTAAAAATAATATATGCGAACTACCAAATACATGCGTAAGGTCTACCGTCGTGAACGATACCCCACCAGTACACTAGATAAGAGAGAAGGGAGGTACCATACGCAATATGTATGTGTATACCACACCTACTTCTGACCTATCCCTATTGTATCCAATAAAATGCTACACTATACATTGAATGAACATATCGGGGAAGTAAAGTTGGCGGGGCCACGTCTTGTGCAGCAGTGTCGTTAACTTACCACGTTTCCAGACTATATATCCACAAATGCATTCAGTAAATAAAACATATTAGTCATTGTGTTCACAATTAGATTTAGAGAAAATCACTTAATTTTGAAAATATATCGACAAATGTAAGCATAACTAAAATACATGTGTAGAATCTATATCCACGAATGCATCCAATGAATAACATATTTTGTATATTTCTTTATTAAAATTTGTTAATAAATTCAAGCTAAAGTCTATACATAATACTTCATCACAACGTTGAAATTTGAGAGTTTGAACTATTATTTTGACCTTGGAGAGTAAAATGATCCCCTTAGTTAAGTGAGAACTTCCTGCAATAAGTCAATTCAGAATTATTTAAAGACTTCAAATATATGAGTTTAATAGATAACAAGTAATAAACACTTATATAAAGTTTTACCCAGTTAATTTTGCTAGTTTTTCAAATTAAATTAATAAATAATTCTTAAATTCTCAATAAACTTAGATCTTCAAAGTTATAATTTTAAATTTTTAGTTATGTATTTATTTATTATGCATATTATATGAAATAATTTGTATTATAACACAAATAGTAAATTTGAAATAAATGATTTTAATAAGGTAATAATAAATTTTCTGGATCATTTGTCTTTACAATATTTACAATTTGGATGCTAGACCTAACCTAATGAACAAATCCTAGTTAACCTCTGAGACAAATAAGATTATAGAGAAAATATTCAAGGTACACGCGTTTGTAAGAAAGCAAAATTTATTCTAAATATACCCAACCTAAAAGTACACATCAATATGTCAATAAATAAGAAACAAATTTGTAATTTAAATGCTTTTCTTTTCCTAGAAAATCTTAAATTCCAATTTATCACATGCCTTTCAAGAAAAAGACTGTTGACTTCAACATCTAAAATGTTTTTAATCTAAGCAAGTGAAGAGACAAAAAATTCGTCCTTCATTATCCTTGTCGCAACTCTCTAAATATTCATTCCAACAAAATAAGTGTACACGTTAATATGTGACCATAAATTATGGTCACCATAAAGTAAATATTATACCGTGTATTCATAAAAGAGCGTATCCAATAGTTGAATTAGTTAATTTCTTGTCAGAATTATGAACAGCAGAAAATTCTTTCGATATCTCAACCTTTCTCAATAATTTCAGAAAATTATTGTAATGACTTCAAATTATCAAGCAGTTCAGAAAGAGTAAAAAGAGCATGATTACATTAAATATTTTATTATAATTATATATTCTATAGCTCAACTATTGTTTTTAATAAGTACATTTTTCATACACGTAGATACATATCGCATAGTATATCATATATATATATATATATATATATATATATATATATATATATGTAAGTATGTACGGTGACTGCGTAGATGCACGTTAATCTTGAATAAATAATTGTGTGATATGTTATAGATAGTGTGAAGGTGATAAGATATTTTATACAAGTCTTTGTGTAAATTATTTTCGTAATATTATTTTTGTTATTTACAGTTTTTTTTTCTTTTCGAACTAATTAATCGGTGAAAACTATTTTTAGCTCAAAAACAATTGAAAATTTATAAAGAATGCATAAATAACCCATATGGCGGATTTCAGTTTAAAATCAAATTTCGAACGTTGATCCAATATAACCAATACCACTATATTAGTACAAGAAGACTACGAAAATACAGTATATTTTTGTTACTTGCAATTTAGTTTTGTAAGTGCGTATTTTTCATTTCTAATTATTGTAATTAACTAACTCTTATAATATCAGATTTCTTTTGCCACGTGTAATACCAGTACGGTCTCTGTTAACTCCAAATATATTTATTTAATTTCTTCTAAATCGTAGTTAAGTAAACGGATACTCTATTAGTAAATTAATATAGGCGCTGCTCATGATGATACAATAAATTGGCGTACACGTCTTATTGCTCATTCTGGCATTATTTTATCCCTGTGAAAACGGCTATTTTTTCCATATTTAAAAGGTTAAGTAGTGCCTTCATTATTGGCATTAGTTGTCAAAATACTTATTTCTATTTATCTATCAAGGTTAGTAATTTTTGGTATGCTCTTAGGTATGTATGCGATTAAAGAAAATTTACTGCATTACATAATTGTTTAATATTTAACACGAAATAAAATACAAATAAAAATAAATATAAAACATTCACAAGAAAACATTAATATTTCCTCATACTACCATTTACTTCAATGACTCTATTCAATCGATGGGGCATTGAGTTTGCTAATTGCTACATGTAATTTTCATCTGCCGCTAATTCTTTCCAAGAATTTTCTATAGAGTCCCAAAGGTGATTCCCGTTAAGAAAATTAATATGTTGAGAATATAATTTTTTAGTTAATAAACCCCAGATGTTCTCAATGGGGTTCAAATCTGGGCTGTTAGCGGGCCACGGTAACGTTTCAATGTTATTGTTATATAGCCATGTTCTAACAACATTAACCGTATGTACAGGACAATTATCATGTTGGTAAATAAAATTTTCCGGATATAATTGTCGAACTGACGGTAGCATTACATTTTCTAATATATGGCTATAGTTGTCAGCATTGAACCGCCCTTCTACTTTGTAACAAACTCCTAGCCCCTTATAACTGCACTAACACCATACATTTACGTTGAACAGTCCACTTCTTTGTACTGGATATACTGTCGTGAGCAAAAAAATCGGGACAGTGTCAAAATCGTTATGTTAATTTCCTTTATTTTTTAGCGTTGTAATTTTGACGATATTTGATTAACTTTCAAACTCTACGTCAAATTATATACCATAGTTACTAATTCAAAATTGAAAATGCCGCATCTTTCGAAAACTGATAAAGCCAGACTTGTTACTAGTTTGAAAAATGGGAAATCATTAAGAAGTGCATCGCTTCAATTTAATATTGGTAAAAGTTCAGCCGCAAGAATATATAAAAAAAAATGGAGGAAGAGGATAATTTAAATCGGAAAACAATTTCCGGACGTAACAAAATTTCGAATACGCAGGAATACGAAACATTAGTTACTGAGATTAGGCACAACCCTTTCAAAATATTAAAGGAATCTATAAAAACAACACAATTTCCTGTCTTATCTTGTAATACAATGGTTACAAAAGAATGAAATTTAAACTTGAGATATCCAGCTCTACAGTCCTTATCTAAATCCCATTGAAAATGTATGGGGATTAATGAGATAGAGCTTCTACCCAGGAAGAATTTTGGGAGATTGTTCAAAATACTTGGCATCAAATTTCTATAAATATTGTACAAAATATTGTCGCTTCAATGTCTACAAAATTAGATGCAGTTAATAATAACGGTGGAATGACGAAATACTAATTATTTTAATGTAATAATTATTTTAATTTAATAAATAATCCTTCTATATCGTTTTTAGTAATTTTTATTTACATTTATTTTAAAAATGTTTAATAAATGTCAATAAGACACACATTTTTGACAATTCCTGACTTACTATTATGAGTAAAGATAGACACTTAAGTAGTCACAAATTACACCCACGCAGAAACAGTGTCCCATTTTTTTTTCTCACGAGAGTATATATATATATATATATATATATATATATATATATATATATAAATCAATTGATAAATTATTAGAGTTTGTCGGCTTTTATATGAAATATTTACAAATATCAAGTTAGTATGTATGTAATTGCAAAGTAAGGGGGGATGTAAACATTGTTGTCTACAAATTACAAAGCAAATCATACGAAACTTTTTAATTGAAAAATATTGTCTATGTTGGGACACGAACCCAAGTCTACAGTTTGCCGGACTGTCGGTCCGGTATATATCTTTATATATATATATATATATATAATAACTTCGTGACCTTGGTATGATATGTATATATATATATATATATAGTAAACCTAATCAGTAGGCGATTAAAGGTCTGTATATTACTTCAAAATATATGTATTTAAAAAACTCTACATGTTTCGGCAGTACACCTTTATCAAGAGGATACAAAATATAAATGACAGGATATAAATGTCCTGTCATTTATATTTTGTATCCTCTTGATAAAGGCGTACTGCCGAAACATGTAGAGTTTTTTAAATACATATATTTTGAAGTAATATACAGACCTTTAATCGCCTACTGATTAGGTTTACTATATATATATATATATATATATATATATATATATATATATATATCGTTCATTAAATCGTGCATACGGTGGTCTATACACACCTATACGACCATTATACGTAGATTGAAATAGCTTTTCATCGGTGAATATGACATTTTGCCAAAAAGGAAATTCCCTATAAACATGATTTAAGGAAAATAATAATCGAGCTTGTTTGTGAACTTCTGTCAGCGATAATTCTTTAACCGCCACACAACTTTTCAAGTCTGATTCTTGAATTCTCCGATTAGCTGTGGATTGTAATCCAGAAAAATTTACTTCAATTTTAGCATTATTAACGGTATTAAAAGGGTTTTCCCCCAAATGCCGCAAAAGCAGCTTTGTGTGTCGATATTCGTGGACGAGCAGAACCGCGTCTTCTCGAGGCTGTTCCTTCCTCCTCCATATTTCGACCAATATCTGTCGGTCAAGTATGACAAATTGATTTGACGCGATATGACAAATGGAAGTGTCAAAGCCTATATACACTTATATTTATCCCGTAATTATGGAAACCAAAAGCCTGATTTAAATTATCGTACGCCAATTTATTGCACAGAACCTGTACATATTAATTTAATATACTCATCCAAAATATAAAAAAAGATAACATTTAATACATGTCTAAACATCTCTTGTTTTACATTCCGAGCAAATAATAATTTAATGATTGTTGCATTTTTTTATTAATTTTGTCAACTGCACCTGCAGACATTTTAATAATAATTTGGCGTCTATAAAATCTGTGTACTACACATTTGTGCTCAGTAGGTTTGAATATGAATCGATCGTGTGGTATCCCAACTAGGTTTACCTCCATCTTGAATTTGAATGTGGACAGAAAAGATTTCTCAAATTCTTATCCGTTAAAATATAGAGTCTATCCACCTCATCCTACAGCACATGAGAATATTTTAAACAGAAATGGTTTTATGGTAACTTCCAGCTAGAACAAATGTGCATATTGCTCAATTTTTAATTAAATTTGTCACTAATAGTGTAGATTCTCCTTCATTACTTTCTAATCTCTTGGTTTCTTGATCCTATCATACATGACTCGTTCGTCAAATGCATTTGTTGTTCCTAGAGCAAGAACGAATATTTTTAAAAAAGCACCAATTACACACATGAGTATCAACACCAATAGTCTTTTTTCCAAAAATCCGTTGACTTCGTAATATTTACTGGTACAATTTAATAGTTATTTATGTACCTAGGTTCGTAAGTACAGTTTTATGGTCGAGAATACGATTGTATTCGAGACCATGAAAGTGTACTGTACGAACCGTGGTGCATATGAGATTTTTCGTCATACCTACATTTTTTTAAATAGACGAATTTGAATGATTTTCCACTTTACTTTTACTATATGTATACACATTAGTAACATCAAGTCAGGAATATTTGTCGTATCTATGGTAACCATGTTTGTGTCGATATAAATTTATATTTTTGATAAATGTCAAAGTATATGCAATAGATTTTCAAAAGTTTTTCTTTCTAAATAAAATTTATAAACATGAATCAAATAGAGATGGATGCTATTATAGCTTGTACTGAGATTTTGCCGGAGAAATCTAAAAATAGATACAATGAAACCTATAAAATGTTCAAAGATTGGTGTCACCAGAGGTATGTGGAGAGTATTTCTGAAAGTGTAATGCTGGCATATTTTCGTGATAGATCTATGAAGTTAAAATCACCAAACAGTTTATGGTGTGAATACTCCATGTTAAAAACTACCATATTTATTAACGAAAATGAAGATATTTCAAAATATCCTAAATTGAAAGGATTTTTGAAGTGTAAAAATGATGGTTTTAAGACTAAAAAGTCTAGTATCTTTACAAGAGAGGAAATGAATAAACTTCTTATTTAAGCTTCCGACGATACGTATTTGTTGATGAAGGTAAGTTTACAGAATGATTCTTTTTAATTCGTGTTCATTCTATACTAATTTTTTTCAGGTTGTTATGATTATGGGAATTGCTGGGGCTTGTAGGAAAGATGAACTACATAGTTAAAATGAAAATTCAAGATGTGGAAAATAAAAATGATGTAATAATAATTAAAATACCGGATACTAAAAATGGATTAAAACGTTCTTTTACAATTATTGCGAAGGAAGACTATCCAATTAATTTTATGCTAATTATTAAAAAATACATTGGTCTGAGATTAGAAAATATTACCAATGATAGATTTTTCTTAAAGTACAGTTTTGGTAAATGTCGAAATCAGCCTGTAGGAAAAAACACTCTCGCAAAAATTCCTAGCCAAATAGCAAAATACTTGTCGTTGGAGAACCCCACTACCTACACCGGACATTCCTTTCGAAGGACCTCGGCAACATTATTAGCCGATTCAGGAATTGATGTTCTTGGTCTGAAAAGACACGGCGGATGGAAATCTTCTACCGTGGCAGAAAGCTATGTTTCCGATTCAGTGATAAATAAAGTACAGATAGCCGACCGAATTTTATATAAACAAAATATTACAGAGGCTGTTTGCTCAACTGTAATACAGAAAAATGAGAAGAAAGTTGATGATTCCATTAGGAATCCAACCATTAATAATGTTGATATTATTGAAAATATAAACTTGCCTAGTAAGAAAGAAGACTCTATTGTTCAGATAGCTAATTGTTCTAATTGTTCGTTTACATTTAATATTACAAAATCATAAGTTTTTGTACAAGATTCTATTTTTCCTAGTTATGTTAATTAATCATGTTTGAAATAAATTTGTCATAAATTTTCTAATATTGCTATTATTTCCCTAGGGTCGTAATAAATATTACAGCCCGCTACCATAGCAACTGTCAATACGGTATGTAAAGTGTCACTTACGTTTCAAAAAAAGGTGTCATAATTGTTTACTTACGCAGTAGGTGTGACGAAAAATCTTTTAATTTTCGCATTGGATATAAGTGTGATCAAATATATCCGGAGTTGAAGTAGCTTGTGCATTAGAAAACGTATTTGCTCACTTAAGCATTTCTAATACTAACATAACGGGTGTTCATTTGAAAAGTCAATCTAGTAGCATGTGATTTACTGAGAATATTTTGAAGTATGTCGTAAATTAAAATTTACTACTTAACCTACGAAGTCGTATATTTTGACAGTTTCATACATACAAATAAATAACAAATGTGATTGACATTATCAAATGTCATTTGGATTTAAGTTTACGGAACAACAAACACATACTAATATATATGCGTCTTATTCTATCAAAATTTCAAAGCAACCTAGATTGACTTTTCAAATGAACACACGTTACATACACACATATTTGTCAATGTTAACATTTGACATTTGGTTGTCAACGCTGACATTTCACACAACTTTAAATGTATTTCAGTGATTGTAAAGTTAAATTAATTTTTTATTAGTTATTTAATTTTGAACTGGTTTTCACGAAAATTCGTAAAATTATTATGGTTGAATCATATTCGCGAAATTGACGGAAAATTGACGGTCAGTGGCAGTCCTCCTTTAATGATTGCTTGCTGAAATTTCAACTTAGATTTCCAGGTCCGCTTTTCAATTACAACGAATTTCAACACATCCTTGTTGCATTAATCTTTTTAGAGGGACTGGTAGTGTGCAGCATAAACAGGGAAGTGGTCGACCAAAAGAACGTACAGTTGCGGCCCCTACAAACTCAGACAGTTTGACAAATAATAAATGTTGGCTTTGTAACATGGTCTTAATATTTAAGTTTATGAAATGTCACCTAACTGAAATTAAGTCAGTGGCGTATAAAATAAAAAAATTTAAAAATAAAAAAATTCAAATTTTGCAGCAATATATGCGTTTTTAAAATGAAAATGCATTCCAGTTTGTTTTTCTTGATGAAATCTTTTTCAAGATGGAAGCTGTCAAAAAGCAAGGCAAGCTGAGAATATTAAATATGTAAAAGCAAACAAAAGGTATTAATTATTTAAAAAGTATTGGCATGGGCAATATATCATTGACTTTTATCGTGTTTTTTTCAACATTTATTTCGTTTGCGATGTGCCTAATGGTCGTACCGTCCTCTAGTCTAGTTCTAATTATCGACTTTTGCAGCTCGTTTAATTGAGGCATTTTAAAAATTGTGTACGCTTCTGACTTACAATAAACTGACCCTAACATAACCATACCGGATAAAAGTTTACAAATCACAATTTTTTTTAATTTGACAGAATGTGTCAAAAGTCGATGTCTGAGTTTGTAGCGGCCGCAACTGTACACGAGAAGTAATTGATAACGTAAGAGAACTAATGGATGAAACCCCAGGAACTTCAATTCGGGTACTGTCACAACAAACTGACCTTTCATTTGGCACTTGCCAGAAAATATTCAAGAAGGATCTACACTTATTTCCTTATAGTCTCACTTGCTATCATGAAATCTATTAAGTGGACTATCCGCAAAGATTAGAATTTTGTCAATGGTTTTTAAATAATTTCGACGATTACCTTCTAGACAAAACTTTCTTTTCAGATGAAGCATGGTTTCATCTTAATGAGTATGCTAATTCGCAGAATATGAGAATGTGGAGTGCTGAAAAACCCAACGATTTTTATGTTGAGATAGCTGCTTATCCTCAGAAAGTTGGTATTTGGTGCGCCATAAGTAGAAGAACTATTGGTTCAATTTTTTTTTAATGAATGATGGAATCATAAATGCACAAAGATATCAATAAGAAATTTTGATGCCGTTTATTGACCAACTTAATATAAATGAGTCAACACTAAGTTTTTTTAGCAAGATGGAACAAGAGGACACACCGCGAAAAATACAACATGTTACCATGTTAACATGTTACGTCAATTTTTTGACAGTCACTTGACAGCCTAAAAAGCGATCACGAATTTCCTCCAAGATCTTGCGATATCACTCAATGCGATTTCGTTTTATGGGCTATTTTCAAAAATTCTATTTTCAACGTACACATTCCAGATCTGGCACACCTTCAACCCCAATTTACACAAAAAATTAATGAAATTAATGAACATCATAATATGTTAACCAATGTTTTTGAAAGCGTAAAACGATGTGCCAAATGTATTGAGCAAGGTGGACAATTTCAGCATGCTTTGTAAAATATGTTTATTAATTCTTAAAATTGCATATCTAATTTTCTAGTTTATAAGTAAGTACAATTGCGGCATTAAAAAACGCGTGCAACTCTTTAGGCTATATTTCGCAATATTTTAATAATGTAAATCACTCTATGTCAGTTTTGACTTTTTTAAAACGTCAAACGAAAATTCATGTAAATTACCATAATCTATATTTCTAATAAAAGTATATAGCATATATAATTTTAAATGTAATTATTTGGGTTTTTTGGACAACACTTAATTGCGGCATGTCAATATGACTATATCGCGATTAAATTGCAAAATAAAATACGGTTGACTTTTGAAAAATGTATTTTTTAATGCCGCAATCGTACCTATTGTGTTACAATATAAACGTTTTATTTCGATAGATGACATTTGACTTTTGAACGAATAAAATTTATAAATTGGCAATTATGTACGTTGATATTACAAATGCTTAAGTTTTTTCGTGCAAAACCTACTTGGATTCCGGAATTATTTGATCGCTCGTGATGTATATAAAACCCGTCCAACTCTTATGAGCACAAATTAGAGTTTTTTAGTTACGTAAACGGGACAAATATATTCATACTGTCACTTATAGACTTCACAGGTTATACATACATTACTAATACCATTTAACTTATGTTAAATTTGACAAGTCAAATAAGACATGTCAAATTTTTTAAGCTTGGTTTACATTGGTAATATGTTAGTGTACGGGTTTTATATGTCGGGCAGTGTACCATGGCTTCAAAATCTTTCCTATTTAGATATGGCCATGCTTTTTGATAACGATTGGTAAGAGTGCATGCACGCACTAATCACAGTTTGTACGCAAAAATTTAACTTCATTAAAAATTTGTATTATATTAGTTAAA
Organism: Melolontha melolontha; assembly: GCA_935421215.2. Lineage (NCBI taxonomy): Eukaryota > Metazoa > Arthropoda > Insecta > Coleoptera > Scarabaeidae > Melolontha > Melolontha melolontha. The sequence continues at coordinate 109,485,961 of OW285236.1, read as the reverse complement.
TTTAAAAGATAATGGTACTAAAGGTTATGTTGAGTTCTGTCCATTATTTTGAAGATGAAGTCGAATTCTACGCTTCATGTACCAAAGTCATTTACCAGGAGTTGTAGGGTTATGTTAGCACAGGAATCCCAAATAGCACATTGCGAAGCTCTGCGATTGTTTGATGTCTGGTATTAAAAACTGTATTCTTAAATATGGAAAAATAAAATAATCTAAAAATGTCAGATCCGGAGATCTTGGAGGAAAATTCTTAATTCTATCGTCGAAAAATTATTTTCTATTTTTGTATATTGTCTACAACTGACAACAAGATATATTACTTTTCCTATTTTGCGTTCGAAATGAACTCATTAGTAATGAGTTCATTACGACACCCAAAACAGTATCGAAATGAGCTTCATTTCGACACGCTTTTTTTTTCATTTTTAAATGTTGGCGTTGTTCGAACACAGAAATAAATATCATATGTATATTTTTAAATAAAATATCAAGTAGTGTTAACGAAAATTAATAAATAATATGTAATATAATTCGCGGATAGCAAGATTTAAATTTGAAAATGTCAAGTATCAATGTGACCAACTGCATGCTTTATATAAAAATAAAATTCTGAACTTTCAAATGAAATAATTCCAATTTATTAATGTTAAAAATGCAAAATAGAAAAAATAGTATAAAAAACTCGTTTCATAAGGCCTTTTGCTGCACTCGCTCTTTAGAAAACTCGCCGCTATCGCGGCTCGTTTTCTAAACTGATCTCGTGCGGCAAAATGATGGCTTATGAAACGTGTTTTTTAATATACTATTTCATGTCGCTCATGTTTATATTTTTAAATAAAATATCAAGTAATGTTAACGAAAGTTAATAAATAATATTTCGCCGATAGCAATATTTAAACTTGAAAATGTCATTTATCAATGTGACACACTTTATATTAAAATAAAATTATATTTATGAAACTTGTGTTTTAATATACTATTTTATTGTTTATAATCTGTCGCCTGTTATCTGGTAAAGATATTCTTGTGTAATTATCTGTGTAGTATTTATACGATATTAAAAAATACAAGACTAAAGAATGCTGAAGGACTATTAAACAGGGTGTAAATGAAATACGTAACATACTCTAATATTTAATAGCTGCAATAATATTAAACCAAAAGAAAAAAAAATAATAAATGCACGTGGTTCGATCTACCTGTAGTAAATTTAGTATTCCTGTATAGCTAAAGCGCTACCCCTACTGAAGCATAATGGTGGGAGTTGTAGATGCGATAATGCATACTGTAAGTAAGAAGTCAATCTGTTATCAACTTCCGTGTACAGATTGAGAGATCGCGGTACATTGCATCCAAGTTATGAAGGTCGTGGGCGTGGAAGACCACGTGGGGTGGTAGATGCGGAGGAACAAGTTTTGAATATTGTAAATGAAAATCCAAGCATGAGTACCTGAGCGGCTGTGAAAGAGGTAAGCGTTTTACACACAACAGTCCATAACACACTTCGAAGGAATTTGTTACAACCCTACCCCTTGCAACGTGTCCAAGAACTTACGGAAGTCGATCGCCTGCCACAAATTAACTTTTGTAGAATGTTGAGTTGAGAACTTACACAACTACCGCACTTTGCCTCAATTGTGTTATTTACCGATGAGTATACTTTTACGAGGAACAGTATTTTAAATTTTCATAACCTTCATCACAGGACCGATGCAACCCACCATACCATATGTCAAGGTCGTTTTCAACATCGTTTTTCAATCAATATATGGGCCGGAATTATCAGTGATAAATTGCTAGGGTCGCACGTACTACGTACACAACTTAAAAGACTGAGCTACTTGGACTCATATGTGGTTTATGCAAGATGATGCACCTACCTATTTTTCTCGTGAAATACGCAACTTTTTAAATCATTCATATCCTCGATGGATAGGATGGGGTGATCGAATCCTATGGCCTCTGCGTAGTCCCGATTTAAATCCATTAGATTTCTTCTTATGAGGCTTCCTGAAAGGATCAGTTTATAACAGCACTGATATTGTCAACGAAGACAATCTTCTGCAAAGTATTTTTCAAGCTGCGCCCCATGCCGTGAAGACCGAGCGGTGTTAAATCGTATACTTCGAAAGTTTACTGATCGGTTAGAAGCTTGTATTTACGCAAATGGCAGCCACATTGAACATCTTTAAGCATTGCACTTGCTTCTGCCCTTTCTAGGCCAAAGAAATTGTCATTAAAATCGAGGCAAATAGAACACAGAAAAAAATATGAACATTCAATTAAAAATTACAACTGTCATTAATTATTTCTGAGTGTGAATTTAATATAAAGACAACTAAATCACAAATTCTGTATCACTACAAAACTGTTATTCTGTTTAAATTTTTTAAAGAAACTCGATATTGTATTTTTTTCGGGATATTACCAAGGTCATTGGCCTATTTTTAAATAACAACGGATGCATAAGAAAATTTAAATCTAGGAAATGAATGAATACATGTTTATAAAACTTTCCACACAAAGACGCATTACATTACTGTAATGTGAAGGAGATTTTTTGGTGAAATTGAACAAATAAATGCCTATTTGTTTGTTGAATCGACAACATATAAATATATAATTTCTATTTATTTAGATTCAATCTGAATACAGGACCGGATTTGAAAAGTTTATGTTCCTAAATTTTTGCAAAAATTAAAGTTCAATAGAATAACATTTTTTGTATATTTGAATTGCTGTCTTACGTATCTATTACATATTAGCGTTAGTTGCCGTATTTCATTTACACCCTGTACATTAGAATTAAGGCAAATATGGAAACTATTTGCTTAGCAAAATTATTAGACTTTAGTATTGGTCACTGAATTTAATTATAACTTTATATAACTGAGCGTCTTTTAGTATGCCCATTGCTTATATTTAAAAGAAGAAATCAGCCGTTCCATACGTTGTGTATAAGTAAGTACATTATTATAAGATTTAACACTTTTTAATCATATTTGACAAGATTCAACATCACATTTACTGCTTACCGATGTCTTCTTTTGTTGTCTGTTTCTGTAAAAGTTCCAAATAATTCCTACATAAATATAACGACCCTCTTATAGAAACAAACAACGCCAACTAAGAGGTGGGCCATCAGCTGGATTCTTTTTAAAAATGCTATAAAAACATCCTTCAATATTTTTCGATGATTTCCGTTTTATTAGAAAGAGTAAACTTTCCGATTAATTGTGGAATAACTTCATTCAAATGGCTGTCTCGACTGGCCCTGCAGTAGCCCATCCTGTCAACCCAATTTTGCAGCATATTTGCGATGGTTTCGGCTCCTATTTCAACAATATCGCGAACAATATTGTGTTTAAGCGCCTGGATCGTTTCTGGATTGTCAGCATAACATCGATCTTTAACGGCACCCCACAGAAAAAGTCCAACTGTAGCAAATCACAGCTCCGTAGAAGCCAACTGATAACGCCAAAACTGATGATCACACGATTATTGAACTTAGTACGCAAAAGATCGATTGTTGGACGACTTGGACGACACGTAGCGCCATTTTTCTGAAACCAGAGCTCGCCCATATCCATTTCTTCAATGCGCTGCCAAAAAAAATTATCAGGATGTCTTTATAGCGCTCTCTGTTAACCGTAACGTTGTTGCCGTCTTCATTTCCGAAGAAAAATGGGCCAATAATGCCGGCGCTTTAAAAACCACACCAAACAGTCACACGCTCAGGATCCATTGGGTTCTCTAGGACTACGCGTCGGTTTTCGGAGCCCCAAATTTTACTTGTTAATGTAGCCGCTGATATGAAAATGGGCCTCATCCGAAAAGATAACTTTTTGAGCAAAATCGCCGTCATTTTCCAACTGTGCCAAAGCCCATACAGAGAAGCGACATCGAAGCGGATGGTAAATAACCATCCGCCTTCAATTTCTGTGTTAATTGAACCTTATAAGCGAATAAGCTGAGGTGTTTATGCAGAATTCTCCATAGGCTAGTGCGGCTAATGTTGAGTTGCTGAGATCTTAATCTAGATCTCGGGTTTATGCGCACACTATCAGTAATAAAGGATAGCTTGTGTTGTCAATTAACATGCCAATTTCTCGAACTTTCTTCACAAATTTAGGTATACAAGGCGCGGTTGGTCGACCGAAATTTCTTTTTAAAATTCGTACTGTTTCAGCAACACAACATCCACTTTAGAAGTATGTTTTTAATATTTCATAACGTTGTTCAAACGATCCATTTCGTTCCGCGGAGATACTATACTTGAGTTTCTGTAATTTTTTTGAGAGCGAATAGCTGTCAGTTAACAAATAACAGGTGATTTATAAAGGAACCAGCAGATGGCCCACCTCTTACAAAGCTCTGTTTCTCTGGTGGATATATATCTAGACTTGTCGATTCTTGTGCGACAAATGTGAATTTGTTAAAGCAAACAACAGCATTCTATTGAACCAAATTATAATCATTTCATGCTAATAAAATAAAATTTATTATTGTTTATCTTAGGCGCGGCTCGTGATGACGTATTTGGTAGTGCAAGTACAATGATACGAGTGCCTCGTGTGTTTTCGGTGTTTACTAAGAAAACGTTACAGTTAGTACACGAGAATACACGAAGCACTCGCATCATTGTACTTGCACCCCCAAATACGTCATCACGAGCTGCGCCTTAAGATATCTTAAGATAATATCTTAAGATATATATACATTTATATCAATAAAATTACATAGTTATTCCAAACAAATTACAGTTTCAGATTAAATATTAGTTTTTCTTATATGAAGTTACTAATAAGTGTTATTCAAGAAATTATCAAACTAGGATTATAATTTCTTGATTTTCCAAGAAATTACTTTCTCGCTCATATATGAGAATGAAAACTACTTGGTAGTGAGTCTTAGTTGACTATTCGAAAGTTTAATAGAAGAATATTTTAAGAAGAAATATAAATCAATATAATTTTGATTTAAACACATAGCTCTCATCTTCTTTATAAATTTTCAATAATAAATTTCAGTTCATATTCAGTTTTTGTTCTCATAAAGATAATTTCAGGAACTTTACAACTGAATTTCTTACTAACAATGTCATCACATTATTCTTCACTGTATTTTTTCTTCTTTTTTCATATCCATCGTCGAAAAATCCCACTATTTTTTTGATCCACTATAATGAAAAATTTTGCATTAAAAATATCAATCACCTATCGATAAAAGATATTTAAAATTTCGTAATATTTCACTAAATAAATCTACAGATTTAAATTTCTTTTTACTTCCAAAACATTTCAAAAATTCGTTTCTTAAGTTTGTATACTACAAAGAACTGTTTTCCGATTATGTAATTGCGCTTCAATTTTTTTTTCTAATTAAAGGGAGCTAAAGAAAGGTAACAAAGCACGGTGACATGCACTTTCAATTATTTCAAGTTTTCTATTGACAAGCGGTTTCAATTATTCCTATTGTATGAGTGGTGCAGACTACATATACATGTAATGTGTATACATATATCCTTTAATGTGTTTATCCTATCTTACTCTGCACACATATAAATACACAGATTAACAACTTGTTGAATATACCTTAACATAAAGATAAAAACCTTGCATTGAAATGCAATCGGATTTTGCTTTTATCGTTTTATTTATTGCCTAATAAGAGTATGAACATGTTTTGGTAATAAAATTGAAAGTTGGAGGAAATTAGATAATATTTATTTATCTTTTACTTTGACAGTTTTTTAAATTAAATGAAAATTACTCCAAGAATAGTTTTACTACTTTGGAAAATGTTTTTTTTCTTTTAGGAAATAACATAGTTTAAATATAAACCCATAATAACTATTTTCTTTTCAATATGTTCATAATTTTATTTTTTATTCTTCTTAGACTAAACTTCATTAAAGGTGATATTTTCATGGGAAGAATCATTCTTCAAAAATTTAAACTTAAGTTCAATAATATAATAATTAAATTACCCAAAAAAAATAATAATCGAATAAAAATTTCAGATAGTATACAAGTGTCCCGTATCGTTATGTTCAAATTTTAGGAGTGTAAAGTAGACTTCATTTCAAGTAACAAAAACGAAAAACTTGTATATCCATTTTTATTTGTTTCAAAGTTACAGATCTATAAATGTGATTGTCAGATCATGAGAAAAATGTAATCCTAAAGTTAATACAAACTGATTTTATTTAAAAAAAGTTATACAATTCAATAACAGGCCTGTGATTGTTAAAGTCGCATAATAAAATGTTATCCTGAAATAAATAAACACGTGTCGTAGTGCATAGAGTAATTTCTTGGAGATCTACAAAAAAGAGTACTGGAAATTGATTTATGATAAAGAAGGTTCTTACTTATTTCGTAAGTGCTGAATCATGAATATCATACAATAAACAAATGTTCAGATGACTGTTAACGTTGGGTTTTTTAATAAAGGATTACATTACGTTTCAGTTCATACAACAGCTTATTAGTGAGTGGACACGTTTTCTTTATTCAAAATGCCTTACTAATTTTCTTCTGAAGAGTATGCGGACATGCATTTTGTGTATGGCTACTGTAACGGCAGTGCACGTCAAGCAAATAAAAATGGATATACAAGTTTTGCGATTTTGATACTTGAAATGAAGTCTAATTTACACTCTTAAAATTTGAACATAACGATACGGGACACTTGTATATCAGACCTTAAATCGCGAACAAATTGAATTTCCCATAACATACAAAGGTCACGAAATAATTATCTTTATATATATATATATACACAGGTGCCCATTTTCTATTTCCGTATATGGGTAATTCTCTTAGTATTGAAGATACCGGGTCGGTTAAATTAGCAAAGTTGCTCAGAGTTTTGATGAGTATTTGATAGCATCTTCAGATTTGTCACATGTTGTCAACTTTTTGAAATATTTAAGGAAAATTGAAATTTGTCGAAATTTTCAGTTATACATATCTTCGTAACTATTGAAGACAGAGCAAAACTAAAAATAGCATCTAATAGTATTTTTTACGTAGAATTTAATGATCTTTATTAAATATTCATAGCACACTTGAATATCAAGATATAAAATAAAAATATGTGTTTTTAAATAGCAATCATAGTTGACCACGACTTCATTACAATGCTTATTTTGTTCTGTATTCATAAATATAAGGTTTGGCATGGTTACCTAATTTTTATTATAGCGGAAGTTATTCAAACACTAATTGAAGAAATAATAGCCAAGTGGGTTTTCAAAAACTACTTTAATGCAGGAAAAATTAATTTACAAGTTGTCAAATTGACAGTTGTCTAATAAGTTGATTTCCCATGAAATAGTTAACTGTACTAGAGTTAAGCGATATTATCTATAAAATATTTTTGTAAAAAATGTATTCCAACGAAGAAAAAAATTATTTTTTGTTATTATACTAGTAGTTGACGCTAGCGAATTGTATTATCAACGCTAAATGGAAACAAGACAGCCAAAGCCGAACAGCTGAAGACTATTTTCTAAGGTAGAAGAAATAGGAATAGGAAGAAATAATTTGAAAAGGTATGGTTCGTTTACAAAACCAGATCACTTGAAAAATAAATTCAAACCGGAAGACGAAGAAAAGGTTGTAGCTTAAGTATGTTATAAACCCGCGACATCAAGTCGTGAAATTGTGAGTTCAACAGAAAAGGCTCGTTCAATTTTAAAACACAATAAATACAGGCCATTTAAATACAGTGTGGGTAATACATTTTATGGCCAAGATCATGAAAGAAGAATGTTATTTGCTCGATTGGTTTTGGAAGAAACAAACATTAGTTCGCACTTTTCTCAAACAATTCTTTATACAGATGAAACAAAATTTCCGAACAATGGATTATTTAATAGGCACAATAATGTTTATTGGTCTCAAGATAACCCTCATCTTATGTGGAAAGACGAGATCAACGCGTATTTTCTGTAAACGTGTGGTGTGTAATTTATGGAATTGAAAATATTGGGACCACATTTTTATGAGATCAATTTGAATGGAGAACAATAATTACACTTTTTGCATAATGAGCTGGAAGATGTGCTAGATGAATTACCATTAAATTTAATTCAAAATCTCAGATACTTTACACCCGCTCATAATTTTTGAAACGTTACTGAGTATCTTTCGGAACGTTTTAACTAGATTGGTAACGCTGGTACCGTCCTTTAACCGGCAAGATTACCAGATTTTACGCCATTAGATTTTTTATGGAGTGCTGCACTATAAAAACAAACCCAATAACATTAAAGAATTAAAAATTAATATTCCAACAACCATAAGAAGCACCCGCCAACAGACTCTGTGAAAGGTTAATTCCGATTTGGTGAGAAGGTATGATATGTGCATTCAGATTAATGGTGGTCATTTTGAGCATTTGATGAAATAACATTATCAACTGTCTGCTCATTTGTTTGTTTAATTTCTTTACAAAACATTTACGACTCGGCTATAATGAAAATTTAAAAAAGATGACCATACCAAAGCTTATATTTATGAAATCAGACCAAAATAAGCATTTTAATGAAGTCATGGCCAACTATGATTACCATTTAAAAAAACATAAGTTTATTTTATATCTTGATATTCAAGTGTGCCATGAATATTTAATCATCAGATGCCAGCTTTAGTTTAGAAATTTGAAATATTTCAAATTTCTTTGAAAAGGGCATCATATGCCGAAACATGTATGATTGTTTTAATATATACATTTTGAAGTAAAACCAGACCTTAAATCGCCAACTAATTGAATCTACCATATACATATATATAGTGAATAATTAATTGAACGGGTTAGCGGTTTGTCAAATAAAAAAACTCATTTATTTCACTCTATATTTCATAACCATTGGTTACTTCTTCAGGAGGTCAATTGCAGAGTTAAAATTTAGCAAAGACGCAACTAAACATGTTAAAATTGATTACTTACAGTAAAACATTAAATTAACTAGCTATTGGTTTCACGTCATCTTGTTTTTTTAATTATAAATGACAGATGTCATATTTATATATGCGAAATTGCCATAGATAAGAATGACCATCATAAATATTTACAATTGTTATATAAATATCTATCATGTTATTTAAATATCTACACACTGGTTTAACATGCTGGCTGTCCCGATTTTAGTTTCGGGACTAGGCTGTCCGAGTAGGTTTTCGTGGCTTTCCTTCTCGTTCTAGGCGAATGCTAACAGCAGAACATCTTAAGTCGCTACACGGGTGCAGACATAATAATAACTCATGGCTTGCCAATGCCTACTTGTAATTTGAGTCAAGCTGTTGAGGAATGGTAAGGCTTGAATTATTATTATTAAACTGGAATGTATTTTTTAATGACGTCATTTTTATCCATGGCAATTTCACATATATAAATATGACATTAATATCTGTCATTTATAATTAAAAATTCTTTGAAATTATGTGCCGAAATATGTAATATTACTTTAAATATACATATTAAAGTAAAACAGACCGTAAGTCGACCGTAATATATATATATATATATATATATATATATATATATATATATATATATATGTACAGTCGAACCTCCATATAACGAAGTCGATGGTTCCATAAGAAAAATTCGATATATAGAAATTTCGATATATGGAAACATGAGTTTTTCTTTTTATTACTTGCAGTACAACTCATAATACAGCTAAGTGTACATGCACATATGTATATTGCATATTAAAAAACAAGTATGGATAGGCTTATATAAATAGGTATAAAGGTATGTAGTACCTAAACGAAAGTAGTACAACAGTATTTTAGTGCCCGAATGTAAAATAACTTCGAATAACTTCAAAGACTGCTTAACAGTCTTTGATGCAGATCTTTCATATAAATGCTCGCATCTATTGAGTATCTCAAAAATAGTATCGGGTACATTTTCTGCAAATCGAAGACCCTGACGAATTGTTTCAAATGCAGTTTCCTCTTGGTAGGCTTAAAAACTTCTATTTTTTCCGCCTCATTGTCTTCCTCTTAATTATCACTTTCTTCCAATGAATTTAAGATATCGTCCTCTGTTGCGTATTCTGCTACAATAACGTCTTTATCCACGTACAAAATTCATTCAGAGAAGCTTTGTAATTTATTGCATCTGTTGATTGTAACTGGTTCCAGCATTCCTCCATATGTGATAATGGACTAACTTCCTCCGTTACATTATTTTACCACACCTTTGCTAATTCTGATATGCATATTCTGAGATTAATCGTATTGTCAATAGGAAGATTGTTTTCAAAAGCAAAAATGAGTCTCCTTAGAATCTGTTTTCGGTAATGCATTTTGAGATTTTTTATTATGCTTTAGTCCTTCGATTGTAATTTTGGAGCTGCATTTGGAGGAAAAAATATCAGCTACACATTTGTTACCTTATTTGCTATAAAAGAAGGATGTGCAGGGCAATTGTCTATAAAAAGAACAACTTTTTTTTGTCAAACTTTATTATCCACTGATTCAAAATCTCACTCGTCGTCCATTATTTCTTATTGTATTTATAGTCGACTTCTAAGGACTTCACTCCTTTGAAACATCTTGGCTGCTTGCTTTTTACAATTACTAAAATTTTTCTTTTCCAGACATATTTGCGCAAACTGCAACGGTTATTCATTCCTTACTATTTTTGCCTCCAAAACATTTGTCATCTTTGAAAGCTAGCGTTTTGTTTGGTAAACATTTAAGGAAAAGTCCAGTTTCATCCATGTTAAACACATTATCTGGCTCATACTCTTCTAAAATTGTTTTTAAAATCGTATTTCTCCACTGGTTACAATCTGCCTCAGATACACTTACACTTTTTCCTGAAATAGCCTTTTCTTTAATGGCCGTGACACCTCTTAAATTTGTCTAACCAGAGAGAACTTGCTTGGAACTCTTCGTGTCCTAACATTTGTGCTTATTCCACTGCCCTTTCTTTTCTGAGATAGGCATGTTTTTATCTCTTACCATCTTCAGCTATTTGAGAACTGCTTCATCCACATCATCATACTTGCATGTTTTTGCCTTTTTTCTATCAGGTTCATCAGATTCATTATTTTTTAAAACCGATTCCAGATTTTTTATTGTTGTTTACACTGTACTTGCTGGAATTCCAATTTTTTGCGCGATGTCCTTTTTTCGCACTCCGCTATCCACATCTGTTTATCAATGCTACTTTTCTGCTACATTCAACGACTTTTTTTTGACATAGCTAACGTTCGGTGCATGTAAAGGTCACGAACATAGACAAAGCTAAAAGATAGCGGAGCTCTACTACTGAGTAGAGGATTCACGGATTTGAAGATTGCAGACAAACTCGACTTGCCTAACGGTTTTTCTATTTTTAGTACTACTTCATACGTGAGTGCTCTTTCAGAAACTTCGCGATGGTGTCGTCTTTTCCATAATGTATGTATGTGTTTTTAGATATATATGTCTAAAAACTTCGATATACAAAAATTTTTTTCGATATATAGAAACATTTTTATACAGAAATTTCATGGGACTAGAACAAACTTCGATATATGGAGAATTTCGCTATAAAGAAGTTCGATATATGGAGGTTCGACTGTATATATATATATATATATATATATATATATATATATATATATATATATAGAAAAGATCCGTATTCTTAGCCGTTCAATAAATACATCAACGGTGGTTATTTTTCTTGGAGTTTCGGCTTTTTTTAATGAAATAAATAAACTATTATTGACGTTTCGGCAACTTATTTTATTATATGACTATAATTGTGTTTTTATCTATTCTCTGTTTTATAATCAAAATTTGGTTTACATTATTTGTTTGTTAAAAATTACATTTACAATACATATTAAAAATCTCTTTGCTTCATCATAATTAAAATTTATACTACCAAACTGTAATGTTTAGATTATTTAATTATGTAAACTTCATCTGTTATACATTGTGTAGCCTTAAAACTATACGATGTATACTTTTTTATTTATGGTCAGATTCTGAATTTGCTTGCGGATTCTAATCAAGACAGCATGGAAATTTGCAATAAGTACAATTAGTTGTCATGAACAATTACACAGTTCAGCGGCGTGTTTCTAATGTCACGCATTATTTGTGTACAAAATAGGTTGTTGCGACCCAACATTCTCTCCGTCATCAATTTAATCGTCGTGATTTTGGCATGCTATAAGAAGTGGCTTAATAAAGGTAATATTGCGAACGAAAAACCGACTGGGAGACATGTAAGTGCTATGCTGAAAATATTGAGCGTGTAAGAGTTTCCTTTACGAGGAGTCCACAACGCTCAACTGCACAACAAGCATGTGCCTTAAGTTTAAAGAAACCCAGTGGTCATAGAATACTTAGGTGTATTAAATTCCACCCCTATAAATTGGCACTTGTTTAAGAACTAAGGCCATTAGATACACAAAATCGACTTAATTTTGCAGACAATTTTTAGATCTGTTTGCTGGTGAACCCAATATTGCACGTTGTATGTTTATGAGTGACGAGGCTCATTTTTATCTAAATGGCTTCATTAATAAACATAATTTTAGTTATTGGGAAACACCGACTTCACCAACGACCACTTCACGCAGCGAAAGTAACTGTTTCGTGTGCGTTATCAGCCACAGAAATTATTGGCCCAATTTTTTTTGAAGAGAGACATAATGTAACAGTAAGGCCAGTAAGATATTGTCACATAATTGATGCTTTTTTTCCGACCAAGGTATGCACAACTTGATTATAATTGCTGGTGTCAGCAGGATGGGACAACGAGCCACACGGCGAGAATCAGTATTAATATGCTGATATGCTGCGTTATATGTTTCCCGGCCGTTTAATTTCTCGCAACGGGGATATATTCTGGCTAGCTCGATCCCCTGAATTAACAGCGCCAGACTTTTTTCTGTGGGGATGTCTAAAAAGTCATGTGTATAATAATAGGCCCCGTAATCTTGAAGATCTTAAACAAAATACTTTAAGCGAAATTCAAGCGATTCCACTAAAAATGCTAGGCCTAGTGATAGATGACCTCGTGCGACGGCTAGAAAAATGTGTAGCAGAAGGAAGCCACTACGCCATTCAATTTTTAAATAAAATAAATACCCAGAGTTATGGATTAAGATGTTGTCATTGTAATTCTTAAATGTTTAACCAATAAAAATTTATTCCATATTAAAAACCGTGAATGCATTTTGGAATTACCTGTATTTTATATAGTGTACTGTCATTTATAGTTTGTTTCAAATTATAAGAATATAACTTTGAACGGCTCTAATGCTTTTATTGCACCACCTTCTGTGATGATAATTATTATAACTGGTCTCCTTATTGAACGGGTATGGTTTACCTATTTGCAACGTATGAATCTAGGGGCCGTTCAATAAGGAGACCAGGTATAATAATTATCATCACAGAAGGTGGTGCAATAAAAGCATTAGAGTTATATTCTTATAATTTGAAACAAACTATACAAACAAAATACATAATATTTATGATCACTGGACATTATTTTATTTCCAATTTTATATATTTCATGGGTAATTCATGTGTATAAATATTTGATAACACCTACACATTAAATGTAGAATACTTAGCATGCTAGAAACGAGCTAAATTCGTCTCTTGCAAGATAATTGTGACCGATCGGCATCTCAACGGAATTAGAAGGATTTTATATACTTGTCCATTCTTCGTATAATAGGGGGCTGGTTGGTCTCAATAAGTCGGGTCGTTATAAAATGAAATAGCTATACACATAATCAGAAGCAAAGACAAAATATTTATTGACAAAGTAATACAATAATATATAAAATTGAATAGACAAATTTATAAATCTACAAAACAACGAATCAATCTTAATTTAATCTATTTTTACATTTATAATTGGGCAATTATGAATTTAATGATAAACAAAAGGGAAAAGAAAATAAAACCAAAAGCATGCGGAAAGATGTTCAAATGTGTATAATATATTATAAATCATATGGATGTGCAAAACGTGACAAAATTAATCTCTCCCTCTATAAAAGAGTTTATGTCGATACTAATTCCTTTACCCTGAGGCCTGCAGTCGTGTGGTTTCGGCTGTTGTAGGTAAAAACCCTTATTTATATATCTATATATATATATATATATATATATATATATATATATCTAATTACTAGAGAACGGACACGCTTACCACATGACGCAAAGCCCAGTGCAGTACTGGCGAAAGGCTGTATTTCTAAAATATTTAATTTTATTTATATAATTGGAAAACGAACGGGTGGTGATCTATAAAATTACGAAATACATATTTATTTGTTGAAAAGTTGTATTTTTAAAGTTTTTAATGTTATTTCTATAATTGGAACATTTTTATTTGTTCATTTTGTCGTTCAAGTTGAGTAAAGGAGTATTAATATTGACTAGCAATAGTAGAAAAGGAATGTACGTGCTATTTCTCTTACGAAATACGATAAACTTATTTATTTTATCTACGTACACGACACCACTGAAAACACTATATTTTCCGAATACAATAGCTGCGTTGTCCATTGTTATCGCTGCGAGACCAGGTGGCCGAGTAAATCAAACAAATACTTCATTGAATTACGCCGAGATGTACTGAGCGACTTTATACACAATTCCATTTGCCGATTGCGTTTTATGGAAATTGCATCCGTTCTCTACTAATTACGTTTAAACCTATTCTACTGGCACTCGAATTGATACATTATATTTCTCGCTTGCATTAAATGCATTAATTACATGGAAAATATACGTGAATACATTTTATAATTTTTTCTTTTACGATTTGTGTTGAAAATAAAGAAAAACCTGTTTCGTTATGAATAATTGAAAAAATTGCAGCACATTATTTTATATAGGGGTTTTCACGTAACCCGTTCGTTAGATGTTAACGCCTTAGGACACTTTTGAAAATTCGTGGCACCAAAAATTCAACTTCGACGGTTCTAAGCGATTGTAGGAAGAACGTTGTTCATAACATTTGCGGGAAAGCAAGTCCGAAACTCATGCAGGTACCAAAAGTCTCTGCTCTTATTTTGGGAACTCTTGCTTTCGGAATCGCTATCTTCCCGCACTTGTTACGAAAATAACTATACCGTATAATAAAATGTTTATTAATTGTCAGTTTATCATAACCTTAAATTATCACTATGACTACAAACTTATAGACCTAGTGTGACCAACTTAAAACTGAATCCGTTAAATGTTCCATATTTTAATGATTTATTAAAGCATTCATTTTGAGTGCTTTAATAGGTCTCTTAGCAACGCTAATTGCAAAAAGTTTATAATGCATGTAACGTTTGATCAAAAAGTCTTTGGATCGCTATAGCCATAAAGTGTAATAAACATCTATAGAATTATTTACTTCTGTACTTGCTTACTTTGAAGTACACATACATAACTCACAAATAATAGGTTATGGTAATTAGTTGTATTTTATGTATATTTTATAACAAGTCAAGTAAATGTCAAAACTAATTGAAATAAATAATTTCATAGATACCTCGTAAATTCCACGGCAATAGCGATCCAAAGACTTTTTTCATACAATATATTAAACTATATGTATATAGCCTAAAAGCCCGCGACCCAAACCATCACCATCAAAAAGGCTGAATGAAATGTATATGCGAATAAGTCTTTGTAGTGACCGCATACGAAATGGTTAATCTGTCGGGCCGCATTTAGCCGGAAGGTAAACAAATAATAAAATTGTTTATAAACCCAATATTTTATATTCCTTTACCTATAAACTAGCAGGTTTCCAAGATCACGATTACGAGCTGTGTATCGACGTTTACGAGAAGATTATGGCTAACTTAATTGTCCTGCTGAAGGAACAAGTCGCAACGTAGTGAAAAAATTTGAGGAAACTGGAAGCATTGAAGATTGGGTGAACCATATGTATAATCATGACGCATGTTCATTCAGGCGAGAATATTGCTGCTGTGAGTGACAGTGTTGCTGAAGACCGAGAATTATCGATTCGTCGCCGTTCACAAGCTTTGCGCGTTTGGCGCATTTTGCAGAAGGACTTGCATCTACGCTAAAATTCAGTTAACACAAGAACTGAAGTCGAGAGATCATGGACAGCGTAGTATTTACGCAGATTGGATGTTAGAGTAGTAGGAAGTTAATGTTGATTTTTCAAAGAAAATTGACGGTACATTTTCAATTCTCTGTGGGTATGTTAATAGATAAAATTATGCCGCACAGGGGGGGGGGGGGAGGATCCTCACGTACGTGGTACTCGAGACACCATTGCAAGCCCAAAAAGTAATTGTGTAGTGCGCAAGTGCGTATTGTGGTCTGGCGACGCAATTAGGCCTGAAAACGATGTAGGTCAGACGTAACAGTCAGTCAACGGTAAAAGCTATAGGAACATGTTGACCGATTATTTTTGGCATGAAATCGATGATATTGAGGTTCAAGGCATGTGGTTTGATCAAGATGGCCCAACATGACACATATCGCGTACAGCATTAGATCTTTTGCGTGGTAAGTTAAGAGGTCGCCTTATTTCACGTAGCGATGAAGACAACTAGCCGCTAAGATCATGCGATTTAACGTCATTGGATTTTTTATGGGGTTTTCTGAAGAGTCGCGTCTGCGCCAACGAACCTACAATATTGGAGCATCTAAAAACTAACATCCCCCAAGTTATAGCCGAGATAGACCTCCAAACTTCCGAAAAAGTAATAGAAAATTACTTACTGCAGAAAGTCCAGAGGCGGATATTTTCCTGACATAATTTTCCATAGTTAATGAATAATACCAAATATCCAATCAATAAAAAAAAATAAGATAGTATTGCATTTTGAGTGTTTTTCTTAAATAAAACTTAGGAAACTGAAATTGGATCACTCGTTACCTGGAAAACCTAAATTCCACTTTTGTTTAATTTTTAACCATTTTGTTTTGGTTTTAAAATTATGTCGAGGCTACCTTTAGTCAAAAATAGAAGAAAACACATTTCTTTATTAATCGATTACAGAATTGACATGCTCGATAGAGTATATAAATTATGAGTATAATAGTTTATTATTGTTAATAAATATATACGGGTTGATAAAAGAAATTAGAGCTTTATTTTTAACTGAAAATAGTACACACAAAATAATGACAAATGAAAGAAAAAAATGTGTTAAAAGTTGTAAAGTAACAGAGATATTCACACTTATGCGAGCAATACACCTCCTAGCAAACACCTCCTAGCAAATGTTCGAAGTTTCAGCCTCCTGCTTGTATGCAAGCTTGCGCTCACCGTATCCACGAGTTATAACACGCTCGGATATCTTACCTGCTTATTGTGTCTGCAGCATCTTGAAGACGTACGGTCAATAATTGAATGTTTTCAATTTAATTATCGTTATTGTACAACAAATTTTTCATATGTACCCATACATAAAAGTCCATCGAGTTCAACTCGGGTAATCTAGGTGGCCATGCCATCTCTATCTATTGAGCCTATTGCGCACTTTTATGTTTTCAGTTTTTATGTTTTCAATTAAAAATAAAGCTCCAATTTTTTTATCACCCTGTATACTTGGGAAAGAGAACTACTCGAAGGATTTGCCTGTTTATTATTATTTTTCGGTGCCTCCAAGGAAATAGAAAAAATACTAAGAAAAAAGAATGTGTACAGCAGATTTAGTACAACTACACTAATTCCTGCATAGCTTCTTTAGAACCCAAAATAAACTATCTCAAACGAGAGGACTACGAATCTGTGGATTAATTAAAAGTGTTGAAGGAGCTACATCAGGAGGAACTATTGAACAGAGAATAGATAAGCGTCGAAACAACACACGAAGAAAAAGAATCAGCGATTGTAGAACGTATGCACAGAAATACACAGAAAGATAAATTTTGAGGGAGATATTAGTTGTCATTATAATCCATAGAAAAGTCATTGATATGGAAGAATATCAGAACTTAAATCTAGAGGATAGTTACAAAGTTAGCAACATCTTTAAGAATTTACTACAAGAGTTTGTCATGGTCAACGCAACCCAAAGGTTTCACAGTACTGCGGTTTCAATATACATGGCAATATGAACAGTGAAATGTCGGAACAACGACCACACGGAGAAACTCGAATGAATATTATATTATTAATGAAACTGGTCGTGAAAGTCTACGGAATTTTGTTTAAGATGATTTTGAAACATGTCTTATGGTGTAATAGTTGATATATAAGGTTGAAAAGTAAAAGGTCGCAGTACGAATTTCACTCGTTAACGATTTCTTTAATAAAATTAATGTCTTAATGTGAATTGTCTTTGATAAAATTAAAGAAAACGCATAGAATTAATGAATAAAATAATAATAATAATAATATTTGTTGGCCAACAGTCAATACCAATTGCAGGACAATAATAAATAATTTATAATTAATATATACTTAATTATAAATTTGAACCAAAAGTAACACACAAAAAATATATATTTGATTACATATACATACATAACTTAGTTTCCCTTAGAATTATGGAAAATATCTAGGTAATAGTCATAAGTTATTCTTATTCTACATAGGGATATTTACCAACAAATTGGTTCTCGGCGTCTTTAATAGAAATGTTGAAACATATCTAGATAAACGGCTAGGAACATGGAAGTCCAGCTTAAACAATAGATCGCTGCAGTCAATAATCCCATTTGGTAGTTTCCACGAAATATCGATTGATATCGCTGTTTCCGTTCATGAAGGCATTGGAAACCATGACGTTCTAGTAATGAATTATAGCCGATACCCCTAACAAGATACTAGCCATCAGCTTTAAACAAGATATATTTCAATAATCGTCGTTGTCTTTTGAATTCTTAATTAATGACAGACGTAATATCGTGACCAAACAATGGAACAATATTCCAAACTTTAGAGTCCTAACGTTACTAAATTGTCTGGAACTGCGTATTATAAATCCTAATCGTTTAGAAGTTATTATAGAAACATATTCAATGTGATTTCTAAAGCTCAGGTGTTGATGAAAAACCACATCAAGATCTTTAAACACGTCCACAATGGGTAAAACTTGTTCACCAATATTGCATAATGAGGAAATGGTAACATTTTTCTAGTATGGGTAACGACCTGATATTTATTGATGTTTAATTTTAAGCTATTATTTCGACACCACTAAGACAAAACGTGCAAACATAACTGTCGCACGAAATACAAAATATATATCTTGATATCATCAGCATAAGCCAATACAAGAAATTTGAGAATACCAAAAAGATAGTCTATGTATATTATAAATAATAATGGACCTAAATTCGAGCTTTGAGGTACACCCGATGATAAAAATTCGTAAGAGTAATACCCATGGTAAAATCATTGATTTAATCTATTCGATAAATAACCTTTCATTCATTGCAGGAAGCCAGGAAAGATGCCAAAGTAATTAAACTTTTTGATTAAGATGCCACGGTAAAATCTATCAAAAACACTTGAAAAGTCGGTTTAAACAACATCACCTTGTCCTTGAGTATCAAGAACTTCATTGATATATTGCGTGATGGTAGTCAAATTAGTGCCTGGCATAAATCCGTGCTGATCGCAAAGAGATCGGGTTTCATATTAAAAACTAAAGGCGAATTTTGCAAAATTTCACGAAATAGAATAGGTGTGTAATTGCTTAGCAATGAAGCATCGTCTTTCTTATACATAGGTGTTAATTTTGCCCTCTTCCACAGATCAGGAAAAGTACCTGGTACCGCAAATTAAAAAACTTAGAAATTTGTCCACGCAGCCATATGCTTTTCAGGAGAAATTTTGACATTATTATATTTATAGGTAGTAGCGAGAAAAATAAATAATTACTACATTCATCAAAATGAGAAAAGGAACTACTTTACATTGTCGATAATAATTTTGCAAAAGTGTCAATAATTAACTGTGGACCTTCAAACACTCCATCATTATGGCTCAATTTTTCAGGTATTGTAGAGGAACGCAACTTGGACCAAATGAGGAGAATAATTGTAAATTTGCAGTCAATCCTCAGTCTCTTAAATTCGTTGTAGTAAGATGGAATTTTTGTAGTCTTTCACCGTGGTCTGTAATAATTCTTTAGTCCAACTTCAAGATTACAGTAAAAGTAAACCACAGTGGATAAGAAGCTCTTTTTCTTGAAGTCACTAGCGCAGATTTAAAGCATATTATATTTAGGAACTTACCCAAGGAAGTGCAATCAGTAAGCAGAAGGTCATTACATAATTGACTGAAATTTACTCGACGAAAGTTGAAGTCTGCAGCCATTGAAATCCGGAGTTTTGGAAAATTGGTTTTAGTTAAAAGTTGAATGGGGAACGAAGGTGCAGTATGATATGGATTAACAGGTACAAATGGCAGTGTTTCACGTTCGATTAAGATTTTACTATCCATATTTCAAAGAACAAGGTCCAAGAGGTGGTTATCATAATTACAGATAATATTAAATTGGTTTAAATTTAAAGTGTCTGCGTTTTCAGATATTGTGCATCATCGGTACTATTCAAGTGTGGCACATTAAAGTCGCCTACTATGAGAACTGGTTTGCCGATAACGATGATCTCAAGCGCTTCAAAGGATATTTCAAAATCATTAGGTGCAACATCCTATACACGGGCTAGTGAAGTATATATTATATGAATAGTGAATAAAACAATAAACATCGATTTTATGGAATAGTATTAAAAATGTTGGTACCAACTTCTAAAACAAACATAGATACATAATTGTTTTATGCATGCAAACTAATACTTACGTAAAATATTAGTTAGATCCCAAAATTCGTATTAACTAATATTTTAGAAATATATTAGTTTAACACTATTTGTTTTTCTAGATCTATCGTGTAAAGCAGTGAAATTCTAAACCATCTTAGCTTCGTGACCCCCCCCAAATAGTAATTGGAAATAATACTAATATTTCGTTCAAAGATATGATGTTTTTTAATAATATAAAATATTATTCAAAATCTGGTGTGAAGAACACAAATACAAGGTTCATTATTAATATTTTTGTGAACGTGTTAATAGTGAACCTGTATTTGTGTTCTTCACACCAGATTTTTAATAATAGTTTATATTATTAAAAATACCTTTGTATTATACAAAACTGGTGGGTTTTACCTACTCATGTATGTTTCAATTATTCTGATACATTACACATGCGGTTAGTCCGTAGTATGAGTGAAGACACAAACAAAATGCAGTTTCTAGAGAGATGGCTGTGCCACCTTTGGAAGGGCGGCGTTACTTCACATTGGTTATATGGACGGGGCGAAGTACTTCGGCTGTCTGACAACTGGTAGCGCTGAATTTACTTCTACGCTCGGTCTGGATAATTTCTGTGATGTGGCGATGTGGTTCTTTTTTTTGAATGCGTCTGAAGATATCCTTTCTCCAGCAGGGGCGTACCGATGAGCCTGCAGAAAGGCGAAATACGTATCTACGTCTCTGGGGAGGGATATGTTCGGACACGTTCACAAAAATATTAATAGTGAACCTGTATTTTTGTTCTTCACACCAGATTTTTAATAATATTTTATATTATTAAAAATACCTTTGTATTATACAAAACTGGTGGGGTTTACCTACTCATGTATATTTCAATTATTCTGATACATTACACATGCGGTTAGTCCGTTGTATGAGTGAAGACACAAACAAAATGCAGTTTCTAGAGAGATGGCTGTGCCACCTTTGGAAGGGCATCGTTACTTCACATTGGTTATGTGGACGGCGCGAGGTACTTCGGCTGTCTGACAACAAGAAGCGCTGAATTTACTTCTACGCTTGGTCTGGATAATTCCTGTGATGTGGCGATGTGGTTCTTTTTTGTGAATGTGTCTGAAGATATCCTTTCTCCAGCAGGGACGTACCGATGAGCCTGTAGAAAGGCGAAATACGTATCTACGTCTCTGGGGAGGGATATGTTCGGATACGTTCACAAAAATATTAATAGTGAACCTGTATTTGTGTTCATCACACCAGATTTTTAATAATATTTTATATTATTAAAAATACCTTTGTATTATACAAAACTGGTGGGGTTTACCTACTCATGTGTGTTTCAATTATTCTGATGTGATGTTTTGCAAAACAACACCGGGTCATGCAACAGGACAATGTTTTTTTGATGTATTTTATGAAGCTACTATAAACTACACTAACATGGTGACATGCTATGTATAGTCTATAAACTTATTATAAAAATTTTAAACTCAGAAACGGTGAAAC
Organism: Melolontha melolontha; assembly: GCA_935421215.2. NCBI lineage: Eukaryota > Metazoa > Arthropoda > Insecta > Coleoptera > Scarabaeidae > Melolontha > Melolontha melolontha. The sequence continues at coordinate 109,463,702 of OW285236.1, read as the reverse complement.
CGAGAGAAAATTCTTCAACATAAAAAAAAATGGACAGGGATTACCTTAAAGTGAGACGTTTTAGGATTTTAATTAGCAAAATCCTCATTGCTTACTATTAAAACTAAAAAACTGCTATTAAAAAAGATATTCCATAGGAGTGAAATACATTTTCTATTGTAAAAGCCTCGTTATGTAGAATACCAACTTCATCAAACAAAATATTGTCCATATCCACCACTGATAGAAGGACAAACAGTTAGAAAGCAGAGAAGGAACCAAAATACACACTAACCAGCCAACAAAATTAACATACGAACAGAATTCGTACACATCGGGGTTATCCACACCAAGTGAAGGAAGATTTTCACTTAAAAAACAAATCAAATAAAACAATAGTATACTTAAATTACTCAAGAAAGGCTTAATTTACAAAAACAAGAGGAATAACCATAATAAAAATTTATTTTAAATTTTGGAAAAAAATGACTAAGATTTTTGAAATTCGAAAAATAAACTAAATTATTTTAAGATAACATTTGCTGAAAGGGCATAATTCATAAATAACAATATTATACCATCAAAAACAACATTAATTCAACAATTAAATGAAATTTTGGAAAAATATAAAAATTTCGACATATCAATCAAAATATTTAATATTATAATATTAATTAAAATAATTACCTAGACAGCTATAATAAAATTATGGCTAATTTTCAATGTCAGTTTCATCAAATTCCAAAAAGGCATTTGAAAATTAAGAAGAAGAAGTATTCCGAAAAACGTATCACTTTTGTTTATATTGGAAAAGGTATAAAAGCCAGATACCGAAAAAGGTAAAGGATTAATTGTTTTTACACTTGAGGAATAAACATGTACTTCGTGTTGTCAAAATTATTTTGGCGCGAACCTTAAAAAAAAATAGGCGAACATAAAAAATAGTGTCAATTAAGTGTGATAAAAAAAAATAGAGATAATAATCAAAGAAGTTAGGTACTGCCTAAATATAGATACGAGACTTCAGAAAGAAAGAAGATTCCCAGAAAAAAAGAGCCATCTATCTTCCACCAACATAAGGTCAAATAAATTCCAATTTAAATGGCGAGAGATATAAAAAAAATATTACATAACACTTTTTCATAAACGTCAAATTAAAAATATACAGTGAAACCTCTTGTTGCGGACACCTCTAATAGACGGACAACTCTCTTGCGCCGACACTTTTTCAGGGTCCCGATTTCATAACATTAATTTCTCATATACTTATACGGACACTCTCTTGGACGGACACGGACACCCAAAACTGGTCCAATATAACGGCGAAACCCTCTCTTGAGCGGTCACGGAAAAAATTTTACGCGCACGAGCAGACATAGCGCGGCAACGTTAATGGGATTCTCCCGATACTACGGTATTTCCCCGCCGGTGCTGCGTCGTCAGGATGTTTTGTTCGCTTATCGCTGTTAGTATTTTAACTACAGTATTACGGTAACTGCCGATATGTAGTCGAAACGTAAAGTTTTAACTCTTAAACAAAAAATTGCCGTAATTGAAGCCTTTGATAGGAAAAAACTTAGTGTACGTGCCCTAGCAAAATGCTTTGAAATAGGAAAAACACAGGCAGCTGATATCGTTAAAAATAAAAAACTTTTACTGAGTAAATTTCACTCAAACATCAACGTAAATGAGAAAAGAAGCTTTCTAAAAGAAGAGGGAAGAAATATAGATAGATTATGTTATGAGTGGTTCACACAAGCAAACATATTCCATTATCAGGTATGTAGTTTTCAGCTTGGTAGTAGTATAAAACTATGGAAATATGTATCTTTTTAGGCACATTAATAAAGACAAAAGCCAAAGAAATCGCTGATGGTTTAGGTTATAGGAATTTCAGTGCTTCAGAAGGTTGGCTAGAAAAGTTTCGTACCCGGCACAATATCGCTTTCAGAGCCATAAGTGGGGAGGCTGCGAGTGTAAACTCTAATGTTGTAGCGACATTTTTGACCAAAATTCCATCGATTATAAACAAAAATATCTACAATACAGATGAAACTGGGCTATTTTTTCATGCAGTTCCCAATAAAACATTATATCTAAAAGGTGAAAGATGTATTGGAGGCAAATTTCCGTATAAATATGGAGGGAGAAAAGAAAAAACCGCTAGTAATAGGAAAAACAGCAAAACCAAGAGCTTTTAAACATATTAATACGAATAATTTGCCTGTTACTTGGAGATGGAATAAAAAAGCATGGATGACTGATGAACTGATAGCAGAATGGTTGATGCAATTTGACAGGAAGATGGTCGGTGAAAAACGAAAAATTTTATTATTTTTTGACAATGCATGTTCACACCCAAGAGACATAAAGTTACAAAACATTAAATAGATTTTTTTGCCTCCTAACTGTACTTCTGTTGTTCAGCCTTTAGATCAGGGCATTTTTAAAAACTTCAAAGCATTTTATAAAATATTTATTGTTAAACAACTTTTAATAGCCATAAATACTGCTGCATCAGCACAAGAATTATCAAAGAAAATACACGTTTTAGATGCAATTTACCTCATAAAAAATGCATGGGATCGAGTAACAAAGAATACAATTCAAAACTGCTTCATCAAATCTGGAACTACACACTCTATTAACTGTGAAAATACAAGAGACAACCTAGAAAACTCGGATAATGAAGACGACCTTCCATTGTCACTTTTAGCTGAAATATTGAGGAATGAAGATAAGTTTTTGATCGAAAATGATAATGAGATTGAGGACTTTTTTAATGTAGACAATAATTGAATGTTCGAAGAAACGGATGACTCTGCATGTCTGGAGGTTCCCACACAAGAGATAGTGTCCGATGAGTCAGATGTTGAACATACTCAGGAAGAAGAGGGTATTACTACATACCAACAGGCAATTAATGTAACCCAGCAACTAAAACGTTTTGCTGAAGCTCATGGTGACCTATCTGCTTTTGATTTAATATCTAAGCTTGATCTTCATTTCCACGATGCATTAGTTAACAAGAAAACTCGGCAAACGTCTTAAAGTATCTATGTGCATCTGTACAAACATAATTACATACTATTAAAATCAATTTGCAAATTATAGCACGTTGTTTAATTTCGCTCTTATGCATATTCTCTTGGACAGACAACTCCCTTGAACGGACACTTCTTCAGGGTCCCGTAAGTGTCCGCCCAAGAGAGGTTTCACTGTAATTCAAAAACTTACTTCAAAAATAAGAAATTCAATTTCAAAGAGTCAATAGAAATTTTCACATTAGCAGTTCTTTGTTCAACGACGTTTTTCGAGAATTCACGTACCTGCTTTTAGATTAACAGATTACAAAATAAAATGAAACTTTAAAAATTAAAAGCACCTGGGATAGTTCAATACCAATCCATGCGCCCACGACAGAAAAAGCTATCTGAGGGAAAAAATTAGGAAGAGGATTACGCCCACCTTTCAAAACATTTCAAATACATTTGCTATTAACCTTTATTGTTACTCAAAAATAAAGATATTTAGTAAAATAAAAGTTTTTTTGTTAAATACATAATAAATAACACCTTCATAGTAATAGATTGGACAAAATGTATTGCAGTATCTAGTGATGGTGTAAAGGCGATAACAGGAAAGAACAGTGGACTAATGTCGAAAATATTAAAAGATCGTCTTATACCAACGGCGGAATGGACGCACTGGTTTCTTCATAGATATGCTCTTGTCGCAAAAAAAAAACAGAAATCACCCTTTTCTGTTTTGCTAAACTATGCGATGAAATGGGTGAAAATAAATAATCTCTTCTTTCCCCACAGAAGTTAGATGGTTATCACGAGGGAAAGTGTTAACCCCGGTATTGAAATTGCGAGATGAATTAATAATATTTTTTCCGAGATAAACAAACGCCATTCTCATTGTTTTTACAGAATAAGGAGTGTATGTTGTTGTTGGCTTACTTAGCTAAGGGACTAAATTAGCGTCGTAATATGTAGAAAGCATATTTACATTACTTCGCGAAAATGAAATAAATTTGCACTACGGCCTACCACGGGCAAGATATATATCATTTATTTCCTTGATATGACTCGAGGCATTCCCACAAAGATTCGAAATCACAGCCTTTAATAGCTTAGTGCTCAGAGCGATGGTCCGGCAAACCATGCACGTAGGTTCGAATCCTACTTATGGGCGAATTTTTTTTCTATAAAAAATTCGAATAAATTAGCGTCATAATATGTAGAAAGTAAATTTACATGTTAATCAAATTGTTGAGCAAAATCCTCTTGCTGTACGTCGTCTATTCCAACTAACAGATAAGCTCCACTTAACTATTAATGTGTCCTTTTAACTTTTTCTAGATCCAAATCAAACCCCTTTCTACCGCAAGGTGTAAGGATGTTACTTAAAATGAATCCTTTATATAATTGCTTCAGTCCTTCCTATTCTGCGCCATTTTCTTTGCTTCAAGCATGTTTTTCTTCTCCTTCTCAAAATCTTCGCAATTACGCTGTCGCATGTCTCCTTTGGTCTACTTCTCTTTTTGTCGATTGTTTTGGATTTCCAAATCTTTTTAACAGGAATCGGACCACTCATCCTCTGTAGATGTCCTCACCATCCCAGTTGCCTTCGCTCAACAAATTCTTCTGTGGATTCTATCTCGAACTCAACTCTTACCTATTCGTTTCTAAATCTGTCTTTACTTAGACAGTAGTCCTCTCACACAACTATAAATTCTATTACTGGGTGTAAATGTAGCTAACAAAATCGAAATGCACCCACACGTTCCGAGATAGATGTGGCTTTTCACGAATTTTTCATTATCCTTACAACCAAAAAGGTTGACGTTGCGACGTGTTGCGTTCTGTATATTAGTACAAACTCAGTTTGTCAAATTGTACTAATTAGCGCACATCAGGCAAAATTTGCGTGTGAAAATGATATTTAATAGTCGCTAATTCTCATTTGCAGTAAATTCAAAATGTTAACTATATATACGCGAAGTATAGAAGTGATAGTCATGTCTGTCTCCAGGATATCGCGTGCTGACGAGCTCTAAGAAGAGCGAAATGCATTAACACGTTCCGAGATAGATGCAGCTTTCACGATTATTACCGTATGTATTGTTACTTTATGTACTCGAACCAATAACTTATTCAGTCCTAATACATTTACGCTATTTAATTGGAAGCGTTTAACAATATAGTATAACTACATCGATACTATAAATTACGTTTATGTATAGAACATCGAAATAAATGTATGTATGCAAATTTGAAAGATATGTAAATTAAAGTACCCAAATTTTAAACTATAGTAAAAAGAAAATTATTTTTAAATATTCATTTTTTGATGAACAACTCCCACCTTGTTAATAATAGAGATACTTTTTAAAGAATTAAAATGCACCTATGCACTTAAATATATTAATCGACTAGATTTTATCCGTAAATCTTTGCGTGTTCGTGATGACGTAGTTGTTACAATGAATTTGATAAGAGTTGCTTTTATATTATTAATTTTCTGAAAAAGGAAATATTATAATACATATAGATAAATAGATAGATAAATAGATAGACAGATAGATAGATAATTATTTCTTGATGTTTGTATATTAATTATAGTAGATTTAGATAGTCGGCGATTTAAGGTCTATTTTACTTTAATATGTATATATTTAAAATAATCTCTTACATGTTTCGGCAATTACTGCCTTTTTCAAAGAATTTTAAACCATAATGACAGTATATTATGTCATATTTATATATGTGAAGTTGTCATGGATAAAAAATTACATTATTTAAAAATACATTCAAGTTTAATAATAATAATTCATGTCTTAGCATTCCCCAACAGCTTCACGCCAGTAACAGGGGGCATTGACAAGCCATAAGTTATTATTATGTCTGCGCCCGTGGAGCGACTTAAGATGTTCGGCTGTCGGCATTCGCCTAGAACGAGAAGGAAAACCACGAAAACCTATTCGGACAGCTTAGTCCCGGATCTAAACTTAGGATTGCCAGTATGATAAACCAGTGTGCAGATATTTAAATAACATATGATAGATATGTATGTAACAATTGTATATATTCATGACGGTAAATTGCAGATCGTTACTTTATATTATTAACATATAGTACATTCTGCTTAGATTTTCTATGTCCCTTCTGTTGTTAATTGAATTTTTTCTTGTTTAATATGAACTATTTCTTTAATTTCCCTTTTCATTGTGTGTTATTCTTTATCGATTATCTGTGTGTTTTCAAAATAGAAATGGGGATCGCGTTGCAGTTTGTGTGTAAATAAAGTAATTTTGTCTGTTTTGGAGTATTTGTAGGCTCGTAATTTTTGGTATAAATATTGTTTAATTTGGCCTATGTAGGAACTATCGCAATCGCGACATAATATTTTATAGATAACATGTGTTTCTCGATTTTTTTCTATTTTAGGTTTTAGTTTTGAAAATAGATGTTTATTAATATTGCTAAGTTTATATGTCGTATCTACATCATATCTTTTTAAGCATATTTTATTTTTTCTGATAATTGTGGAACATATAAAATAAAGAGGGTTTAAATCAGGGCTTCTTGCTGTTTAACAGATTCTCCACGACCGATCCACTTTCCAGGGTAACGAGTGTTTAACCATATGATAACATTTCTTCGTTATATGACACGCCATCCTGTTGCATTCTTCCGAATATCCAATAAAACATCTCCGATAATTTCGTATAACAGATTATTTAAAAAAATGTTCATACAATTGCGAGTTCATTTAAAATATGAATTTCTAGCAAACTTCCTCGAAGAATTCCAGCCCAAACATTAACACTAAAACGGTGCTGATATCGTGTTTCAATAATTGCGTGTGAATTATCGCTAGACCCCAAATAGCTATTATGAATTAATCCCATCTCGTATAAAATGAGCTTCATCGTACCATAACACATTTGATATAAAATCTGAATTTTCATTATGTTGATGCGGCAGCCAACGACTAAATTCCATGCGATGCCCATAGTCTCTTGGCAGAAGGGATTGCACACGTGGAAAATGGTATAGATTGAGTTGTTTCCTACATAGATTTCGGGAAACCAAAGTTTCAGACAGATTTAATTATGCCGCAACACGTCGTGTACTAATTCTTGGATGATCCAAAACTGCATCAATTATATTAATTTCATTATCGACATTATCTGCATTCGCATGAACACTACCATAATTTTAATAGTCGTTGCACCAGTTTCTCGTAATCTGAAACGTCCTAGCAAATACTTTAACAGATGGTTGACGCTTATTTCAAAATCTGCGCTGATATTCTCTACACGCACGTAGACCATTACCATTACAATACCCGTACAAATAAATAATGTGTGCATATTCAGCCGAAGTCAAATCTCACATTTTAGAAATATTCATAAATAATTCATAGAGCTCGTGCTTGTAATAGGGCTCAACTACCACTTCCTGTAGTTCCTTAACTATACGCATTAGGACATAGGTTCATAGCAAATTTTTTACTCGGAAGGTGTCCCGTATACGACGGTAAATTTTTAGTCGTCCGTTATGACTCACCCTGTATACTCGTATTGACAGTTCTTTAACATTACTTACACCATCATTCATTAACATAGATACTTTAATAGAGAACTGCCCGAAAGAGTATACTAAATAATTAAACATTTTTATTAATAATAATAATAATCAATACAATAAAACAAATTGTAACGCTATAACATAATAAAGATAATATGGTCGACTGGGGTTATCTACGGATGGATACGCTCATTTTAGGATGGGACAGGAGTTGAGCAAGATTAAAATAATGAGAACAACAATAATAATAATAATAGGTCACCCGCACAGAGTGGCCTAGAGATAGGTGACTGGGGAGTAGCAACTCCACGTATTCCTGAGGTAACCATTGCGATGGGTTAGCAGTCCCCTTCAATAAGGTACACTTGCACCAATCACTAGAAGAAAGAGATACTCTGACGGGCCAGGGCAGCAGAACCCGGGTCGGAACATGCAACACAAACACGGCATGCATTAGCAGAAACAAATAATGCAGTGAGGATGTTGTTGAGATACCTTCCCCTCAACCAACTTCGTCAACACAACAACGAAAGCGTCGGACGCTATGAACCGAGGAAGTGAACTTCAACGCAATCACGTGCTATTCTCTACTTACTAAGAATGAAACAGCAAAGATTGCATGTGGAGTAATAATAATAATAATAATAATAATAAAACCCGCACAGGGTAGCCTAGAGATAGGTTACTGGGGACTAGCGACCCCACGGGTTCCTGAGCTAACCGTTGGGTTGGGTTAGCAGCCCAAATAAGGTACACTTGCTCCAAACACTGGATGAAAAGGATACTGTGGTGGGTCGGAGGAGCAGGATCCAGGTAGGATTAACCAGCAAATTGGAAATGAAACACAAACATGGCATGCTTCAGTAGAAACAAAGAACGCAGGCGAGGATGTTGTTGAGATACCTTCATCTCAACCCACTTCGTCAACATAACAACTAAAGCCTGACCCTATGGGCCGTGAAAATACCCCCCCCCCCACATGGTGGGAGGTGTTATTATCTGCTTACTAAGAATGAAGCACGCCATATGGAGGAGAGCTGCATAGTTAGGTTACGGAAAAATGCCTGGAAATAAGAAATAATAAACAACAATAATAATAATATTATGATAGTTATGCCAGCCATCTTGTTCTCACGAACCGATGGGTTAACACTCTGGCAACCAAGGACAAATTGAATGTTCTTGTGAATGGAGGAAATAATAATAATATGATAATTATGCCAACCATCTTGTTCAAATGAACCGTTGGCTTAACATACTGGCAACCAAGAACAAATTCTTGTGAGAGAAGGAAATAATAATAAGAATAAAAATAATAATAATAATCTTTATTGTCCAACATATTAAAAATAATCCAAATAAATGCCAAAAATTAAAAAAAAATTAATTTATCAAACTATGAACTAAGTCAATATCCAAAATGAAAAAATGGTATTACTATTAACTATAAATTGAGAAATACAAATATATAAACAAAAAAAAATAAATAAGGCACTATAATTAACACAAAAATGTACCTACTAAAAGTATTGTAAATAAATTCTTGCTACGTCTGCGCCAAAAATTAAAAGTGATGTTAGTCCTAGCCGTAGGATTATCAAAATATGTCGTTTTGTCTAGTACCAAGACACGGTATTAGAAAATGTAATTGATACAACAAATCAGAATTATCAATCTTGAAATGAATAAAATTATAAATAAATTTAAGGCTTATCCATTGTCACCTAGCATGAAGAAATTCCAATTGAAATTTATTAGACCTCCTTTCGGAGGATAAACTCCCTCAGTTCTAAAGAAGAGATATCCTGCGAAAGTGTGTTTCATATTAATTTTTGCGAGATTAGGGTGAAAACATCTACCCGAGTATGCCAGATAACTGAATTGGAAACTATGGTGGATAGACTCCTTGTTTAGGAGGAAGAAATAGGTGTTTTAAAGCACAAAGCGAAAACGACGTAAATATAGCTGGGATTCCTGAGTTTATTAAGGCTTCCAATTGGCAGCCGGGTAGTCCTGAACCTCTTTATTCTTGATAATGAAATATTATTGAAAGTATGGCTACTAAAAAATGTTATCCAAATTTAGAGTCTCTGGAACGAAGTATTCTTGAAGCTGACAAAAATATCGCTGGAAACAGTAGTGGTTTTGAACTCTATACGGAATCAGAAGGCGAACACTTCGAATAAATGACACACCATCTGAAAGCTTGTTTTCTATACTTTGCGAATATTTACGACTGCGCTTTGTATTCTATCAGCTTCGAATATTTTCTGGAATTAGTGAAGTATCAGGATTCTTTCCTTATTCTTTGTCAAATTAATTTTTTACTTTTAAACTGAAAATATTAAATAAATATTATTCAAATAAAATGACGTACGAGGGCGATTCGTAAAGTAAGTTCCGTTTCGTTTAGTGAGCAGAAAAGTGGGGATATCGGCACGATCGCAACGCTGCGGTGTAGTCTGGTTCAGTGTGAGTCTGACAATGCTAATGATATAATCGTTCGGACATTCTTTCGTGCTATTTTGGTTGTTTAAAATGACTGCCGCAATTGAAAATCCCACCGACTGCGAATTCGATTTCTGTATACAAAAAGCATAAATACTGCGAAAATTCATCATGAACTTTGTTCTGTTTATGGTAAAAATGTCACGAGTGACACTATGGTTAAAATATGGTGCCGTATCTTTCGAGAAGGACGAACTTAATATCCATGATAAGGAACGGAGTGGAAGACTAATTGTTGTGACGAACAGTACTGTCGAAAAAAATTCGTGAAAATCGGCGATTCACAATCACAGAACTGAGTGCCCTTTTTCCCTAAAATTTCACATACAGTTTTGTACGAAGTTGCTGCTGAATGTTTAGGTTACCACAAATTTTGTTATGGACACTTCTTACCGAAAACAATAAAACAAAGAAAATGGGATCAGCACTAACTTTTCTAACACATTACGATGTTGAAGGTGAAGATTTCCTCAGGTATATCATAACAGGTGATGAATCTTGGGTCGCCTATGCAACGCTGAGACGAAAAGAGAGGGCGTTAAAGTGCCGTCAACTTTTTCTGTGAGAAAAGTAATGGTCACTGTCTTTTGGGACAAGAAAGACGTCCTTCTTGTAGATTTTATGGAACGAGAGACCACAATAAACACTGAAGTCAACTGTGAAGCTTTGAAGAAGCTCAGAAGAACTTCTACAGCCTAGAGCCCTAATTTGGCTTTGCAGCTAGCGATTTGAGAGCGATGAAGAGCAGCAAGACAGTGTTACAGCATGGCTTAATTCACAGACGCCAGAGTTCTATGAAGAGGACATTAAAAAACTGGTTAACTGCTATGACAAATTTCTCAATCTTAAAGGCAACTATGTAGAAAAATAGCTGAAAGTAGTAGTTTTAAGTTGTATATAATAAAAACCTCTCCATCTATTGGTGTTTTTTTTTTAATAACCAAACGGGACTTACTTAACAAATCGCCCTCGTAAGTTCTAATAATGGAGTAAGTCGATTTCCACAGGTAACTAGTAACTGCAGACACTGAAGTTGCATATAAACATTACTTATTTAGGTTTAATCTCCATTGCAAGCTGTACATGAACTGAGACACCGAATTCAAGTATGTAATCTACTATAATAGCCATGATTTCTATAGTCTTAACTGAAATTATTTCTTCTTTATTAAAATTATACATTTTATTATTTCCGCAGTCGTGAGAAAACATAATGTGGAAAACCTGATTTATTATTTTCTACATTAAATATGTTTTTTGTTAATTACATTCTAGTAGAATGGAAGTACATATATAGGGTTATTCAGAAGTAAGATAGTACCCCGTTATCCGCTGACTCCGTATCCGCGGTTTCAGTCATCCGCGATGTATCTATGATGAGCAGAAAACGCGTTATATCAATAAATATAAAACTTATAGGAGCATTTGTCGATATATCGTCGTATATATGAGTCATCCCCTGAATTCGGCGCTCTCTTATGATAAGTTAAACAAGTTGGAACGTGCTTAAGGTGCCACTCGCTTTTACTCGTACATATAAACGCTCCTGTTAACTATGAGTTTAGTACTATTCGAATTGTCGGACAAGACAGTGCTTGCAATAGTTTTTAAATAAAGCAAGTAAATTTGAAAATAATTTTAAAATGGCTTCTAAACCAAAAAGAAAACGTGAAATGCTCACTATTAGTGAAAAAATAAAGATCATTAATATGATTGAAATAGAAAAGAAATCTATTGCAACTGTTGCTAAAATATACAATAAAAACGAATCTTCGATACGAGAAGTGTTAAAAAACAAAGATAAGATTCGAGCTAGTTTTTCTAGTGCACCCCAAACTGCAAAAGTTGCAACCACAATACGTAATAAAGTGTTACTTAAGGTAGAAAATGCCTTAAATTTATGGGTGGAAGATATGACAAGAAAACATATTCCTATCGATGGCAAAGTGCTACAACAAAAGGCGTTGGTTTTATATGAAGATATGCAGACCCAAGATTATACTTAAGAGGAAGAAAAAATCATTCACAGTAAGTAGGGGGTGGCTGCAAAGATTTAAAACTCGGTTTAATCTAAAAAATATAAAAATGACAGGGGAATCTGCGTCGGCTGATCATGTAGCTGCTGCCCTGTATCCAGAAAAATTTAAACAAATTATTGCAGAAAAGAATTATCATCCTAAGCAAGTTTTTAACTGCGATGAGACTGGTCTTATGTGGAAAAAAATGCCTCAACGGACTTATATTCATAAGACTGCAAAGAGTGCACCAGGCTTTAAAGCAATTAAGGATAGACTTACCTTGATATTTTGTACAAATGCAGCTGGTCATATGATTAAACCCGGACTTGTTTACCGATCATAGAATTCACGTGCTCTTAAATACAAAGATAAAGCTTGCCTGCCTGTGTTTTGGCAATCAAATTGAAAGGCGTGGGTTACGGCTGTTCTATTTACACAATGGTTTCATCAATGCTTTATTGCGGAAGTGAAAAGATATTTGGAAAAGGAAGAATTACCATTTAAAGTGCTGCTGATACTAGACAATGCTCCTGGGCATCCTGTGTCACTCGGCACAGAAGATAAAAATGTTGAAGTGCTTTTTTTACCACCTAACACGACCTCATTGCTTCAGCCCCTTGATCAAGGTGTCATTAGATGCTTTAAAGCCATATATATTCGACAGGTTTTCGAAATGCTGTATACAATGGCTAACGAATGCTCTGATATCGGGCTCATGGAATGCTGGAAGTCATTTACAATTGCTGATGCAATTCTATTTATCAAAGGAGCGATGGAGGAATTAAAGTCAGAAACGATAATAGCATGTTGGAAAAATCTGTGGAATGACATCGTTCTTAGTTCTGAAGACACACATGATATTAATTCACATCTAACAACGATATTTAACATAGCGCAGAAAATAGATGGAGAAGGATTTAACGATATAATCCAAGAGGAACTCAGTGATTACATAAACGAAGAGGATCAAGTATTCACCAACGAGGAATTGGAAGACCTTGTGAAATCTTCTCCAGAAGCGAGTGACGATGAGGATGAGGGTCAATAAGAACCGCCAGCATGGACGCTTGAAAAATTTTCAGCGATATTTCGAACTGCTCAAACATTAAAAGAACAGATAGTAGAATATGATCCAATAATGGAACGTAGTATAAAAATTACTTGGAAAAGGAAGAATTACCATTTAAAGTGCTGTTGATACTAGACAATGCTCCTGGGCATCCTGTGTCACTAGGCACAGAAGATAAAAATGTTGAAGTGCTTTTTTTACCACCTAACACGACCTCATTGCTTCAGCCCCTTGATCAAGGTGTCATTAGATGCTTTAAAGCCATATATATTCGACAGGTTTTCGAAATGCTGTATACAATGGCTAACGAATGCTCTGATATCGGGCTCATGGAATGCTGGAAGTCATTTACAATTGCTGACGCAATTCTATTTATCAAAGGAGCGATGGAGGAATTAAAGTCAGAAACGATAAAAGCATGTTGGAAAAATCTGTGGAATGACATCGTTCTTAATTCTGAAGACACACATGATATTAATTCACATCTAACAACGATATTTAACATAGCGCAGAAAATAGATGGAGAAGGATTTAACGATATAACCCAAGAGGAACTCAGTGATTACATAAACGAAGAGGATCAAGTGACGATGAGGATGAGGGTTAACAAGAACCGCCAGCATGGACGCTTGAAAAATTTTAGCGATATTTCGAACTGCTCAAACATTAAAAGAACAGATAGTAGAATATGATCCAATAATGGAACGCAGTATAAAAATTACTCGCACTATAACAGAAGCCTTGAAACCTTTGGAGGATTTGTTTATTGAAATGAAAAGACAAAAACGACAACTACCAATAATAATGTTCTTTGAAAAAGTCGACAAAACTATCGATAATGCACAGCCATCAACATCGTTTGCTTCGGATCTAAGTAAACAATCGACTGCTAACTTGGACTTGGAGGAAGGTGAATGAATATGTAGCTCACGATGATAAAGTTTTTCTTTGTATATTTTCTTGTTGTGTATGTAAATATGTACTATATGTACATATGTATGAACTTATATATTTATTATGCTTAAATTCTATTTGTGGCATAGCACAAGAATATTTATTTATTTATTGTTAATTTATTTTAAATAAATATTATATAACTTATTTTTTCTTGTTTCATTGTTTTAACTTTGCTTCATATTTCATATTGTACTCGAAAATAAAGCGTTCGCTACTATCCGCGGTTTTCAGTATCCGCGGAAGACCACAGAACCAAACCCCCGCGGATATGGGGGTACTACTGTATACACAAACTAAAAAGAGGTTTTTATTGATAAGAAAATGAGTTTATTACAAATCAAATCACTTCAACGCAAATTTCAAATATGTCCGCCATCTAGTTCTTCAACAAGAAGCAGAAGCTATACTGTGAACAACATCGTGGAGTAAATTAACTGAAATAGCTGTCATTTGTTATGAAATTGATTCTTTGATCTTCTGGATAGTCGTAGGATGACTTAAAACAATCTTTCCTTTAAATTAGCCCCATAGCCAATAATCTGCCGGATTAATATCTGGAGAACGCGCTGGCCAAGGATTGAGAAAGTTTCTGCTTCAGATACGATTTCCAAAAGTGTTACTTAACATTTTTTTTACTAAAGTGTAAATATGAGTGTGCGCCATCTTGCATGAAGATAATATTTTCAACATGTAATTGTGCAATCTTGAGATAATATAATTTTGCAGCATGGTAAAATATCGTTCTCCAGTAACTGTAACTCTTTTTAATTACCCATTTTTATTTTCCTTAAAAAAGTATGGTTCAAAAAAGAATCGGGCTGTGAACCTAATCCATACGGTTACTTTCAGATCATGACTCCCTTGCTGAAGTACAGTATGCGGATGATTTTACGACCAAATCCTACAATTGTGCGTATTAACACGCCCACTCAGCTGAAAATGCGCCTCGTCGGTCCATAAAATGTTATCCCACTGTGGGGTTTGTTGAATTTGTGCTAATACACGAAGAGTAAAATCATACCTAACTGGTTTATCCGTTTCTTTTAAGTTCAAATAAAACTTGCATTTTATACAGATAGATTTTTAGATGGCTTTTGAAAATTCGCCAAACCGTGGTGTAACTTATTTGGAGACGTTTTGCAACTTTATTAGCGCTACATATTCCGTAGTTATTATTTCCGACTATTTCTTGAGTCTCACGTAAAACTTCAGCAGCAGTAATATCATTCGCTACTTTAGGTCTTCCAGATTTTGCTTTGTCAGTAACGCAACCAGTTTCTTAAAATTTACGGATTAGCTTGCGGTAAGCCTGTAAACTGCACTTCTCAAGTTATTGTTTCTTCTGAATTTTCTTATACCCGCTACTAAACTTCTTGCACGTTCATAGTAGCACTGAACAAGACTTCTATGATTTTGAAAAATGTCAAATTCAGTAAGAAAAGCTAGCGTTTTTATTTTCATCAACAAACTTGTTGCCATGATAACGTAAATAAAAAATATGAACGACGAGTAAACTCCATTATTTTATGAACGCAAATATGTTTTTATTTTATGTATACTTTACTATTTAACAAAACAACGGCAATTTCAAAATATAACTTACTTTTGAATAACGCTTTATAATTAAACACTATATCTTGAATATTATACTCAAGTAGGTACTTTACAGTTAAGTTGGTATCTTCGATTTATAAAAAATTTGAAATACATTCTATAAGAATTTTACGAAATGATTTTATATACTTTATAATATAAATATAATTCTACTAACTTTAAGATTTTTCTGTTAATTTTTAAAAAGAATAAAAGAAAACGCAATATTCAAATTTGGACTAAAATATAAAACAAAATCCTTGCAATAGTGAATAGGTGATGATACTAAGGGACATATGGCTAGCGGTATCTTTACTTTGGGTCTGACATACTGCATCTTTAGAAATTTGTAGCAGGCGAAATCTTTGACTGCCTGTCATTACTTTTCTACCTGCTTTTACGGCTCAAAAATTTCCTAAACTTAACCCAATGTCCAACGTATAACTTTCTAAATTAAAAAATTAAATAAACCATAACAACTAAAATAAAATGAGTATAATATTAATATTTAATAAATATACAAGATTATTGTCATAATAAATAAAATTTATTATGATAGTAATTCAAACATTTTTGCATTAATACTATATTCAATATTATGAAATTATATGTATAACCCGTTTGCTTCTTAAAAAACGATACAACTCTTATGGGAATACCATACAGAGTTACCAAGTCTTATCGAGAAAGATATTTAAATAAAATATTAATGCAAATGCAATATAATAAGCTGGCAAAACTTAATTAACCCATTAGGTACTAGCGTGACCTATATGGTACGCTGTACAACACCCCTTCTAAAAAATTGTAAAATACTTCCCAGTGGAACTTTGGAGTTCTAGTCTGCGCTTTTAGGTTGAATAGTATTTAGATTAGTCATCAAGGCGGCGAGAACGCGTTGGCGGCACAGTGAATGAGTCTGTTTCTGCGTGAAACTTTCGTTAGTGTTTTCGAAGCGGCAAAAATGAGTCAAGGTAAACGGTAAGTTGATTTTTGATCTACTATTTTTGAAAATAGGCATACATATTCCATTATCCTTTCACATTATTATCTAAAAACATTCCTACAACGATAATTTCTACCATAACCTATAAATCTGTTTCACAGAATAATGTTATCGTTGCTGTAACTTATATGACACACTAGTCTCATGGAGTCTGATTTTCCATCACAAGTTATTTCCAAAAAAGTATATTTGTTTTGAATATTACGAGTTATAAAACTGTTTCATGACGTACCAAGAAATATATAAATTCAAAAAATGTAATATTATTGGTTTCTTGCAGTTTGACCGTGCAAGAAATTGCAGATATGTTCGAAATCGATGAATTCTGGGAAAATTTTGATAATGACGATATAGACCGTCTTTATTTGGAACCTCCTGAACACAGAGATGAATCAGACGAAGACTCTGGGGATGAATCTGGTGGATTACTAGAAAATTAGTCTGGCAGACAGTTGCAAGCAGCTGCTGAGGTGGTTTTGCACAGTGGGCAACGAATTGGCAATGAAGACGTTGATCAGGATGATTCACACTTTGCAGAAAATCAAGAAAACAATCCGCTTGATGATTTTGTTGAAGAAGATGACATACCTACCTCTGAGCACCTTTGTAAAGGCGAAACCAAATCATATCTGTTGGTTGAAAGATAATGATCTGCCTGACGTGACCACACAGCAAATTTTTCCGCAAACAAATTTTTCAAATTACCGTGACAACTCACCTGTAGCAATGTTCGAGCTTTTTTTGAACCATGATGTAATACAACTACTCCTTGAAGAGAGTAATAGATATGCACTATTCAAGAATTGTCCAGATCCCAAAATAACACATGAAGAAATGAAATGCTTCTTAACAATTCTTATTGTATCTGGATATGACAAAAAACCGTCAAAGAAAAGTTACTGGGAAACTGGAGAAGATTTGCGCAACACGGCTGTTTATAATTCCATGCGTCGAGATCGATTTATACAGATCATGAGGTTTTTGCATTGTGCAGATAACACGAAACTAACAGTAACGGATAAACTGACCAACCTGCTACCCTTGATAAATGTAATAAAAAAAAACTTTCTTAAATATTATATACCAGATCGTGAAATTGCATATGATGAAAGTATGATTGAGTACTTTGGACGCCACGGATGTAAACAGTACATCCGTGATAAGCCAATTCGTTTTGGCTACAAGGTCTGGTGCATCAATTCAAAAAGTGGCTATCTTATCAATTTTGAGATATATCAGGGATGCATACCTAATTCTAAGCCAGAACACCAAAAAGAGTTTGGTAAAGCGACAGCTCCGCTTCTACAACTAATCGAAGATTTACCACAGGAACACAAATCTAAGCCTTTCAGGTTTTATTTTGACAATTAATTTACATCAATAAAGATCCTTTATCACCTGAAAGAAAAAGGATACGAGGCAACTGGAACAATTAGGGAGAATCGGTTACCAAAAAATTGTTCTATCCAACCTGTGAAACAAATGAAGAAAACAAAACGAGGCACGTATGACGATGCTTTGACAACAGATAAAAATGTTGTAGTTACCCGTTGGATGGACAATTCGGTGGTTACTGTAGCATCTACAGTGCATGGGGTTGCTCCAGTATCAAATGCAAGTCGCTATTCGGCTTCTGAGAAAAAAAAAATTGGCATTCCAATACCTAACTGCATTGGCAAATACATTGAATTTATGGGAGGGACAGATCAAATGGACTCAAACATTAACGTTTATAGAATTTCAATCAGGGGTAAGAAGTGGTGGTGGTCGATTTTTACATGGTTAATTGATGCCTGCTTACAAAACGCCTGGATTTTATACAGAAAGCAAAACCCTGCTACATCACAACTGAATTTCCGACGAGAAATAGCACAAGTCTATTTAAAAAAATTTCAAAACTCACCGAAATCGGCTGGGCGGCCATCCACATATTCATCAGACAGCAGAGTTTCTCCTGACATTAGGTATGACCACATTGATCATATTGTTGAATATATACCGAACAATTAGCGAAGGCGTTGCGCTGGCAATCATACAACGTCCAGTGCTGTAAGAACTCAATGTCGCAAATGCGGTGTAGGACTGTGCTTTACTTGTTTTGGTGAATATCACAAGCAAAATTAAAGCTTTTGTTACAAATTTTACAGAAAAAATAAATATACATTTCAGTTACAAATGTTTTATTTTAGATACCCTATGGTACTAGTGTGCATATTTTTTTTTCTAAACTTTTCAGCTTAAAAAAATTATCCAAATGCAATAATTAAACACCTAAAGACACAGAAATACACATTTGTTTATTAAATTTCGGAAATAAAAATATTCAGTACCTAATGGGTTAACTCCAAAACTTTCAAAATCTTAATTTAAATTGATATTAATATTGAAATTTTAATAGATACAATAACCTATTAAAAAAAGAATAATCTTTGTAAATCTCTGTACTTCAATGTTTATGGTTAGCGTTTGCCTGACATGTTTATGAAATATTAGCAAGCGGTATTTGTTAATAATAACACATAACCAAAACCTAAGCTACAAAAGTGTCAATATGTACATATAGCAAACGCCAATTAAGTTGGCGCGAGGAGGGGGTGCGCAGAAGCCGCTTTTGAAAACGTTCACCCCCACTACTCAAGTAATTGTCAGAATACATTTGTCATTGACGTTTGACGGAACATAATGTCTTTGCTAGGGGATCATAAAGTGATACACGCTTAGAGGTTAGAATTTTCTGACATTTTATGTAAAACCAAATACAAATCTCCCCACTACTTTTAGTCCTGCGCGAACTTACCCCTCCTCGCGCCAACTTATTTGGCGTTTGCTATACTTTTGAATTATAATACAAGTATAAATTAAGATTCAAAAATAATCGATGATACCGGAGTATCTGGGTATGATGGATATCTTTCTTAAAAAGCTAATTTATGTTCAAATTGTAATATACTCAGTCTAATGAATTTATAGAAATTAACTACACATCTGAGTTTTGTTTAATGCTTAACCGAGTTTCAGATATTCAGTCGTAAAAAAGCGAAAAAATAGCAATTATGCATAAAAAATATCATTAACACCAGATAAGAAACATAAAATAGATAAAGTATTTCTTTGCAGCTCGTACTGCCCAAAGTGCGAACCACAAATTGTACTTTATCTCTTTCTACCACACATACATAGGCGCTGTAATACTACAGACGTTAGTCATTTTAATATGTTTAGCCTTAAATTTGGTCATGTGACTACAAAGAAAAACTTTATCTATCGCCTAGGAATTTTGCTATATTATAAGTAGGGGCTTGTATGTTTAATACTATTGGTCTTAAAGGCATATTATTTTTGTAGATTTTTGGTAATCCATATATTGATGGAGGTTGGTGATAGCATATCTAAGATGTTAGGCAAAAAGGGATAATCCCACCAAAGACTAATGGCAATTTCAAAATTTCATCAAGGACTAAAAATTACTAACTGATCACAGAATTATATCACGTGATATAGAATCTTTATACACTAATATTCCTACAAATCTAGCTATAGAATCTAAATGGGATGAAATTAGTCCACACACATCACTAAATAAAACTGAATTTATTAGAGGTATACATTTCTGCAATTCTGCAACGCATATTTCCAATACAAAAATTATTTTTCCAGCCAAACATTTGGTATTGCCAAGGGCTCCCCTTTAGCTGCCCCTATTGCTAATCTGGTAATGGAACATGTGGAACAAAACGTTATCAATTCATTAGACTTCAACCACATTTCCTTTAAAAGATTTGTAGACGACACCATAGCATGTATACCGATAAATAAAATAAACTACCTTTTAAATAAATTCAACAACTTTCACAACAAATTAAAATTTACAATTGAAGAAGAAATTAATAACAGTATTAGTTTTCTTGATATTTCTTTAACGTATGATATACAAGGTACTATTTATACAAATTGGTAAAACAAACCCACAGTTTCTTTTCGATATATGAATTACCACTCAAATGCACCTACAGTATACGATAAAATGACTATAAATAATCTGACTGATAGAGCAGTACAACTATCACACACTCAACACAGAAAGAATAATATCAATAAAATTAAAACGATCTTAACAGATAATAACTATGCAGCACTTATAGAGCAAACAATTAAAAAACGAATCCACCAAATATATAACACTGCAGACACCAATAACAATTTAAACAATGAAACAACATATGTCACGATTACATATGTTCCACAATTATCAGAAAAAATTAAATATACTTTAAAAAAATATGATATAGCTACAACCCATAAACTTAGTAATACTAATAAACATCTATTTTCAAAACTCAAACCTAAAATAGAAGAAAATCGAGAAACACATGTCATCTATAAAATACCACGTCGCTATTGCGATAGTTACTATATAGGCCAAACTAAACAATTTTTATACAAAACAATACAAGCCCACAAATACTCCAAAATAGACAAAACTGCTTTATTTATACACAAACTACAACTCGATCACCATTTATATTTTGAAAACACACAGACAATCGATAAAGAACAACACACAATGAAAAGGTAAATTAAAGAAATGATTAATATTATACAGGAAAAAAATTCAATTAATAACAGAAGTGATATAAAAAATCTAAGCAGTATATACTATAACCTATAATGTAACGATTTACAATTTACCATCATGAATATATGTTCTTATTATATAAATATATATCATATGTTATTTAAATATCCGTACACTGGCTTATCATGCTGGCAGTTCCTTGTTTAGATCCCTGACTGGGCTGTCCGAGTAGGTTTCCGTGGTTTTGCCTCTCGTTCAAGGCGAATGCCGACAGCTTAAAATCTTAAGTCGCACCACTGGCGCAGACATAATAATAACTCATGGCTTGTCAATCACCCGTAATTGACGTCATGCTGTCGAAAGTTCCAGCGCATTAATCATTATTATTAAATCTTCTTTGAAGTATTAATGGTATAGGCCATCGAATTAGAATGATGTAGTGAAATTATTACAAATTTTAATTTGTTAATTATCGCTTATTTTGGTCTGTCATGTGAGTTACATAGGAGTCACTATACTGTATGCTACTTATACGAGGGATGTTTCCAAAGTTCTGGGAATTGTGATCTAATTACAGTACGCAGAACTTATAGGCAATGCTATTGGTGATAGACAAGTCTTGACATGTTTATGCAGCTATCGAGTGTAATATCGTTCCATCCGATATTCGACCGATATAGACGCATTTTGGTAGCACCGTTTGGGTAACCATGGAAAACGCGGCTAAATCTTAAAGAGCAATAATTTTCTATTTGTGGGAAGAGGGTGTGAAAACTTCAGAAATTATTAAACGTCTGCAAGGAGTGTTTGGTGAGTCTACAAGAAGAAGAATCTAAAAGTACTGCTGGTAGAACATCATTAGAAGTCGATCCACGCAGTGGTCGCCCGAGCACGTCGGTAAATGAAAGAAACATTACTGCCGTGGAGAACCTACTGAAAGAGGACAGACGAATGACTATTTCTCAAATTAGTGTACGCCTAGGAATAGGTACACGACAAGTTCATGAAATCTTATATGATTATTTCGGCGTAAGAAAGGTTTCAGCCCGCTGGGTGTCAAGGCTGTTGAGACCGGAACAGAAACTCAATAGATCTGACAGTTGTCGTCAACTTCAAGAGCTGTTAGCCCGTTACGGTGATTAAATTTGGCAACGCATAATAACCACAACGAAACGTGGATTCCTTATTTCAATCCTGAGACCAAAAGTCAATCTAAAGAATGGCATAAACCCGAACAACGACCTCCACTTAAGGCGCATGCAGTTCCGTCTGTTGGAAAGGTAATGCTTACTGTATTCTGGGATTGCGGAAGGATTATTTTTATGGATTATCTGGAGAAAGGTACTACAATTAACGCAAAATATTATTCGAACTTATTATCCGGACCACTGTGGGAGGCACTTATCAGTAAACGGCCTGGGAAGTTGCATAAGTGTTTGTTATTGCAACAGGATAATGCAAGATTGCACACCGCAAGAAAAACGAAGGATGTTTTGTACGATTTACGATGGGAATTGCTTCCGCATCCACCTTATTCACCAGATCTTGCACCGAGTGATTTTCATCTGTTCCCAGATTTGAAAAAGGCTTTACGGGGTGTTCGTTTTCAGAGTTTAACTGACGTAAAACGTGTCATAAATAAGCGGATTAAGGCAAGGAGACACCGAAAAAGTTCGTTGAAGACTTCTTAAAAAAATTAATTTATCGTTGGGTTAAATGCTTTCAATTAAAAAGCGATTATGTTGAAAAACATTGTAATATTGATGGAAATTGACAAAATAAAAAAAAATATAGCTAAATTCACAGAACTTTGGAAACATATATGTTTCCAAAGGATATGATTAATTCCTGCGTATTATTTTCAATTTCATCTTCCTGCCACATTTCTGTCTCAACTGAAATATTTAATACAATAATAATAACAAATGAGAAAGTTAATTAAGCAGAAGTCTTTTACATGATTAATGTAATTACTCCATTGTTTGTATAAAATTCAATCATAAGCTCTGTCTATTGAAACCAGCATATCAATTACATTAAAAATGATGTTTCGTCGTACAACGAAATTTCATATATTGTATATATTTGTATATATATGTTAGATATAAGTAAATTTAGCATAAAAGAATTAAAGTATAACATTTCAAATTTTAGAAATATTCAACCTGCATTTTCAAGTGTAAACCACTATATAACGTACTTTTATTACCATATTCAAAATTATAATATTTTCCTTAGATACCAAGAACTTACATTTGCTAATCTGTTTATTACCTGCTTTATATATTAGACTGTTTATTTATTGCCTAGTGTAATTAGTGAACGATTTCAATAGACGCTTAATATGGTCGCCCATTGTTTAATTAAGTATGATATATACATTATAGGCTCACGATTCCTAAATATGTATGTACCATAAAAATCTTTTATTGAAGAATGGAACAGACGAAACCACATTAAGAAGATTTATGACACATACTAATACTTTATTATGAATTCTATTTTATTATTATATTTATGTATTAGTAAGATCTTTAAGACGTAAGCATTGGGTATTGTTTCACGTAGTTACAATTTCCAAGAAGTAATAATGTCGGTAAATTCCCCGTTATGACGTCAAGCATATACGTACATTTTAGTTATATATTGGTAGAGGTAGTGATATATTTTCTATCATCTTGTAACACAAGATACATTCTGTATACAACATTCTTAACGCAACACAGTACAGGACAAGACATACACTTTGAACATAAGCAGTAAAGAATTAAGTTTAAATTTACATTAAGTGCTACATTGCGAGATTTATCTTAAGAAATTAGGTTTAAGTGTTTTTTGTAAAATAAATAAAATATTCAGAAAACACACCAACTTTCAATATAACTGCTACTAACCAAAATAAATAAGCAGCTTAGCTTATACGGACGTTACGTCCCGTGAGCGGTGGGCCAAACAAAATTATACATTGTCCTGCACGAGTCGAATACAACGCAATATTTGATTCTACGGAAGCACATTTAAATTTGGACCTTCAGCACGACATTATCAGATTTGCAAATTATATTGTTTATCCTAATAGAATTTTCTATTTGAACACACCTATACCATTACCTATACCTGAGCCTATACCATTTCTATAGAATTAAGCATGCAATCGAATAGATGGAACTTTTAAATTGAGTGACCAAACGTCATTCTGGTACTTTCAAGATTGTAGTTATCAAGTTTGCCCTGGTCGGTTAATTTATTCACTATGATGTAATATGAAATATTTACATTTAAAAAAGATAATAGTCTCTCAATAGTCGTAAAATATAATGCTTTTACAACGAGATGGTGCTATTAAGAATAAAATGCAAGAGATCAAAAGTAAACAGATAAACACAACAAATAATGATTTTGACACCAAGAAACAAGATAGCAAATGATGCAGCGAATTTCACTATCTATTATAATTGTTTAACAAACTTCGACAACATTGCACATTAGTAAATGAGAGAGTTGTGTACGTTAATTCTTTAATTAAATAAGAGTCTGTATTGTTTTCTAAGGTGCGAACAGACTTTGATGTGAAGGACAGAATATTAAATTAGATAAAGATACTCTACTAAATATAAAGATAAAATTTGGCCTCTTATGTTCACGGAGATAATAGAAAAAAAAAGAAACAGCTGGTAATAACCGCTCTAGTCTTGGCCGTCTGTGGTTCAGTGAATATGGGCAAACTGAATCAAATGACAAGTAATAAATATTATTTCAAACTTTCATCGAATTATTGATGAAGAAAAATGTGGAAATGTTAGAGCCACTATCATAAATTAATACTGACACAATATCTTTAAGTAGTTATTATAGAGTATTATCAAAGTATGACATTATAGGTGTGAAGAATCACCAGAAGAAAAGGTCTTACTTATTGTGGCTTGTAGACAATACGTCATTCTCTTAATATTTCTTTATATTTTTCATGGATTAATCCTGTTTTGCATGAAATCATTCATTAAGATATCTATACGAAGGCCACTATAAATAATTCTGGAAGCGATGTAGAAAACACACATAAAATTTAGTCTTGTATTCGCCCTTGATATCAATGTACCGAGTGACCATAAATATTTGCTTGAAATACTTCATCTATTTTTAATCCTCGATTTATGCCATGTACTTCTTCGTTCGTTCTTCTTATGTAACCCTCTTCTGTTTTTTTCTTCCAAGTATTTTTCTCAGAATTCTTCTCTCCAATCTCATTACCCTTTGTTTCTAATTTTTATTTATCACTCATGTCTCACAGTTATATAGTAATGTGGGTCTTAAAATAGTTTCATAAATTCTGAATTATTTCTAACAATTCATTTCCCTTTCTTGCTATTATCGCCATGTCATTTGCATGGCAAATGACCTTATTACTTTTGTACATCAAGTGCCCCTCTTTATTAAGGTTTGCTGTGTCTTATAATCTTTTCTTATACCAGATTAAATAGCAGCGTCGATGGGTATCTCCTTGTCTGAGTCTAGTTACAATATCTAAGCCTTCTGATGTCCCTTCTCCGATCTGGACATTGCTTGTGGTTTTTTCTAGCGTCGTTCTTACTAGTTTCACTATCTTCGATGGGACTGCAAATTCAATAATTATCTGTATTAGTTTTTTTCTAAAGACAGGGTGATAGGCTTTTTGGAAGTCGAAGAAAGTTAGAAAATTAAGCTTGTTGTGATGTTATATTCATAGCATGAGGCTAACACTTCATTGTGAAAATTGGTCTGGTCAATTGGTCCTCTTCCTTTTCTAAATCCGCTCGATATTGCCCTATCAAATCTTCTGGAATGGGTTCCAACTTCTTTTTTTATCCTATTTTTATTCTATCGTCAGGATTTTGTATACTGTATCCAATAGAGAGACTCCTCTATAATTATTACAGTTAGATACATCTCCTTTTTTTAGAGTTAGTATGATCACTGAATGGTTCTACTTTTTCGGCTTTTTTTCGTTCCTCCAAATAATCTCCTCTATTATTAACTCGTAGATTTTTTATTTAGATGTTCTTCAGCATACTTTATGTTCTCATTTGTTGCTCTAACTCTGTTTTGTGAAAAGTAACGATATTCAATTCAATATGTCCTTTTCGATGGATTTCGATTTGATTATAAGTAGAGTTGCGAAACTTATCCGTACGTGAATGCGCATATAACTTTATCTACAGCATTTGTTTAAATATGGTCTCACTCTCCCGTATTTATTATATGAATATAATCTCTATTTATAATGTATATAACGCATAAATAGCTGTTTACTATTATATTTTTTACTTCGCATGTTTTAATTAATCCAAAGCCGTAAACAAGACTCCTAGTCCGATTCTGATGTACGGACGAAATACAACAACTCTAATTATAAGTCAATTGCTTGGAATATATCCATTTACCAAATTAATTTTTGCAAGCCCCTTCCAAAATTGGCTATTACGATAAATGTATTTTACTCGACAGTGAAGGCCATTTTGAAAGTAAAAATAACAATTGATGTGTTTATTTATTTGTTCGATTTTTACTCAAATTTTTAGCAAATTAAATTTAAAAACAGGCATGGCGACGTAAACTTGCAGAATTGTTGCCAGCTTAAGAAAAAAATGTTCTATCAATTTTACTCACCCTTTACTTTATATACACTCGAACCAACTTACGAAGCTAATATTGTGGAAGTTAGTCTTGAAAATTCTTCAACAAGTGTTTCAAGCGACGACAGGCGTTCACTATGTATTTGAGTTTTGATATTTGGGAAGAAATAGAAATCATGATAAATCAGGTGTATACGGGCAATCACTCATTAATTAGTTAACAAAGTTTCAATAACTTACGCATACATCTTTAATTTTCATTTATTTAGATCTAGAACAATGTTTAAGTTACTTCTTCAGATATGATATGGAACAAAGCCGAAAATGGCATCGTGAAACAATGGCAAGATTGATCAAGGGGCAAACTGATTGCATGTCCATTGCCAGTGATTCCTAAATTTATTGCAAAGTCTGTAAAATATCGTTCAAAAATTCCAAGAAATCGCATGTAAAACGTCACTTAGCATCGCAAACACATACACAGAAATTAGGCCCGTTGGAATCTAACAATTTTAACGAAGAACTCTGTGAAACTTTAATGGCGGAAAATATTCCATTAAATAAACCTAACAAGCTCACCTTCAAAACATTTCTCCAAAAATATACTGGTCGAAATGTTCCTGATGAATCCACCTTACAAATATTATGTTTCTAAGTGCTACGCGAAAGCAGCAGAACGAATTAGAAGCCATCTTTCAAATCAGTACCTATGGATAAGTGCCGACGAAACTGTCGATATATTAGGACGCTGTGTGGTAAATGTTGTAGCTGGTGTACTATATCCAACTATTCCATATAACGCATATGTAATAGGAACAAAAGTTCTAAATACAGTTGATGCGGAAACAGTAGCTAAAACCATTTACGAGAATATGCACAAAATGCTTCATTCGAACGACAGATACAAAGAAAAAATACTTTTATTTGTCAGTGACAGTGCTGCATATATATTAAAACAGGCAGACTATTAAAAATATCCTAACATGCTGCATATTTCTTGTGTAGCACATGCTCTCCACAGAATCTGTGAATATATCAGAGACTCGTTTCCGGAAGTTGTTCCCGCTTTTAAAAAAACTTTCAGAAAAGCACCATTGAGGGTAGCTCTTTACAGGATAAAAATTTCCATCTTTGTCACTGCCTCTCTCTTCAGTAATAACTAGATGGGGAATATGGTTGGAAGTTACTAGTTTTTATGCAGAGAATTTCGATAGTGTACAAAATTTCGTTACATATTTAAATAACGATGCTCGAAGTATTTCTGAGTGCAAGGAACTATTACAAATTCAAAATTTAAAAAATCAGTTGTACTTTCTTCAGGAACACTTTATAAATTTGCCAAAACTAATCACTTATTTTAAAAATCAAGATCTCCAATTAAATTATGGATTAACCATATTAGATGTGGCTATTAATAATTTGAAAAATATTCCAAGTGACCTCGGATTTGACTTTCGGCAAGAGTTTAATAGAAATCCAGATTTAATAACATTGCGGCAATTGTGTATGGGGACAATGCTCAAAATTTAACTGCTAAATACGCTGAAATGAAAGAATATTAGTATGCACCTATAACCAGTTGCGATGTAGAAAGGACGTTTTCTATCTACAAGGATGTATTTCATTCAAAGAGAACAAATTTTACAGAAGAGAACCTTGAGAAAGTATTGCTAGTTAATATTAATACTCCTTTTCTCAACTTGAACTACAAAATGAACAAATAAAAATGTATTTCGTATTTTATAGATCACCATTCATTTGTTTGTTCCTATTATATTAATAAAATTAAAAACTCTTTCAAAATGCAATTGTAATATGCAATACTGGAAACGATAATTACTGTAATGATAGTATCAAGGAGTAATAAAACATTGTTGTAATTTCTTAAGGTGGTTGCTTGCACAATGGAGTTCTGGTAAAATAGTATAATAAGTTGTGGTAATAAAAATACTATCCGGCGTAGGAATTCTTAAAGTTGGTATACAAAATAATACTATGCATGATGTATTATTAATATAGGCTTTCTTTCTTTATTGTATATTATCTTTGTTATACTTTTCCGTGTCGATAGGCCCGAACGCACAGAGCCGTCATTTTTCCTTCATATTTTACTAATTACCCATCCAGCAAATGGCGGTAATGTTCTGTTTGACTATTTCAATTCTAGAAGCGCTATCTTGACCAGATTGTCGTATTGTCTGTTTCAATTGTTATAATATTATTAGAAGCCGTTTCAACTTATTTTAATTCGACTAAATAGCAGGTAAGTACTTGCATAGCATCCCCTGCGGTAAGGGCTTAATTAAACGGAAATCTGTCTAAGATGTACGCCATTCCTTACTTTATAAATTGTGCCTAAGTAAGCGAACTTAATTTGCTTTTAATCCTGGGAATTAAATTTAATAGTTATTACTTAACATCATATAATTACAATGGCATTAAACCTTAATATTTCTTACATTTACCATGTTACAGCTGAGTGCTCCCTTACAGCATGTGGAGGTAAGATAAGTGAATTCTTTGAAGCTACTGACTCCGTGTTGAATTCGATCACTGGCCTTGATTCTAAATTTAGCTCTGTTCTGCGTAGATGTATATGTAGCTTCAAACTTTAATCCTTATAAGCACAATACGTCAAATAATAATAATAATAATAACAACACATGAACTTACAGACATGCTTGATATATCACATACATACATTCATGAGCTTAAAGATATTCGTTTAACACAATATATAACATCTTCGATTTATTTTTAAGATATAACACACATGATCCATTTTGAAACGATTGATAACAGGCGATGGAAAATAAGTTGTTTACAATAATGTCAATCGAAAAAGATCGCCATCATGAGAAGGATATATTATCAGCTCAATGGGACTACAAAAAATATCTACTTTGTACTTATACCACGCAGCCAAACAATCAATTCAGATTGTATACATTCAAAAACTAATCTAAATTCATGCAAAAATATCTACTTTGTACTTATAAACACGCAGCCATACAATCAATTCAGGTTGTATACATTCAAAAACTAATCTAAATTCATGCCAAAATATCTACTTTGTAATTATACCACGCAGCCAAACAATCAATTCATATTGTATACATTCAAAAACTAATCTGAATTCATGCAAAAATATCTAATTTGTAATTATACCACGCAGTCAAACAATCAATTCATACTGCATATATTCAAAAACTAATCTAATTTCATGCAATTCGAAAAAAATTACCAGAATTCTATTTTGTTCTACTTTTTATACTATTCAGACTTAACTACAACTATAATAATAGTTACTTTTTTCCCAGAATGAGCTCAATGACTTGGTTAGAGATTTAGGCCTTTAGAAAAATGCCGCCGAATGGTAGGTGGTAGGGAGAGAGAATTCACTAAATTTTTCTCCAAAGAGAGAAATCTCGTTTTTTTTAGTGATGTTCAAGGGCTAATGAAGTGTTTTGAATTAAAATATGATTCATCTGAGTGGCGCATATTCCTTGATTCGTCAAAAACAAAGCCTCCAAGTAATCTTGCTACATAATGGGTATAAATTTGCATTTGCATTTTGCAAAAAAACTGTACGTCATGGAGCAAAATGGATACCAAAAGGCATCCCATGCAGCTGAAAAAAAAAATTTTTTTTCAAACCTGTGTAATGATAAATATTAGTCTGATATTTGTGAAATGATTTATTTCAAGTATATTGTTCTATGTTCATACATTAATACTACATAATAGTACAAGAGCTGTTCTCTTTCTGCTGAGTCTAGTAAAGTAATATACAATTTTTCAAAGAAACACACTTATTTATTATTTTTCAGAATTGTAGAAGGAAATCTTCCAAAGTCAATGCATTTTATCATCCGTGAAAACCAATATTCAAAACACTTTTTCCAACCTCTTCCGCATTAGATCATTAATTTAATTTTTTAAATGCGTTAACCGCTTCTTCAACCGTCATAAAACGTAAAGCCCGTCTTTACACATGGAACTATTCGGCGAATGACACGTTATTTCAATATTTTGGGCATTCAAATACTCAATTGTTTAAGTAACAGTATGAGTCCAAACGTTATCGTTATGTAAAAGGATGATATGATTAGCCAATTGCTGCCTTTTTTCGATTATAGCAGTACACTTAATGTAATGATGTTATACACTAGATGAAAAGATTCATCGGCAACTTAATCTATGCTTCCTATTAAACTGAAATCAAATTGTGAGGAGTTTTATGGGAACAAAGCTTACATAAACATTTAAAGGTAGAATGTTTGTAAAATAGCGTTAATTGCTATTACATAAAAATAATAGAATTGAGCGTGTCGCACATAGACATCTTCAAATATGTTCCGCATTTAAAATACCAAATTATAACTTTGTGTGATTTTGCGGTATTTTTTATTAAAGGAACTTCGGCTGTTGGCTGTGTTCCAGATTAAGTGTGAATTTGATTTTTCGTCGAGTTTTGATGAGAAATTTCCATTTTAGAGGAAGCTATCAAAGTGAGATTTTTAGATTATACCAATGTAGTCATTATTTTTTCTCGATTTATCGTTGGTTAAACTAGGTATATTAGCTTGCTGGTTATGTTATGTTTGGGTGAAAAGATTTAATTTTATAATTAAATCTCAATGTGACAATTTTATTCCATTTTTTTTTCTTTGTGAACTGTTTTAATTCTGTTAGTGGGTGTAAGTGTGAATTACCTCCTCGTAGTACACCCCGGGCAACGTTGAGCTAGCTCAAAGGCAAAAAATCCACACACATAGAGAAACGATATTTAAATAACTTTATTCCTACAATGTCTAATTGCTATTACATCATTCTTTAGGATTGTTTGAATACTCCTTATACTAACATTATGGTCCTCTTCAATCATATCCTGAATACAATGTAAGCGTGCCATTTAAAGAAAGTCGACAACAATGCAATCCATCGTACCACCGCTTTACGGCAAATATTACAATATTATAACAATAGAAAGTAATAATTAATTTAATTCAAATAAAAGTAAATCAAATTCAAAAAGAAATATAATATAAGAAAAATAAAAATATAATATAAATAATTAAACCAAAATTTCTAGCAACATAAACAATTACAAATTACGTGAAAAAAATGCAAGTGACGGTGATCCTTAGTGAATATCGCAGGCATCGGAGATCTTATTGTAATAATAAGTAATAGTACAAGTAAGTAATAATATAATAGAGATACTGGACACCTTACTGACATGTTAGTTTCGTGAAAAAATTATATAGAAGCCGATGATGATCTTGTATTGGAACAGGGCACTTTAAAATTCACTTTGTCTAAAAGACGCATGCCCCTTTTTTTACGCCTCTAGATGTCTAATGGATAAAGTTATTCTCTAGATAGCTGAAGGAGAAACCCATAAATAGGTTTCTTCACTTCTAGATAGACTTCATCTACAAGATAAATTTGTCTAGAGGTTAAAAATATTGATAAATATAATCTATAGATATGTCGTTGCGGGTGCATGTTTGTAGGTTAGGTAATTGTTTTCATTTTTCATTGATCTACCATTAACAGATCTATTGCTTAGTATTTGTTAATATTCCTGCGTTCTGATAAAATTATTACTTCACAATAGATATGGTATACAAAATATCGATCAAATTATATGATGGAATTGGACGATGTAGAATTTTATTCACACTTTATTTAAGAACCTGTTTCAACAAATAGAGAGGCATCTACAACTAATATAAAATAAGTTAAGGGTTTTTCTAATATAATCCTTTTTATTGATATATTGTAATCTGTGACAAAATGAATAAATTATGGTCTAATATTTTATATCACATCTTTTCACAAACAGCGTGGCGTATTGTAAAAAGAGTGATAGCATCCTTGCTAAGGGAATTTATAAGATCTGCGGAAAATGAACGTGAAATTCAAGAAAACCAAAAAGGGTTTTAAAGAATAGCAAATTTTACAAGAGTAATGGAATGTATAATAGTACTCATATAAAATAATAATAAGAAAAGTGCACATGTGTTTTCAATACATTTATTAGCAACATAATTTCTCTTGTTTTTACAGATGCAGATCAGGCTTTCTGTTATTCCATAACAGAAAAGGCTTTTTTTATAAATGTACAGGTTATGCAAATGTGCGTTTCTATAAATGTACGGGTGTGTATATTAAAAGCAATGGATATTGTTTCGTTGGCCTTGTTCTACTCATGATGCTACAATTTTCAATAATTTCAGAATAAAGATGATGTTGAAGATACACAACTTTCCTAATGCAATTTTGCTCGGTGGCAGTGCTTGCCTATTGCAAAATTATTTACAAACCAGTTTTATAATATACAAATACCGGTAGAGGAAAGATGTAACTTTTCTCACATTATGACTCGAAATATTGCAGAAACGCTAATTTTTTTTTTGATTCTTGGCATTTCCATTATTATTATTATTAGTATTATTATTATTATATACAAGTCACACTGTAATATATTATACACACCTATTTTAATAAGTGTGATGGAATAATGTAATGTAAATAACATTTTATTTTCGTATTTGTAAATACCGCGGTCAATGAGAGATCACTTAATTACAGCTTCAAGTATATTGTTACAGAATATTCTATTATTTGTATGAATGTTGGAAGTTTTATGATAAATCTAGTTCCTAGCAGTCATTCATGAAAACTGCTCAATAAACTGTGTCAATCATACGATTCTTCACTCACTAAGCTAATCAGCAAAAATTTAAATATTGCATTGGCTTTTTTATTTTTCTTACGAAAGAAATAAATATATAAAATTTAGGTAGCAGTGTTGCACAACGTTGCCATATCCATCCATTAGATACTTATCTACCGGATAAGTAACTATAACTTAGCTATCAGATATATTTATCTAGAAGATAGTTATCAGGGACTTTACAGAGGCGACGAAAACAGGCAGCAGACAACCAATTTTGTAACAGGCAGAAACAAGAAAAATCCCTAACCACAAAATATATTAATAAATTCTATATACGTATTTCGGCAACTAAGTTGCCATCTTCAGTAGAATAAGCCGCCGAAGAAGAAAATAGTGCTAAACGTAGCGTCTTTGGTTAAGGTGGAGTAAACTGGACTGAAGAATTGGTCCATTATCAGAATTTATTATTTACTCTTATTTCTATGTATATAAATACTTTCGTAGCTATCTAATTCCCTATAATTATCTACATTTTTAATTAAACTAAGATTATTTGGAGGCATAGAGTTGCCTGTGTCTATTCCTAATTACTAAAACATCTAATACTGGTATTTGGGAATAATAATAATTTAGAAATAAATATTTTCCGAAAAGTCACCAAGTTTATAGTTTCCAACAAAAAATGGCATCCTCTAATTTTTCCGCTTACAAAAGATAGATATGAAAAAGAACTCAAAAATTTAGTCGAGTTTAATCAAAAGCATCGCAGTATGAAATGGTTTCGACTCGAAAATAGTAACTATCCTAATTAAGGAACATGTGCTTAAAAAATTAATTCATGATACCACGAGTTTGCTACCTCAAAAAGATCAAGGTGATAAGTTTGTCTGTTTACCGTATCACTCGGCTTCTAGAAATCTAAGCGCTATCTTCAAAAACCATTTACTTCAAATAGCGTTTAAATCATGTAACTCATCGCTTTTAGGTAACACCAAGGATAAAATTAAAGTAGGACAAAAGTCTAGGATCTATAAAACAAATTGTAACGATTGTAACCCAAAATATATTTGAGCAAACTAAACGTTCAATTTCAACTCGATACAAGGAACTGTTACTAAACTAAACACGCTTCTCTGGTTCGGTTGTGGCAGCATGCTAACAATAAGGGAATAATAATAAATGGTGGTGATGATGAGCATCAAATGTCCAAGACGTGTGTAATGTACATAAACATTTTACATATTTACATATTTTACAACTTATTAACTAATAAAAACACACAAATAAAACACAACAACGTTGGCCTTAAAGATTGTATTTAATACATATTTACATAAGAAACTACGATATTTTAAATATATTAAAATGATTAAATAGAAGTAGCAATATATACAAGTAGCGGCAAATAAGTAATTTAAAAGTCAATACGCAAAAATTACTTTGGAAAGAAATTAATAATTAATTCAATTAGTGTGAATGCAAGTAAAATAAAATAATCTCTACAGAACAGTACAGAGTTACCTTTGAGTTGCCACCATGCCACGATCGGATATGTGAAAAGCAAGGTCGAACGACGCTTGGATGGTGGAACAGCACGTGGAGTAAGATGTTTTTCGTACTTCCGGGCCTAAAGTGACAACTTCACTCCCTTGTGACAGGTACTATAGTGTCACATTTAATCCCTCCGGGATTAAATATTGACGAAACTCCCGGAACGATTAAATCAAAAACAAACGAATTTAAGGGATATTTTATTGAAAAATATAATTAATTAGAATGGTAATTAACGTTAATATTCAAATTAATATTGTGACAGTTCGTCATATTGACCAGTCTTTCCTGGGTTAATGCAGCAGGTAACTGACGAGTAACTTTTCATATTGAACTGGTGTTTGTTTCGAAGATCCTGCGGAAACAGGAAGCGAGAATGAGGACTGTGGCATAACTATAGTGGACGAATCGGCGACTTGACCAAATATTTTATCTGAAATTTTTTGTTTATTTTTAATAGACGATTCAATATATCCCTCGGCCACGTTGGAGGATTTCCATCCTCCATGTCTCTTCAGCAGGTCTATTGTTGCTCCCGAATCAGCTAACAAAGACGCAGATGTGCGTCTAAAACAATGTCCCGTATAAGACGTCGCATTTTCTAATTTCAAGAAAGCTGCTATTTGCCGTGGAAATGTACCAAACATGTTTTTTCCTACTACTCTCGTAGTACATTCTTTGTTGATGTATTGAACAAAAAATTTTGAATGAGGTGTCCCTGTCTTTCGCAATGCCACATATTTCCGAAATATCGCCACAAAACTGATGGCACTGTTTTCTGAATTTTTGATCACAAAATTTCGGTCAATTTTATTTTTGGTGTTTCTAATCGCAATTAGGAAGGAATCGCCCAAATCTCTCACATCGTCGATTTCTAAATCAACCAACTCTTTTCCACGACAAGCTCCCGCAACGCCCAAAATAAGTGCAACCTACAAAAAAATTGATTTCTTAAAATTTCTGAATATAAACAAATTTCCAAATTTACCTTAAGCATTAAATATTTATCATCCGGAGCCTCCCGTAAGAACTGATCTACCTGCTCAGACGTGAGAATTCTTGACTTCTTTGGCTTAAATCCCTCATTTCTTCTCTTCAAAAAAGCTAATAATTTTGGAAATTTACTTATATCAATATCTTCTCTAATGTTAATAACCGATTTCAGCATTGAGTAATGTGCCCAGAGAGTTGAGGCACAAACCGCTTTTGATTTATCATTGAAGTAGACTAACAGCGCATTTTCAGTAGGTTGTCTCACATTTTTTAAGCTGCACCACTTTTTAAAAGCATCGTACTGCTGCTCGTATAGTTTTCTAGATTTCGGTGGTAACAATTCTTCACCTACTTCGGCTGCTCTTTTATCAATATCAGATACACCTTCTTCACTCATGATACCAATAATTATCAATAACAATGTTTCTTTACAATGACACTAGTAATGACAATGTTTCTAAATTATAATTGTCACAACGCAATGTTACTATGGTAACTTATTTCAAAGACAGTTTATTAAATGAGTTGAAGAGAGAAAAAACTGATTGAAATTATTGAAATAATTAATAAAATCATACCGGAAGTACGAAAAGTATCGTATATACCTTGCGACTGAAGTACATTTAATCCTTCAGGTAAATTATGGCCCTCCCTGCGGTCGGGCCATAAACTTTACCTTCAGGATTAAATGTACTACTTCAGTCCCGCGGTATATAATGTACTATTTCTTACGAAGGTTCTGAACAGAAGAAGGAATTTGTGTAGAAGAGAACACTCGTTTGTAAACGGGTAGGTTTACGACCCAGTTTGGAGAGGGGATTGAAACCGGCGATGTTTTAAATTAAGAACTAATTAAAAGCACAAACTAAGTGTTGTGATAATGATGAAACAAATATCATTAAAATATTCCTTGTTAGACAAGCTTTCAAATGATATGCAACATGATATATAAGAGAAGACGTAGATAATTAAATTAAGTAACTTAAGTTAAAATGGAATGTATTTGTGAGAATTGTAACCGAACATTAGATACTTGAGTTGACCATTCTCGTCCAGGTAAATGTCCAAGGGTCCGTTGTACTACGATAACAAAACAAAGACTCTCTCTTCGCAAACGAATATATACAGAAAATGACTCAGTTGAATTAATATTTTAAATTCGAGATATATTTTAAGAAATATAATTTAAAATTAAATTAAATCATTCTTATATATACACGTAGTGTAACAGAACATATTGCCCATTTTAGATTTGATAGACCAGAGAAATCTAGCGTTGCCCGACATATTTGGGACACAGGCCACTCTATGCCTCAATCTTAGCTTAATTAAAAATGTAAATAATTATAGAGAATTATTAAATAGCTATGAAAGTTTTTATGTACATAGCATTCGCGGCTCTTAATGACGTAAAACGTGGGGCACGTACACGGATGAGACTACTTCATTTAAGCTTTCATATATACAGAGAAGCAAGTAGGTACGACCGGAATTGTTCGAATTTGTTCGAATCAGTCTCATCCGTGCAGGTGCCCACGTTTTACGTCATCACGAGCCGCGACTGATACATAGAAATAAGAGTAAAATAATATTATGACAATAGACCAATTCCTCAGTCCAGTTTATATGCTTTATTGTAGTATTATTTTTATGCTTCATGTTTTTTCACGCTTCGCGGTTCTTTAATTTTCACTCTAGGTTCAAGTAGTATGTAAAGGTTTGTTTTGATGTTAGGAATTTAGTGTTATCCCACTGGCGATTTGGTGAAGAGCGTATCTTCAAGGGTTTGACCTTAACCAAAGACGCTACGTTTAGCACTATTTTCTTTTTCAGTTTATTTTACTAAAGATAACAACTTAGTTGTCGAAATACATATATAGAATTTATTAATATATTTTGTGATTATGGAGTTTTCTTGTTTCTGTCTGTTTCAGATTTCAAGCTACAGCCTTCACCTATTTCTGATAACCAATTTTGTAATTTACCAAAAAAATAATAAATGTTATAAACATTAATACTGGTAGCCGTAACTTTGTGGTAATTCATTTTGAAAATAATAAAATAAAATAAAACAATAACTTTGTTGTACCACTTTATTCAAATATAATCGTGACCGCGGTTTCGACATACAATGTCATTATCAAACTGCAAAAGTTACAGGCCTACATAGAACTTATAAATGACACAAAAATATATGGGGGTGGTTTATGATGTTATTTAAAATTACTACTATATACTTAACTATTATATACAACATTGGAAAAGAGGTATATATATAAGATCCAACTGGTCGTTTAAAACGATATCTATTGTGTCCTTTCGACTTTTAAATATTTCTAGGGCCTCTAAAAGATTTAATTTACGACCTTTCTCTGCCGAATGCAATATTTTACGCTGACCAAATGTATGCCTTTCTGTAATAAGATGGTTTGCGAATGTTGAATCTGTCTTCTTTAGTTTAAATGACCTCAAGTGTTCTTTTTCCCGTATAATAAAACTTCGACCAGTCTGACCTATATATACACTTTTACAATCATTACAATATAATTTATACACTCCTGACTTATTATTGATATCTGTTTTAGGTTTTGCGTTTAAAATGAAATTACTTGTTTTTACATATGGTTTGTAAGCTATACTAACATAACTATTATTTTTTGAAATTATATTTCCAATTTGCTCGCTTATTTTACCGAAGTACGTTAACGAGACAAATTGTTTCAAATTACCACTATCTTTAGGATATACTAAACTAAGGGCCACTTGTAACTGTTTTTTCTTTAGTATACTGTCAATTACGCTACTATTATAACTATTGTTTACCGCTATTTGTTTTATAGTATTGATTTCACGAACAAAAGATTCATTAGATAAAGGAATATTTAATGCTCTATGTATCATAGAATTAAAAAATGAATGTTTGTGTGTCTTAGGGTGTAGTGAATCTTTGGGAATAATGCAATCAGTGAAAGTAGGTTTATGATATATATCAAATTTTAAGCTCTGATCTAATTTGTTTAATTTTAAATCCAGGAAGTTAATACTGTTATTCTCTTCTATTTCTACTGTAAAATTGATATTAGAATGGATTGAATTTATGTAGTTCAGAAATGTTTGTAGTTGTCTATGAGTACCCTTAAAGCAAGCTAGGATGTCGTCTACATACCGATACCAAAATTTAATATGTTTTTTACCTAGTTGTGATGAAAGAATTTTTTCTGTAATATGCTTCATGAAAATTTCAGCTAATAGAGGACTTAGAGGTGAGTCCATTGCCAGACCTTCTGTTTGTTTGTAGAATTTGTTGTTAAATGTAAAGTAACTTTGGTTGGTGAGTAACTCCGTTAGCGATATGATTTCGTGTATAACAACCGGGTTTGTATTTTTCTTTACTAATATGCTTTCTATTAACCTTAAGCATTCCTTATGTGGTATTTTTGAAACATGTTGGAAACATCAAATGATACCAGGATTTCTGTCTTTTATATATTACAATCTTAAAAGATTGTAATATACAAAAGACAGAAATCCTGGTATCATTTGATGTTTCCAACATATTTTCAAAAATACCACATAAGGAATGCTTAAGGTTAATAGAAAACATATTAGTAAAGAAAAATACAAACCCGGTTGTTATACACGTCCTCTATTAGCTGAAATTTTCATGAAGCATATTACAGAGAAAATTCTTTCATCACAACTATGTAAGAAACATATTAAATTTTGGTATCGGTATGTAGACGACATCCTAGCTTGCTTTAAGGGTACTCATAGACAACTACAAACATTTCTGAACTACATAAATTCAATCCATTCTAATATCAATTTTACAGTAGAAATAGAAGAGAATAACAGTATTAACTTCCTGGATTTAAAATTAAACAAATTAGATCAGAGCTTAAAATTTGATATATATCGTAAACCTACTTTCACTGATTGCATTATTCCCAAAGATTCACTACACCCTAAGACACACAAATATTCATTTTTTAATTGTATGATACATAGAGCATTAAATATGCCTTTATCTAATGAATCTTTTGTTCGTGAAATCAATACTATAAAACAAATAGCCGTAACCAATAGTTATAATAGTAGCGTAATTGACAGTATGCTAAAGAAAAAACAGTTACAAGTGGCCCTTAGTTTAGTATATCCTAAACATAGAGGTAATTTGAAACAATTTGTCTCGTTAACTTACTTCGGTAAAATAAGCGAGCAAATTGGAAATATAATTTCAAAAAATAATAGTAATGTTAGAATAGCTTACAAACCATATGTAAAAACAAGTAATTTCATTTTTAACGCAAAACCTAAAACAGATATCAATAATAAATCAGGAGTGTATAAATTATATTGTAATGATTGTAAAAGTGTATGTATAGGTCAGACTGGTCGAAGTTTTATTATACGGGAAAAAGAACACTTGAGGTCATATAAACTAAAGAAGACAGATTCAACATTCGCAAACCATCTTATTACAGAAAGACATACATTTGGTCATTGTAAAATATTGCATTTGGCCGAGAAA
The DNA here is from genome assembly GCA_935421215.2 of Melolontha melolontha. Classification (NCBI taxonomy): domain Eukaryota; kingdom Metazoa; phylum Arthropoda; class Insecta; order Coleoptera; family Scarabaeidae; genus Melolontha; species Melolontha melolontha. The sequence continues at coordinate 109,423,020 of OW285236.1, read as the reverse complement.
GGTTGTAAATTAAATCTTTTAGAGGCCCTAGAAATATTTAAAAGCCGAAAGGACACAATAGATATCGTTTTAAACGACCAGTTGGATCTTACACACCTCTTTTCCAATGTTGTATATAATAGTCAAGTATATAGTAGTAATTTTAAATAACATCATAAACCACCCCCATATATTTTTGTGTCATTTATAAGTTCTATGTAGGCCTGTAACTTTTGCAGTTTTATAATGACATTGTATGTCGAAACCGCGGTCACGATTATATGTGAATAAAGTGGTATAACAAAGTTATTGTTTTATTTTATTTCATTGTTATAAACATTATTATTCTTTCAGTATAAAAGGAAAGTGATTTTGCATTAATAGATAATAAATAACCGTCTACAAAAAATAACAAAAATTTTAAAATCTTTCTTTGAATTGATACAATTAAATTAATGTCGACATTGTAAACAGAAAACTATATGAGAACATCATTTTCTTCAGGTCCAGCGAATTAAATAGAGCGAGTAATAATAATATTCTGAAAATTTCGATAGATGCAGTAAGAAATTCGTATATTTTGAACAGCTGCTAACTACTTCGGAAACTATTATTAAAAGAATGTTTTAGGTCAAATGTAATACATAAGTCCTAAATTAATTTTGAACATTTTTAAAATGCATCCGAAAGTTCGAAAGATAATAGATTAGATTTTTCTTGTGAACGTTACAACTATACATTTACAAATAATTAAATTTAGTCTATACATTTCATACCAATATTATGTGCTCAGCTTTTTTAGAGTTTTTAGACTGAGAAAAGTATGAAAACCATTAATTTCTTACAATTTGTAATGTCTAAAACGCCATTGATGCAAATTAGAAACAAGAAAGTGCCAAAGTTGGATTGCCAATTCAAATAGTCTAATAATCTGGTTAGGATACCAAACACAGAACCTTCTCCAAATAAAATAGTATTTCGGAAAGATAAACAAAGAGACAGAAAAGTCGTATAAACATAACTTATGAAGTGGAAGGTAGTGGTCAAAAGTCTTCTTAAAACAATAATAATAATACAAAAATATATAACATCAACCAGTCCTCCATTATCAACAACATCAGAAACGAATTGGACGTAGTCGGCGATTTATTTCGCATGAAACCATGGAAAGACATACTTGCTAATTACCAAATAAAAGTGTTTGTAAAGAAGGAATTCAAAGAAATTACGAAGAACTCAAATAGATCTAAAATTCTATACTTCAAATATATTACATCTCTTCAAAACAGGAGTTACATCATTTTGTAAGAGCTCAGCAGTTTTTTATTAGTCGACAAAGTCTGCTGATGTTAATTTTTTTGAAAATTTCTTTTTGGCTTAATGGGATTATATATGTAAATATAAATAATAATAATTCGAAAATAAAGTGGCAATAATGCTTCACATTATGATGACACATTTGGCTTAAATGTTGTTTCCTAAAGTATGCGTAATGAATCGTCCAATAAAAAAGAAGCTTAGAGATAAATATAAATAATACAAGCAAATGTAGAAATAAATTTAATTTACTAGCAATGATTACTATTTATTACAGTCAACTACATTTTACCAATTTGTATACTTCCATATTTTTACAAACTAATGAATTTAGATATAGAACTTCTGCGAAAGCAAAAATAGCCCCAGAACTTAAAGTAAATGGTTTGTTCTTGTTACCATTTATAAGTAGTTGAAACTGTTCAAAATAATCCAGACCAAAAGTTCAGTTTTCCCTGACATTAGGATTAACAATTACGTGTTCTACTCAACAGCAATCAATTTAATTTAAACAGATTTTATTTACTGTTCTATTACATACAAATATAGACAAAAATATATTATAGATTTATTATTTTTATTAATATTTTAGATATCTTTTTTGAAAATTTGTTTAAATAACAAAATAACAAAATATCTGAATTAAATAATTTATAGAAAATAAGATTTGAACAATTAAAAAATTCACAAAGCTGAAATTATTTCTATTTCAGGTCATACTTAGAGCTTTAGAGATGAGTTTGAGATACTTTAGCACCAAATCTAATGTTCGAATTGTTTTAATCAATAGTTTCAATTTAGCTTATGATATCTGTTTTCTTTCTGTTGAGTCTGGTAATGAACACAGTTTTTTTACGTAACGCGTTTATTTTTCCAAGTATGCCTCCGACAGTCAATACATTTTTGCATTAATAAAAAACATTTTAACTTTGAGAAAAAGCAATTCGAAATACTAAAAACAATATCGTCCATCTGCACTGAGCCAAATGAAATTTCAAAATAAAGACAGATCAACACTACATCGCTTTGGCATCGGATCATCTTAGCTTTAACCTTTAGTTTTCTTTTCTTTTGCTATATGTTTCGTTTTATATTTTTTTATATTTTAACTTTTACATATGCACCTTTTTTAAAGGTTGACGTGACACCTTGTATCAAGTTACATTAATGTTTTAAATTTAATCAATTTTTATATGTCTGTGTACCTCACTTTCATTTTACAACTCTACATTCTGTGAGTATTTTGTAATTGCTTTATACACTAATTAATTTAATGTCTTGTCATTAATCTTGTAGTATCTCCTGAAGAAGCAAAAAACTCGTTGTGAAATACAGAGATAAAAAATGAATGAGTTTTAATTGATAGACCGCTTGCCCGTGTTTAATTTATTATTAATCTTTATACAAATATATATATATATATATATATATATAGTTTTTTAATTGACGTCAATTTTATTATTTTTTAACTCTACATTTTTTACCCCAGAAGAAACGACAAAGTATTGGGAAATATAGGGTAATTTAATAAAGGAGTTTTTTAATTGACGTCAATTTTATTATTTTTTAACTCTACATTTTTTACCCCAGAAGAAGCGACAAAGTGTTGCGAAATATAGGGTAATTTATATATATATATATATATATATATATATATATATATATATATATATTAGGGTGGGTCAATTTTTTTTCGATAAAACGTATAGCAAAAAAGTAATCTATAGATGATTCTGAGTAAAATTTCTGAAGAGACCATAGGTGTAAATCGAATTTGGAGCCCCCGAAATTTTCAAAATATTTATTTTCCTTAATGAAAAATGAATATTATTTTCAATAAAATCCCATAGAATAGTAGTAGATTCTTCAGAATAGGTTTGCTGAAAAGTGTTTCTGCCACCTTTCAGAACCACTATTAAAATCTAAGTTTTTTTTATTTTAGTGTAGATATCAATTATTAACACTAAAAAATAGCCTAAATAGTATATTAAAGTACAAGTTGCATAAGACATGATTTTAGTGCACGCGTTCAAGTTTAGAAAACGAGCCGCAAGGCGAGTTTTCTAAAGAACAAGTGCACTAAAATGTCTTGTGAAACGTGTATTTTATACTATTTTTTCTATTTCGTACATTAAAAGTTCAAAAAGACTTAAAATAAGAGGCATGTTTTGCACTAAAATTGTAGAAATTTTCTTTTTTTGAAGTTGGTAGCATTGATGTTTAACTAGAGCATTTTAAATATTTGAAAATCGGCGGTGTTATATGTCATTTTAAGTTTAAAATTTAGATTGATTTATGCAATAAATTATTAACGAAGTGGACGAAGCAAATAATTGCACGCCCCCAGAGATTCGCAAAATAGCAGAAGATAAGTTACAAAATCTTTTGCCAACAAAGTCTCGACATATTTATCAAAAGCAATACGAGCACTTTTTAACTTGGTGTAAAGAAAATAATATCGCGAATATTACTGAAAATGTAATTATTGCTTATTTTGATAAGGAAAGCAAGATAAAAAAGGCATCGACCTTGTGGTCCACATATTCGATGTTACGATGTTGTTTAAATATTTATAAAAATATAGATATCTCAAAATTTTCTAGGCTTCTTGCATATTTAAAAAGATTATCTGAAGGCTACGAGCCTAAGAAATCCAAGATTTTAGAAATAGATCATATTAACTGTTTTATAATAGAAGCCGATGGTAAAACATATTTAGCAATGAAAGTAAGTAATACAAACATCCTTGTAATAGTATTTTATTAATGTTCTACATTATTTTGTTATAATAGTCATATTAATATTGATAGGTTATCCTTATAATGGGTTATAATGGAGCTTGTCGTCGTGAAGAAATTATGAACATGATTTTAGATGTTATACAGTTTAAAAATGATGTCATAATGGTTAGGGTGCCAAAAACTGAAACTTATATTCCAAGACAATATTATAACAGAAAAATTATGGATTGATTTGGTTAAAAAATATTATTCACTTCGTCCCACTCATGTTACACATAAACGCTTCTTCCTGCAATATAGAAATGGTTCTTGCGTGAATAATCCAATTGGCATTAATACTATAGGAAAAGTACCAAAAGTTATTGCTACTTACTTAAATTTGCCTAATCCTGATCTCTTCACTGGACATTGCTTTAGGCGTTCAAGTGTGACACACTTGGCTAATAGTGGAGGTGACTTAATAACAATTAAGCGCCATGGAGGATGGAAATTTTCAGCAGTGGCTGAAGGTTACATTGATAATTCCACCATGAAAAAAGTTGATGTTTCTCGAATACTGTCTAATGCACCTAATACATCCACTAAAATTATTCAGAATCCATCGACTTCTGATGCAATAGGCAGTGATGTGTCAATCAATGTGAATCAACAGGAATTCAAACAAAACATAGTGTGTTCCCAGAATCTGCCTGAAATCTCCATTAATGCACATGAATCTTCTAGTGTTACAGTAAACGTTTATAACAGTTGCACTATTCAAAATGGGAAGTAAATGTCAATAGTAGCATTAGATCTTCCAACTCTGTTTAACAATTTATATTGTTAATTAGTATAAATAAAATGTTAGCAAGTGTTTTTCATTCTTTGTACCTATACAACTTTTACTACACATGCTTGTTATACACATTTATATTTGACATTTACATATGATTTAGTTCCATTTCTTTTTTTGTGACCAACCTCTAAAAACAAAATTTTGCGTGCGAAAAAGTAATACTTTATGCAACCCAAACGGGTGTCGAAAAGTGCACTTTATAGCACCGAAATAGAAAATAGTATATTAAAAAACAAGTTTCATAAGGCACCATTTTGCCGCACGAGATCAGTTTAGAAAACGAGCCGCGTTAGCGGCGAGTTTTCTAAAGAGCGAGTGCTGCAAAAGGCCTTATGAAACGAGTTTCTTATACTATTTTTTCTATTTTGCGTTTTTTACATTAATAAATTGCTTAAATTGGAATGATTTAATTTGAAAGTTCAGAGTTTAATTTTTATATAAAACATGCAGTTGGTCACATTGATACTGGACATTTTCAAATTTAAATCTTGCTATCCGCGAAGTATATTATATTACATATTATTTACTAATTTTCGTTAACATTACTTGATACTTCATTTAAAAATATAAACATGAGTGACATAGAAACATATATATGTTGTTGTCAATTGTATACAACATACGTTGTTTGTGTAAAATACGGACATATATCATATCCGTCAAATATACAGTCGTGGCCAGATAAATGTAGTACAAGCTTTTCTTAATAAATTTTTATGGTGTAAGTTAGTATTTTGACAATTATATGTCAAATCATTTTAAATTTTATTAAACGTCAAACATATTTTTACGATGGCACGAAAGCTAACCGCAACTGATAAAGTTCGTATATTAAATTAATTTTAAATTTAAATTTAACTTATTATTATACTTTTAACTTATATTTCTTAACTCAAACAATAATAAAGTAAATATATTCCAGTATGATCTGACATTTGATTTTATTATGACAAGTAGCTTAGGCTGAAGCTCGTCTTAAAATAATAATAAATTTATGACATATATGAAATTTAAGGTTGTACTACATTTATCTGGCCATGACTGTACATAAATTCTTAAAATCAAATGACAGCAATGATATTTATTTCTGTATTCGAACAACGCCAACATTGAAAAATGAAAAAAAGCGTATCGAAATGAAGCTCATTTCGAAACTGTTTTGGGTTTCATAATGAGTTCATTTCGAACGCAAAATAGAAAAATGTATTTTTAACTAATAAATCATTTTTCTACGGCTTTTTTCATAAAATCATATTTTATCACAAAAAAAAGGAAAACAACAAATCGGAATTGAAGCCCCCGAAATTTTCAAAATGAATATTTTTCTTAATAAAAATATATTATCTTCAATAAAATTTCATAGAATTATAGTAGATTGCACAGAATAGGTTTGCTGAAAAGGTATTTCTGTCACCTTTCAGAACTACTATTAAAATCTAAGTTTTTTTTTAGTGTAGATACCAATTATTAACACTAAAAAATAGCCTAAAATGGATTCTTAACTAATTAATAATTTTTCTATATTTTTTTTTCATGAAAACATATTTTTTCGTTCTATAACATCACAAAAAAGAGGAAAACAACAATTTGAACTTTCTAATTTATTATTAATATGGGGGAACCATTCTGCACCACCTTCACAAATGGAAAGAAGAATATCAGCAAGCTCTGAATCTAGATTGTCACATATGTCTTATAATATTTTTGTATTATTTGGTTCATCAAGTGACGTAAATGATATTAATTTGCCGACTAATCCTTCTTCTCTTTTTCTTCTTTCGATAGGCGTATCGCCTGTTTAGTTCCGGTTTCTTTGTGGCGGCAGTTCTTGTGAATTTGATTGCCAGCTGTCTGGCCAGCGTTTTGGTGGTCGTCCTATGGGTCTTCTTCCGTGAGGTATGTTGTTTCGTACTATTCTGGCCATTCTGTCGGGAGTCATTCGGCTGACATGGTGGTTCCATTCTCTTCTTCTTTTCCGTATCCATCTGACTACGTCATCCGTTTGACACTTCTCCCTTATATCTGTATTTCTTTGCCTATCATGTAATGTGTATCCTGTTATCGTTCTTAGATTCTTCATTTCGGTTGTTCTTAGTATCCTCTTTCTTATCGTCGTTTCCGCTCTCGTCTCCGCACCATATGTCATCACCGGTCGTACGCATGTTTTGTATATCCTTGATTTGCATTCCGTACTTAGGTGTTTGTTTCTCCAGATTGGATACCTAAGATGTCCCGATATTGCTGCTGCTTTGTTTACTTGTTTCCTCACCTCATCACCCAAAAACCCTGCGCTTGTAATTTTGCACCCAAGGTATTCGATTGACATGGTTTGGTCGACGGCCTTATTTTCTATTACCAATTTGCAGCGTACAGGTACTTTTGCTATGGTCATGCATTTGGTCTTGTCTATGGAAATTTCCATGTTGTGTTTTCCTGCCTGTTTGTTGAAAGCATGTAACATTCTTTGTAGGTCGTCCTCTGATTCCGCAATAAGTACTGCGTCATCAGCATAGCATATTATATTTATGTTGTGTATGCCCATCCGATATCCTAATCCGGTGTTTTTTACAGCTTTGACCAGCTCATGCATGATTGCGTTGAATAATAAAGGACTGAGACTATCGCCTTGACGGGTGCCTGTTGTGGTTCGTAGGTGTTGCGTTAGGGTGAGGTTTGTGCGTATTTGCGTTCTTGTGTTCGTGTTTAGGTCCTTAATAAGTTCTACGTATTCTTTCTTCGTATTATTGTTTTCCAGGATCGTGATGACGTCTTTTAGTTGTACTCTGTCGAAGGCCTTAGTTAGATCTACAAAGCAAAGATAGGCAGGGGTGTTGTACTCTAATGATTTTTCTATCAGTTGTCTGAGTATGAGTAGAGCGTCAGTGCTGGATCGACTTCTTCAAAATCCTTGTTGTTCTTCGCTTATTGGCATTGTTGGGGTTATTTTGTCCGCAATGCTCTTAGTTAGGAGTTTTAGCTAGGTGCTCAACAATGTTATCCCACGGTAGTTTGCTGGATTGGTTTTGTCTCCTTTTTTGAAGGTATTGTTACGCTGTTCTTTCATTCTTCAGATATTCTTCTATGTTATAATATGATATTAAACAGTTTTGTGTATTCTTTTATGGTGGCAGTACCTCCATTTTTTATTAGCTCATTTGGTATTTTGTCTTGGTTTGGAGTTTTCCTGTTCTTAAGTTTCCTCGTTGTCTCTCTTACTTGCTCTTCGGTGATTTGCGTGCACTCTTGTGGTGGGTCGTTTTGTATGTCTTCTTCTTGTGTTTCTACAGGGTTCTCTATGTCTGCGTAAAGATTTCTGAAATATTTCTCCCAAGTTTCTTCGGTAATTGTTCTGAGTTGTATTGTTTCATTCGTTTCCCGTTTCAAGCCTCTTAGTAGTTTCCAAATTCGTTTTTGTGCTCCATACATGTCTGCTTCCATTTCGTTACTGAATTCCTGCCAGTATTCTTCCTTGATCTCTCTGACCCTATTATTGACCTTGTTCCTAGTTTCAATATACTTATTTCGGTTTTCTTGAGTTGGAGATTCCCTGTATTGCAAATAATTTTTCTTCTTTTCCCTTGTGATATCCTTGACTTCCGTTGTAAACCAAGGTTTATTGTTCGGTCTACTGTTCTACGATACCGTGCGTGTGCCTAGGGTTTCTTCAGCGGCTTTATAGATGTTTTGTTTCAGTTTATCCCATGCTGTTTGGGAAGTGTCGGGTTGTATTATTGGGTTAAGAGTAATGTATTGTTTGCATCGGTCTGCGTATAGTTGTTTCGTATTTTCCTGGTTGAGCAATTCTATGTTGAATTTTTCAGCTCTTGTTGTTGGCTTTTGTTTCCTCGGTGACATTGCTATTCGTAGTTTTCCTAGCACTAATTTGTGGTCTGTTCCAATGTTGGCTGAGGACAGGACTCTTATATCTACTATTTGTTGGGGCATGAACATTCTGTTTGTGATGATGTAATCGATTATGGATTTATTTTGTCTATTGTCGTAAAAGGTGTATTTGTGTTGGTCTTTATGAGGAAAGTATGTGTTGTTTATTCATAATTCATTCTGTGCACAAAATTCTGTCAACATTTCGCCATTTCTGTTAGTTACTTCTTCGTTGTATTTTTGTTTTACTCCATCTACTGCTTCATTTCCTATTCTAGCATTTAGGTCTCCTAATAGGATTATCTTTTCGTTTTTTGGGATTTTGTCCAGTTCTGATTGTAGGATTTCGAAGAAATCTATTGACATTTCTTCGGGTTTGCCAAATGTCAGGTGCATATACTGATATAATGTGCAGGGGATGATTGAACATCATTTTTACTCTTAGAATTCTGTCGTTAACATACTCTGTGCTTTCTATATTCTTTTCATATTTCTCGTTTACTGCCATACCAACCCCTGATGTGGCTCTTTGGTCTTTTGCTACTCCTGAGTACAGTAAGATGTAGTTACTAAGTCTTGTTGTTCCTCTACCTTTCTTTTTCGTTTCAGAGAGTGCACATATTGCAATGGATTTTTCCTTGGACAAGAAAGGAAAATGATTGAATGATATTGAACTTTTTTGTGTAGTACATTTATTAAAATTATCTATTTCATTTTTTATGTTTATTTATTTCAGACGGGGATCGTTATAAATATATTTAATTTTAAGTGATGAATTTTAATATGTTTGAAATTTTGATCCATCCTCGTATATTTAGGTTGGTCAGATGATTAAAGTTGCCGCTACCCCGGATATCGTATTATTATAAAATGTGTATTTTCTGTATATTTTTGATTTTATAGTTGGTGGGGATGTCCAAGCGGATATTGGAATTTTCATTTTTGGTTAGAGATATCTAGACTTCGACAGTGACCGGGTTGTTAAAGAATAAGATATTCAATTTTATTCTCTGTTTTAATAAAATCGGGTTGTATTTTGTGTATGCATTTTTTTGAGGTGCATGTAAATGTTAATTCGATTTTTGCGAGAGTTTTGTGATTATAATATGATCTAATAAGTAAGATATCTCTCACGTAGTTTTTGTATTATCAGTGCATAGATCTATGTAAGTTTGATAAAAATATTTAATTTATATAATTGATACTGCGTTTATTTCTAGTATTATATTTCATGTATTTCTTGTAATAATTTAGATATTTGAAGTTAGTATATGGGTATTAGAGAAAATTGTCATGTTTTTTGTTAGTGGAGTTTTTCTTCAAAGATAATATTCTAGAACGTTTTAAATTCAAGGTTGGATTTTTTTTTATTGTGGGTTGACCTTGTCGTGTTATTTTGCGCACGACTAAAATTCAATTTTCGCGGGTTTTGAAAACTTTGCTGTTTTTGACATTTGATTGTAGGGGTTAAAGTAGAGGTCAAACTTGACAAATTTCACTAGTATTTATTAGTTTTATTTTTGTTCGAGAGTCACAGGGGGTTTTTCTCTGTGTGCGAGTCATTATTCACAAAGAGTGTTTCTTCCCATTGCTACTGTTAATGTTGCTTTAGCACCCTATACATTCGGTAAAGGGATTTTTTTTTTTTTTTCATTGATTAAAAATTATAAATTATTTAAGTGTGACTTTTTATTGACATTTATTGTTTTACTTCCAATATAACCTGGACCAATTCTGCAAAGAACGATCCGTGAGATGGGAGTTCGTGGATTCTACTAGACTGAACAGCCGGCAACATAAGTTGTAGTGTCAATAAAAATTAATAAGCAATTTAAAAGCAAATTCCACTGCAATATGTCTATCTTATGTTCATTGAGTTCGGGAATTAGTTCATGATCTTTTGAATACAGAGTCTTTATGTTCCAGCATGCAATTCTCATTTGCTGTTTCTTCATATAGAGTTTGTTCCTTATTCGCGCGTGGGTCGTGCTCCGTGAAATCCATCCATGTTCCGAGGCTATGCTACCGGTGCTTTGAGCATGTAATTGTTTTTCCCCTAGGCAGGTTGCTAACCTTACCTAAGAACCCTCCTCCTTTATCCGGGCTTGGGACCGGCAGTGGCGGCTGTGAGCTACTCAATCCACCCACAAGCCGCCTCAGGCGGAGTTTGACTAATCCTGATATTTTAAAATATAATTTCTTCTTGAGTAATCGTGCTAAACTTGAAAGCAAAGTGTTGTCGCAAAAAACACTTACTCCCTATGCAGCAGATAAATTGATCATATCTAGAGTAAATTGACATCATTAGCAGAAAAAATATGTTAAAAACTGTTTTGCTTGATAAATACTACACAAAAATAAAAAATAGAAACAAAACAAAAGAATTTAAAGCATTCGTAGATTCAACAAATTGTTTTATATTGATAAATGTAATTGTAAGTTAAAAGCAAGGAAATGCTCATGTGGTTTGATTCCACAACATCTAAAAGAATTCATGATGGACCAACATAATGATAAAAAATTGTCAATAACAAAATATATGGCAGACGTTTTAGAGAAATATCCACAATAACATCAAGAATTCCAACGGGAAGTGAACCAACATACATTTCACATAAATCAGATGTGGATAAAGTTGAAAATGAAGTAGTTGCAGAAGTCCAATGAAACCAGAGTATTAAGCTAAAACATTCGACAATTTGAATTTTGCTATGATGTGTGATAGATTTGGAGTTTCAGATAGGATGGCTTTATGTTTGGCAACAGCTAAAGCTAAAGTGGATGGAGAAAAAATTAAATCTAGATATGAATTTGATGAACCACCATTAACTGATTCACAAATACCGATGCATATCCAAAAAACGGAAAGACATGTACTAGTTTTTCGAAACGCGTCATAGAAACGGATCGTGAAGGTGTTACAGCGGTAACAATAGAAAGTCGCAAACAAGTACCTCGAATGGAAAACAAAAAAGCTTTTAAAAATAGTAATGAAATAGATTATCTATTTCAAAAATCGTTAAAATTGTACATTTTATGTCGTTAAAAAGATTTAAAAATAAATAGCTTAAAAATAATTGTGTTGTTTTGTTTAATTCTTCAAAATAATGATTTCCTCAGGTCATTTTTTCTACCAAAACGATTTCAAAACTGAAAAAATCGATCGTAAGAAAAGTTCCTGTAAATTGTATTTTAATGAGGTGCAAGGGAAAAAATATGTTTTCATAAAAAATCTTAGAAAAACTATAACTTATGTTAAGAGTCCCATATAGGCTATTTTTTAGTATTAATACCTAATATCTTCTCTGAAATTAATAAAACATATATTAACAGTGATTCCAAAAGGTGGAAGAAATACCTTCCCAACAAGCCTGTACTGAGCAATCTACTATAATTCTATAGGATTTTATGACGATTTGATTAAAGTATTAGACATTTATTAAGGAAAATATATATTTTGAAAATTTCGGGGGTTCCAAATCCGACTTAGAGCTATGGTCTCTTCAGCAATTTTATTCAGAATTATCTATAGATTACTTTTTTGCTATTCTCTTTGAAAGCTCTTTGGCAGAAAACGTTAAGATGGCACAAAGTGTGACCGTCGTCGACCGAAGCAGCCGCTAAGAGTGTTCCCTCGGTTGGCGATGAGCAACCTCGTGCAGGTTTCGCTTCGCTGGTCTGCGCCTTGCCTCAATGGGGCGGGGGTCGTGCCGTCGAAGTACTGCACGAAAAAGTAAAGAAGTCGCCGGGAAAGGGTTGGCGGCCCTGCGCAACGGCTGGTTATCCGATCTCTCTAAATTTACGCGACCGGTCACTAAACACACGCACGAGCGCGCCAACATACAAAACCCTACACTTACGTTCTCACACAAACACAAAACCACACACCCAAAGAGAGACGCAAGCTGCCAGCAGTAACCAACACACAAGTTCATACCCAGAAAGAGACACAAGCTGCTAGCAGCGAACAACACATATGTTCACACCTTGCTATCTGTTTTTGGAATACTAAGGCATAATTTATTATTATCAATTGGAATGTATCTTTGAATAATTTAAACCATAGCAACTCAATTATTTGACATTTATATACTGTCATTTATATTTTATATCCTTGATAAAGGCATCATTGCCGAAACATGTAAGGTTGTTTTAAATATATATATATATAAATAGACCAGACCTTTGATCGCCAACTGATTGAATTTACCATATCATACCAAGGTCACGAAAATATTATATATATATTTATATATATATATATATATATATATATATATATATACATATATATATATATATATATATATATATATATATATATACATATACTAATATATTTGAAGATTGATGACTTTCAATCTACTTATAGGTACTTATTTTATTATTAGCTTTTTGAGCATGTGTTTTTTATAATATTAATCTATAGCTTTTTTTTAATTTAAACGACAATATAAAAATCTAATGACATAATAGTTAATTTTAATCTCTTATTTCTTATCCTTTTTTTTAAATATCATTTTCTATTACACCGATATCCTTTTTGCAAATGTACTAATCCATAAATATTAATATAAATATAGTCGGATATTCCAATTATTCAAAACTGCCTTCTGGTAAATTTATTTTCTTTTTATAGTTAATATTTATTTACCGTCACAGGACATTCCTCCTTTCGCTACCTAACATACTATTCATCATGTATTGTCATTTTTGACTTATATAAAATGTAACCTACAAAATTAAAAAAACTAGTCTTAGCTGACATATAACAAACGCCAATTAAGTTGGCGAGAGGAGGGGTCAGTTCGCGCAGGATTAAAAGTAGTGGGGAGATTTGTATTTGGTTTTACTTCAAATGTCAGATAATTCTAACCTCTGAGCGTGTATTACTTTATGATCCCCTAGCAAAGACATTACGTTCCGTCAAACGTCAATGACAAATTTATTCTGACAATTTCTTGGGTAGTGGGGGTGCACGTTTTTAAAAACGGCTTCTTCGCACCTCCTCCTCGCGCCAACTTAATTGGCGCTTGCTATTCCTAATTTACGTTATTACTGACATTTGTTCAAAATTTGTCACAGCCAATAAAAACACAGCCAACCTCTGAATATTAATTTTTCTTTAAATAAACTTTTTTATTAAGGAAATAAAAATCATATTTTCAAATTCCATAATTTTTACAGTATTTTGATATACATTACCTAAATTAATTATTAATACTTGAATACCTAAATTGTGACATAACTACTTGTCACAAATTTTCTATTTTCGCTTGTATCTATTTTAAAATTAATCTTTACTAATAATTACTATGCACAATATATCTACTTTTTATTCTTTTCTTTTAAAAATTAATTGTTATCTTAATATTTTCAGTTTCTACATAAATTTTAAGTTATTTTAATTTTAGCTAGCCTAATTTATTAGTTTCTCCTTTTGTACTTCAATTTACATCATAAAACTATTCTAATTTATAATTTATTTCAAGTATGTAAATTCATACTTTTTACAATTTTTTTAATTAATGAATTTATCCTAACAAAATCTATTTACAACTTCAATTATTGTATAGTCTATTTTTAAACTAAGAGGAGTAAATGGAAAAGCCACATTTACACTGTAAAAGTTACCAAATCAATGACATTCTGAATGTTTTTTTAAATTTTCGTATTTTATTAGTTTTTCTTTATTCATTTGAGCTCAAAGGCAACATTTAATTTAGCGTTATTTCCCGCTTAATTTTGAATATAAACTCTACATCAATAAAGTCACAACGTAATTAAACATTTATTAAAAATTATTTACATTAAACACAAAAATAACATAAATAAAGGATTTAAAAAAATCAAAGGCTCCGTTAACTACTTGTTACTTGCAAAAATTAAACAAAATAATCTATTCTAAATCTGAACTGTCTGAGAAAGTATCACTGTCACTATCAGCACCAATAGAAATAATAAACGGTTCGATTAGATCATCTACGATGCCATCTAGTGTGGCCATTTTTATTTCTTCCTTAATTATATGCTCAACACAACTTTTCCAATTAACATTTTGAACATTTTCGATAGCTTGCAATAACAGCCCCCTCACTTCTGTCAATTTAAATGTGATGTTCTTCGATGCTACTTCATTCTTTATTTTTGCCCATATCAACTCTATTGGATTAAGTTCACAATGGTACGGTGGCAACCTTAATAGAACTTTATTGGTACGTTTTGCCATTTCATCAAGCACATACAAATTATATTGTTCTTTATTTATTTTGATTAAATTCAGAAGTTCAGCTCGTACCATCTCTCATCGTATGCAGCAACATTACCAGGTCGTCCTCCATAGTGTTTAGATGCAGTAACTGTACCAGTCTCATTATACTCTTTTATGGTGCGATATACTGTCGATTGTGCAACGCCTAAAAGCAGAACATTATCAAATTGGTTACATTATTCAATCCATGAAAACTTACCCACGGTGTTACTAATTTAGAAACAATAACAGTTTTTTTAAGATTCGGTTCATCAGTTCGCAGCTGTTTATACATATTTAAAACACATTGCTTTTCAGCAACAGATAAATGCCCTATATCTAAACGTTTGCGTTTTTTCGGAGGTGAAAATGATGCTGAACTTGTTGCAACAGTATCCATATTTATATGAATATTGAATAATTATCGATCAACTACAGAAGGGTATCTTGAAGGTTTCGCAAATTCTAAAAAGAACGGATTTATTTACGTTAATACAACAATACAACTGAATAGAACAACGGGAACACAACAGAAAACGAAATTTGACAAACGTTTGACATCGATAGGTCAACACGCAATTTTTGCATAACGTAATCCTACCTCTGAAGCAACCAATCACGCATAGTAATTTTGACGCGATTAATTTAAAACGCTCCTCTTAGTTTAAAAATAGACTATAGTATATTAATTCTTTTTCTTGTAAAATGAATAATACTTAAAAATCACATAATTTTGTCTTGTGTTTGTTTATTAGGTTTTTTAAACGGCATTCTAATATGCCTTTATTTACTTTATTTAAAGGAATAATCTTAAGGAGAATATGTAATACCAAAACTTTGTTTGGTCCATTAACGCGGTCGCTGAGAAGGAAGTAGGAGTTGAATTATTTTACTGATTTCTTATAAATGAAAACATCATAGGATAATCTCTAGCAAGCGTGTATCTTCCCTAGATTAACATTCGTACATATAACAATTACTTTACTATATGTTTCACATATTATGAAACGACATACAGTGGTGGTCTGGAAAGTGTTATCGTACAAAGATAATGCGGTTATTTCCAAGAAAACGTACTAGGAAATATTAGTATATTGATATTAACTTTACGTAATTTAATATATTAACAAAACAAAACTATAGGCAGTAATACTATGTTATATTAAGTGAATAAATAAATGCTTTACTAAAATATTAGAAGTTTTTAACAAACATATAGTTCCCCTAAAACATTAGATAACATCAATTTACATCAGCGGATTATAAACATTAATTTAAAAAACCCTTACCGCAATGTAGCTTTTGGTACGCATTTCAATAACTAAGTTGTCATCATCAGTAGTATAAAAATCATTACACTCGTAACTCTAGCCCACACTTTACACAAACAAAATATTGGTTATGTAAAGTGTGTAATAGTTCTATGTGTAAATTTTTAATCCCAAAATACTATTTCAAATCCCATAAACTATATGATCATAATACAAACGAATAAAGCTTGGATTATATGCATGTAAAAATAGCAAAATACCTATGCACATATTTTGACAAAATATGTACAAAATATTGACGAATATCTCTAATATAGAAAAATATGCAACAATATACTTAATTTTTTATAACATTCTAACAAAAACCAAATCCGATTCTATGAAGCAAAACTTTATTTTACCTTTAAGGACTGTTACATTACATAATATTTGTGTAACACTATTAACAATATGGTTTGTAAGCTATACTAACATAACTATTATTTTTTGAAATTATATTTTCAATTTGCTCGGTTATTTTACCGAAGTAAGTTAACGAGACAAATTGTTTCAAATTACCACTATCTTTAGGATATACTAAACTAAGGGCCACTTGTAACTGTTTTTTCTTTAGTATACTGTCAATTACGCTACAATTATAACTATTGTTTACCGCTATTTGTTTTATAGTATTGATTTCACGAACAAAAGATTCATTAGATAAAGGAATATTTAATGCTCTATGTATCATAGAATTAAAAAATGAATGTTTGTGTGTCTTAGGGTGTAGTGAATCTTTGGGAATAATGCAATCAGTGAAAGTAGGTTTACGATATATATCAAATTTTAAGCTCTGATCTAATTTGTTTAATTTTAAATCCAGGAAGTTAATACTGTTATTCTCTTCTATTTCTACTGTAAAATTGATATTAGAATGGATTGAATTTATGTAGTTCAGAAATGTTTGTAGTTGTCTATGAGTACCCTTAAAGCAAGCTAGGATGTCGTCTACATACCGATACCAAAATTTAATATGTTTTTTACCTTGTTGTGATGAAAGAATTTTTTCTGTAATATGCTTCATGAAAATTTCAGCTAATAGAGGACTTAGAGGTGAGCCCATTGCCAGACCTGCTTGTTTGTAGAATTTGTTGTTAAATGTAAAGTAACTTTGGTTGGTGACTAACTGAAATCAATACTATAAAACAAATAGCGGTAAACAATAGTTATGAAAGTAGCGTAATTGACAGTATACTAAAGAAAAAACAGTTACAAGTGGCCCTTAGTTTAGTATATCCTAAAGATAGTGCTAATTTGAAACAATTTGTCTCGTTAACTTACTTCGGTAAAATAAGCGAGCAAATTGGAAATATAATTTCAAAAAATAATAGTAATGTTAGTATAGCTTACAAACCATATGTAAAAACAAGTAATTTCATTTTTAACGCAAAACCTAAAACAGATATGAATAATAAATCAGGAGTGTACAAATTATATTGTAATGATTGTAAAAGTGTATATATAGGTCAGACTGGTCGAAGTTTTATTATACGGGTAAAAGAACACATGAGGTCATATAAACTAAAGAAGACAGATTCAACATTCGCAAACCATCTTATTACAGAAAGGCATACATTTGGTCATCATAAAATATTGCATTTGGCCGAGAAAGGTCGTAAATTAAATATTTTAGAGTCTCTTGAAATTTTTTAAAGCGGCAACAACACAATAGATATCGTTCTTAACGACCAGTTGGATCTTATATATACACCTCTTTTCCAATGTTGTATATAATAGTTAAGTATACAGTAGTAATTTTAAATAACATCATAAACCACCCCCATATATTTTTGTGTCATTTATAAGATCTATGTAGGCCTGTAACCTTTGCAGTTTGATAATGACTTTGTATGTCGAAACCGCGGTCACTATTACATCTGAATAAAGTGGTATAACAAAGTTATTGTTTTATTTTTTTTTATTATTTTCAAAATGAAATACCACAAAGTTACGGCTACCAGTATTAATTTATTTGGTAATGTTGCAGATGTTCTACACAGTGATTTTTTCCCATCTTCTACCACGGACAATAATAATACTTGTTCAACGGTTTCTTCACTTGTAATTCTAATAAATAAAAATAATAAATCCAAGACAAGCAAAAGTAATAAATCCGGAGTATACAAACTAACATGTAAAGAGTGCCCTAAAACATACATAGGCCAAACTGGTAGGAGCTTTGAGAAAAGAATACAGGAACATTTTAAAAGTTTTATTAACAAAAAGACAGATTCCAATTATGTAATTCATTTGTTGGAAAATAATCATAGTTTCAATAAAGATTTCGAAATTTTACAGTCACAACAAAAATGATTAAAGTTAAATTTACTGGAATCCTTAGAAATAAATAAACTTAAATATGCAGTTATATTGTTAAATGACCAATTAGACCTTAATAATTCCCCACTTTTAAACTGGTTTCATTAAATATTAAAATAACAATAATTTTAGACGATATATCGGTAAGAGACGATTCTAATGTAGACAAGTGCAACCCATTGAAATAGTTTAGAAAAAAGCCATACATTTGTGAAGAGCGTGTTCAGTAGTAATATAAGATCCGAAGAAGCTACATCGTAGCGAAACATGTCATCTATTTATTAATATATAATAAAGTGTAATATATACTGGAAATTAGTATAAGTGTTTTACTTAAATCCCATTTACATACTTATTTATAACACATTGTTTTCCTAAATAGAAGAAAAAACATATTAACAATACTACAGCAAAAGTTAAAAGTAAAATTTACTCAAAAAATGTTATATTATTTAAAATATCTTGTAGACATTAAGAAAAATTAAATTGATATTAACAGTTAATCAAAATGTTGCAGTTGGCAGCCTTAAATCGCTACCATAATAGTTAGTAACGTCAATTTGAACGAGAAAATGCCGTAGAAAAAAAAAATTTTTTCATATCTTTTTAACAAGGTTATTTAAACAAATTGAAGGTTAATATAGCAAAAATACGTGATGTTTATTAATAGATTAGGGCATTCGAAAGACACTTTTAGCCGAAATTTAGCCTTTTTTTCGTGAATTGGAAATGGACTAAATGCGAGGTTAGTAAATTGTTTTAATTTTTTTTGTAATTATTTTTCTTCAAATTTCCTTTCCCACTATAAATTCACACTCAAATAAGTTCCCTTTTGCGTCCTGTAAAAGTTCTATTGCTTTTTATCCAGCCACTTTTAGTACCCGTATTCTAAAAATACTCAATTCATATAAATACATATACATAATTTTAGACTGTAACATACCGTTCTTAGTTCTTGAGCAAATAATTACAAAAATATCTCCTAAGTCTACAGAAATTTCACCATTTCATAATACTTAAAACAACCAGAAATTGCAAGAAATTCCAAAAATTCCAAAAAAAAATATTTTAATAATTTGTCAAAAAATAGCACCGACAGCGAAAACTCTGAAAATGCTTAAACGAGCATTTGGTGGGGATGTTTTAGGCTAAACTCAAATTTATGAATGGTACAACCGTTTTTAAAAATGGACGTTGATGATAATGAGCGTTCAGGTCGTCTATCGACCTGATCGGAAAACACGCCCCAAAATGTGACAAAAGGGCATGATGCGTCCTGCAAGGCCGAAGGAGAACAATTCATGACATTTGTAACTTTGTCGTACGACGTTTGTCAGCTTATTCTGCCCGGCCAACTCAACGTGCGGTTTATTGCTGCGAGGTTTGTCCCAAGGTTAACAAAAACGGCACCGTGTTAAGGTTTGCAGAAAACTGAAAGACACTGCGATCTTCAGTGCGAGAATCATTACTGGCGACGAATCATAGGTGTAAGGCGTGATCTCGTAAGTAGCAACAGTCATCGCAGTGGAAGACGCCATCGTCACTACGATCGAAGAAGGCACGGCCAAGTTTGAAGCAATGTCAAGTCGATGTTGATTTGCTTCTTTGACGCTAATGGCATCGTGCACAAAGGATTTGTCCCACCAGGTGAAATAGTTAATGGGCGATTTTATTGCTATGTATTTCGGCGAAAAAACAGTCTACGCAAACGGTCTGCCAAGTGACGCAACAATTCGTGGATCCTACACCACGAGAATGCACCAACCCACACCTCACTTGCTGTGCGTCAGTTTCTAGCCTCAACGAAGACGGAGTACTACACCCCTCCCCACTTCCCAGACCTTGCCCCTTGTGCTTGTGTCATCTTGTCACCTGTTTCCGAAGTTAAAAATAAAGCTGAAAGGGAGCTGTTTTGAGACGATTGAGGAAATCCATACCAAATCGCAGGTAGTGTTGAACATGCGAAGGCTTCCAGGACTGCTTACAGTCATGGACAAGCGATCGGTATATTCGTGGGAAGGAAAGTACTTTGAATGAGATGGTAGTGAATAAGTTTAAGAACAATTTATTGTTTCTTTTTCATATTCCGGGAATTTCTGGGTATTTTATATTTATTAGATGTAAACAAGTTGAAATGATGCCAAAATTATAATTTTTAATTAATATTATTCAGCGAAATAGCCCTGCAATTAATATTATGTACATACAATATATGCCAGATTAATAAAATTATAAATTTAGTCATATATAAGACAATTATTCTCGTTGTTATGAAACTGGCAATACAGACGTCATTGTTTTTGGTTGATGACGAAAGTAGATTGCTTCGTGCGTTTTTCTATAATAGGAATTTATTAATGATAACATTTACATATTTTTTCAATCAATTATGTCCTACAATTGGGTTTCCTGTTGGACAATAAAGTTTCTTATTATTTTTATAATAATATCTAACGTCGTAAAAACATTGGAGACTCTTATTTGTGGCTATATGTACGTACATGTCAATAAATTTGTTAGTACGAATCAACATGGTTTTGTTAAGGATAGATCGACAGTGACGAATCTATGTAATTTTACTCAAAAAGTTTCAGAGGCGTTAGATGAGAGAAAGCTAGTGGACGTGATTTATACACACTTCAGTTACGCTTTCGATTGCATACAGCATCACCTAATTTTGCATAAACTTCAGAATTTTGGATTTGATCAAGACGTTGAAGTTATTGGAATCGTATTTCACAAATAAAGTGCAGTTTGTTGGTAAGATCGAAAAAATATGTTGGAAACTACTGGTGTCGCTTAGAGATCTAATCTAGGTATGTTTACATTGTTCATTAACGACATCTACACCTTTCTTTCCTTCACTTGTCTTTTGTATGCTGATTATCTGAAGGTTTTCCGAAGAATAAATAATTTCAGTGACTGTTTAGTGTGGCAAGACTTGGTATATACACAAGAAATGAAATTTAATATTTAAGGGTAAAGTCATGACTTATTTTCAGAAAAGTGAAAACATCGAATATAACTGTATAATAATGGACAACAGATAATGGACAGTTGCAGATATTCACTCAAAATGTTGCAAAATACTAAGATTTATTATAAGAAAATGTAAGGTTTTTCAAAATTTAACTACTAGAATTTTATTATATAGTAACGGGTGTCCCATTAAGACCGCCTATTTTGAATTTAGCGCCATTGTTTTTGTGTCGACCGTATAGCGTTGTTGTTTGACAGCTGTCATCTATGAACATTGAGGTTTAGTCATAGAGAATTACACGAGCCTATATTATTCATATCTTTGTTGAGCTTACACTGCCCCGTTAATAAGTCCACTGTCATCCTAACAGACTTTCTGTCTCTATTCAGTAGATTCGTTGTAAACTTAGGCAAATATTCTCTAATGAACTGGGGAGTTCTTCCACCTTTTCCTAAATATATTTTCAACCCACTTTTTCGTGGTTGCATTAAAAATTGTTTTTGCAACACCAAAGGAAGGCTCCAGTCATATGAAGGCTGTTAATGAGGCCTATAGAGCCAATTTGTCCGCCTTCTCATTAGACCTATGGCCCTCGTGCCTTGGAATCCAGGCTAATATCACTTTCTTGTGATTACTAAACTTGTTGGGACACACACAATCACATATAAGTCTAGATTTAACCTATACTGTAACTGTGTTCGTGCCTTTAACACTGCTCAGCTGTAAGAAAAGATAGCCACAGTGCGATGCGTTCCATACTGTTCATTAATTTCTCCAACGCAATGATACAGTGCGATCACTGCAAAAATAAGATAACGTTAGCAAGTTACACGTTGACCTGAAAGGAAAATATTGCTTAATAGTAACTTGAAAGTAACTAAAGAGCTTAAAAAATTAATGCTAAATCTTAAAAATGAAGGGATTCAAAACTATTTTTAGGAGGTCATTGTAGAAACCTGCAAGATACTTAAAACGGCAACAAGTGAATTCACCGATTAAAAAAATAAACGGAGAATGGTAAATACCGGTAAAAATAAAGCAGCGGCATTTCTAGAACACCTAAAAAATATATTCAAACCCTTTACTAATGAAGGATCAAAAGAGGTGGCTCAAGAAATAAAAAACAATCTCACTGTATCATATCAAATCAGTTTGTCCATGAAAAAGTCAGAATTCAAGAAGTTAAAAATGTAATATTAAGCACAATCAATCTTAATAAGGCACCAGGATTCTGCTTAGCCAGAACAGTATTATATAGAAATTACCGTTGATAGTTACTGATATTCTATAACTCAGATGTATGTTTTAATAGATGACGACTTATTAATTTACAATTTGCATACGATCAACTATACCAGTACTAAAAATAACATATATAAATAACGAATATACTAAACTTAATACCTTAAACTTAATACGTCTGCATAGGAGAGGAAGCAACTAATCTAGAACTAGAAGAGAATGACAGCATAAAAGTATATGCAATCAGTACAAATATCTGAGTTATAATTTTTGATAAATATGGTGCAGACGATAAGGAGATAATATCCAGAATAAACAACACACCAAAGGTAATCAGCTGCCTGAATGGTAATTCTGGAATACTGAAATTAGACACCTAACGAAAATGCAATATATACGAAGCTATAGTTAAAAGCCACTAACATATGGAGCAGAAACGTGGGGATTGAAAAATTACCAAGTTAGAGGCAACGGAAATAGATGCCTTGAATAGATCAGAAAAGTAGTAATTGTGAAAAAAACAATAATCGAAAATATCGAAAAGAAGGAGCTTAGGTGGTACGCTCAAGTTAAGAAACTGCAGGAAAATCGACAAGAAAGAAGAATAATGGAATGGTTACCGAAGGAACATAGAAAAAAGAAAGACCCAGAAGAACGTGGATAGACGGTGTAAGAAAAACATGATCGATAGACACCCGAGTGATAATGACGGCATATATAAATACTCGGAACAATTCCCTTATAAGTATATTTTAAGGTAACAGGCCTTCGTTTTCAGTGCAATAACTTCAAAATTAATCAGCCCTGAGGATAACCGAACGTGGATTGAAGAAAAAACAGAGTTAAAAACTATAGGCCTGAAACTATTTATAGAACTATCCGAAAGAGCTCTTACTACTTTTAGATGTGTTTCTAGAAACATAACTATTAAAGTCCTCTTTGAGTAAGTTAAAACATCGTCAAAGAAGAACACTTTTGAAAAACTAAACTAAAGAAACTATGAGGGTGGTTGAATAATTCCTTAGAAACAAGAATTTTTTTTTTATTTTTCAACATAGTCTCCTTTTAGCTGTATAAGTATACTTTTTCCAGGGTTACTCCAACTTTTTTAAGTCCTCCAAAAAGTAGGATTTCGGAAGGTCCTCAGAATAGGCCTCTGTTTGGACGATGCCCGCCACTTTTTCAAGTTTGAGAATAATAAAGAAAGCCACTAGGGGCCAAATCTGGTGAATACGATGGATGTTGTAATTGAACTTTAAATGGATGATTTTCGCCATCGAAGTGTGCACCCATGCATTGTCTTGATGGAGAAAATTTTTTTTCTTTGCCAAATGAGGACGTTTCTTCTTGATTTTTTTTGACAGAGGCAATAACATTGCATAATACTCTCCATTTATCGTTTGGCCATTTTCCGAGTAATCGATGTAGATAATTCCACGTGCATTCCAAAACACACTGTTGTCTTTACCTTCTTCGGAGCAGAATCACCTTTAAAAACACACTGTTTCGACTATTGCTTTGCTTCTGGAGTATAGTAGTGTATCCATGTTTCGCCCACAGTTATGAATGCAACGTAGAAACTCTTCAGGATTGCGACGGAATAGTGCCAAGCCAACCTCCGATTCGATCATACGATTGCGTTTCCTCTCCACTGAGAGCAAATGTGGCATCTATATTGCCGAGATTTTTTTCAAACCTAATTTTACACGAAAACACCTTGTGATATGCCTGTAGCCTCAACTATTTTGCTCTGATTCGTCGATTACTCAAAACCATATCGTGGATTTTGTCAATAATTTCGAAGCAAGTCATTTCCAGTAAACGTCCCGAACGATGTTAATCTTTTGTGGATGCACGGCCACATTTAAACTCATTTACCCAATTGTAAACAGTCGCAAACAGAGGAGCAGATGTGCCATGAACTTCATCCAACTCGGCTATGATCTCCTTTGGTGTTAAACCTTTTAAATAAAACTGTTTAATCACCGCACGAAACCCATGTTTTTCCATTTCTCTAAATGAACTAAAGTTTATTGCTTCAATGGAGTATAAAAATGAACCCACGCAATGGAGTTAGCTAAAACTTTGACAGCAGTCTAATGACAAATCACGGTTACTAAATGCAAATTATTAGTGCCATCTCTTGTATTTTCTAAAGAGTTATTCAACCACCCTCGTAAAATAAATAAAACTATGAACGAAGACTTTTTATTTTTCTTGATTTTGTTTAACTACT
Organism: Melolontha melolontha; assembly: GCA_935421215.2. Taxonomy (NCBI): domain Eukaryota; kingdom Metazoa; phylum Arthropoda; class Insecta; order Coleoptera; family Scarabaeidae; genus Melolontha; species Melolontha melolontha. Next base: position 109,397,929 of record OW285236.1, on the reverse strand, counting down.
TAAACAAATACCACACTTTTTAATTTTATTAAATTTGTTTAATTTCTTATTAAAATCGAACTCCACCACTGGTAGCATATCATTTAATGGCACATATAGTACAGTAGTATTATAGTAAATTATAATATTAAGAAAACCATATCTAAATTAAATTAAATATTTTTTATATGCATTATTGTAAAGGTAAACATATTATAAATATTTATGTGAAATTTTTCTTAAATAAAATACTAAAATGTCAGCAATTACTTTATTTTTGTAATCCTTAGACCTCTATCAAAAATCTAACACTTAAATCTTCTATAATACATAACGTTTCGGGCTTCTAACTAGTTGACCTCGCCTACATACAATCCTGAATAGAGGATGTGGAAAATTATCGATTGGTATACAGAAAAGTAACAACAGTTACATAAAGCGTTCGCCCGTTATGAGTTAAATAACTTAAAAAATGCATATTATTTTCTAATTTAGATGTATTGTTAATAAATCTATTTTTAATACCGATAATGACGAAAAATTTAGAATAAAATATTTAATTATTTAAGTGAAATTTTTAATGCTTATACGAATATGTGTGTGTGTGTAGTTGGTGTACGTTGTACGTGTGTGTGTGATATTACAAGAACATAATTAAAACGCATTTTTAAAAAGTTTTGTGATAAATATATAGTCTCCGATTATGTATTTAGTTTACTTCAAAAACTTCTAAGTGAATAAAACTTTCGCGTTTAAACAAACAGTTTGTTATTTAGAACTATTAAATTGCTTAAATTACGAACATATTGCAAAATAATTGAGCACCGCGTTGTTATTTTCTTTTGTAAAAAGCATTCAAATTATATTTACAAACTTTGAAACGAAATAAAATTTTGAATAAAATTCCTTTACATATACGTAGTATGTAAATTAAGTAATGAGACTGGCAACGTAGCGTTCGATCTAGCAACACTTGGGCGGAAGTTGGAAGGCCGGCAGTTAAATATGTATGTGATATGCCTTCAGCACCAGCTTGAACTCGCTAGAGTTGTCCATAGCGATTTTTTTCATGAAACAATTTTTTTCTAATGAATGAGGTCAATTTTGAGTAGGTGTGCTTTCAGGTTTTGTTTCAGACATGGGAGACTTTTACAAAACTTCAGCAAGCATATGGGGACAGTGTTTTGTCAAGGGCCCAGGTGTTTCAGTGATTTAAGACATTTTTAGAAGAAAACAGTCCATTGAAGATGAACCACGCAGCGGAAGCCCTTCATTTTCAAGAACCTATGAAAGTACCGACAGAAATTGGGATCTTGTGTGTTCGAATCGTCGATTGGCAGAATGATCAAAGAAGAGTAGAATTTGATTTTTCATTAGTCACTTTTTTACCAATTAATTGGGATGAGAAAAGTTTGCCCAAAAAACGGTTCCAAAAAATCTTTCCCAGGGCCAAAAGGACATCAGGAAGGAAAGTTGCCTTGACTTTTGGAATCGTTGAAACTGATCCCCATTTTGTGGAACATGTCATTACTGGTGACAAGTCTTGGTTGTTTGAATACTACCCGGGGCGGGAACCAAGCGCGGAATGGTACACTTCAACCTCTCCAAGACCAAAAAATGCAAGAATTACCAAGTCAAAGATCAAATGCATGCTGATTTGCTTTTACGATAGCCAGGGAATCGTCCACAAAGGAGTTTGTGCATCCAGGTCAAACAGTCAATCAACACTATTAGCGAGAGGTTTTTTAAAAATTTCGAAAAGGTGAAACCAAACATCAGGAACAACTGGGTGTTGCACCACAACAATACGTCTTGTCACACAGCAGCTTCAATAAACTGGGTTTTGGACAATAAAAGCATTTCTGTGTACCCTCTGCCTCCTAATTCGTCTGACTTGAGTCCTTATGACTTTTCCTCTCCCAGAGATTAAAAAATCACCTTAAAGGACGTAATTTTGGGACACTCATAAACTTTCAAGCCTCTGTAACCGACCAGCTAAACGCTATTCCAGTATCCGTATTCCAGCACTACTATGAAAATTGGAAGAACTATCTCCAGGGCTGTGTGACTTCCCAAGAAAATTATTTCTCATTACTCAATTACTTAATTTACACACCTCGTAAGAACTTAAAATATAAACGTAAAACAGTTAATCATGTTTAAGTCACGTAATAATGTAGCAGAAGTACGAGGAGAATTCAAGAATTATTGTTTCAAAAAGTAACTTTGACCGGCAAATAAAAAAAGTATCAATTTGTCCTTTATTAACATTAGTTTACTGTACTCGAAGTTTCAAATATTTGTCTAATTTCGTTCGAGAATTATGAATTTTAATCTGTAATGGTGTTTGCATTTATTTAGAAAAGAACAGATAAAATTGAAGTGAAAGCTGTCAAAAAATTTCTAAATGGTAAGATAAAAAAGGTTTATCTACTCAAGAAGGTCATAACGATATAACTGATGGATATGAGTGATTTTGCGATTTCATGTCAAGTAATTAGAAATCAGTTTCATTATTTTAAATTTGAGAGTCTCATAAAATAATCGTAACCAAAGAAAATGTTAGTTTGACATGGTACTCAACGATCGAAAAATTAATGACATTAAAATTTAGAATATTAACGACTGATCAAACATGCATCCGTCAAATCTCTGTCGTCGCAATTTTGGTAATAATTAACCCAGGTACGGAAAAGGATTTGAAAGGATTTAAGGTACGAAAGATTGAAAGACAAGCCTCTTCTGTGGTCAATAAGATCATGTCAACAACTACTTAGGATTTCGAAATGTTTCCTTCGTTTAGATATCTGCCCACAGACTATATTTTTTATTTCCTTAACTTAAGGAACATTTACGAAAAACTTCTTTTCGGACGACAAAAATGTAACTACTTCTATGAAGGAGTGACTGGCAAGACAAGAAAAATCCTTTTCCAATGACATTAAAACCCATGGTCGCCGACATACCAAATATATTGCCTATTAAGATATTGTATTGAGAAATAATATAGTTTACAACATCCCAGTCGTTTGCTTATACACTGAGGATAATAATTCATGAATTTCTATTAAAAAAGCCAAACATAATTTCCGAATTTATCATCAGTTCATCGAATCTGATTTTTTTTTTTTAAGGTTAAGTTGACAGTAGGTCCAGACAGAAGTCCTGACTTTATTATTAAATATTGTCGTATGCTTTGCTGGAGCAACTTAAGCATGCACTTAATCTGATTTCGCCCAAGAAAAAAATTCCTACTTCTTGGAAATTGTCTCTTATTTTTAATTCTGGCGATTAGAATAATATTGAAAATCATCGGTTCTATGTCTATAATTCTAACTTTTCTAAAGTGTTTAAAACAATGTTGTTTGAGCCAATATATGGTCATCTGATTAGTAAACTATCTTTCGCGCGACATAACTTTAGTTACATATTTATGTGTATTTTCTCATTAGGTTTTGGAAGCGTTGGATGATTGTCATCCGGTTGATACAATTTACACCGATTTTTCGAAAGCCTTTAATAGAATTCAAATTTGCCTGATTTTGGAATTTCCAATGATATTATTGAACTATTGAAATGATACCATTGCCACTTGGTTTACTACATATTACGCACAGTATTTTAATTTTCGAAAATATACAGATCGTCATCAAACTGTCAATAAAGTTTAAAGAAGTTATTGCCAATACTATAACAGTATATTTAAGAACGAGTATTCTAACTAGAGACCGGACACACCAGGCCGAAATTACGATGGACCACATAAATAGTCTATAACATCACTAAGCACAACACGCAGTTATTGAATAGCACTATTCATTCGGTTAATCGCATATCTGTTTTTTTTGTCGTTGAATTGTGACGGAATTACTTCATTTTACAGCTAAATTCCTTTCTTCATGGGCGTAGATAGAAGCGCGAGGAGTTTTTATAATTTGTTTTATTTATTAGTTTATATTTCTGAAGATAAATAAAGGTAAATAACGGTGAGTTAATTTCTTTTTTTCATTTTTTTAACTGTTAATTACCATACTACATAATTTTTGTAATATATCCTGTTTAATATAGTTTCATCGAATCTACTTCTCCCAATCATTTTGACGTAAGTGTCCAGTGAATTTCGATAAGCTTGTATAACTTACGCATACATTTTTAATTTTCATTTATTTAGATCTAGAACATTGTTTATGTTACCTTTTCAGATATAATATGGAACAACGTCGATAATGGCATCGTGAAACAATGGCGAGTTGGATTAAGGGTCATATTGATTGCATGTCCATTGTCAGTGATTCCGAAATTTATTGCAAAGTCTGTAAAATATCGTTAAAAAATTCCAAGAAATCGCACGTAACATCGCAAACACATACACAGAAATTAGACCCGTTGGAATCTAACAATTTTAACGAAAAACTCTGAAACTTTAATGGCGGCAAATATTCCATTAACTAAATTTAACAATCCCACCTGCAAAGCAATTCTCCAAAAATATACTGGTCGAAATGTTCCTAATGAATCCATCTTACGCAAATATTATGTTCCTGAAAGCAATAGAACCCATTAGAAGCCGTCTTTCAAATCAGTACCTATGGATAAGTGCCGACGAAACTGTAGATATATTAGGATGCTGTGTGGTAAATGTTGTAGCTGGTGTACTGCATCCAACTATTCTATATAAAGCATATGTAATAGCAACAAAAGTTATAAATACAGTTGATGCTTCATTCGAACGACAGGTATAAAGAAAAATACTTTTATTTGTCAGTAACAGTGCTGCATATATGTTAAAAACAGGTACACTATTAATGGAAACATATACTAATATGCTGCATATTACTTGTGTAGCACATGCTCTCCACAGAATCTGTGAATATATCAGACACCTTTCCGGAAGTTGGTAGATTTGTATCCGCTTTTAAAAAAGTCTTCAGAAAAGCACCATTGAGAGTAGCATTTAACAGGGAAAAACTTGCATCTTTGTCACCGCCTCCCTCTCCAGTAATAACTACATAGGGAGGGAACATGGTTGGAAGCTACTAGTTTTTATGCAGAGAATTTCGATAGTTACCAAAATTTCGTTACATGTTTAAATGACGATCCTCGAAGTATTTCAGAGTGCAAGGTACTAATACAAATTCCAAATTTAAAAAATTCGTTGTACTTTCTTCAGGAACATTTTGGAAATTTGCTAAAACTAATCACTTATTTTGAAAATAAAAATCCCAAATTAAATGATGGATTAACAACATTAGATGTGGTTATTAATAATTTGAAAAATATTCCAAGTGATTTCGGATGTGGCCTTTGGCAAAAGTTACACGCAGTTTTTAATAGAAATCCAGATTTAATAACATTCCGGCCATTGTGTGGGGACAATGCCTCAAAATCTAACTGCTAAATATGCTTAAATAAAAGAATATTTCCAGTATGCACCTATAGCCAGTTACGATGTAGAAAGGACGTTTTCTATGTACAAGGATGTATTTAATTCAAAATGCACAAATTTTACAAAAGAGAACCTTGAGAAAGTATTGCTAGTTAATATTAATACTCCTTTACTCAACTTGAACTACAAATTGAACAAATAAAAATGTATTTCGTATTTTATAGATCACCTCGCGTTTGTTTTCCAATTATATAAATAAAATTAAAAACTTCTTAAAAATACGAATTTTCAATAGTACGCCCGGTGGCGATGAGTCATCGGCCTCTCGTGTTCGGTCCCTAGTAACGACACAAGTTGTTCTTTGTCTTATTTTTTGCTAATTTGCTTCTTTTGTCACCTTTTCTACATAAATAATAATAATAATAATAACTTTTATTTTTCTTTTCTTTTTCTTCCATAACATAACAAAAACAAAAGAAAAAAATTAAATAATAATAACAAGAAGCAAATGCTCAGCTATAAGAGAGTAGAAAAAAAAGCGCAAGGTTAAGTTTCGCTTTGGATGTAAAACACCACTACCATTCCTCCACCTAACCTTGCAATACAATTAAAATTACAACAGTATCATGTTAATCTAAAATTTTGGGATGACCGAAAAACAAAAAAATTGAAATACAAAAATCACTACAATCTAGCGCAACACACGTTCAGAGAAGGGCAATCCTTAGTTACTGATGGTCAAATAAATATTGGTAGAAGTATTTTTGAAATGTAGAACATGGAAGCTCCTTCAGGTTGCGAGACAAAGCACTATATGTTTTATATACAGTTTGGTCATAAAGTTTGGAACCAAGCTTATAACCGCATTATTTTACGTTTTTAGGAAAAACGCTCGGACAGGTAAATTTTCTTTTTTAAAACGCCACCTTTTGACATACAATTTTTTTCTATGACGTCATTGGTTTTCGAGTGACGACATTATCAACACTTTCTTTAAATGGCAACCATATTATTTTTTCTCGTTTTTGGTAGATCTTTATATCCACCAAATAGTGATATAAAACAATTGGTATGTTGCATAACAATTTTTTTGTAAAAATTATATAAATTTAGAAAAAAATACGAAAATTTTATTTTTGTACAAAATTAAAATTAAATTTAAAAAAATACATCTGAACTTAAATTTATTGTAACAGTTAACGTAAATTTTCGAAATGGACCCCACCAACCAACTGACACTGTCCCAGCCGAGTGTAAACACTTCGTATACTCGCCTCAATTATGTCTGGGGATATTTGTGTAAGTTCTATGCGAATTCGTTCTTTTAAATCTTCTAAATTGTTCGGTTTGTTAAAATACACTTTCGATTTCAAATAACCCCACAAAAAAAAGTCTAACGGAGTCAGGTCAGGAGAACGAGGTGGCCATTCTATGGCGCCTCTCCGTCCAATCCATTTATTGGGAAATATTTCGTCAAGATAGTGGCGAACCTCTACACCATAATGGGGAGGCGCCCCATCTTGTTGAAACCAAATATTTGGATGGGGTACATCACCATCCTCGTGATTTGGAAAAATAACAGCGAGCGCTGGAACCAGTTCAAATCTTAAAAATTCTAAATGTTGCAGTCAAATTTCCTTCAAAAAAATATGGTCCTAAAATGCGTCGTCCAATCATTCCAACCCATACGTTAACTTTTCCTCTGCGCTGAGTATGACACGCTTGAGTCCAATGCAGATTGTTCTGCGACCAATATCTGCAATTATGGCGGTGAACAGATCCATTTAGGCAGAACGGTAGCTTCATCTGAGAAGAAAATGTTTTCCAAGAAATTTGGATTTTGGTCACAACGTAACATTACGTCTTCACAGAACTGCAGTCGACGATCTTCGTCATCCTCATGTAATTCCTGTACAAGTTGAACTTTGTAAGGACGATAGTGTTCTTTTTTAAATAAGTTGACGACAAATGAGTGAGCCACCTGATTGGCTAACGCAAGTTGTCTGGTTGAAACATGATGCCTTTCTTCTGCTTCTAGAAGCACATTTAATTTCACATCTTCTTCTACTTGAGGTCTACCTTGCCGTGGTCGATCTTTTACGGATCCAGTTTCGGTAAACTTTCCAACTAGTTTTGTCACCGTAGACCTGGTAATTGGAGGTCTATCAGGGTGTTCATGGATAAACAAATCGCATGCTTCTGCATGCGTTCTTTGTCTGTCCCCATACCCAACCATAATTAAAATTTCGATTCTTTCTCGGTCAGATAAACGTGCCATTTTTTATATTAGCGAAAATGAACAATTTTTAGGCAATATCTCAAAAATTTAACGTCAAAAATAGAAGTAAATAATTCAACAATGTTGTCGCCATAGAAACAATTTCAAACTAAAATTTTTGTACATAAATTGTATAAAAAGAAGCAAGAATGTCATAAAGATATATCTTGCAAAAAAGTGGGTGTTTTTGATTTTGTAAATTTTTTGCATAGTAACATGAGTACATGTGCTTTTGACGATCCGGTTTGTTCAAGAAGAATATTTAAGTCCTCACACAAGACAGAAGTGTGAAAAAACATATTTACATATTTCAGTAAATTTTGTAAGCTTAATTAGTTTTTGAAATCTTCAATTTTTGGGCGATAATTTTAATTAAGAAATGGTCTGCCACATCATGTCAATTTTTTAAATAAATTAAACTTCTTTGGCCCTTTTTTGTGAAACTATTTAATGTTAAATAAGATTTTTTAATAAGTAATTGGCCGATTGGGAAGACGAATTTCTTTTGACCTGGAGCGAATAACGCAGATTACTATTGATCGCAAAGCATTTACACTCGGCTGGGACAGTGTCAGTTGATTGGTGGGGTCCATTTTGAAAATTTACGTTAACTGTTACAATAAATTTAAATTCAGATGTATTTTTTTTAATTTAATTTTAATATTGTACAAAAATAAAATTTTCGTATTTTTTTCTAAATTTATATCATTTTTTTCAAAAAAAATTATGATGCAACATACCAGTTGTTTTATATCACTATTTGGTGGATATAAAAATCTACCAAAAACGAGAAAAAAATAATATGGTTGCCATTTAAACAAAGTGTTGATAACGTCATCACTCGAAAACCAATGACGTCATAGAAAAAAATTGTATGTCAAAAGATGGCGTTGGTTCCAAACTTTATGACCACACTGTATATTAAATGCAAACGAGCGCTCGAATAGTGATGTTTTATGTAATGGTGGCGTAATCAATGGGGTCAATAATATGATGCACGTCCGTTCGAAAGGTTGTTTTAGCATGTAGGTATGGTAGGTAATACAGCCCGATTTCTCATATTCAACCACTTACAAGAAGACAAAGTGTGATAAATATGTTCGCAAATCGTAAGCCCGAATTCTGGATTCTTTGAATCCTTTTTTGGTCATTAACATCTATGCAATGGACCTTACACAAAGGAGCAATACATAAAGGAGATATACTAACGCGAGAGAGAAGTATCAAATTTCCATAGACCTGTATAATATAATTAGATATTTATTTTCTATATCTAAACGTGTTGTCTATAAATAACGCAAGGTTTTTGGTTTCAGTCACCACAGGCAAGATCTCATGACACACGAAAATTACGTGTTAACTCATCGCAAGTAGGCATATTACCAAAAAACATAACACCGGATTTCGAGGAATTAATATGCAACGAATGAAGTGAAGTTATATCAGAGATCACATCTAAATCACACTAAACAATATTCAGAGCTTCTCTAGAGGAATGCTTTAGAAGTGAATAGTACATTTGCGTGTCATCCGCGTACATATTTATATTACACGATTTTACCGATACAAAAGGGGCACCAGTATATATAGAATAGAAAAGTGGGCCCAAGATAGAGCCTCGAGGTACACCAGATGCCAGACCAACATGTTCAGATACCCGAACATCAACCCCAACCGACTGCGATCTGTTCCGTAAAAAACTACAAAATAATTTGTTTGCATCACTGGGCAACATATCCATGATTCACGGTATCGAATGCTTTACTAAAATATAATGGTATTAAAACCGAAGCGTAACCCCTATTACGTGCAGTCAATATGTCATCTATAATCTTCAATAAAGCCGACTCACAACTATGACTAGCCTGGTAAAATGAGTGTTTATATGTTGTATTAATTTTGCATTAAATAGTTTCTCGAATATTTTAGACAATACAGAGAGCAAACTTATAGGCCTTAAATCAGCCATATATTGCGGATCACACCTCTTTGGCACCGGTATCACGATTGCTTGTTTCCATACTAAGGAAAAAATATTTTGAAAAATACACGAGTTTCTGATATAGAAAATGAAAGGAGGAGACACTTTTAACATATCAATACATATCAAGCCATCAAAACCGCCAGAAGAAGATGAGATACTAGGTACAAATTAAAATACATAACCTAAATAGATTAATCACGTATTTATTTATAATATACAAATGATCAAATCTACAGTAATCTACTTTAAAATGATTGTTAACGTTAGAATTTAATTACTGCAATAATTAATTTTCTCTACATACAATTTGTGACAGGTTTCTTTTCTTTTAATGCTTTATTCTTGAATGTAGATTTATCTTTGTTGTAAGAATAGTTTATGAATATGAAAATCTTTAGAAAGTCAAAACTTTTATATAGAAAATGAACATCATATAAAAAATAATAATATAATTTTATTGAACTAATAATATATTTAATTATGCATTTTCTTGTTTATGTCTCACTATGTTTTGTCTTATTTTATTTCAAAACAAATTAAAACTTGACTACTCTTACAATATGATATCATTCTGCTCCATAAAAAAGCTCTTCCTTTTTACTGTCTGAAATTCAAAACTAATGACTTTCAAGTCTACGAAATGATGCTTGTGCAAAATGTAAAAATCATTGTCAATGTTAATGGCAGTAAGAATTTTATTTGAAATCGGTGCTGAATTTTGAAAGAAGAAATTATGCACTTTTCGTACATTTTAATCATAAGTATGTAAATGAACGTTTACTTGTACACCTTTTCTCTGGTGCTTGTTTTTCTTTAGGCCCATGTTGTAGTTGCTTCCTTATGGTGTATATGCTATGTACTGAACAATTTAGTGCTTTACTTGCTTCAATAGCAGCAATGGTAACATGCATTAACTTTTCGAGAAGATAGTTAAAAAGATTAACAACCATCTATTTTTTTTTTCAACTGAAAAAATTACCGTTTCGTAATTCTTTCTCTGCAGGCTCCATTACTAGAATTAAAATACTGTAATAATAGTGTTATTTACAAGCATATTTGTGTCAATTCCAACTTCCTACAAATATTTCTGTAAACAATAGATAGCGTTCTGAAAATAATCATTTATAAATTAACTGCAGAAAATTACTATATAACTAAAAACAACGATGAAATAACTAATAAAAGCAAAGCACAATTTAATGGTTTTACAGAATTACAAAAATTAAAATATAGCACTGTAGTTACCTTTACGAATAAAGAATTGTCAAAAAAAATTGCAATATAGCGCGAGGTAAAAAAAGAGAGCGCTTGTAGTATTCCCTAATGAGGATAAGAGATAGATATGCTCCATAAGATTCTCTAGTGTGAGACGCGCTATAGTAAATTAATATTAACTGATATCAGAAGTTAAATTTATACAAAATAATGGTTGAAACAAATTTGCGAACCTATATTAGAAATAATACACAACTGTACACAAAGAAATGGTTAAAATATTGACCTCCTACTTGGAAACAGTGATAAATTGCAAACTTGCAATCGCCTCTTCGATTTCGTCTTGTAGTTCTATCAAATTGTTCATGCATTCAATAATATTACGTTTTTCAAATAAGGCTATCTGCTTGCCCATAAACCTACACTTATAAACAATCAGGGAAAAATTGCTCTTAATAATTCATAGTTTTATGACGAGTGTATGATGTGGCAGCATCTTGTAGGAAATATCTATTGTTTAAATCTAACGTGCCTCCAAAAACTTTCCTCATTAAAGACGACCATGCTTTTTGATAATGGTAGGTGACAGGGAACGTAATTTGTCACAAACATATAATTTTGAATGAAAATGGCCGTCTCTAATGATTAAAGTTTTTGAAGGCATGTTATATTATCCAACTGATTTATAAATGACTTCAAAATAATGATTTCATATCCTTGCGCATTAATTATTTCTTGAAAGAATATTAACCCAATAATTCTTTGTGTTGACACAGCCACCCAAACATCAATTTTAACTAGATACAATGTTACTTCCACTAAATTGTGTGGATTATCTGGTGTGGATTATCTGGTGGCCAACTTGAATAATTCTGCGAATTAACATAACCAAACAGGTGAAATCATGTCTCATCAGAATGGAAAGTAATATTTTGCTGATCAATGTTATTATGCAGATGATAATTATACCATTGGCAATACTGGATTTATTGTAAAAAATCAAATGTGTTAATTTGATGGACAATTAGAAATGCACATGGTTGTAAATATAACTGTTTTTTCAAGTTCTTATAATAGGATTCAGAGGAAAGTTCTAGAATGCCCACAAGCATTTGTTGTAGTAATGGAGAAATTTGAAAATGATGCCAATGATCTTCAACGATAAAACTTACTTATGGCTTCAAGGATTTGTGAACAGACAGAGAAAATCAGCTAGAAGAAATGCACAAAAAAGCATTGCATCCACTTACTGACTGCATTTCATGTTGAAGAAGTCGTTAAACCTTACTTTTTAACGATGCTGTTAGCGCATAGAACTCGCTAAGACTAAATATTGATGGGATTTTGTTGGTCCGAAATCGATGCTCCCGATTTAGTTAGACAACATTTAGTTTCAACAAGACGCTGCTACTTGCCACACTGCCAATTAAATAATTTACTTGCTCGAAAGAAGTTTGATGAATCAATTATTTTCATAAATGAATGAGTCAGTGGGATTATGTGAGTTATCAGTTTTGCGCCAGCAAAGCTGCATTTCACAAGATATTTGTGACACACAGAAAGATCGTGGTCGGATAGATGTTGTCTATACTTATTTTACTTGTGCATTTTATACCATTGATTTATTTCGAATGAGAAGCTATATGAATACAAAAAATAATACACCTAAGGTAACTTCAATGTAAGATTGTCCCCATTGATCCCTCCTGGAAACGTAGGTCTCCTGCAGGTGGAGAACATCCAGTTCTTTGCCAAGCGACATATAATTATATAAACAGCCTGCAAGCCATGGGTTTAGCAGGAATCTGTATATCACAATATCGCTTCTCTCTGTGTGTAGATTTTTCGTCGTTGAGCTATCTCAACGTTGCCTAGGGTGTACCACGAGGAAGTAATCCACACTTATATCTATACCATTGATCACAACATATTAATAAAGAAACTTCATAAATTTGAATTGAATGAGGATTTTCTTGTCTTATGACTTCTTATCTGCAAGGAGGAACTAATTATGTATATTACAATGTATTTAAACCCTCCGAATTTATTTGTTATACTGGTGTTCCTAAAGCCTCTAACTTGGGGCCACCTCTCTTATTATTATTCATTAATGATCTTCTTGAGTCGTTGACATGTTCTGGATTGGCTTACGCTGACGACTTAGAGATATATATGCGCATTGATGGACCATATGACGCAATTCTCTTACAAAATAACATTAATTTAATATAGAATTGGTGTCGCAAAACAATCTGAATGCTGTGTGGTTCGGTTTTCTCGAAAAACAGCAACTTTCCAGTTTTAATTTTAACATTGACCTTTTACCTTCTCGCATGGTAGTCAAAGATTTAGGAGTGTTATTTGACAGTGGTCTAACCTTTGTCAGCCATATTACTGGTCAGTAGACCTGCTTCCGCGACTTTTGATTTCTGATGCGTATTTCCAAATATTGTTCGAACATCGAAATGATCAAATATCTCTATTGTTCCCTGGTTTCGCATTTGCAATCCTGTATACACTCGTTATAAGGTGCGAGTAGAAAGTTTGCAAAGGCACGTTTTAAAGTTCCTGAGATTAAAGGCTATTGGGAGTATCCACCAAGGAATACCGATCACAATAGTCTACTGCGTGATCAGTTTTGTTAGAGACTATACGAGTGCTAACTTTTTGTATAGTGTAGTGAATAATAGGAGAAACTCTTTCTTTACTTAAGAGGGAGCCTCTATTTGCATCTTACAGCTTGGAATAGTTTTTCAGATGACAATAGCGCTAATAAACACTTTGATATTGTCTGACATTTTCTTTGATTTGTAGATTAAACTATAATATTTTATTTTTATTTATTTTAATTTCTTTGCATTCTTATATAAGATATATTCATGTCAATTTTCTTGTTTTGTTAATTTCTTTATCACTTTTATTGATTTGTAATTCATGCATGTACTTTCTTTGTGCCTCTATTTGGTTGTACTGCTGGGCACTTAATAAACCATTATTATTATTATTTTTATTAAAACTTCAAAATATTTTACAAATAAAGTATGTCGCTTTTAACGAAAAACTATTTATAAACAAGAAATTGTTTTCAAATTTGTTTAAATACTTGACACAATGGGATAAATGATGAGGAAAACTATGCAATAGAAGTATGTAAAATTTACTATTTTAAATCGATAATACAAATCTAGAAAAGTGGTCCACATTAATAATTTCCAAGTTTAAACGTAAAATTCTAAACCACACAACTGTAACACTAATGTTTTTCTTTGCGGTTTAAAATATTTTATTATGCGTACATTTGTACGTAAGCAATTAATCGTTATAGAGAATAATATAAACAGATAAAAACTGAAATTATTGAATATAAAAATATATATCTTGAAACATATTTGAAACAATATTCTGAAACACTTTTAAACTAATTATTTAGGCAAGTTTTCTACTATCTCTTTCAAATTTAAAAGCAAATTTCTTATATTGGCGTTTAATTCTGGTGATAAGGGTTGTTCAGAATTTTGTTCATATATTTTTTATCAATATAAATCTCGCCATAACATCTACACTCTTCTGTAATTGTGGCACAGATATTTTCATAAAATTGGATAAATTTTAATATGCATTTTTGCGATATTTTGCTATAAATATTTTACGTTTTAATTAGTCGATATCGAGCCTATGTCCGTTATACACTTATTTTTGCGAGTGATTTCATAAGGAGAAATCGTTTGGTGAAAAATCTGGTGACCTTGTTGACCATTCCACTGAACCTCCACGTTCTTGCTATCCACTGATACTAAATTCGCGATATACGTAATTTCGCACATTTTAAGCATAATCCTACTGAAACCATACACTTTCAATATTTATGTTGTAATAATTAAAGAAAATTTGTTCCTTCAGATTCCCATTAGTGAAAAACGGACCCACAATAGAGTTTCCTCTTAACCCTGCTCAAACAATAACTTTCTGATTTATTGGCTACCACTGTCGTTATACACGATTGCTTCTGATTCTAGATTGGAGGTTATTTATTTATTTCATACTCGTATGAGAAGCGATATTTGAAAAAATTTAAACTTGTGCAGACCGGTTGGTTTTTCATTGTACACTCAATATCAACATTTTTGTTGAATCATGTTTAAAACAAGTCAAAACGTATCTGATACTATTTTTACCCCCTCTCCGACTCTGTAAAACAGAGTCCTACCACTCGAAAAACAAAAGATGATCTAATGAATTGAATTTTTAATTGAATACCCCGTAAATTATTGGATATTCAGTTAGCTTATTCAATTCTGAATACAGTATATTTTTTTTTCGTTGGGGAATGAATAACGCCATCATAATAACAACAAAAAGAAACACATAAGTAGGATATATGTATTGGTTATAGAACAACAGAAAAACAATAACATGATAACACAAAAATACTATTGAAGAAATTGTTCAGAATGTCCACCATTTTTGTTTCGATAAAGTGCAATAGACCTTATTTTCGATAAATCCCCAGACAAAAATCTAAGATTGAATGGTCAAGCGATCTCAGAGGCCATAAATGTAGCCCTCTATTCCAAATTCACCTATTTTCAACTTCTAATTGTAAGAAATTGTTACTAATTGCGTGTTATGCGGTGGTACGCTGTCATTTTGGAACCACATTTGTCTCCGGATAGCTTTCGGCAGATGGTCAAATATTCTTGAAATTCAGTTTCAAGAAAGTTTAAATATCGGTTTTGATTAAGTGTGCCTATCCAAATATTTGTAGAAAAACGTATTGGACATCGAGTTTGCTGGATCCTACGAGGTTTCACGTCACCCCCAAAGCAATTACTCAATTTAAAATAAAATTCATTAGACCATCTTTTGTTTTTCAAATGATAGCACTCTATTTCACAAGATCGGAAAGAGGGCAAAAATAGTAACAGATACGTTTTGATTTCTTTAAAATATGATCCTTTCAACGAAAATATTGAATGTACAATGAAAAACCAACCACGCTGTATATTAGTGTATAAATCAGTTTTATGACAAAAAGAGGATCATAATAGTATCTTAAAAAACAAGTTTCATTCAAGGCACCATTTTGCCGCAGGAGATCAGTTTAGAAAACGAGCCGCGATGTCGACATATTCGACGTAAAAGTTATTATTGATATCCACAAAAAAAATCGTAATAAAAGCACCATATGTGCTGGTATAAATGTTTTGATATGAAAATATCAATATTTACTATTTTTATGAATAGAAACTTACGTCGACGTATCGTCTAACCAATGTTTAGGAATTTTATCCACCTTTTCGCATGTCGATGAACTTGAATTACAGCTGTACTTCGCTAAATATAGAATAAACAAAGATATGGACTGACTTTAATTATATTTTGGCCCTAAAAATTGGGAAATTTTTGATGAAATTTCTTTTTTGATTTTCAGCCAGACATTTATACGAATTCTTCAGGTTCGCATAGCTTGGGCGCTATTCCGCGGTAACCTTGAATATGAATAACTAGCGGATAATCTCACATTGCATAGACTATAGTTATTTTCATAATACTCTTATTTGGAATAGAGTATATCTAATAAATACGCAAAGGATATTCAAATAAGTACATGTTAAGTGGTAATTTTTCTTAGATTCAAAAATAATTTATAATTTTGATTTTTGTTATTTGATTTTTATAGCCATAAAAACGTTGTTGACAAAATCGGAGAAGAATATATGTTTCTGTGTGTAACAGATATAATTTCTAGCACACAAAAATGTGTAAAATTGTTTAAGTAATATAGATAATATGGTTAATTATTATTTAAGCAACAAATAAAACGATAATATAAATAATTCAAGAAGAATCTTGAAATATTTATTCAGGCAATGATCTCAATTAAATAGGTTCCGTACAGGCCACGGAAGGTACAACTCAATGTGTTTAAATGGAAATTAGCAGATACTAGCTTCTGTGACTGCGGATATGTGGGACAAACTATGGCCCATATAGTAAACGACTGCGCCAGAAAGAAGTTTCCTCTATAGCATCCACGAGCTGAGCAAGGCAACTTCTGCAGCACTGAACTAGTTGAAAAATTTAGATGTTAGTGCATAAATTATTTTTTCTACGACAACATCGAAAAATGTTCATATCAAGAGTGTAAATTGAATCATAAGAAGCTACATTTTGTACTGAATTTCATTTTGCATCGGTTGCTAGGCAAGTTGCTAGACAACAAATGCAATTTGAAATATTTCGTGTTCGGTCTGCTGTTTTTGATAACAAAAAGTAAGGTGGCTTAGAGAATATAACGCCGAACGACAAATGTCATCAGTTTGTTACAGTTTGTTCATTACAAATAATTTCGTAGTTATTTCAAAGAAACCAGATAATTAATATGGAAAGTGATAGTGATAGTGACTTGGAATTAACACCTCCAAGTATAACAGAAGCAGCAAATTTAACAACACTAAATTTATTGCCGGAAACATCGAATAAAATGTACAAACGGACTTATAACCTATTTTTGGAGCGGAAAGGAGATCGGAACGCCAAATCGTCTTCCGAGAACGTCTTAATGGCGTATTTTGGCGACTTGGCAAAAAAATTCAAAAGTTCCACATTATGGACACAATACTCAATGCTTCGAACGACTCTCAGTATTCATAATAATATTGATATTGCAAAATACTTAAAACTGAAAGCATTTCTTAAGCGACAGTCCGACGGCTACAAACCCAAAAAGTCGAAGATCTTTACATCAAATGACATCAATAAATTTATTAAAGAAGCCCCAGATGAGATCTATTTAGCAACAAAAGTAAGTTTTATATAGCCATATAATGAAATATATATTTAATCTATATTTTAGGTCGCATTAATTATGGGCATAATGGGTGCATGTAGAAGACATGAATTACATCAAATGAAAATTACTAATTTCAATGATTTGGGTTCAGCTGTTTTAATAACTATACCAGACACTAAAAACAAAACTATACGAAGTTTTACTGTAACTAGTCCTTATTATGAAATTTACAAAAAATATGCAAACCTCCGCCCTTCAAATGTAAATGGTACATGGTTCTTCATTAATTATCAAAACGGAAAATGTACCGTCCAAAGAATAGGCGTGAATAAGCTTGGAGGCATGGGAAAAGAGATTGCTAAATATTTAAATTTGCCAAACTACGAATTATACACCGGACACTGCTTTCGTCGATCTTCAGCAACAATTCTTGTTGATGCTGGTGGTGACATAACTAGTTTGAAGCGTCACGGTGGCTGGAAGTCCACGACAGTCGCCGAGGGATATATCGATAAATCGGAGAAAAATAAATTTGACACAGCTAATAAAATTGTAAATGCAATACAGAGCATTTCAAATATACCATCGACTTCAGGAATAGGAAATCGTGAAATGCCATCTACTTCGACAATGGAAAATTGTCAATATCAAGAAAATTTTAGTATCCAGCATTCCACAAGTTCTCCAAAAATGATTTTCAATAATTGCACATTTAACTTTAACAATAAATAAAATACGTAAGTAGGAAGTTATTTCAGTTAGTTCTTCTTCTTAAATGGTTGGGCACTGTCCAGGCTCTGCTAATGAATAGGTAATTTCGTATTTTCATGGATCCAAAGCAATAAATAAAATATTTTCATATTTATTTGTATCTATTTTTATAATTGTCGTTGTCGTAGAAAAAGTATAGTATGCAATGCGAACAAAATAGCAATTTTGCACTCGTTTCAATTGCAACACTCGCCTTCGGCTCGTGTTGCAAACTTTGAAACTCGTGCAAAATGTGCATCATTTTGTGCTTGTTGCATAATATACTATTATACTTTGCGTTCGAAATGAACTTATTATGACACCCAAAACAGTATCGAAATGAGCTTCATTTCTATACGCTTTTTTTTGATTTTTCAATGTTGGCGTTGTTCGAACACAGAAATAAATATCATTGCTGTCATTTGATTTTAAGAATTTAAGTACATTTGACAGATATGATATATGTACGTACTCTGCACAAACAACGTATATTGTATACAAATTACAACAAGATATATTATGTCACTCATGTTTATATTTTTAAATAAAATATCAAGTAATGTTAACGAAAATTAATAAATAATACGTAATATAATATACTTCGCGGATAGCAAGATTTAAATTTGAAAATGTCAAGTATTAATGTGACCAACTACATGCTTTATATAAAAATAAATCTCTGAACTTTCAAATTAAATAATTCCAATTTATTAATGTAAAAAATGTAAAATAGAAAAAATAGTATAAAAATCTCGTTTCATAAGGCCTTTGCCGCACTCGCTCTTTAGAAAACTCGTGACAGTATGTTAATGAATATACTGTCATTTATAATTTAAAATTCTTTGAGAAGGGCAGTAATTGCCGAATAAAGTAAAGCAGACCTTCAATCGCCGACTATCTAAATCTGCTATAATATACAAAGGTCAAGAAATCAGCTATTACTAAATAAATATTATTATTATTATTAAGGACAATGAGGAGGTCGAACTAAGAACAGACGATCTAGAGCGTTCATAACACGAACATACGTATTATCAAATTATATTAAAGATATAAAAACAAAATATTTTTAAATACTTCATTTTCGAATTCGATAACACGGTGTCTACATTTAATTTAATTTACTCGTTTTCTTTTGCGTAAACACTGAGAGAACACAGAACTATAAAACAAAAAAATAAACAAATGATTTCGAAATTTTCTATTTTAACCCTTACACCAATACTGATAATCATTTGTCCATACTGCAAAAAGTTTTCACGCCCTGTATTTAAAAAATGTAAAAAAAATTGTATTCAAAATTGTGTAAGTTATCCTCAATAAAAGTTAGTCCTCGATGGAGTAATGCACTCTGTATACAACGATTTAGCGCATTGTAATAAATTCTAACGGAGTATTTATACTTGTTATGTATGTAACCATATGTAT
This sequence comes from Melolontha melolontha, assembly GCA_935421215.2. NCBI lineage: Eukaryota > Metazoa > Arthropoda > Insecta > Coleoptera > Scarabaeidae > Melolontha > Melolontha melolontha. Next base: position 109,378,116 of record OW285236.1, on the reverse strand, counting down.
ATACACACGAAAATACTAAAAAAAATATTTTATTTTCCCTTATCTTTCAAACTGTGTTTACCAATCTTGGTTGCCATTTGTTCAACAATTGTTTTTAATGCTTTTAAAACAAAATTTCAGAACATCCGCGATGCGGAAAAAAGCGCGTCAGAACTCATGAAAATAGAAAGTACCTACCCACATACACGATTTCCTGCAACAAACTAACGTACACAGTGTAAACGAGCGTTCAAAATTAAAACACTACGTGCAACGCGCGTTTTCACATATACAGTGCGGTTGAATCAAGAAAACTTTAAAGTGACATTCATTAACATAAGGGCTTCAAATGAAAGATAAATACAAAATATAAGTCTTCACTAAGAATCAATAAAAATATTTAATAACAAGAACAACAGAAATAGATTTTGTTGGTGGCCATTGTTGCAGGATGTGAGAAGCTGTGGGTGCTACGTAAGTTTGGGTAACCCAACTTTCACCAATTATTTTAATATTTATAATTGCTAATAGTAATATATATAACAAGACTCTGGACATCTCCATATTAATTATTATTGTTGTCACTATTATCATTATTACCGTAGATTTTTCTCGAATTTTCTCGGCCTATCACTGGGAAATATTCCATTCAACCCACATATCTATGAGTATGAACTCGACTGACTCGACTGGTTTTGCAGTATTAGTATACATCATAGAAGGGTATCTATTACAAATCCTACGATAATTTTACTTCTTCTGCACACAAAATACGTCTCCAGTTCAATATAGTATAAATAGACTATGCCAAATTTATAATACGTAGTTTACTTGTTCTAAGAATTGTCGTACTATGGATGTTGTATTTAATTTTACAGATTTTTGTATTTGCGAGTGAGTCTGAATAGGTAAATCATGTAATCTGTAAGTTCTAAATAAATGTCTCTGCAGTTATATATGTGATCGATATTATAAATGGTTTTTCTATTTTGCGTTCGTAATGAAATCATTATGAAAACCAAAACAGTATCGAAATGAGCTTCATTCCGATACGCTTTTTTTCAATTTTCAATGTTGGCGTTGTTCGAACATAGAAATAAATACCATTGCTGTCATTTTATTTTAAGCATTTAAGTACATTTCACAGAATAATATACGTAAAAAGAAAAATGCTACACAAACAACGTATATTTAATACAATTGACAACAAGATATATTAGTTTCTATGTTACTCATGTTTAAATTTTTAAATAAAATATCAAGTAATTAATGTTAACGAAAATTAACAAATAATATTTACCAGATAGCAATATTTAAATGTGAAAATGTCAAGTATCAATGTGCCCAACTGCATACTTTATATAACAATAAAACTCTGAATTTTCTGAATTAAATCATTTCAATTTATTAATGTAAAAAATGCAAAATTGAAAAAATAGTATAAAAAACTCGTTTCATAAGGCCTTTTGTCGCACTCGTTCTTTAGAAAACTCGTACCACAAAATAGTGCCTTAATAAACTTGTTTTAATATATGTACTATTATAACATGTGTTCAATTGAAAAGTCAATCTAGGTTACTTTGGAATTTTGATAGAATGAGACGCAAATATGTATATTAGTATGTGTTTGTTGTTCCGTAAACGTAAATCCAAATGACATTTGATAATGTCAATCACAAATATCAGTTAGTGCATAAAATAATCGTGCGTCGATCCTGGTTTAAATAAATTGCTTCTCAGTTTTAAAATGGCTTTCACTTTAGAACATAAAATTTTTTTAGTCCAGGCTTGTTTTCGAAGTGGTAATAAAATTGATGGTTTATGGGCTTATTCAGTTCAAGATTGTATGGTAGAATTTCAAGTTGAGTTTCCACATGTTGTAATAGATTATATACAATTTAAGAATACTTTGGATAGAACTTTAAAACTTTTTTCTGAAACTGGTAGTCTCTTAAGAAAATCAGGCAGCGGAGCAGTTAAGAAACGTACACCTCAAGTTGTTAATCGTGTTGAAGAAATAATGGAAAATGAACCACAAACATCTGTTCGACATTTGAGTCAACAAATAAACCTTTCTGTTGGTACAACTCACAAGTTATTAAAAAAAGATATGCAACTTTATCCATACCGTGTCACAGCAGTACAAGAATTGTTAGAAATTGATTACCCACGTAAACTACAGTTTTGTAATTGGTTTGTAAATATGAACAATAATGGAGAGCTTTCGCAAAGAGTCATCTTTACTGATGCAGCATAGTTTTATAAAACGGGATACCTAAATTCACAAAATACAAGAATTTGGAGTAGTGAAAATCCACATGTAATTAATGAAGAATCGCTACATCCAGAGAAAATTGGTGTTTGGGCAGCGATAAGCCAAAGGCGAATCATTGGACCAATATTTTTTCAGGGAACGTTAACTGCTCAAAGGTACCATACGGAAATTTAACAACCATTTGTCAATCAGTTGCATGATGATGAACTTCAAAATGCATATTTTCAACAAGACGGAGCACCTTGTCACTGTACTGCAGAATCTTTGATGAGCGTATAATTAGTCGAAATACTGAAATTGCCTGGCCTGCACGTTCATGCGATTTAACACCTTGCGACTTCTTTTTGTGGCCTTATCTGAAAAATAACATATTTCGAACACCTATATTGAATTTGAATGATATGCTACAGAGAATCGAACAGAAATGCATGGAAATTAATAACCATCCAGTAATGTTGCAGAATATCATCAGAAATTTTGAACGGAGGATTTTAAAGTGCATTGATCTTGAAGGACAACATTTTCAACATTTGTTATAGTTTTCACTAAATACCTATTATTTGTTATTTATTTGTATGTATGAAACTGTCAAAATATACGACTTCGTAGGTTAAGTAGTAAATTTTAATTTACGACATACTTCAAAATGTTCTCAGTAAATCACATGCTACTAGATTGACTTTTCAAATGAACATTTGTTAGTTAGCAGTTGCTTTATTTTACTTCCATATTCACGGTGGTCACGGAACTGCTATTTTTATGAGATATGTAACTTTATTTATTTTGTCTGTGAGTGTAAGATACTAGACGATTTACAGTAATTAATTGTCTTTATCTGTTACCATGAGGTTATTCCAATAAATTTTGTGTTGCATTTTCTATTACAGACGTAGTGTGTAGTTATGATAAGGCTATATAACATTTATATGTTTGTATTTTTGACAAACTGCAATCTGTTACAATTTTCCAAATATTATTATGTCTGTTAGTATACTCTATCATAGCTAGTAGTTTCTATCGACGTTAGATGACCAATTGTTTCGGAGAATAGGCTGCATTTTCTGCACTTATTGTACTATCCTTCATAATGTATTTGCTATAGTTTTTTGTGTTTATGAACTGGTCCTCGATTGCATTTGTAAACCCTTCAGTTTCCAGATAGATCTAACTTATTGCTTATTATTATTATTAAATGCTTTTCTAGTTTCATGGAATTATATATTTAGAAAATAAGAATACTTTATTGCAATTATTTATTAGCTTTAGTTGTAAAACGATTATATTAAAACAATCTTTTAGTTAAAATAGGAATGGATTTTTTACATATATAAATATATATATATATATATATATATATTAAAAATAATACTAGATTTTTATTGGTTTAGCGACCTTTTATTGAATTTTGATGTTGTTTACGACGTTTCGACTTTTATCAATTCAGTCTTTTTCAAGCATATTTTTTTGTTTGGTTTGGTTTTAACAAGGGTGCATTGTGTGTATCACATGTGTTAGACATCCGGGACCAATTTTCTTAACGGTCAGTTCACTTATTATATCCGCACTTGCAAGATCGTTCGTTAAGAAAATTGGTTCCGGATGTCTAACACATGTGATACACACAATGCACCCTTGTTAAAACCAAACCAAACAAAAAAATATGCTTGAAAAAGACTGAATTGATAAAAGTCGAAACGTCGTAAACAACATCAAAATTCAATAAAAGGTCGCTAAAACCAATAAAAATCTAGTATTATTTTTAATATTAAGACACGGCCAATAAAAGAAAAAAGAAAAACAAAATTCTTTAAACACTAATATATATATATATATATATATATATTTCGTCGAATGTTTTCGCGGTCGTTTGCTGAAGCGTTGTTCTTCGGGATATTTCGCCGCGTTTGGATGATTTCGTCCTGAGAAGGATAAGGAAGAAAGTTGTCCTTCTCAGGACGAAATCATCCAAACGCGGCGAAATATCCCGAAGAACAACGCTTCATATATATATATATATATATATATATATATATATATATATATATATATATGTGTTCAATGTTATTATTTCACATCCTACCTAAGACAAGGAAAATTAAACAAACATATAAGATACCACCTATCAATTTGACTATCTTGCCATATATAAAATTAATTACTCGAAGCAACAAAATCACTATTTAGGTAACGGCTATTATTATACTCGTATATGATTAAACAGCTATCATTTTTAAGTCTTTAAATTAGTCGTAATGTTGGTTATTTTATGAATAGCAGCCTTTAAATGAAATTAAATAAACTTTAAATGCAGATGAATGATTAATTGTTTGAGCTTTTACGTATAAGCTGTTGTCATCCTTGATACCCGAACGACAGTAGTTCAGTTTTCATGTTCATATTTGTGCACCGATAAGTTGAAACAACAAGATAAATGTAGTTGCTTACATTCATTAACACAAATTACGTCAAAAATATTCATTTTCGTATTCTAAGAGAAGCAATATTTACTTCTCGCAAGTATATTCCTTGTTATTGGTAAAAGATTCAGCCCAAATTTATATAATTGCTAATGATATGTTATATCGTAATGTAATTTTATATTTTTAATACAGTTTAATACCTGAAAGCGTTCAACGCAAAAAGTTCTTCTTTTAGTAAATAATTAGACTACGAGTAATAGACGGGCACAAGGGCTGTATTAATATAACCATCTTGTTTTAATGCGGACATCGAAAGAGGACAAAATCATTTACGCTAGTTTGCTAGACAAGGATCCAGAAGGAAAAACATTTTGTTCGTATGATAAATATAATAATAGACAACAACAAATAGTGTTAGGTATATACTGTATTACTAAAATTTAATTGTGAATTTTAAACTAAAATTACTTTACATTTATACCGTCTGATTTTAAACATCTTAAAAAAAGGGATATATGTACATTCATTGAAACCCACCTTGTTTAATATTTATGTTTATTATTTTTTAGCAATATTATACAATAGTATTATTTTGTGTCGAATGTTTTGGAAATGTGTGACTTGTCAGGATGTTTGTAAGCATATTAAGGCGTGGTTAAATCATTGATGCGCCCTCGTATATATTCAAAATTTTTGAAATCAACTATATATATGTAAATGTTTAACGACTGACAATGATATTAGTCCAAGAATTATAATTCTGAATAGCCCGAAGTGATATCACTATTTATGTAGCTAATTAATATGTACTTTTTTAAACAAGTTCCAAGTTTTCGATCATATTTATTATCTTCAAGACCATATAAGAAGAAATTTACAAATAAACTTAAAAAATCTAGTAAAATTGACTATTATTTTTGAAACCACAATTTCTAAAGAAATTCAGATATATTAATGTTCGAACTACGTTTCGGTGTTCTACTCTGCGAACATTTATTCTTCTGTTTGTTTATCCTATGTACGATCGCCTGCAGTCTCTAAGAGAATTAGGAATCCATAGAGATCGTACCTAGATACGCGCTCCTGACGGGACACAACATCGACTTCAGCGGGAGAAAAACCATAATTTAATCCGAACATTGCCCGAAATCCGAAATTGTCCACAAGAATCGTGTGAGCTCGAGCCCTCTGACACGAGAAGCCGGTGCGTTACCACTAGGCTATCAATAAATTCCTGGGAAAATTCTTGTCTTCGCTTGTAAACGATGAAAATGTAACTAAATTTTTTTTTTTAATGATACGCTTACATGTAGGTTCTTTTTAAGAATACTCTGCTAGTATCAAAACAGAAATCCAGTTCATGCTGTAAGTATTATTCAGAAATGTTAACGTTTCTAAATTACTTGCCTCGCCGTTTTTAACACTTCCACACTTCCCGTTCTCTAAAAACTGCTGAAAACAGAGGCTAAATGTGCTGAAATCATCATACGAGATAGCTTCATCCGCATATTCCTAGAGAAATTCGACTAAGGTAAAGCATACCTCTGCCACAAATTTTCGCAAAAATATTGATTGGAGCGTTTAGAGGACCTTCAGGAAAGCAATTTACCCTAATAAAGTTTTAGGTGTTAAACTGTTTTAAGTTCAGTTAAGCTACAAAAGAATCAAATGCGTTCAAAATGTCCTTTTGGAAGTAAAAATTTTCCATAGCGTTTACTTACAAAATATACGCTTATTGAAGAGAATACACAGAAAATATAAACGAAAATGACATTTGTATAAGCGAAGGATACTATACAATGGCAAGACAATAGATGTTTTATGAGTATTTGGACGTCTGAAGTTAGTAGTCATTTCGAACATATTTTATTATATTGTAGCTTAATGATGCCTTTCCCACTACAAGTTTATTAGGATAAATTGCTTCTCTGAACGTTCTCTAAACGCCCCAATAATTATTTTTGCCAAAATCGGTGGCAGAAATATGCTTTACCTTAACCAGAAATTCTGATAAAATCTCTTACATTCACAGTTAATTTTCTGACATTTCCTAAATAAATTTCAACCATATATGGTTTTTGTTGTTTATTAAATACGAAAGCCATTACTTACTGACAATTTTTCACAAATACTTATTCTCAACTTGTCAATTTAATTTGTAAATGACAGTTAAAACAGTTTCAGTGCAGTAACAATAGTAGCTGTCCTGAAGATGTTCTTTGCAATAGTGGACGAAACGAGGGCTAGGTAAGAAACAGTCCCAAAGGCCCGTAATATCAGAAGCAATCGTGACAGTTGAAACAATCAGACGGTTTCTCTATAAACCTGAGTTTAACTCAGACACTACCGTTGTATTTTCTCGTTCATAGTCTACTCTGAAAATAAATATGATTCAGTCGTTACAACACATTTGTCTAAGAGAGCTACTACATAGTTTGGATCTAATAACTACTTTAACAGAAAATACACATATCTCTCGGAAATCCTACGCCATAGCAGCGTACTGTATTTTATTTTCCAACTTCCTTGCTCCATAGCCATTCTAGAATATAGGTTTTATACAGCCATTTGCATATTTTGGTCCCAAGATATTACTGGGCTGCCTTTCATTTTTTCTGTAAAACACCACACGCTGGAGATTTTTCTGTGTTTGACGAAATTGTACCAAAAGATATTATCCGATACCATTAATAACTGTCATTCTTTACCTGATTTCTTCATTCTACAAATCTCAGAAAACCTATATGAACTTAGAAGAAAGTCTATTTCAACAGCGTGAATGACATTCTTTTGTCTCGATGTTAATTATTAATATTCCCCAATCTATGTAAATATTAGTAGTATACTATTTAAGTAACTTATTGCTTCAGTATAACCAATATGTCAAGTAATTATTACTATTTTAGATATTTAATTTTGGCAATGCTTTTAATTTCTGAAAATGATATCGAAAACTGTTAAAACTGATTAAAATTTCTTGGTTGTAGATAAATGATACACATCTAAATGTTATAGTGGACCAATCCGGAGCGATATTGGTAAATATTTCATATAAAAGCCGAAAAACTCCAATAATTTATCAATTAATATATAGATATATATATAGATATATATAGTTCGTAAAGTATAAGTTTTCAGTTCAAGGCCAAATTCAAAGCATATGATTCAAATCAGTACTGCAGAGTCAAATAAAGTCAATATTCAATCGCGGAAATAACCGTTTGTCATCATAAAATATAAACGTTATGTTTTGCAATATTGTCAAAATTTTAGTATGTCACTTGCAATATAACCAAAGAAAGCATATACATAACCTACATGTCAAAATAATAATCATGAGTAAAGTAGGAACATGAATAGTTCAAAAGTATTGTTTCTTTTCTAGTATAAATATATTCATTCTATCCAAGAAAACTATGCGCAAATTATTACTTTAATATTCAAAAAAATTACCAGGCATCTAAGAAATAAATTCTGTAAAATAAAAAGGTAGGTTAGAAATGTCAAAGTGATAATCAAACAATTTCGTATTTATTGTCACTAATTGATATTACTATTTATTATCAGTATTGTTCTGAAAAGAACGGATTTTGTAATTTTTTATGACAAACTAAATATTCAAATTAGAAAAATGGTTAACCTAGAAGTCAGAATACCGGAAACAAAGTCAATAAACAACTGTATTCAAATAATTTTACAGCAAGCCGAATATCATAAGACTATCTCCTGGACAACTTATCCTTTTTATTTAATATAATATTTCAAAGACGTACGTCTTAACTTAAAATGACAAACGTGTGTAGTATTACAGCGCGTATTCATGTGTGTTAGAAAGAGATAAAGTACAATTTGCGGTTCCCACTTGGGCAGTACGAACTGAAAACTTATACTTTATGAACTATATATATATATATAAATTGATAAATTATTGGAGTTTTTCGGCTTTTATATGAAATATTTACCAATATCGCTCCGAATTGGTCCACTCTAGTTATAACTTAAAACTTAATATTCATAATACCAGTAGTGAAATATATTTTAATGTTAATTCCTAGACATGAGCGCCAGAGTTATTATAAATTTTGTGAATGCGTATTCAAACGTAAGGGCAAGTGTTTCCCATGTATTATGAGAGTATACGTCAGTGACACAATGGTGTATTCCTAATACTATTTGCAGCAACTTTTCAAATCACCAAATTTACATACACAATACATTATACATAAGTACAATTTTTTAAAATTATTAATTTTTTATAAACATTGGTATAAATAATAAACACATAGTAGCATAACATAATTTAATAAGCGCTGCTTGTATATGTATACATATATAATTATAAACAACAATTATAAAACTACAATAGGAGAACAATTTCTACTGCCAAGTTTCGACGCTACACTTCCCCCACCTCGTGGCGGATAGAGCATTAACGTTCCCGACTATTTTAAAATATCCATCGTTTCTATTCTAAGTGTACAGTAAAAAGTTTTTGTATTTTAATAAATATTATTTCTTTTGTCTCATTCAAAGTGTACTATTTCAATTTAATACAAGCGTTAATTTTTAAAAACAAAGAAAGAATCAAATCGAATAATAGTAAATATTCAGAAATAGTATGCGTGAAAATAATATATTTTATCTTGGTGTATATAAACAGCGTAGAAGCACGGCATAATTTTGAAACTCCAAGGCGCGCTAGAATATTTCCAGCTAACCTAACCTTTCTGTAAATGCAGGTGGGGCGATTATAGTCGACATGCGCCGAGGACGCCCGAAACACGCAGACCGGTCTTGAGCGTGGTTGAGTTGAAGTTTAGACCGTATATTGCTCCGTCGGATGATAGTTCATGCTGTATGTGATAGTGAATACTTCATGTGACATGTTGCACCACGCAACAATGACTACCCTTGGTCCCAATTAATCATGTGGTTTGAATCTCAGGTGAGTTTCCATTCATATTATTTCAAATAAACTATTTGTTCAGCTAAAAATACCCTAGTTCAATATCTCAACGTTTTCATCGTCGCTAGCGTACAAATAAAGGAGAAACGCTTTTCTGAAACGGCCGAAAAGTTCTTACTTATCTTATATAAAAATGTGCATGTTTAAGATAGACTTTTGCATTTTGTACTGTGTATTCACGTTAAATTCGCATGAAAAGGTTTTCAATGGTAGAGAGTCCTATCGAACGAGTTTTTTCAACGAGCGTCACACAAAATTATTTCAATTTTCAGTCAGAAATGTTTACTTTTGCGTTACACGTGACAACTGTCAAACTCGATCTAGTTACCTATGGTATCTCCGCATGTGTTTTGTTTTGAAACGGCGGGATCGCAGTGCATTGAAATGGTTTTATGCACAATGGACCAGTGGAGTAGTGTTGAATGTCGCCGCGGATGCTTTCTGCGCAATGCGCACACCATTTATTTGGGCGATTGGACATTTGTCTTGTAGTCCAAGACGGAAAAGTGGTAGGGGCAGGCGCCACTCAGACAGTTTACTGTTTACGACGTTGCCCATGATTTTTCGCAATTAGTAGGTATAGATTATTTGTCGGAAAATTCGGTTAAATAATTTTTCTATATTAACAAACATATACAATTTGAATTTTCTCATACTCTAATTGACTAGTGCACGTATTTACTCAAGATTACAACTTATCTTTTATTAAGTGTGTGATAAGATTACACGATTTATTGGCAACTTTTATTTTCTTCTATTACACGGAATTTTGAGGTTATAAATTCGCTTTTATATGCGTATTAAAAAATTTGTTTTTGTTTATAATTTTTCAATTAATATTTTCAATTTAAACTAGAAATAAACAGATTATTTAAACCCGTATTACTTTATTTAAACAGTTTTATATACAACATTGTATACAATATCAAAGTGAAACACCACAAAAACTAGCGGAATTCTTAAGTTACAATAAAAGCGCGCACTAAGCATGGCCTGCTTTCTACTCAGATAGAACTAATACCGTTTTGTTAGCTACATGTACGCTCTCCAGCAAATAACCTAAAAAGTTTCCAATGTTTTGCATTAATATTTTCTGTTTGATTTTACAAAATATCACTGGTTTTTGAGTTTGTTAAAAATTTTACGTTTAAACAATATTTTTTTTAGTAATACCACGTTAGATATTTTATTTAAAAATATTTCTTTGTTTTGAACTGCCTATAAATGTTTATTATTTCACGTTCAAAACATTAGTTTATATACATAATTAAAATATTTTTTAAACAAAGTTTAAGAAAATTATGTTTGCTTTATATTTACATATTAACAATGTGCTTTTTGAAAAGTAGTTGCCAGTACAGAATGAATATAAATTCTTGTGTTCAACCGATGTAATCTTCATTTGTATAATTTAATTGAAAATTGTATTGATTGTTTATGTGACTTTTGAACAGTAGGTTCTAAATATTACGGCTTGGTGTCGTTACTATGGATACGGTGGGCGTAACTAGTGTTATTCGTATTAGAATGACAGAACTTCATTCAATAACCTGTAACGTGCAACAAATATTTTTCCGCATAAATATATTTAACTCAATTTAACTTCGAGTAAAATTTGTCTGCGCTCGGGAACCCCCAACTTTGCTTCATTAATATTATTCATATGTTTAAATTATTATATATTCTAACAATAATAATTCTGTACGTTAAACAGCTACAACAAAATTGCTTTTAGAGCGAGTATTTGTACGTTGGCAGCAGTGTGACTTTCTCTGCAGTTATTTTCTAGGCTATTATACAGGGTGAGTCAGCGATGTGTGACTTGACTCACTTTGTCGAAAGGCGTTTGAAAATACGCTACGTGATTCACAATAACTTTAAGTTTTTGTTGCGTATGCACGATGGATTTTACGGAAAATCCTAAATGGTTACGTCATTATTACTGATTGGTTTTAGATTTTTGATAGCAAATTTGATAAAATGCGAATTTTTGTTTGTACGTAATAATATTACATTATTAAAATGTAATTTCTTCAGACATTTGAAAATTCGATTAAAATTAAATTAAAATAATTTAGTTGGAGCTTTATTACATTTTATTAGGGAAATTATATAGGTATATCTATGTATATACATATTTAACTTAAAATAATTAAATGTTTTAAGTTTTAATTTAAAAATTTTCATTTAACTATAAAAAATATTAAATCAAAGATTTTGATGTTCACATAGCTCAATTCTTATGTACTATCGTAGACCAAAAAAGGACTTAAATCTTATAAAGCAATTATTAAATTTGATGTATTTAATTCTTACTTACTTTAAATTATTTGACATTTGTAAAAATTTAAATTCCTCACACTTCTAACATTGATAAAAGTTATGTACCTATTTAATATTTTTAAAAAAAATTAAAAAGTGATGAAGTAGATAGAAGCCCTGGTTTTGAAAGACGAAGAATTTTGACTCAGGATTATTAGTACAAGCTCTAAGAGTAAATTTCTGTGCTACAGTTGTTAAAGCTATACATCGAGACATCAAAAATTATCTTGGTCAACGGTGGTCATGGAGTGAAAAACATCTGTTTTAATTTATATCATCCTTTTGAGAAAATTCTGACAAAATGTTCAGGTTAAGTGTCATACTGACATTAAGATTAATATATTGACAAATTTTAACGTCAGCATAATACTTAACCTGAAAATTTTATAAAAGGATGATATAAATTAAGACTTTTTCACTCCATGGCCACCGTTGACCAAGATCATTTTTGATAACTTGGTATAACAGGTTTCAAGAGAATAAAATTATGTTCTTGGGATTGGTCCAGCCACAGATCCAACCTGAAAATGTATGGGGTTGGCTGATAAAAATAATTAGAAACAGAAACGTTAGGCCCCAAAATGTTGAATAATTAATAAACGTTATACAGAATATGAGAATGATTTGACGGAAGATAAAATACTTTTAAGAAGAGACTATTTAAATTTTTTACTATCTTCTGAAGATTAGTTTGACATATACGGTTACGATACAGAAGATATGTTTAGTGAACGTTGTAAAATGGATAAAACTTTATTCGCGACGCAGTTCAGTAGGGACTTGTTTTTTAAGAAGATGAACATAACTGAGATTTTGGCGGATATGCAGCAAACATTGTACAACGATGCTACTTCGAAGGCCACGATTTGTCGCTGGGTTGCTCGCTCTAAACTTGGCAACATGGTCCTCGATGATAATGAACGTTCTGGGCCACCAAAACGCGTTACCAGTCTAGAAATAGTTGAGAAAGTTCATGATGTTGACTGTGTGCATATCTACTGAACGTGTACGCCACATTTTGCATGTAGAATTAAACATAAAAGCGCACGAATTTCCAACAATTCGACAATTTTAAGCTCTTAAACATCGATTCAGTTAAGTTTTTGCGTCGTTTACTAAGGATCGATGAAACAGTACTCCGTTACTGTGTGCCAGAATCGAAACCGCAATCTCAACAGAGGAGGCATCCTGACAGTCCTCCGCCAAAGAAGGCCAAAAGCTTTCCTTCAACTGAAAAGGTAATAACAAGGATATTTTGGAATTCAAAGGACATACCTCTTATCGATTATCTTGCAAAGGGTCAAACTATCAACGGGACATATTACGCTGCCCTTCTATACAAAGTGAAAGTTACCATTGCCGAAAAGACCTGCAAAAGTGCTATTCCATCATGGCAATGTACCGCTACATACCAGTCGCTTTGCTCGGAAAAATTTAAATGAATTACGATTCCAGATTGTGCCCAAAACACTTTATTCGTAAGCTAGCCCTGTCAGACTTATTTTCAAAACTCCAGCTGTTTCTCGCCTGAAGAAAATTCAAGACAGACGAGGAAATTATTGCAGTAGTAAAACAGACGACCTTGTTCCTGATATCATAAAAGTATAATGGCACTCCAATACCGCTAGTGCAAATGTATTAATATTACAACTTTTGTCAAATTATTCGTAGATTCTTCTCGAAGATTACCATTCAGTATTATGTACAATATAATTGATATTCGTAATAGAGACAGGGTCTTAATCGAATTTTAATAATTTGTCTTATTTGAAATTATGTACCAGAATTAAATTTTAGAAGTACATATACATATATCATTTTATTTAATTTATGGGTATTATCACAAAGTTGATTTTAATCATTATAATAATTCGTAACCAATTTATTAGAATCATGAACGGCTTCTACTAGGTATTAACCTAGAATATCAAAGCAAATTTTAACGGCAGGCATAACCTCACAAAAAATGACTTACGGGGTGGGTTGGAAACTATGTGGCCTAACAAAAAATATTTTATTTTTCAGTATAGTCTCCTACTCGCTTAACACACTTAATCAAACGATATTCCAAATTAGTAATGTCTTCATTGAAGATCAATGTACCCAAGTCCTGGAAATAGTTATTTACAGCAGCGATTAACTCGGAATTAGACGATAATCTCTTACCGCCGAGCCATTTCTTCAGGTTTGGAAAGAGATGACAAACGCTGGGAGCCAAATCTGGGGAATAGGGTGAATGGGTCACTAATTCAAATCCCAATTTATGAATTTTTGCCATTGCAATCGCAGGCTTGTGGGCAGGTGCGTTATCCTGGTGGAAAAGCACTTTCTTCTTTGCCAAACGAGGCCGTTTCTCTTTGATTTTGTCGCTTAGTTGTTGTAACAAATTGGCATAATACTTCGCATTTATTGTTTTCCCCTTTTCTAAGTAGTCGACTAAGATAATTCCATGAGAATCCTAAAAAAATAGTTGCCATAATCTTTTCTTCTGACAAAACCGTTTTTGAATTCTTTGGTGGCAGAGAACTTTTTTTGTCCATTGTCTGGATTGTTCTTTGGTTTCGGGGGGTGTAATGATGGGCCAAGGTTTGATCGACGGTAATGAAATGGCGTACAGAGTCCTTCTGATTGCGGCAAACACGTGCCAAAAGGTCGCGAGAAACACTCAATCGATTCAGCTTTTGATCATCCGGTGTGAGTAATCGGCACCCAACGGGCCAAATATTTGATTCATTTCCAATTCTTCAGTTAAAATTCTGTGCACACTGTCATTTGAGATACCTACAATGTCTGCCAGCTCGCGCACTTTTACTCGACGGTCATTCAAGATGATACAGTGGACTGTTTCAATCATATCCGGAACAGTAACAGTTTTTGGATGTCCACTACAGAGTTCATCATTTGTGCTCATGCGACCACGCTTAAATTCGGCAACACAGTGTTTAACAATTAAAATCGAAGGAGCAGATTCTAATAGTGTTGAATCTAGCTCTGCTTTGATTTCGGTTGGTGTTAAGCCTTTCAAATGAAGGTTCTTTATCACTGCTCTCAACTCAGTTTTTTTCCAATATCAAACACAGACTAATTGATAGATCGCTCTGTACTGTCATATTTAACCTATTAAAGGATGATTCTAGAGAATGGTAAAGAATATTCCTGCGAATTCGCGCCATCTCTGTATTAGGCCACGTAGTTTCCGAACAATCCCCGTACGCTATTATTTTTTTTGTCTGCAACAGTATATACGTTCCTATTATTAATTTGTATAAAAAGAAATGTTTTAAATGCACCTGTATATATGTCTGAAAATATATTAAATTTAATGTATTGGCTAATCAGATGTTGCTGTTTCTATGTATTTCACAGGATCAAGTTTTGTGGCGAAAATTTGACTAACAAACGTATTTTTTTGCTTTTAAATTGCAATTGCAGCTCATTTTATTAAAAAATATATTTATGTTCATGTAGATTGTATATGTCTTCTAAATCCCCACAAATTAGATAGTGATATTAAGAAATGTTCTTAATATCACGAACACGTTTTGATTATTATTGTAAGAATGCTTAAATCTCTATCAAGATCGTCTTAATTTAAACTTGATATTTATCAATGTTCGTTTTGTTTTGTTTACGGTAGCATGAAATGTACACATAAATCACTTACGTTTTCAATAATACAACAATGAAATGAGTGCTTTAATATATGTAATAGTAGTAAAATATAGTAATCGCGTAGTATATGTATACGTAAAAATGATAAACAATCCCATTCATAATTGTATAAGCATACAATTTTTGTTAGACGTGGGAGACGGATAGGCTGACTAGTAAGTGGCATTTATTATCTAAAAGTAAACACCAATACTGTTGCTCTCGTGTAAACAAAACAGCAAGGGATTCCCTGCGTGCATCGTTGACATTGAAATTGCCGAATATTTTTTTCCGGTATCTGAAATTGCGTAACACAGAGAGAGAAGTTGTCTACTACTACGCTATAAATTAAATATGGAGCAGTTAATAATAACACAGTTGGCCTGGTCTGTCGACAGATTGTAAACAATCGCTGTCGGACCGAACGACGTCGATGAAGTAAACTATTATCACGCATACAATGCCGGCAATAACAATTGGCATAATGGACGTTGTCAAAATATAACAAATTACGTTTATTAATCATATGCTAATCGAATTCGAAGATTTTTATTATTTTTAGAATCCATACTAATATTATACGTTTTTATTATACAAACGGGTATTTATGTTTATCTTTCAAAACGTATTCAAGATATATTTAGCATTATTTAAATAAACATAAATATAAACAAAATTAGTTTGTTCAAACAGAAACCCGACAAAAAGAAAGTGTGTGTGCGCTAATAATTATATGATACTTCTTTAATTTAGACACTATTGTCAAATTGCTATTGAAAGATACGGGGGTGGCACTACTAGGAACAAACGTTATTTTTAAATTAAAATGACAAATAAAATACAACTGTCATTGTATGTATTGTGTTTGTTTGTTGACACTTCAAAAATATTTCACAAAGTTTCCATTATTGAAAGCTTTCCCCTAAAACTAGAAAATGATCATACTCTGTAGCTATGTATAAAAGAATTTCGGACAGTTTCTAAATTTTGCAGTACCGTATTTCAGTTCGCGGTAAATGATTCAACAATCTGTTGAGAAATTTCATAAAACTCATTATATATCGAAAATGGAACTCAAAATTTTTTTTTCTATTTTGCGTTCGTAATGAACTCATTATGAAACCCAAAACAGTATCGAAATGAGCTTCATTTCGACACGCTTTTTTTCATTTTTCAATGTTGGCGTTGTTCGAATACAGAAATAAATATCATTGCTGTCATTTGATTTTAAGAATTTATGTACATTTGACAGATATGATATATATCCGTATTTTATACAAACAACGTATATTGTATACAATTGTCAACAACATATATATGTTTCTATGTCACTCATGTTTATATTTTTAAATGAAATATCAAGTAATGTTAACGAAAATTAATAAATAATATGTAATATAATATACTTCGCGGATAGCAAGATTTAAATTTGAAAATGTCAAGTATCAATGTGACCAACTGCATGCTTTATATAAAAATTAAACTCTGAACTTTCAAATTAAATAATTCCAATTTAAGCAATTTATTAATGTAAAAAACGCAAAATAGAAAAAAAAAAATAAAAAACTCGTTTCATAAGGCCTTTTGCCGCACTCGCTCTTTAGAAAACTCGCCGCAAGCGGCTCGTTTTCTAAACTGATCTCGTGTGGCAAAATGGTGCCTTATGAAACTCGTTTTTTAATATACTATTTTCTATTTTGCGTTCGTAATGAACTTATTATGAAACCCAAAACACTATCGAAATGGGTTTCATTTCGAAAGGTTTTCTTTATGTTTCAATGTTGGCGTTATTCGAACACAGAAATAAATATATTATTGCTGTCATTTGATTTTAAGAATTTAAGTACATTTGTTTAATGTCTATTACTGCTTCTGGGATTCCGGCCTGGAACTGCGTTCTTGGCATTGCTTTCTTGTTGGCCGACGTTTCGTCTAGTGTTGCAAGGGGCATCATCAGAAGGAAGAAGTGCGCGGTTCCAGCTCGAAATCCCAGAAGCAAGCAACATTCTACCACGTATGGTAAGATTAGGTAGTAAAGAATAAATTAAAACACAACAGTAAATGGTATAAGTTTGGTGGTTAATGTCAATAATGAAATAGTTTCAAAACACAGTTTCCAGTTCATACTACAATCCTACCTATTAACATACTCCATTTACATAAAATGAGGTAAACAGAACCATGATACGTAATTCCCTCTTGGTAAATAAATGTTTTAACCCATTTCTTAAATAGTTTACAAGGCGTATGTGTACTTTTCTTTTAAGCAAATGAGGAATATGAAGTTTCGAAGCGTAATAGGTACTCCAAAAATAGTTACAGATCTTTCACGTTAACGGACAAGTCAAGTGATAAACAGTTACATAACAGAGTTGATAAATCTACATTGCTTTGAGTCAGCTGTTGTTAGGGCACAATCTATGAGGTTAGGTTTATGGAACTTATAAATATGAATATGAAACTGGATGTAAGCAACTAATTCGAATGACATTTGACAGATCCAAGCTGGCAGCCATGCCCAGTTCTGGTAACCTAATACATATATTCACTGAATCGAGAGAATTACTAGGATTATTAGGTATTATTATAATTTAAATGTTATTTGGCCCGAAGTAACTGTTTATCACCTCACTCGTCTGTGAACATGAAAGACCTATAACAGAGGTGGCGATAGGGTTTTAATTTGAGTGTTTCTGGAATCTTATTCTACTATTGCTTTACGAAATAGTTAAACATTTGCTTAAGAACTAATTATTGTAATAACAGCATTCCGAAATATTAAAATTGTTTCAGATTTAATCTAAATTTTATACTTTGAGCGAATTAGCAAGTTGTATATATCTATCTACTTTACAATTAAGCTAGTTTTCAAATAAATACTTAAAATATTAATACATATACAATTCAAAAATAGATAATCAGTTTGTACACTTGATTTCTAATAGAAAATGCCATTATTAGATAGATGAGACTTAGATACATTATTTCTTTCTTCTCAACGTAACTAATGTACCTATACAACAACCTTAATGACAGCTTATTTATTCCGCATAGAATATATTTTCTGTGCAATAAAGAAATTAAATTCAGATTAGGTTAATACTTAAACTGCTACCGAAGAATGGATATTTATATACTCTGTTTCAAGTTATAGTGCGAACGGCAAGCTTCCACAGTTGCTTTAACACGACAAGTGGTATGCAATAAAAGTAATCGATACGAGAAACCCGCTGCAGGCCCGTATTATCAATATTTGATTATAAATAGTAAATGTATACGTGTATTATAATATGAATGTACAGTGTATCAAGATATATGCCATTGTCTTGTAAGTAAAAATTACATTCTATTTATTGCCCCGTAATTACTGCAGCATGAGGTATAACTCTAACAGAAAGAGAGACATTAGTGTACCAGGATCCATACTAGTTTAAATTTGTATGTATTAAAAAGTCATTAAGTAATAGCTTCAATTAATAAAATTCTAATGCAGAGTGTACCTGCACATAATAAAATTGCAGGAATATTTTTGAACTGATTAGTGAATATCAAATTATATATTCAATATATCCCTATTTTAGTAGTCTTAAATTTTATAAAATAGTGGTAATATGTATGTTGGAATACGGTTCATTATGTGGTTATCTGTATGTCAAAACTATTCGCCGCTTATATAGTCGACGGTATAAATTCGGATACACTCCATAGTATAGATATATTTCAAATGATAAGAAATGCCTTTTCAATAATGATTTTATTGCGGTCTATTTATAAAGCGATTATGAACTGCCGTGTACTAAATAGATAAACCATAACGGAAAATACTAGGGGCTATAAGGGCTCCTGGAACAATTTACAAAATTGTCAAACATAGCATTCAAACAAAGAAAAAAAGGGAAGCGATAAAGGATCCTCAAGGAAAATTTCAATGTGACAAGTCGATATTATTCGCCAATCAATGTATAACATGTATAGACAAAATTAAGTTCCTATAATAAAAATTTATACTTATAGGTTTGTTCTAGCACAGAATCTCTGATAGTTTGATGTACATACTTTTGTAGTTCGCATGTGCAAGCAAATGATTAATTTGATATTAGTTTGCAATTGCGTATGCTAGAACAAGCGAGACATTCTGCGCGACATCTGCCCCAAAATGTGTGATACTAAATAGCAAAAGTATATAGTTCCCATTCCCGATTATTAGGTATTCTGGCGTCATAACTAATTATATATGGTTTGGTTATAAATATTATTATCATATTTTTTTTTTAATTCGTAATTAATCGAAACCACTATTCCCGTTCAAAAGAAAGTGATATCGTTTACGTTAATACACTCGAATTGACCTATAATACACCTCACCTGTTACAGCGTTATGCGCATGTTCCAAATTTCAAATTTTAATTAAAAAAAAAATCCAGGAATTGTTTGAATGATCCACAATCAATCCGTAACTACAATTTTCGCCTACTAGAACAGCTTGCTATTAGCAAGAAATTAGTAATTTCACTTGCCAGAACACAATATTAGTATTACGCATGCGCTATACAATACCTAATAGTTTCTTACTGCTGCTAGAACAAACTTTATACTTCTCTGGTTTTTTGTCCATATTATAAGCACTGTTTGCGTTTCTCTAGACCCTCACCGCAGGGTGCCTAATTAAAGTATTTACACATCAGTTGCCGTTCGCACTTGAACTTGAAACAGAGTATATACACTTAATTTTTGTTATTAAGCTATACTACATACTAAAATTAAGTAAAATTAAACAATAAATTGTTTCATAATTTAATTTTTCAAATATAATGAGTCCTAGGTGTATGACTGAACATAATATCAAATGAATTGTTTTCTAATAATTTCTACATACTGTAATTATTTATTGAAAATAGCGTATTAAATACCCCACATCTTCTGCAATGTATTCTTCTAAGCAGCGTGTGAAATCCACAAAAAAACTAATACACAATTGAACAGTGAAACTGAGTGTTATTTCCTACCGAACTTATAATTTTAAGTCGGGGTATGTTTATATATACTCTGCTTTTCAAAAATTCCTATAAAAGGAAATCAGGCATCGTTAGATCGGGTGTCCAAACTGGCTAATTTCCATTGTGCCTGATGAGTAAAGTTGCATATTTCGTCCGTACAACAGAATCGGACTAGGTGTCTCGTTTACGGCTTTGGACTAATTCAAACATGCGAAGAAAAAATGTAATACTAAACCTCTATTTATGCGTTATATACTTTATAAATAGAGATTATATTTATATAATAAATACGAGAGAATGAAACCAATAATTAAAGTTTCTCTGTGGCTTATAGTACAAAAGCGTTTCAAACATATATCCATAGCGAACTAATATCACTGTAGCGGCTTGAAAAAATGCTTCAATTGTTCCTTATGTTGATATAGAACACCATACAGTCACTTTTGGTGAATGTAATGATCTTCCTTAGGTTCTCAGTTGACCAAAAACGACAATTTTGTTTATTAATAAACTCATTTAGGTAGATATGAGTCGTATCGCTTAAATAAAAACGATTTGAAATGTCTAGTTGAACACCTCGTAAACTCTACAAACTTCAACTCAATTTGCTTTATCGATTAGTCTTAGTTCTTAGATGACGATAATTTTGTATGGATGAATCTTCATTTGCTACAATATTCTATGAACACTTGACTTTGACATGTTTAGAATAGCTTCATATTGTCGGATTGATCCTTTCAGACTTTAGAGAGTTCGAATTTCTTACGGGCAATTGATTTTCAAGGTTATTTGCTTTTCTTTATCCTTCTGTCTGCTCCTATTACAAATATTACCATTTATATGCCATTTCTTAATAAGTTAATAGTATTCCGTAAAGGAACAATGTGAACTTTAAATTCAAACGAAAGAGCACCTTGAGTTGAAATCACAGGATTGGTTCAATTATTAATTTCTGAATTAACAACTTCAAATATACAAGTTTCCAAATATTGCTTTTGAAGTCATATAAATAATTTAAGTTTTCCCAGTGTCTAAATTACTAGTTTAAATAGCAAAATAAAATCATCGATACCTACCTGATATTTGGTGGAAACAAAGATAGATACGAAGTTATACAGTCATTTTTTATTTCATAATATACAAAACTTTCCTCATTAGAGACGGTCATGGTTTTTGATAATCGTTGGTGGCAGTGCACGTAATCTGTCACAAACGTATAATTTTGAATGAGCATGGTTATCTCTAATAAGGAGGTAGATATGGTAGATTCAATTAGTTGGCGATTTAAAGTCTGTTTTTACTTAAAAATGCCAGCATGCTGACAGTTCCGTATCTAGATCCCTGACTGGCTGTCCGAGTAGGTTTTCGTGGTTTTCCTTCTCGTTTAAGGCAAATGCCGACAGCTTAACATCTTAAGCCGCTCCACGGCATAGACATAATAATAACTCATACCTTGCCATTCCCCCGTTTTTGTTGTCTTACTGTTTAGAGAATGCCAAGGCATGATTTATTATTATTGAACTTGAATGTATCATTGAATATTTTATCCATGACAACTACAGATATATTGTATGACATTAATAGACTGTCATTTATATTTCAAATTTCTTTGAAAAAGGCATCATATGCCGAAACATGTAAGATTGTTCTAAATATATAGATTTTTAAATAAGCCAGACCTTAAATCGCCAACTAATTTAATCTACCATAACATACTAAGGTCAAGAAATAATTATCTATATATATATATATATATATATATATATATATATATATATATATATATATATATATATATGTATATACAGTGTACTCTCTCTTAAGGGGACAGACATGGGACTGAAAAATTTGTCCGCTTATGAGAAAAGTACAAAAAGAGTAAATAATAATTTGTAATATATTTATCTTTAAACAATTTTATTTCCCAAACAAGAACATATAAATATTAGATAATGTAAACAGAATTTTCATTAACATTTTTGCGAGAACTAAAAAAAAAACAAAATTTGTTATGCAAGGTACGTAGGTACATATTCAAATAGATTTAAAAAAGTCAGAAATTTTAGCTTGGCGCGTTTTTCCTTTAATTTCATTTTCTTTGAGATGTATTTGAAGATCAGTAAGCAATTGAACACCTTTAAGGTCGCTGTGATACAAAGAAAGCCATTAGTTTTCTTATAGCTAAATAAGCCTCTTTATAGGAAGTTAACTTGTCTTCAATTTGACTTTCTAGCTCATCTTCAGACGAGTTGGCGAGCGTTTCTTGGGAAGCAATTAACATTTCAGTATTAATGTTTTCCACATCTTCATCATTAATGAAGACTTCATTATCTAAATTAATATAGTCTTCGACGTCAATTTGGATTTGGCTCTGAACTTGATTAATAATATTGGAGAACTGAGCAAGTGCTGATAGTGGAAGCTCATCTTCTGCGGTCCAACCGCTATCGTCATTTAGGATATCTGCTTTCTCAAAACCAGCTTTCCTGAAACAATGTTTTATTGTCTGGGGACCCACTTGCTCTCACGCTTTGTGTATGAAATAAACGACATCTAACAAATTTATTGATTTTGATAAAACCAAAGCAGAATTTGCGTCTTCCATCTGCAGCAAAATATTTTTTAAAAATAACTATTTGTACAAAAACTTAAAGTTTTTTATAACGCCTTGATCCAGGGGCTGACAAAATGCTGTTGTGTTTGCTGGAAGAAAAATAACTAATTCTACTGTTGAATTTCGGTTCGATACTTATCATATCTCGTTTCTCTTCGTTAGTGTATGACATTTTTGTATTATTAATGAACAATAAATGAAATGTTTGACAGATTGAAATTCCATGACTACCTTACTTAATCTTATAATTTATTCTTTCAAATAAAACCTAATGTCAAAAACTTTAGTCAGCATGTGGTACATGGTTGAAATCAGAAAAAAAAACTCTTTCTGAAGATGTCTAAATCCAATATGGCGTCTATAAGAAATTAGATAGTTGATGATGGCCAGAAAGAAACGAAACGTCGTATAAAAATTTAGAGTACACCACTGGATAGAGGTTTAGAAATGGCCACAAGGATGTGTTTTTATATTTTCTCTACAAGGCCAAATGTCGGTGCTACAGGTAAAAGAAGAAAATGGGGTTTTCGCGTTTTATTTTTAAAATAACGAAGGTCACTTGTCACAGGTCTATTTTCTTTACGGATTTATAACAAACACAAAATTTAACAACTTTGCCAAATTTAAACATATACTCTATCTCCAATAATAAGCGAGATACCGATGGTGAGGGCCGAAAATGAATCAGCCTGTATATGTTGATAGTTTTATAGAATATTGTTTATTGATAAACATTAATGCCCAATGAGACGTTTACTAATTAAATAAAATAATACCTAATATTACGAGCATTACGAAACCCAAAAAACCCGCGAAATTAAAAATGCCCCATTGAGTAAGAGGTGTAATTATCTTATATATTGCAATATTAACGAGGAAATATTTACGTTACTAATGCCCATAATATTTATCTTTAAATTTACTTCGTTTGTTATTGAATTGACTTGTACTTTTCATATCCTCAATTAAAAACTGAACATAATATAATATGTAAAATCGAATTTAAAGAACGCATTATACCTTGCACATCTGCGACTAACGCATGTACTGTACATTGATTACAATACATATGACTTGATATGACAGTCGTATTTAAATGTCGAGATTCTATTTTTAGAGGAAATAGTATCTTAATATTGTAACACTATTACTAGAACTCGTTGTTATATGATGCATGTACACGCGAGTCTAAAAAAAAAGAAAAACAATGAAACGCGGCCAACTGGATAATAAAAACATAATAAATCGGCAAATCACCGCTCATCAATCACGAGAGATCAAACTCTCCTCGTCACTGACCTGTCCCAACTGACGGATGGATTGGATGGATGCGATGAATGAATGAAGGAGCAAGCAGGTAATGTCACACTTCCGATAATGAAGCGGCGATTGGGTCCACAACACGTGGTTCCCGCCCCTCTGTCTGTTTTTATTGCATTATTGGCTGCTCACGTGTGTACCACTAATCTAGTACTCCGTGCCGACAAGTGACAGTCGGCACGCGCCACAAAGCTTGCTTTGCAAACTGCAATTGTCATGTCTTTACTCCACGACGTTGTTGTGGATGGAGACGTCGGGGTTAAGTGTAAAACGTGATCCGAACTACAGAATGCCCAATGTTATGAATGAAATTCCAGTCCTCACTCTGTTGGTTGAGGAGGAATTTCGACTTCTTACACACATACACATACATATGTGTGTGTTTATATACATATAGTATGTATATATAACGATACAATCGATATTCAGATGAAGGCATGCACTATCGCACATATAGGAACATGCATTACATAACGTACGATCAAATTGTGTTTAGTTTATACTCCCTCTTTTTTTTTCGATAAATCAATTCGTTAAGCGTCGGATTCTCGAGTACGTGGAAATTGACCAATGCGTCTAATCATTCAAGAACGTTTGAATTTATTATTATTCTCCTTCAATTCGTGTTTCATTTGGGCCACGGTCATATTAAATGAACGGACCGGGCCGGCCGTTTCTCTACGCATTCTAATTTTCTATTTCGAACATTAAAAACTATTTCGTAGTCATTTACCGCTTATTTTGTCAAATATTTGTAATTTTATATTCAATCTACATCAAATATTATTTATTTTCCCCAAAATCATTCACTTAGTAAAGGAACAAATGACGCGGATCATGATAATATATAGGATCTTTCAAAAATAAATAAAACCCATAATTTACATTGATTTTCAAAAACTTTTAGTAGTAATTGTAGTATCAGTTGTGACACTTATACACGAAAAATAATATCTGACAAGTGACCACCTCTTGCTGCTTCATAGCTGTTCACTCTTTTGTTAAAATTTTATATTACATTTCGACCTAATCGAGGCTCTATTTCACCAATAACACGAATAATTTCATCCTTTAGTTCAGGAATCGATTATGGTTTGTTCTTATAGACCTGGCTTTTTACGTAAACCCAAAAAAAATAGTCCAACGGTGTTCGATCACATGATCTTTTGGTGGCTAATTAAGATCACCATTTCTTGAAACAATTCCTCCAGAAAACTTTTGGTCAGGTGGTGTAATTGGAGCATATTTTTTTCAAAATGCTGCTGGTAATGCGGTAACAGCGAATGGTGTTAGATATCGTGAGATGTTAACTGAATTTTTGTGACCTGAGCTGAATGATATTGATCTAGAGGATAGATTCAACAGGACGGTGCAACACCTCATTTTGCCAATGAAACAATTAACAATTAATAAAGTAATTGTTTCATTGGCAAAATGAGGTGTTGCACCGTCCTGTTGAATCTATCCTCTAGATCAATATCATTCAGCTCAGGTCACAAAAATTCAGTTAACATCTCACGATATCTAACACCATTCACTGTTACCGCATTACCAGCAGCATTTTGAAAAAAATATGCTCCAATTACACCACCTGACCATAATGCACACCAAACGTTGACTCGTTGAGGATGTAAAGGTCTTTCATGAATCACTCATGGGTTTTCCTCGCCCCAAATTCGACAATGTTGTTTGTTAACAAAACCGCCAATTTCAAAATGTTCTTCACCAGATTTTTTGTGAAAAATCATCTGGTTGTTCTTTAATCCAACTGACGAATGCACGACGTTTTGCACGGTCCAGTGGCTTTAGTTCCTGTGTTATGTGAACCTTATATACCTTTAATGGACATTTCAGGTGCTTCAGCAACATTTTCACGAATCAAATCAATATGCTCTTATGAACGACCACTACGACTGTATCTTTCTCTTTTTTTATTGATCTTCCGCCGAACCGGTCTCTTGAAATTTTCTAATAATTCGACGCATAGTTCTTTCAGATGGACGATCATGTAAACCGTAAAATTCACCTAATTTTCTAAAAACATTTTTCACAAAACGCTGATTTTCATAAAATAATTCAACAATTTGAACGCGTTGTTGTATCATGTAAGAAGGCATTTTTATAAATGTCATACCATTACACTTCGTAAATATCAAAATACCCAAATGAATTCAGTGCACCATCTATATTTTATTTATTTTTAAAATAAGGCGCTCAATTTGAAAGTGAAAATTATATTACATTTCGATAGTTGCTTATACCGTATGAACGCCGGGGAGTGATTGATCTACCACAATGTAGTAAGACGAAGACGAATAGCGAGTTTATGTGGTTAGGGTTGAGAGAGTATATTCAATCTGTTCTACTGTCTAACTGTACGGGCGTTCCATTTCTTTATCCAACACATTCTACATACGATCTAAGTACGAATCAAATAATCTCTCTCTAACACATTGAATATTCCTATCAGTCGCTCATTGTGTTCAAGCAAGGCGAATATACTTGCAGTTGGCCAGTCATTACTTATATATCCATCGATCGCACGACGTTGTGCACACGGTATACAGAGCATCATTAGGTTTTCGACGAGCTAATTTACAATCATTTACGTAGGTTTAAGAATCGAAAATTGCTTATGTTTTTCAGTTAAGAGAGATATTACGTATAAATTAATCTCATTTGGTCAAAGCATAATGATAAGATTCAAAACCGCTTCTAGATTTTATCTCGCCTTCTGTCATTTAATGGCAGTAAAGAAAAAAAACCAAAATTATCAAGAAATCTGCTTTGGCAGAAATATAACAATTTGCACATTCGAGAAGAGTCATTAAATGACTTTTCTATGTCACTGATTGCAATAGTGAAACGATTTCTTTTCATCTCCAAGTGCTGCTTAGGAAATAAGCAAGAATCACACAGAACTTAATCAGGTAAATACGGGGATGTAGAAATTAAAAAAGGTATTTTTGATAAAAAATCAGTAACATTTAATGAATGATGAAAGGGTACATTATCGTGCAACAATCACTAATTGCCTGGTTTTCGATATTCAAGGCGAACACAACAAATGAGGCCTACCAAACGCCTCAATGCGTGAAAATAATATCCAGCATTATACGTTCTACCACTTGGAATGTAAGCATTCTTTCTCGATAATCTCTGGAATCGTAAAAAGCAATGAGCATTGTGTTTGATGTTTTGTGCTTCTTCAGAGATTTTTTTTTTGGATTTCCTTCGTCTTGTGACCGCCATTATCTAAGCATTTTGGCGTTGAGTTTCTGGATCATCTCATCACCAGTTAATTATTCCTTTTTAAAAAACGTTCATTTCTTCGAGCTTCGAATGTCTTTACAATACCCAGATCAGTAAAATTTTTGGTCATCGAATGACGGATGACGTGAAGCTTTGAATTTAACTTTCCCAGACTAAGTTTTTCGCTTAAAATATGGTGTCCTATTATCTTAGGTATTGCAAGTTCCATTCCCGTGAATCTCACCTGAAGATGTTTCGATAATTTGACAATGCTTTGATAATTGTGTCTTCTCACATAGCTAAGCTATCTAATCCTCTTCTATTACTTAATGACAACACAATTATTGTTTGCTGTTCGATTTTTCAATCTTCTTATTCAGTCAATTGTAGTAGTTCAAGCTTCATAAACTGGAAAATGTCAACGAATTGTAAAAAAGAGTTACTCAAAGCACACCAATTTATGCTTTCACAGCAAAATCGAAAACATGAATAAGAACAAAGAGAATGTAATCATAAATCTTCAGCGAACGATACAACATTAATTAAAGAAAAGAAAATATTCCCGACTTTCAGTATTATAAAATGATCAATGATTATAGAAATAAGTTTATTTCGAAATATTGTAAACGATTTTACACGAGCTAATTGGCTGCATTAAAAATATTGTATTAAAAACGAATACTTGTCACATTAAGTATGTATTACCATAAATAATATTTAAAGCATGTAATCTTTACGGGCAAAGACAAGTTTAATATTTTCATAATTATCGTAAATACAATCAGTGAAAAAGCGGAAATTAAATGTCTTATTCACACATTAATGCATGGAAATCTACAACTATGATGTCTCTGCATGTTAATGGATAGTGTTTAAATACGGTGTTCATCGTTTGGTTTATGAACCAGTATGTACATATTTGCTTTATAGCTTCACTCAAGCTATTATACATAAAAATAAGTCTGTTAGTATTCTAGTGTGCTGAAAAGTTCTATTCGTAACAGACCTATTACCAACCCATAAATCTTCAAAGTCTATATAAGTCATCTAAAAATAATTAAAATAGAATGGTTCAACATTTTGGATATATATATATATGTATGTATATATATATATATATATATATATATATATATATATATATATAAGGTAAACTTAGTAAGTCGGCGATTAAAGGTCTGGTTCATTACTTTAAACTATATATATTTAAAACAACCCTACATGTTTCGGCAATGATGCCTTCGTCAAGGATATAAAAAATATAAAAATTTTATATTTTTTATTTATTTTATTTATTTTTTTTTTATGTATATATATATATATATATATGCATATATATATATATATATACATATATATATATATATATATATATATATATATACATATATATATATATATATATATATACACCCTTAGTTTTGTATAGCGACAAAGAAAAAAGGGTGACAGATACATATAAGTAACGCCTTCATACAAAAAATCGCGGCCCAATGTTCACGTAATAACGACAAAATGATTTTCCTTTATTAGAGTCCGGCGCTGTCCCAGTTAATATACAGGGATACACCTCTACAAACAACGCTGGAATTTACATTTAGAAAGAACGTAGTCTTTGCTGTGACTAGGTGCGTCCGTAATGGTATCCTTAATTACGCAGATGATTTACAAATCTTCATAGGATTGTCGACATATTCGACGTAAAGGCTAATATTGATATTCACAAAAAATACATCATATATGCGGCTGACTATATTGCATAAATGTTTTGGTTAACAAACATACACTATTCTTATGAATAGTCAAGTTATTGTTAACATTATCATCTAACAATAGACTAGGAATTTTTCGATTTTTTTGCAGATCAATAAACTTGAATTACAGCTGTATTCTCGTAAATATGGAATAAATAAACATATGGACCGACTTTAGTTAAATTTTGGCCCTAAAAATTTTTTATGAAAGAATTTTCTTTTTTGATATTTTCAATTATACATTTATACATATTCTTCAGATTCGCATAGCTTTGACGCTATTCCGCGCTAACCCTATATATATATTTAGACTTTATCTAAATAAAGATCTAGAAGACACTTGATGCACTAGCATAGTCACATTTCTTGAAATGTCTGAAAAAAAAGCAATCCAGAAAGACGTTCCAAAGAACACCAACTCCCTTCAAAATCAGTGATCAACAGATTCTATATAATTCGGTGGTGACATTAATAGTAACTATGCCGCCGAGAATATTCAAATACGATCAAGGCATTCAACAATCCTTATTATTTAGTATTATGCGCAACCATTACTGAATTAATTTTAACTCATACTTTTGCCAGTATTATGGATATATTTCAGTAAAATCTGTAATTTTTTTTGCTTCAGAAGAATTCGAAAGAAAATATTTAATGTTAATTAATTAACATGTATGAATTTTTCTGTTTATAATAATATTGCTTTTCTTCTAATGTGAGTTACCAAAAAAAAATAAAATTGAAAACTAATATTTAAGTAAAACCGTTACCGTTAAAACAGGAAAATTCATTTAACTAAAAAATTAATTTAAGTAATAAATTACATTAATCAAAACGGATAAAAAACACTTATAGAAGAAAATAAAAACATTGAAAAATGACTTAAGAGTGTAACCAGCATAAATAATTTAAATTCAAGAAGTTTTAGTACATTAATACAAAATTATACTGGTCCATAACGTAAAAGAAAACATTCAGCAAGATGTAATTTATCTACAAACAAGAGAATAAATAAAATTTAAACGATTGCAAATGCAACAAGTAGTTTCATTCTGAAAATTTCCATAAACCAGAGCTTTACGCATAAAAACTAGTTACATTATTGCGAGCAGGAATTTTTACCGTCTCACCTACGTTCTAGTTGGCATACCTGCATCGAACGCATTTTTCAGATAGTAATTAAAACAGTTAGTTCATTTTAAAGGTATTTCCTGTAACATAGAGATGTATATATGTATATCGTGATTCTTAAAAGGCAGATTCTTGAAAATTTAAAAAAAACTTCAATATTTAATCTTACTAAGAATAATCCTAGTCATATAATGGTAAAATAATTCTTAAATTTTATCGTTGTGAGGCTTTTAATACCGCAGAAAAGTTAGTAAGCAAAATGAGTGTTTTATGTGGCAACCTGCACAGTCCAGCTGCTGTCATGTGAACTGTGTGTAGGCCACGTGGTCTGACAGCGGTCTCCTTCTAAGTTGGCCGGCCACGTTTAGGCACTGTCGACCCGCCGCTAGACAAGCGACTATCAGCCTTACTGTAATAGCTTCTATTTCGTTCCAACTAGATTGGCTCCTGCACACATTGTGTGTTAAATATGTGCGTTATTTTTAGGTTATGATTCTACTACTCAGACACTGCGTTAGTTCGTAGTTTATGGACTTGTTTTTCTCGGCACTGATGCGGGTGTTCTAATTGTCGTATACTTAAAGCAATTGTATTCTATTAGAAAAATATTACTCTTTTTTTCAGAAAGTTAGTCTCATATTTACCTTAATACTTTTATTTATTCAAAGAAATGTTAACTATGTAATAACAACAATTTATAATGATTGAAATTAAGTATAAACCAAACAAAAGTAGATGTATCTTTTAAAACAACAGACGTATTATAAATCTCAATATTTACTTTTATCATTCACATAGAATATAGTTAATATTCTTATTTGTTTCAAATTTATTGGGAATATTTCCACTACAAAAGATATTTTCAAGTCTAGTATGACATTTGTATGTGCCTTAACTAGAAACTAACTTTTTGTTGTTTCACACGTACTTGATATATATGATCATGTTTCTTAATATTATAAAGGTTTTTGGCCGAAATCAAAAATGTATCAAAATTACAAATGGTAATTCCTAAAACATGTGCTGTTAAAAGTTCAATTATGAAATAACAGTTCCCCAAAAGGAGATTCCTCCAGTGAAAAAGGTCAAATGTCCAATTTTATGTCTAACTTGCGTACAAGATCCATTTTTTACAAATTTATTCTTATAAACATGTCTGGATGAGAATACCTTTTCTATTTACTAGACATACATGGATTTGAAGTTGATTAAAGGTTTGATAAGGTAATTAACCAGTTAAGTATCTGAACTAAATTGAATAAAATTTACTAATATGTTTCACAAACTGAAAAAGAAACCATTTTAATAATTTGTAAATATCTACATCTGAATTGAAACAATATTCGGGATCTTCTACTGTCAACGTTTCATTTGTACCTGTTTATGTCAAATATCTTCAGTACTCTTTCGTACATAAATTGGAACAATCTCCACATATAAAATAAGTTTTTAACATTTTCAGATTAGTGCATAATTATTTGGTTCGTGTAACATAAACATTAAGGAAAATACCTAATTCAACTATTTTTATATTCGTATAAGTTTAAAACTAGATTATTGAATAAATTATGGACTAAATCACTCAAACTCATATAGTCGTTAGCTATTTATATTTTTCCGTTGTTTTATCTATGGATAACAGTTTTTTTTTCATGAGAAAAACCATCACATCTCTTAGATTGAAAATACTAAATTAGTAACAACTGTTTTAGAATTACTGAATTTTTCATTCTCTTATTTTGTACTCATTAAAAAAATTTATATTATATATGGCCTGATTGGTCATCTAGGATTGCTAGAAATATTTTTGATGTCCAATATGTTTTTGACGTACCTACTATTAAAAACATTTTGTACGCCTTGGTTTAAGATATCAACTTAAATTTGGTCAGAACTTATGTGATTGACTTGATATTTAAAAATGGTTTAAAGTCAACTTTTGATAGTCCCGATTTTTGTATTTTTGATTTACTTTTAAAATTCAAAACTTCTAAATATTTGTTGAATTAATTAATTCGTGATGTACATAATATAGAAATAAATTATGCATAATCTAAAGGAATAAGGAGTATTTATTTTAAATATTTAAAAATAATTTATTCTGAAACGAAAATTTCCCTCAATATCCTTAACAAGTAACAAGAACTCCGTAGCAAGAAAGTTAGAATAGCGATTGTTATATACATTTATACATTACTACTACAACACGAAGTGAACCTACATCTGCGCAATGCGACAGTCGCTAAGGTTGAATATCGCTTGGCGTCCGCATAAAACAATTGTGAAATGAACGATTGTAGCCTCTACAGCTTTCCCCCTTGCCTGGGCCTCTCGTTTCAACGATAAGAGAAAACACACCGAGTGTAGATTGAATCGCTTCGGTGCGGTTCAGGCGTCCACGAATACGCCCGAACCACGCCGATAGCGTGCGCTCTAGACTTGGTCGTTACGAAAGAAGGCCAAGCGGTGAACTTTTCTCCAACAAGAGTGCAAAGATACTGACGTAGCTTGCAATCGCATACACGAGAAAAAACTCCGATTTGTCGTTTGATTCGTTGATGCTGCGAGGCGCTACCGACGGGTCACGTGACATCGCGAGCTTCACTTGTTTGAATGTGTACACGTGGATCGCCACAGAGCTTTAGGTTTATCTTCGCAGTTAGCACACCGTTAGTCATCTGTTTGATCAAACATGTTTTCTTCGGTTATAAAGTTCATTTTACAATGAGACAGAAAGAGACGTAAGATTGCAGAGAAAGATGGAGGATATTTAGAGAAACTTTCGCAAGAAGTTATTCTCGATTTTCGTAACGCTACTTTTGCTGGTTGAATATTTTCTTTACAGTAGCACCAATTTTATCGTTTTACACATCAAAAATTGTTACTGAAACTATTTTTACGTACCGTTCTTACCATGAAATTTAAACATACGTATTTTAAATATTAAATATTAGATTCGTTTTGTTTAAGCTAGTTAATCATGAAATTAATTAATTATTTGCTTGACAAACCGGGCGGGTATGTCTGTTTCTATTTCATAATTTTGTATTTTTGTAATATTAATAATGAATTTGGAGGGATATTATTTTAGCGATGAAATAAAAAATAATTATATTACGGACCACGTGTTTTTTTTTTCTTTTTTGTCTCGTGAAGAGAGGGTTTGGCAGTATTGATATCGGATATTTTAGAGTAGGCGGCGCTCGACGCTGCTGCGCGTAAAGCTCGTCGCGTTAAAACTTCGAAGAGTAGGAAAGCTCAAAACGTTCTTTTCGAAAAAAACGCACTGCAGGAAAGGCGTATAGTGTACCAATGTTATACTTTAAAAAAAATTTAACGCATAATTTAAAATAAAAAACAACATTTTTGGAAGGTATCTTAAATATAAAAGTAATATCTGAGTAAAATTATCTATATATATATATATATATATATAAATATGTATATAATATATTACATATGTATATTCACAATATATAATATATAGCACAAGTACGGCGTAGATATATTTTTGTACATTAAATAAATTACAGCCAGCGTATAATGTTGTAGCGAAGCTTCGTGGATGGTGGTGACGGCAAGTGGAGGGGGTAACGCGAAATGCTATTGGCTCGTTGCCATAGCAACGCGCCTACTCACAAAAACAAAATCCGGTGCTTGGTCCCAGCTCGCTAGATTTTCTCTCGCTTGAAACGTTCTACACGTTTCGTATATTTTCTTTTTTCCGTAATTACTTTTCGTTTATCTTTCGCTTGACGTGGGCGACGTTTTTGCCCGAATGCTGGGTAAAGTAGAGGGTTTTGGAGAATATATTTTTGGGCCATTTTGAACTTTGTTCCCCCCTACCTATACATACATACATATATATATATGTATATATAATGTATATTCCCATAAGAGGAGAAAATTAATGGGGAAAATAGCTTAAAGCAGTGAAAATTTTAAAGTTTGTTCTGTCATATTTTGTTCCATCCCACTTTTAGTTTCACTTTAGGTTAATTTGATGAAGGGAATTGTATATATTGTTGTTGCTGTTGTTATTGGAACGACTTGCAAATTTTAATTTTGTTTGTGTATATTTAGAATATTTCTAAGATTTAGTGGGGATTTTATTATCTATATATTGCTTAGAGTATGAGAAATGTCAGAAATTATAATAATCGATTAAGTTAACGTCTAATATTGTTTTTTTTTGTTTGTAAACTGAGTGTTTCATAAGCAATTTGATGTAGGTATATGTGTACACAAAAATCGTACTTTTCATTTGAATTCCCACTTCAGATCCAAATCGATGTTTAGGTCTAATAAAATATAGCCCAGTCTGAGGACGACTTTTATAAATCTTATAAATTACCAATCGATGATGATACTAATTTATAAACAGAATAAAATCATATATTGTAACTTGTAATTAAAAAAATTAAAAATTTATACAACAAACTAATTCAAACTTTTATGTTGACAACAGAAAAAGAATCTCCAAGCATTAAGCAGTTTTTTTTCGAACCTGTTAGGTCCAATTAAATTACGAGGCATGAGAACCACAATAGATCTGGAAAGATAGCAGTGGAATAGGCCAGATCAAGTATTCTAATCTAGTCTTTATGTTGATAAGCAATTAGTCATCGCCTAAGGCAGAACAAGTGTTGCATTTGCGGCATTATTGGACCATATTTACATCACAAATGTAGCATTTTATTAAGCTCAAGGGCGTCTTGATCTAGTGGGTAAGTCACCAGGTCCGATGAACCAGGTTTGAACGCTGATATAACCCTCAAAATTAATGGCCTTTTTCCAGCTCGACGCAGACTTCCAAGTATATATACATAGTAGGCGGTCAGTTGCATAGCGCTATCCACCTTACCACTCTTGTCTATAATGAGGCTTTGTAGAACCCTACAAGAATTTAATTTTTGTTCGGGGAACTATTATTATAATGTAACTAAGAAGTTGATTGCCAAAATACATATATTTAATTTAAAACTGCATTCCGAAAAGAATTTTTTATTTATATATAGGTTCTTCTCACAAATAAATGCATTGTGAAGGCTGGTCAATATATTTGAGAGTTTTGGATATTTAGTTATTAAATTATTAAATATGCGCAAATATAAAATATTGGTTCGATTAAATATTTGCGCATAGACTATACGACTTTAGACCGTACTGGTCTGGTTAGGAAGTCTCTGACAAGTCTGAAGTTTCTGCGTTCGAGGCTCGAACTACCTTGAATATCGATGGCGTTTTTTCGACCCCACTCCACTCAAACTCTAAAATGAGTATCTACAGATAACTCAGGGGTAATAGACGATAAATGCTCGTGTTATCGTCCTAGTGTACCAAACGGGTTTAATCGTGATAGACTTGCCCTATTACAATCTCGGGCCTCTCTTCAAGAATGCCTATTATTATGTGTTAGTTTTATACATATTCATTTGTAATTGTTTGATATAATTTTAACTCTTCTGATCTTACCTTTAATCGGTGATTGCTTTTTGATACTATAAAATTTTCAGATATCTGCAAAGCTTCATATTCTGTATTTGTTTTCCAAAACGGTAATTATAAGATAAACCTAGAAGTACTGCTTACCTACATATGTGTACATACATACATATTTATATAGTCAATTGGCATCCCAATATATTCCAGCACTTTGAAAAAAAATCCACGTTCTCTTTTTACATAAATGTGTATGTAAAAACAAAAGATTACTTCTAATTTTACTAATAATTAATCAATTAATTAATTTTGATCATTTATAATTTTTAAAAAATAAATAGTAGACGAGATCATGAATTGTATTTTTAAAATCACATGTATTGAAAATCAAAAAGGGGAAACACTTGATTTATCGCTGTCAGAAAGCATTTTTCAATTTTGAAATTGAGCTATGAAAAATATGTACTTACTAAGAGGACTTATGGCTACAGTATTTGCGAAGATTACAATGATATGATGATAATTGTATACCCTTTTACACAGTCAAGGTTATTTCATACGGTCTGAGTTGTCATGAGCCGTGAAGTTTCAGACTGGAAAGTTTATTTTGTGGGTATATGTATATATATTATCGAACTAACTAGATTAACAAATATCAAATATGCCTTTTAGCAAACTACTTAGGATTATTATAATGCAACACAACGATATATTATTATTAGAAAAATAAAGTTTATTTAACTAATTTTTACTTCTTACGTAACATTATAATAACGTGTGTATAAAGCGAACACGCGAAAACATTTTAAAATTCATTTTTGTAAACCAGACAAAGAAAGAAAAAAAATTAATACAAAGACAAAGAAACGATAAATATGCATGTACCTATATTTCCAGTAAGTTTTCCCCGATAAGAAAACTAACCCTCTCTGACGTGTAGGGGTGTTTCTGTTTCATAATTCTACTCCGTCGTCATTTGTCATTTTCGATACTCATGAATGTTGCCGCTATTAAAGGATAGCAAGATCGACCTCGCAACGTACTGAAAAAGGACAAGTGATATGGGAATTACCAACGCTGTAAAAAATAGCAGGAAGGACAGGGACTTTTTTTATTCTTCTACGCGAGAAATTCACATGAAGCGTGCGGCTTGTGGCATATAATAATATACATAAATAGACATTCGAGTCATGCCTAGTTATAAGTTTCTATTTAAGAAAAGAATCTCAAGAAATATTAACATATGGGGAATGTTATTTAAAAAATATATGTTATTATAATTTTGTAATAGTTTTGCAAAGTAAAATTCTTTTAGTAACGCTGTAATACACGTATAACCCCAATTTCATTTTATATATAGCGTCCGTGCGTTTGTAACTACGTGTGTGGAAATTTCCAACTCGAGCTGGGTTGATGTAACGACGGCGTTGCCAACTGCGCAGGTCTCGAAAATGTGAATCCCCACCCCAGTGCCAGTCATTCTAGCTACCCTTATCTCCTTGCCAGGAGTTCTCAAACTGTTCTCCAGCCTAATTAAAAATT
The DNA here is from genome assembly GCA_935421215.2 of Melolontha melolontha. Taxonomy (NCBI): domain Eukaryota; kingdom Metazoa; phylum Arthropoda; class Insecta; order Coleoptera; family Scarabaeidae; genus Melolontha; species Melolontha melolontha. Next base: position 109,340,451 of record OW285236.1, on the reverse strand, counting down.
TAAGGCCAAGGAAAATATAGATTTTATATTAAATTTTAATATTGATGTTTAGAAGACGATAAAATAAATTCTTTGCACAAAGAAATTGTCGAAATCGTTCCTTTATATTTCTTACTATACTTATCTTGATTCAAATATTGTAAAAGAAACAAATGCGTTTGAAACAAAATAATATTTATGGAAATCAATTTTCGTATTAATAAAATTAAAGAATGCAGCGTGTCAAAGTAAAATTTTTAATTTTTGTAAAATGACGTAAATGTCCTATTAATTCTACAGTTTTTGAAGATGAAATAATTAAATTTTGCCTACACCATATTTAATCATGAATATTAGAAAGAGCCCTTATAATAGGTATGTAAATAGAAGTTTGATTTTGAAAACATACTACCAACACTGCCTTTAATCATTTTATGCAATATTGTAATTAAATATAAGAAGCAATCATGGCAAATTTTTGTTGGTAACTTGTACTCTAAAAACTGATTAAGGCACTTCTGATACTTTCATTAAACAAAATACTCTCCTGTAATTACTTTAATAGTATTAATTCCTCAAAACTTTGCTTTAAAACTTTCCTAAATTACAAAAAACAATTAAAAGATATGATATTTGATTTCTAAAGATTTTATTTCTTACCAGATTTGATATTTTAGTGCAGTATAGTAGTTACAGCTTAAATAAGGACATTAGGGCTTAAATTATACAAATTTTACATTTAATTATTTTAACCCATTGTAAATATGAAAGAAAATGATAGATTAGTTAAACTTTTCTTTTGAAAATATTCAATAATATGTATAAACACTTTGAATATATACATGTAAACAATTTAATTTATCTACAAGTACAAGAACTATATATACATTATAGCTTTTCAATATAAAAAAGATAAAACCTTCAACATAATATACCATTCTTTTTTTATTTCAAAAACTGCCGCTCTTCGCTTCAAGTCAGTAGTATTTTGGGTACCGCTGGATGATTTACAGATATAACGCGCGGCTGCCTGGCGTTGTAGGTAGGGACTGCGACCCTTCCTAACCGACAAGGGCTGTCACCCCAGTCAGGGGCCCTAAAGCTGGGCCCCAAATGTTAATCCCTCCACAGTTACTACTACGTATAATGAAAATACTGTATTTTAGCTTTGACTCATTTCGAAATTCATCCCCTATTCTCTTCTTCGTTCGCATTTGCCGGAGAGAGGGACTTTATTTCGTTATTTCTGCAATTTCCTAGTGAATAGATGGGAAAGAGTGAACGAGAGATATAAAAAGAGAGATGAAAGGAGAATGTTATAGAATTGGTCGATGCTTTACCGAAGGAGTTTTTTGTCGTGTTTAATTTGTTTTTATTATTGTTATTATTTTTGCTTTGATTACGATTTGTTTTGACTTCCTATACCATTAAATAGGAAGTCAAATATATTATGTAAGTAAGATTACTTTTGAGAAAATTAACAAATAATTAATAGTTACATCAGTTTATTTAGTTATAAAATTGGAAAACATTTTCAAATTGAAGCCCACCTAATTAATGAATACCAGTAAATTCAATCAATAAATTACCACTCCAAAAAGAGGGAAAAACAATTTTATAAATCACACTTTTTATTCATTGGTAGCAGTTGAAATATAAAGTTGTTTGTTAATTAACAGAAAGAATTTTAATACTGTAAAAAGAATATGGCATAGACCTAATAATTCATTTAAAATGATTTTATATTGTGACACTGATTATTTTAAATCTTGTTGACTAAATAACTGAAAATTTTAACTTTAAAATACAAGGGTATATCAAATTTAAACAGGACTGACTTTTTTCAAGTCAGAGCTTTATTCTACATTACTTACAAGAAACATATTATTTTTCCACATAATCTCCCGAGCTGGCAACGCATTTTTCCCAGCGGATAGGAAGTTTTTTAATTCCTTCGTCGTAGAAAATTTTCACTTGCGCACGTAGCCATTGGACCACAAACTTCTCTAATGCTTGGTTATTGTTCAAGCGCCTACCTCCAAGTGCTTCTTTCAAGGGTGTAAAGAGATGAAAATCACAACGCGACAAGTCTGGACTGTAGGGAGGATGCTCTAAAACATCCCAGCCCAAGCTGTCTAATTTTTGCCTTGTGACGTTTGCTAAATGAGCCTTGGTATTGTCATGAAGAAGAATCACACTTTTGACAACTTTCATCTTCCTTTTTCACCGCAGGGACAGCTTTGCGGCATCTAGAAGCTCACATTAATTGTGCGTCGATAATGGAGAAAATCCACGTGAACAGCGCCAAACCGATCAAAAAAAAACAGTTACCAAAACTTTTCCAGCTGACAACCTAGTCTTCGTTTTCACCGCTCTTTTTCCACTCCATACTCGCCTGCTTTGATTCGGGAATGTAATGATGTACCCAAGCTTCGTCTCACATTACGATTTGATTCAAAAGCGCCTCGCCCTCTTACCGAAATCGATTCGACAGACGCTGACAAACCTCTAGCCAATGCAGTTTTTGTTCATTCGACAACAGCCGCGGAACCATCTTGCAGGCACATTGGGGAATCCCAAGTCTAGTGTCACGATGTGCTGAGCACTCCCTTAACTAAAGGTTTCTCGGCAATATTCCAGAGCGTTATGCGACTGTCGTCCTCTATGAGTTGTCGAACCGCCTTGATATTGGCTTCGGTCGCGTTGTTCTCGGGTGGCGATTGTGGCTCTGGTACTCAAACGTTTTCACGCCCTTCAGAAAATTCCTTGTACCACGCAAAAACACGAGTTCGTGACAAGATGTTGTTGCCGAACTGTGTAATCGAAGCAAAATATCCATTGGTTTCACACCCTCCTTGGCCAAAAACCTGATAATTATCCGTTGCTCCACAGAAACATGCACTTATAGCTTAATCATGGTGTCTATAGTACTAAGGTGACTTGAGATAATTGAGTCGTTACTATCTCCTCCCTAAACTCCCACCTTAGCTGAAAATCAACACATCCCGGGTCAGCGACCTGTGTGGAATCTTTAAAAAAATCAGTCCCATTTAAATTTGATATACCCTCGTAACATTTACAGGAGAAATACTATAGCCGTCCAATGTTTGTAGAGAAATCGTCCGATATTGGTGAAAATTGATGAAACAAAGATCAGTCGATATTAAAACTCCAATTTATATAACCAGACAAAAAATTAAATTTTTTTTTGTGATCCCTTAAGCTTTCAGAAACAAACAGAAACAAGAAAAATCTCTAACCACAAAATATATTAATAAATTCCATATACGTATTTCGGCAACTAAGTTGCCATCTTCAGTAGAACAAACAAAATTAAAATAGTTCTAAACGTGGCGTCTTTGGTTAAAGTAAAACCTTTGAAGATATGGCCAAATCGCCAGTAAGATAACACTCCTTTGTTTCAGATTTCAAGCCACAGGCTCTACCTATTTCTGATCTTAAGCGTTCACATTGAAACAGGTATTTATTGAAACTGGTATTTATTATAGTTAGTAATTGTTTTTAACCTCATTCGTTTTATATTTTCACTATACCGATAAAGGTTTATTTAATTAGGGAAAAGTTGAATGAAGGCAAAAAACTTAGTAATAATATCTACGTAGGCTTATATTTTCCTTTTATTAAGGATAAATAATAATAAATAAAACTCTCTCTAAAAAATCTCTCTTTGCGATGTTAAACTCTGAAAGTTGCGGTAAGTCTAATAGCGATTCATAGTAAATTTCACGAGGTTGATAAGTACTACTGGTTTTATATGAATATCTCTTTTGTACTTTCTCCAAGGCATTATTGGTAAATATAACATGATTACCATATGATAAGCTCGTATTGGAGTTTTGGGTGTACCAATGTAAAAAACAAAGTCTTGAACGTTGTTACAACTCAAAATCCTCTACAATATATGGAAGGCGGTCCATAAGCACAAACTGCATTAATATAGTTGATAAACTATAAGTAGGCATCAAGTTCCTAAAGGTGGAACGTCTCAGAGGAGGCACTAGATCCGAAGAGTAGTGATGATTGAATTGCTGACTCTAGAATAAGTTACCACTGCATATTTATTAATATGTACTCACCCTAACTATATCAAAGAAGAAGCTCTATTTTCAGCGTAGTCTCTTTTGGCCGTCAGATGTCACTAGATTATCTGGTGCCACCTGATAGGGCAAAATTTGCTACTTACCTTTAAGGCGAACCATCAAACTTTACTTCATTAGCCAAACTGATGACATCTATTAAGACAGAAACACGTGTCTTTAACTGAAGTGAGCGTCGGAAAATACGAGGTGTATGTCCATGTGTACAGATACAGATATGTATTAGATATGTGTAATACATATCTGTTTCATTTGTAACACCCTAACTATGTTTTCATTACATAAGTATTAATAGCATTAAAGTGCCTGTTTAATGCATGGTAATTATATACATGAGAAACTAATAAATCTTGAGACAATCTTTCTTTTATGTCGTATGCAGCTAATCAAAGTATTTTCAATGACACTAGACGATGATATTCGTGTCATATGGATGCAGTACTAGTAATATTTATAAATATTGTATCAAAAAAGGAAGACGAATTTAACTAACTTTTATAAGACAACCCTTACCCTAACCTTACACCCCTCTGGGTACTAAAGGGACTTGATTATATATATTTCATAAGACAAGATAATTCAAGAAACTTTCTAGCGGAAATTATAATCGAAACACTTGAATCAGATATGTTATCCAGGCTGATGATAAAAATAAAAAAGAGGCATATGATAATAGTGTATCCCCAAAAATTAAAATAGGAAACATGTTAATGTGGAAATAATCGAAAGACGCATATGCGAAACAAAAACCCAACAATCGGAAAAATGGCTGAATCCAGAAACACCCACACTTCCAAATCAATTCCATTTATTTAACCCCGTTAATAGCTTATGATTTTATTCTTATTCATATATTCTACCAAATTTAAAGCAAATGAATGATGTGGAGAAAATGTAAAAAAAAATTATATAGTTGAGCAAAATTATACAGATAATAAGAAAATGAATTGAAAAAAATAACTGACCCTTATAGATAACGGAAATCGGTTTTCTTAACCATACTAACACTACTCTGAATCAGTTGAATCAATATATTTTATCCTTTGATCAAATATTAAATCCATACGAAGGATGATGCGGAGATTATTCAACAAATTCTGCAATTTACCTTTCATATTTGTCAAACCATTGCATTGCAAGCATTAATCCAATCACTACCCTAATATCTAACAAGGCCTGTTGAAATACAAAATTTAAGAGCAGAATCAGAAATCTTGTAACTTGCTCGAAACCAGTTTAATGAATAATTCTTGTATAAGGATTATTAATAAAAAGCAACGTAGAAACTATAAATTCAGTATATTTTGGTATTAACTATATTACGTAATACCATGAGATAAAATATTTATAATACAAACTAAGAATGTAGTATAAATTAATAGCAAAATCATATTAGCTTTAAAGTTAACAAGAACTATTTAATGTTGCATAATTTAACGCAGAATTTTCAAACTACTTATAATTCAAAAGTTGAAATGATTTCAAGTTAAACTGAAAATATTTACGAATTTAAGAAATATTTTTGAGAATATGGTTGTTTACCCTTTTTGCTCATTTCCAAAATTTTGGTATTTTTATCATAAGTAAAAACACAAGAGCTTTTTTTTATCGGATAAATTTCTCTTTGTAACGAAATTATTTTGCCAATCAGTAATTTGACGAGAAAAACTTACATGAGAAAATCGCGAGACCGAAAGGTCGAGCGATTTTGTCTAATGTAAGTTTTTCGAGCAAAATTACTGATTGGAAAAATTTTGAGTTAAAAAGAAATTTATCCGTGAAAGAAAAGCTCGAGTGTTTTTTGGCAAGATAAATTAACGACATGAATAAAACTCTTTAGATTGTCTCCATATTGACGATCTTGTATTTCTTGTGGATTGCGGTATTGATCTTTTGATATTTGTTAAAATTTCCCCAAACCGACTCATACATTTTACGTTCAACGATACTTAATAATTATAACTGACAGCTGCCAAAATAAATTAAGTGATGCAGGACTACTAGATATGTAATCCAATTTTGAGGTGATAAAAGCTATGTAGCTTTTTATCGCTGTCAAAGTGTAAAAAATGTCACCATCAAATGGACATTTTTATAGGAGTTAATTTATCTTATTAAATAAAGAAACCACCTATTTCAAACAACTATATAATTTTGAATTCTTAAACACTCAATATATATTTTTAAAGAAATTTAAAAATATCAATAGCATATTTAATATCAATATTGAAGTTACTAAGTAATGAAAAAAATAGTGCTTTGCGAATTTTCGTAAGTACATACATTATATATGCTATTCGTATTGTTAGTATTACATTTTATTCATTTATATTCAAGAATATTGTAATTAAATCATTGTACAAATTTAATACGTAAAGAATCTAGGGAATTATGTAAATTCAAGTAGGTTTTATTTTTATTACATTTGGGAGCGATTATTTGAATATCCTCTGTAAATGCATCATTTTGAAAATTCGAAAGACTACATTCAAATCTGTAATGGACCGACACGAACACGATAAAACGAGACTGTTTTACCTGAAAATTCCCCTAAACAGCCCGGTATGAAGCTCACAGGTATATTACTCGAGTCGTTTTAAAATGAAATACCAGGTACCAGTCTGGTCCCTTCTTTGCTCATCGGGTCTTAAATAATATTACGGTTGTGCCGGGGTTGTACGAGGGTTAGGGATTTTTTGTTCCTTTGAAATTTTCCAAGTAGGTCTGACCATATTGTAGATTATATTGCCTGCTGATGGATTAAAATTTAGTTATCCTTATAGAAGATCCTTGTGTTTATGAATAATCATGTTTTCAGTAAAATAACAGTAGGTATACTTGCCAACTGTCGCTCCTGCGAAAATTAGAAAAAAAACTGTTTACATAAGAAAGTGAATATGTGGTTTTTATTTAAATGTATAAACAAGAAAGCGAAGCAAAACAAATAACTAAATTATTTAAGAGTATAAACAGTTGTTTATTATTAAAATTATGTATTTTCATAACAATATTAATAACAATAATCTAATCTTTTCATAATAATGTGATAATTAAATAAATAAATTGACAGGTATATTTATTAATAACTAGTTTGGTAGCAATTATATAGTTAAAAGTTGCAATAACTATATTTACACAAAAGTTATACAAAAATTTTTTTTTCATGTATGTTTGTAATAATACAGGGAGTTTGATGCATCGTTTGCCAAAGTAAATTGACTCTCTTAAGGCATAATAACCCAATATTAGTCTCACGGGTTTATTTCTTCGACTTTTTAATTTTTATGCAAAATCCAAAAATTCAGCATTTAAATTTAAATTAAAAAAAGTGCAGGTATAATTCAAAATTACTTACAAATAACTTGTTTTTATTTGATTAACTAACAAAGTTTTTGCAAGAGGTAAAAATAAATTTTAAACTAAATTTTACATTGCAATAAATAAATAACTAAAAGCGATCGTGATTTTCTAATTCTTTTAAAAACTTTAGAATCTATTCCCTTTCCAAAGGTGTGCAATATGCGATAAAAACCTTGATTACAGCTTCACTAATTCGCTACATTTGTATATCAAGACACATGATGACATGATCACATATCTTGAAAACTACATGTTATTTGCAAGTAATTTTGAATTTGGTTGAACCACATAACAGCACACATTAAGATTAAACTTAAATTTGAAGGCTGCACCTATAACTTTTTTTTTAATTTAAATTTAAAAGCTGAATTTTTTGGATTTTGCAATATAAAAATTAAAAAGTTGAAGGAAAAAAACCCGTGGGAATAATATTGAGATATTTGGTTTTAAGAGACAGTAAATGAGCCCTTCTATTGGTCAATTTAATTTGGCAAACGATGCACCAAACACCCTGTATAAATTTTTAAGATTTGAATATAGGCATAGCAATAATTTATTTTGGGGATAATTTAATCACTAAATTCAACCACTCCAATATGTAATAAATATATCTGCAGAAAAACGCATATCATATTATTGATTAAATGATTATTTATATGCAAAGAGAAAATTTATAGAAGTTGATTTATTGACTTCTGTAATACGATACCATAAATTTGAATTTTCATCTTAAACGTTCAATTTTGTTATTTTTACGCAAATTGCTGACACAAATAAGCAGCATTTTTTGGAATTTCTTATAAAACACTTAAATTTTCATAATTACATGGTGATAATAAGTTTAGCACACATATATCTAAAGAACATTAGCTATTGTATTTAATGACAGTTCTTGATGACGTACGATGTAAGCTGCTGCACGGATGAGACTGCCTCGAACAATTTCGGTAGCAGCTACTTGCTCGTCTGTATATGTGAAAGCTTAAACGAAGCAGTCTCATCCGTGCAGCAACTTCCATCGTACGTCATCAAGAATCGCCACTGATTATATTAATGTTTAAAAAAAAAGTTAAATGTGCAGGTACAGACAACAGTCTTCAAAATTATTGGAGAAAATACTGTTGCAAAAATTTGAACCTACTCGTATACTGAAAGGGCCCTTAAACACCAATTTAGCTTTAGACCACAACATGCAACAATAGAGTGAATACTCGTGTATGAAGAAAATCAGCCAAGGCCTTGAAGGCCGCTTGTATTACTCCGCAGCATTTTTAGACATATCACAGGCATTTGATAAAGTTTGGATCACTGGCCTCCTTTACAAAATCAAAACACTTCTTCCTCATAACTACTTCAGTATTTTCCAGTCCTATCTGCATAACCGTCATTTCCTAGTTCGGCATCTTAACGCGTATATGGTTTTCACCCCATCAAATCTGGAGTTCCACAAGGAAACGAGCTCCGACCCGTTCTGTACTTATTATATACTGCCGACCTGCCAACGACTCGTGACGGCACTGTTGGTACATTCGCAGACGACACAGCCATCCTTGCCACGTGAAGCAAAGATGTCTCCTTGCCTCACATATTGATCCTGTTATTGCTTCGAAATTATTGCAAACGAGTCTGAACAAAATTCAAGACTGGTTGAATCAGAGTTAACTAACATAAATGTAAAATGTGTTCAAGTAACATTTACCACTAGAAGAGGTTACTGTCATACTGTGCATCGAATTATCTACGCTCTACCACAAAAGGTAGGTGCCTAGAAATGCACCAAAAAAACAGCTAGACCTTAAACTTACTAGACTATACTGGCTAATTGGTCAAATGTAAACCCATTCCTGGAAAACAAGTCCTTGTTTACAAAGTAACGTTAAAACCCGTTTGTAGTTATGGAATACAAGTCTGGGAAACTGCTTTCATCTCTAACATTGTAATACTAGAAAGGTTTCAGTCCAAAGTACTCCGTATTATTGCCAAGGCTCCTTGGTATGTCCCAAATAGCATCATAGCCCATGACTTGAAAATAAAAACAGTGAAGGGCCATCCCAATTCTCTGTGGCAAATACTCTAACGACTCGACCCATCAGAAGGCGTATACTGAAGCGGTTCAATCTACTGACCTGCTTGTTTAATCTTCTAGAAGCATCATACTTTTTTTCTAATTATACTGTACAGGTACCTGTCAGTGGGTAGTTTCCTACATGTAAAATATTTTAAACACACAATTTCCTTATTGTATTATCTTTGTATAGATTGTCAATAGTCAGACCCAGCAAACATGTTGACAACCAAGCGAGTTGGAATGAATATTTGAATGCATGGTATATGAATGTAATTTTGTAAGATGCCGGGTCTGAACGAGTACTGCAATGTATTTGTTGCCTTTGGAATGACGAATTAGACGGCACCTTGATACATTGATCATAAAAGGTGGATAACAGCGCATCATGGCTTTTAATAAACGAAGTTTCTCAGCGGCTGTGCGAGATTTGCAAATCTACGGTATCCACAAATATCTTAAAGTAATGGTATAAAACAGTGTCTCATATGTCTAAAAAAACCTTGTGTAAATGTGTCTTATGTGTAAAAACCTCGCACATTATGCTTTTCTATGAATCAAGGGTGTGCTCAGGAAATTTTGATTCGCCACACACGGTTCACTGTTATGCAGAGGATGTACTACAGCCAATAGTAAACGCTATTCATATATGTTATATTTGAGATATAATCGGTCCGAAACATCAACGTTATCCAGCTAATGTTAAACAGTTCTGGAGTTGTCTCTCAAGGCAGCTCTCAAGCCCTTTATGACGTTCATACCTCGTCAGTAGTCTTATATCTGTTGTTCGGGAAGAATATTCTCAATATTAGTTATTTTCGGTTCAGACAACAATTTTTTTCCTCATAGTAAGTAGTTTCTTTACTTATTAAATACTGCTTCCATAGTGCTACCCAATACATATATACAAGGTGTGTGGTAAACTTATAGACAAGAATGTTTATTTACAAATTTGTGTATATATTATTTAATTTTAAAGATCGCATATATTCAATGAACTCTTTTGGCCTACCACTACCTGCCTCTGGGAATAAGTTAGTGTACCAGACATTAATGATACTAGTGCCATTTCTCAATTTTATATGATTTTTTTCTTCCTTACTACCAACAATATAGTTATCATTTTGTTTTAATTTTGCAAGTTAACGTTTTATTTTAGCTATTGATAGAATTTATCAATTGTGCTAAATGTATAAATAAACCCAAAAATGTTACGTGTTTGGTACAACAATCCGTAGGGAAAAATACATTTTAAAATAGCATGCAAATCTAAAGGATCTGTAAACAGTTTCAACAAATTTTTACTTTAAAAGCAACAACATGGTACTTATATTTAAACTTCCAATCATTTATAAATAAAAGTAAAATAATTGACCAAATAACAATTGCTTAAAATAGACTTAATGCCCAAAGCAATTAGTATTTTTATACAGTCGTAATAAAAATAAATAGTGTCTTTAAATATATATTGGTTTAAAACATTAGCATCCTTAATACAAACTATTGAAAAAAGTACATACAATATTGCAAAAATCATAAAGATAACAGTTCTGCAAAGAAAATTTCTAGCTGCATGGATTGTTCTTGATAAATATCATGTTTTCTAGTCTGCTGAATCCAAAAATAATCTCCATTTCCCTCCATCACGTACAGTTTTTCTTTTGTGCAAAATACAAGGCGTGCTTAAAAAAAGCATAACACTAATGAAAAAACCACAATTATTATTACAATTATTACAATGAACTAAACAATATTTCTTGTAATTAAACAAACAATTTCTTCATGAAATGTACTTAACATTCCGTGTTTATTATAATTGCCTATAAAAGCTTTTCTTCTCTTTGCTACTTCTCCGAACATGCTTCCGCTTTCCATTATCTATTTCTTACTTCGGCTTGAGCATGAGGTTTTTATTTTTGAATCTCGACCTCAGCAATTCGGTAGCATCTTTTAAGAGGCCTAAAGTCTCTAATCAGGTCATTGAGCTCGCCCTTAAAAAAAAGATGGGATCCTCATCAACAAAAAAATCTGAATTAGATTCCTGTGGAGGTAATGTGTTTCCATCCTCAGAATCACTCAGGATATCATCCAAAGTGTAAGGTGGGACTGGTGAACTGGTATTTCAAAGTTATAGGGCACTGGACAAATAGCTGAATTAAGATTTGTGTATGACATTTTCTTTTTAATTTTTGTATTAAAACCTTTCCCATTTACTGAACAGAAATAGCAGTTGATGGTGTGGTTTTTCTGTTCACGCTACATCATATGAATGCCAAAACGAAATGAATGTCGTTTACCCTTAAACCACAAACGAAGGTCTTCTTGGCACCTTCTGCACACCTTACGAGGAGCCCAGGCTTTGCCTTGATCCCAAAATTTAAACTTGAAGGCAAAATGTAAACTGAGTGTGGCTTATTCAGCAACCAAGATCCTGAACTTATTTATCATGTTGAAACATGATCAAATTTGACAACACGCTTGTTTATACTCATTCGTAATACCATGGCAAACATGCTTAAACTAGCCAGTAAGATTACACACTTTTTCTAATTGCCCTCTAAATGAAACTACAAACACGAGTTTTGCAAAAAAAAAACGACGGGATGGAATTTTCAAGTATTTTTCCTGGTTTTAGGGAGTAAAAATCTATAAGAAACAGTATAAAAATCCTGTGCAGTATTTTGGTTGCAGACCTAATGATAATATCATTATATTTGTTAAACTCTTTCAAAGTAGTTTTACAAAGACTTAATTCGTGCTTAGGTGCCTTTACCGGCTAATATAACTACGTTATTAGCCTGAAACAGTAAACATATTTAGGACTTCATTTTTATGACTAGGAGAATCACGGTTCCAATTTGAAGGCTGACTCTCTTATCCGGTCGACGATTTATATTTGTCTTAGACAGTTCGGTAGACCCCAAAATGTAAAGAATCGTGTCCCTGTGTCTCCGCAATGCACTATTCACTTCCCATATCGTACATGTTCTAAGGCATATGGGCTTGATCCCAAAGGCAAAAAAAACCTTTGAAGTAAAGTCATGCCAAAATTGAATAGCTATAGCATATTCACACTTTTTTGTCCAAACAAAAACTTGGATAGCTGAAGATTTTGAAAAAAAATAATAGCCAATAATAGCGCATTTTTTAAATTTATTACTTGTTTTTAACAAACATGTGTCGAAACTTCTGTCAAAATTTGTACAAAGATATAGACCAGCAAAGCCAAGTCAATATTTTATAACAATGACTGTATAAAGCTTAGTTAATTTGAATATTTCATGTTTTCAAATTTATAGGAAATGTTTTTCTCATCCAATCGAATATATACTAATTCTTTCCCATATAATTTAAATTTTCATAAATTATATGTTTCCACATAAATAGACCTAGAACCATTAAATTTGGTTTAATTACTTTTAAAACATTTAGCTCTTTAATTTGTATATTCGAAAATATTTAAAATTATTATTAATTAGACGAACCTTTTAATTCAATTCCACATGCATTATTATTATTTAATTTTTGTTTTATGTAATACATATTTGTATTTATTTAATTCCATGGATGGTATAATCAATTGAATTGATATATTCAGTTTTTGTAAACTTTTGAACTTTAGAGTAATGCTATAGATTGTCAAGAAGCACACGTATAATAAAGATATTTAGCATTTAATTGGTAACTTGGCATATATGGAAATATCTTGTGCAACGTCATCCTCAGATAAAATGTATTTCTTATCTCTTACTAATATTTGGATATTACCAAAACAAAATTGTAAGTGAAATAATAATTAATTAGCGCTTAAGCAAGGAAATTATTACTAGAATTACATATAAAAAATAGACATGATTTGGAATTCTGTGTATTAATAACTGAAAACTTTGAAAATATAATTATTTTATCTAATTAGCGCGCATATTGTACTTCAATCCAGATTGTGTTTTAACTTATGTTTAATTCACATTTGCAAACGAAATACTGCCAATAAATTACTAAATTTGTGTAGAACAATTTTCTGTAAACAAACTCTTTAGTATTCTTTTAAAGAGAATACATCTGACCTTTTATTCCCCGTTGTTAGGATGACTTTATCTGGTATGATAAAATCGATAAGCATTTTTTTTGTCTTATCATATCTACGATACCTAAAGATAAATGTCTCGTGAGTATGGATAAAATCCTGCATACAGTTTGAAAAGTCCGTGAAAATTCAGGTGAAGTTCAATTATAGCAATACCTAATATTCCACTTATGACTATGACAAAAGTTTTGAATTATTTTACTGTACTTTTAATTAATATCAATTGATGCTTTAATATCAATATTACTAATTCATTTCATACTCGAACAAAGGGTATTGTTCCAGAACTATAGGATATATACAATTTGTTTAGACAAAATGAAATAGTATAAGCTTTCCTAACGTTTCGGTTCGTTTTAATCTTGATGTTATTATGTTGTGTTTCAGTTGTACCTTATTTGATATAAAGTCGATTACAGTTTTAAGATCCGAAAAACGTTTAATGCAATAATCCTAGATGCTAAAACAAATGGTCGAACTGTTGTCAACTTCAAAATACAAATTTTAATGAAATTATTTAAAATGGGAATTGTCAAAATTTTACGAAAAAATATCAATATGTTTCAATGTCTTTATATTCAAATCAGAGGCTACTCCATATATTATATATATATATATATATATATATATATATGTATATATATATATATATATATATATATGTATATATATATATATATATATATATATATATATGTATATATATATATATATGTATATATATATATATATATATATATACCGAGTGTTCTTGAAATAAGACAACATATGAAAAATGGAAAGATTAAATTATATAGAATATACATATAATACAAAAGTATTTTTAATAATATAAAATATCATTAAATATCTGGTGTGAAGAACATAAATACAAGTTCAATATTAATATTTTTTGTGAACGTGTCCAAACATATCCCTCTCCAGAGACGCAGATACGTATTTCATCTTTCTACAGATTCATCAGTACGCCCCTGCCCATTCAGACACCCTCACAAAAAAAGAACGACTTCGCTATCTCACAGATTATTAAGACCGAGCGTAAATAATAGAAACACATGAGTGGGTAAAACCACACCAGTTTTGTATAAGGTGTTCTTCACACCAGATTTTTAATAATATTTTATATTATTAAAAATACTTTTGTATTATACAAAACTGGTGAGGTTTTACCCACTCATGTATGTTTCAATTATTCTGTTACATTGAATATACACATATACCCATAATATTTTCCGAAAATTCCCTCCCATAAGCGAAAAAAAAATTACAAAGATATTTCAAAAAATTGTGTTGTGCCACTGTGCGACTGAATATATCATAAATACTATCGGAGACAATATCTTAAAGGTAATCCAAAATAACCAAAAGAATAGTCTTGTTATTGTCCATTTCGCCTTAAGTTTCGTTCAGTTGTCGACCGTTACGTACGTTCGATGCAATTTTTCGATTGAAGGTAGACCGTTTGAAATAAGGCGTTAAATCCCCGTATAGCACACATCTTACATGTTATTTTAATATATCATCTTTGAACTTGACTTTCGTACCAGGTTATTGAACTCTTACCACAACAAAATAGACACAATGTTATCGTATTTATAAACCTAAACATTGCCGTCTTTAAATTCAATAGCAGCATTCTACTTCTTACTTCTCCTAACAAAAAAAAACATTCTCGTAATACACACCTCAATATTTAATAATTCAATTCTCAATTCAATCACATCGACAGCTGTTACATATTGCTGTGTATAGTGGGATTAATTAGAAAGATAGTCCACTGTACACCACAATATGTCCAAACTTGAACTCAGCCAGCTTTTCTTTTTAAATGAGACTCCTCTTCAACCAGGGTTTCCCGTAAAGGAACGTGGAAATAAATACAAATTAATAATAATAAAATTCCACTTAAACTTTTATTAAAAAAAAAGAAAAATCTTTACCAAATGTAAAGACAGCTAATGCATCATTATACAGAAGCACAGAGGAAAAATATTGTATGATAATTTACACGCATACAATGAAAACCTCTAATGAAACGCGAGCAAAATTAATCCTAATAGATTGATTAGAAAACTTTCAATTTCATTAATTACTTTAACCCCAATTTCAAAACGTAAACAGATGCAACTGTCAAACGCGATAATAACGTTCACTTATGCGCAATAACACGAGCATAAATTTCCCACCAAACCTTGACTTAAAAATTCTAGAACAACTTGACAATAAAAAAAACTCCCTTATAAAAAATTGAATATTTTCATCACTATCTATCTACAAACTAATATAACAATAAATATAAATTAATTCATATAAAAATACAATTCAAAATTCATAAAAAAAGATATACAGTAATATAGTGTGCAAAAACACTTACTTGCAAGCACGAAACTTTTCACACACAAAAAATAATTAGAAAGATAGCAAGCGAGTTAAGTTATTCAAATAAAAGATAAAAGAAAGTTTTATCTCCCAATACTGAACATGCTCGCTCGAACATAAGACTATCATATCATTATACATCAAAATACGATCCAGGCTCATAGACATCCGGGAACGCCCTAATGAGAAACATACACATACAAAATATACAGTCATGGTAATAAAATGTACGCCAAAATATCAAATTAAATAGTATCAAAATATTAATATATATGACGACCTATAAAAATTAAGGTACATAACTAAATTGTTAAATTTTAAAATTATCTTCGGGGGAAAAAACACTACAATATGTAAACATAGTTATTATTTATCAGTTCTGAATATTTTGAATTCATAGTCGGAACATGATACAATTTTCAGGGGGGTTTTAATTTTGGGGTTCGCGTCGTAATTGACTCACAATATTTTGGATTTATATTCTATATAATTACATCTTTCCACTTTTCATACGTTGTCTCTTTATTTCAAAGACAACCTGTATATATATATATATATATATATATATATATATATATATATGGAGTGAAGAATTACTATTTATGCATATGTTAAAATTAATAAGGATCAGGATCGGATGAATTTATAAACATATAGATAGATAATAAAGCACATGAAAGATGAATGAACAAGACATTTATTGAACAATATCAAAAGCTGTACAAATAATAGGGCAAGAACTTTACATAAAATAATAAAATACAGATGTTTATCAATTAAGCTATAGGTATAGAAATAAGGCAGATATTTATATTTTGAGTAAATATATAAAAATATTTATTGTTCGAAAACATAATTATTTTGAATGTTAAGAATAATTTAAGAGATTGTTTATATTTTAATTTGCAAAATTTGTTTGCTTCGAAATATATAATGTAATTTCAAACTGATTAAGGTTAATTTTATTTCTATTTCTATATATTTATACAATTAGATAATGAAATATATCAAAAATCTAGTAATTAAAATGAATTTACACCTGTATTTCATTTATAGCGAAAAATAAATAAATCTTATTGTCGTTAGTACTCATAGTGACCGAGGCTAAACAACATTTTTTACGTTAGTTTAACGTTACTGTTATTCTTGGATAAAGTTCGAGTATACTAGGTCGCGATGAAATTTCGAAAATGCCCACTATTTTAATTAATTTAAGAATTGTTTGGTGTTGTATGTGAAAATAGTGAAACTTGGACGACCATTTCAGTTGCTTCCGTACCAATGTATAAATAGCTCTAAAACAAAAGATATTGGAGCCGGAATGTTATGGACTGAAGAAAGGACGGTGATCTAAACGAGCCTAAGTAGAGATAATGCGGTATTTTAAGCGGAAGTTGACGCATTGCGCTAGAGAAATTAATAATCAAGGTGGATCAAATTCCACTATGGCCATTTTCTCCGACAGACAAGCAATGGTAAGGCACTGGAATCAGTGTAGGTTAAATCTATACTGTTATGGGATTGTGTATGTGTCCTAAGCGAGCTTAGTAATCACAGGAAAGTCAGTAACCTATAGCTTTCATAGGACCGGAGACTTCCTATGGCATTTGCAAAAGCAACTATCAAAACAACCATGAGAAAGTGGGCTGAGAATAGATCTAGGGAAAAGTGGAAAAACTCCCCAGGTCAGAGAGACAGGCAAAACAGTTCTTTAGGGAACATTCGTCTAAGTTTATAGCTGACCTACTGAAGACAGACAGAGGAAAGTCTGTTAAGATGATAGGAGACCTATTAACGGGGTATTGTAAACTCAACAAACGTTTGGATAATATAGACTTGACAGAAGAAACGATATGTTGATTCTACCAAGCGGAAAAGGAAACCGCGATGCATGTACTATGCCAAACGTCTGTCCAGAACATGGTTCTTACAAATGGGAGATCAATATCCCAAAGAGGATCTATATTTAGAAGAATCGCTCTCGAAGCTGCTACACTCAATTAAAAGAGCAGGGCTAGAGAAAATACTCTAAGGAGACATGAGGACCACAATAGCTTTAGAAAGGTCGCATTGGTATAGACTCTGTGATCACCTCAAGCAACCTAATCCAATGTATAGCGAATTATAATTTGCGTTAACAATTACATATTTTAAATATTCTACATTTTACCTTCCCGTAAAGATATAGTGGTTAGGTAAATTTCTTGATATCACTTGTTCATGAATTTAATTAAGCATCTGATTTTCAAAACTTGTAGTGGTTTCACGAATCCTAAACTCGATTTTAACAGAATTTCATTTGCCACCGTTGTGCTGCGAAAATAGCATAATAGCCTAAATAGCTTCGTTCATAGTTTTAAATGCACCTTCTGCGATATATTTTGAAAATGGAAAACATTAAATTAATTAAAAGGTGTAATGGATTCAACCATCTAAGAAGCTCAAATACAGCTCTTATTTTCAAGGTAGCAACATTAAAATTTTGACAAAATTCATTTACTTACAATCGGGGAATTTCATCAATAAAAGTGAGTGCTTTTTCCTCACTTTATCTGATCAACTTGATTATATTATACTTTATAATATATTGATATAAAATAACTTGACTTGGAATAAAATGAAGCTTGTAATATTAAAGTCAAATATAATAATTCAGTTCAAAATTAAAAAGTCAAAGATAAAAATACTCTGGAATGAATTAATGCTTTTGAGCTTTACACAAAATATTGTAGAGAATTAATTTATCGTGTCTACTCCAATTCGAAAGTTTACTGTTTAACTGTTAATTGTCTTTTTCAACGTTTAGAAATTCCTGAAGATCAAAAATAAATGCATATTTTTTTAAATTTATTTAAATATCAAAAAAATTACTAATGAGAAATGTAACTGTAATAGCAACTAAGAGCAAATAAGAACAGAAGAAAAATTATTTTCATTACATATAAGACTACGTTATAATAGTAGCAGACATGGCAGCAGAGTCGAGTGAGCGCAGTCAGCTTGCTTGATTTAGTCGCATGACTTTATATAATGGCAGCTTTCTATTCGAAGTTGTTTTCCTGCTGGTGGCCTGCTACGATGCGATGTCCGGTCGCCGAAGGCCGCTCACTCTGCCTGAGAAACCGTCCAAGGTTAGCATGCTTATTCCAACACATATACAACACACCTTGTGAAATTATCTGTAGCTTTATAACGTACTCTCGCACTTACATACGTATGTATATGTATGCAGCAATAAAGTTGAAAATATTTTCTTCGTGCATTACTTCACTATAAGCGCGTCTTCATTTATACAAACGTTTCATATGTATGTATTTACATAAGACTAGTCTTCGCAACTTTGAATAGTTACCAATATAACCAAAACGAATTATTGTTTTCAATAAATATAATACTCTTTAGATATTCTATTTGTAGTTGAACCGAGAGGATAATAATTATTATAATTAACAAAAAACCCGTTACAAATAGCGCACCTTTTATTTATAATAAATTCCAATAGACAAACTGACATGATCTTGTAAAATGAAATTATATATTTTATTTTTTGAAAATTATAAAATTTTGAAATGTACAAAATGAAAATATCAACACTTGGTAACTGTAAAATACTTTGAAATACCTAAATTTAGTAAATAATTACCACTACATATGCGTTGCATAATTCTAAAACAAGTTATATTTTCAATCTAGTGCGACTGCAGCATTAATATTTAACCTGAAACGAACGGACGATTTGTAAACCTGCTTGCGTCAAGCAGAAATTTCAACGAGTGTTAACCTATACCTTTCAGAAAACCTGAACTCATAAACGCATATTTAGTTGAAATATTTTATTTTTATCATTCTATTAATATTTATTATTATAAAAATATATAATATAAATATGTAATATAAAATATTCACTGCTCAAAAATTGAATAATTTGTATACTTGCAATAAATTATGAATTTAACTCAAACTGACGATTTATTGTGTTCTATTTTTTATGCGATTCTTTTACATATGTTTAACATACAGATGCAAAAATAAAACAAGAATACCAAAGAGACAAAAATAATAATTTTTGTTGTGGATTTGCCTTAATGGTATTTCTCCTAATATCAAGTTGATATCCCAGTTTAAGATCGTGTGGGGCAATCCGTAGCTCTCCGTAGTGCCCTCCTTCTATTCGGCATTGAAAGGCTAAAATGTTTTGCCAAATGCCTTGCGAAACTTTCACAAACTGCTGTAATGTCTGGGGTGGTTGTTGTAGAGGATTTAATTATCTTGACATTTCAGACCAAACGTCTTCAATACAATTCTGATCCGGAGAATAAGATGGTCAATCCATTCGGTCAGTGTCATGATATTCGATGCGGTCGGTGACAATTCTGCTGTGGTGCGGTGCAATCGACATTTTCGTCGATTAAAGTAAAATTGACGCCGAAAGCTGCAGCAAATGGTACAATAATTGGTTCTATAACCAGGTCACGAAACCTTATTGCTTGTTGGCGTCATGAAATGTTCATTACTCCGTTATCCTCGCTCTCTCCGCAACAAAATTCAACCATCGAAATTACAAAGACGAAATCTGGATTCGGCTGTGAAAAGATCTCCATTTGTAGAGATTTCAATTGTCATATTTAATATCCAATGATTTCTTTCCCGTCGCTGTTCTTCTGGTCCCCACATTGCGACTTAGGTGACAGAGTCGCAATGTGTAGTCTGTATTGTTTGACAACAAATAATTCTACCTGTAGTTTGCCTGAAGTAAGTAGATACTGCATTAATAGTGCATCGTCCAGTCGCAAATAGATAATGTGTTTCCCCCACTTAATACGGTCCTTTACCCCTCTTGTAAATCAAACCAATAGTATATATGGACTAATTCCACGTATATAACTTCCATAATGTCCAGTAATAATGTCCATTTTCTACCCTGTTATATGAAAAGCGAATTTTACTGTGCAGAGGAAATAAAAGTGCTTTAAGGTAAGTACGTAGTCTGAACTTGGTTTTGGTCCAATGCCCCGAATTAACCGCTTTATTTTTATAAATGAATTAATGTTAAAAAATGTGTAAACGTTATCGGCAGACTGAGTTTGTTAGCATCAGTATGGCAGACCAATAGAAAAATTTCAGATGGACTGCAGTTAAGTTGCCAAACTGTTGACTATAACGTTAAAAAATATTAAGACGCATGTTTTACCACAAACAAGCGAAAAGATTAATTCAAGATGATATGAAGGTAGGGTTTCTTCGTGCAGTAAAACCTATCATACGATCTTGAGCGGCGGATGTAGCTTTCTCTCCCACCACCATGAGCATATGTGGTTCTGTATCGATTCCAAGTTCTACTAACCTAATTGAGAAACCTGTGACTAGTTAGCAACTTCTTATTGGGTGAAACCTTCGTTTAACCAACTCATTAATTCTTGGAGTTGAACGGCTTCTAAGCGCATGTCGAAGCAATGAAAGTCACAAATGGTAATGGACAATAGACGATAGGTTAAAATAACTCACTACCGAAAAAATTGAGACCAAAAAGGACATTGATAAAATTGTATTTTATTTATTTTTCGTTTGTATCAAACTATATAGTAAATGTAGCAAATCTTGAAACATTAATTTAAATGATAAAAACTCAATTTTGTTCAAATATCCACTTTAATTTTTGAGTATATGTATAAATGTAAATACCATAACACTGGTCTCTTTATTCATACAAAAATCGACTGATCTTCGTGTATTAATATTAAACTTAAACAAAAACTTAAATATATTAGACAAGCCCACAAAAAGCTGTTTCAACTAACCATTTCTTTTTAGTTTTCTGATTTATCAACCTATTACATTTTGTTGATCTTCCCATTTTATTAGTGCAGTTCGTTTTCAACATTTAGTAATAATCAATTATCATGTTTATTATTTTTGTATCTCCTGGATGGAATCTCTCTCTCTCTCTCTGTGTGTTACTTTCTTATTTTAGATAAATAGTCTGCATGAGCAGACTTTGATACTCATTTCCAACATTTCCAAATTCTACGTGTGACACAGGTATCGCTATCTGATGTCTAAAACACAACAAAATATGTCATTGTTATCAGATCTACTAATAATTCAAATAGTTTTTATGGTGTACTTCCAAAACTATTATAGTAAGAGGCATTATCTTTGATTATTTCTCCTCAACGTTTTGGTAATGTTTTAGTTTCGCTATTATAAAACTCCTGAAGTTTTGTTTGCAAAAATCTATCGAGGGCATATTTCAGTCACTCTTCATTATCAAATCTTTTTGCAGTAAGCGAGTAATAACAGTTGAAAGAGGCAACATCCTGAGAGACCATGACAAGTGGGAAAGAACTTCGCAACCCAATTGGTACAACTTTTCTGCAGTGATTTGTGCTGCATGTGTCGAAGAATTATTCTGTTGAAGAATTGCACCAGTAGTGTAGCAGTTTATTTGTGATCAGAGTTACATGATAAGTTATAAAAATGCATA
This sequence comes from Melolontha melolontha, assembly GCA_935421215.2. Lineage (NCBI taxonomy): Eukaryota > Metazoa > Arthropoda > Insecta > Coleoptera > Scarabaeidae > Melolontha > Melolontha melolontha. The sequence continues at coordinate 109,317,979 of OW285236.1, read as the reverse complement.
AAACAGAAGCAAACGCATCTACAGACTAATATTTCCTCACCCCGTTTTTAATTTTTATCAATGACTTACCGGCTACATAGAATAACTGCAACACTTTAACATATTTTATTCTACAAGTGTATATAAATTATGGGTAATAGCCATAATTAATCTAGAATAATATATAATTTGTATAAAGCCAAGAACATACCTATGTTCTTAACCTTCTTTGTTTTATTAAACCTGCACTTGCTGTCAGAAAAGATTTTCGTGGTTTCCCTTCTCGTTTAAAGTGAATGCTGACAGCTATATATCTTAAATCGCTCCACGGGCGCAGGTGTAATAATAAGTCGTGGTTTGCCAATGCCCTAGTAATTGACATTATTATTATTAAGAATAATATTGACACTTGACAGTCTTCAAACTATACACTATATGAAAACAACCAATATCAGTCCTAAAATATTTATAAGGACAAATAAACAAATATATCTAAATACAAGTGTTTCTACAGAATACGATTGTTAAAAGTTTTTGACCAAGCCTTGTATTTCATTAGAAATGTGTATAGTTTTGACGTGCAGTTTTCGATTCGAAATTTCTAATTGATTTCTTTGGATTAGATAGTTTTCAATGCCTTTCCTTATTGTTACATAGCATCTACTATTCCTTTTCCTTAACCATGAAGTAATGAGAGAACTCGTTATTTGCCAAAACTACTCTTTGTACTCAAGGAAAATTTATTGTCTTATCTACCATAAAAGCAGTTCTACGAAAAATTTTCCTCTTGTGATAATTCTTGCTATTTATTTAGAAAAACATTAATATAGCCGATCTTCATTCAATACAATTTACTTATAAAAGCGGACTTGCCTCAGTTCCAATAGCAGTTGCTGAAGTAAATTCTCTTATGTGGGAAGCGACCAGGAAGATCGATTTCGATGTCCACCCCCGAAAATATTAACGCAGTTCATCACATGATATTATCAGACCGTCGAATTGGGTTGAAACATATAGCTGAGGTACCAAATACTTCATATAAACGCGTCCATCATATAGTTCACGTCGACTTAAATATGAGAAAAAAATTTGCAAAGTAGATTCCTAAATGTTTGAACGCTGAACACAAACGAGCAAAAGTGAAAGCACATGGGTTTATTTATACGACCCAGAAACAAATCAGCAATCGATGGAATGGAAGCATCATGGTTCTCCAAAGCCTAAGAAGTTTCGAGTTCAATAATCCGCTGGAAAAGTTCTTACTTCAGTTTTTTTGGAATATCCGAAGAATAATTATCATCGATTACCTAAAAAAGGGTCAGACCATCACTCTCCAGTGATTCTTATTCCAAATTACTAACCACCCTAAGAGAGAAAATTAAGGAAACAAGACGTGTTATGTTAGGTATGTTGTTTTTGCAGGACAATGCTCCTGCACACAAATCGCGCATTACCATGAATACAATTCGGCATCTAGGGTTCGAATTACTGCAATCACCCGCCCTATTTCCCAGACTTAGCCCACTCAGACTATTATCTGTTCTCTCGATTGAAAAAAAGTTTAAAAGGTCTGCAATTTTTGTGTAACGAAGAGGTAATAGAAGCTGTGGTTTGCAGACCAAGAAGAATATTTTTTCTTTTAGAAGGGTTAAAGGCGTGTATTAATTTAAGAAGAGACTATGTTGAATAATAAAATATTCGAAGTCCCAACCTTAAATTGTTGCAATAGTAGATTAAAAATATATCAATACTATATATATATATATATATATATATATATATATAATATCTTCGTGACTTTGGTATGATAAGGTAAACTTAATAAGTCGGCGATTAAAGGTCTAGTTCATTACTTCAAAGTATATATATATTTAAAATAACTCTACATGTTTCGGCAATGATGCCTTTGTCAAGAGAATACAAAACATAAATGAGAGAATATAAATGTCAAATAATTAAGTTGCTATGGTTTAAATTATTCAAAGATACATTTCAATAATAATTATAGATCATGCCTTAGTATTCCAAAAAATAGATAGCAAGGTGTGAATATATGTGTTGTTCGCTGCCAGAAGCTTGTGTCTCTTTCTGGGTATGAACCTGTGTGTTGGTTGCTGCTGGCAGCCTGCGTCTCTCTCTGGGTGTGTGATTTTGTATTTGTGTGACTGCGTAAGTGTAGGGTTTTGTATCGGAAATCGTTAAGATGGCACAAAGTGTGACCGTCGTCGACTGAGGTAGCCACTAAGAGTGTTCCCTCGGTTGGCGATGAGCAACCCCGTGCAGGGTGCGCTTCGCTGGTCTGCGCCTTGCCTCGTTGGGGCGGGGGTCGGGCCTTCGAAGTACTGCTCGGAAAAGTAAAGAAGTTGCCGGGAAAGGGTTGGCGGCCCTACGCAACGGCTGGTTATCCGATCTCTCTAAATTTACGCGACCGGTCACTAAACACACGCACGAGCGCACTAACATACAAAACCCTACACTGACGCAGTCACACAAATACAAAATCACACACCCAGAGAGAGACGCAAGCTGCCAGCAGCAACCAACACACAGGTTCATACCCAGAAAGAGACACAAGCTTCTGGCAGCGAACAACACATATATTCACACCTTGCTATCTATTTTTTGGAATACTAAGGCATGATCTATTATTATTATTATTGGAATGTATCTTTGAATAATTTAAACCATAGCAACTTAATTATTTGACATTTATATTCTGTCATTTATGTTTTGTATTCTCTTGACAAAGGCATCATTGCCGAAACATGTAGAGTTATTTTAAATATATATACTTTGAAGTAATGAACTAGACCTTTAATCGCCGACTTATTAAGTTTACCTTATATATATATATATATATATATATATATATATATATATATATATATATATATATATATATATATATATATATATATATATATATATATATATATTAAAAATAATATAATATATAATAATAAAAATAATTTATATATATATATAAGTGCTTTCAACTTGACATCTACATTCAATAACTGACATCTGATTCATTAACACTGTTACTTTATAATGCATTTCTAAATAGCTTGAACCTAGGTCTATTGTGGGTGAGTGGTAAAACCGACAGTCTGGCAAACTGTAGACTTGGGTTCGAGTCCCAACATAGACAATATTTTTCAATTAAAAATTTCGTATGATTTGCTTTGTAATTTGTAGACAGCAATGTTTACATCCCCACTTACTCTGCAATTACATACATTCTAATTTGATATTTGTAAATATTTTATACAAAAGCCGAAAAACTACAATAATTTATCAATTGTTATATATATATATATATATATATATATATATATGTATATGTATATATATATATATATATATATATATCATAACTAATACTGCTTGCATTTATTTTTACTTAATGGTAACAACTTTTATTTACTTCCAATTATCATGTGATTAGTTTTATATAATTTTTTTGTACTTTTGTGACCCAACTTGTATTTTTATTCATATTTTTTTTTTTATTAAAACACGTGTTTTATATCAAAAACAGTTTCTTTCATCAGATAATAAGTTCTCTTTGGTCGAATATGGTTCAAATAAACTAAATCTAATCGTATTATAAATTTAAATAAAATTCTATATCGTCTGCAATTATTCAATTAAATTAGTAAATAGTAATTTTCTTTATTAGAAATAATAAGAAAGCCAAATCCAATATCTTACTTTGCTTACACATCTTAATTGTTGTTTTTGTTCTTATATTCCATATCTCATCAAATTTACATATTTGTTAAACATCTAAATGCTTAAAAGAATCGATATTGGAAATTCTTGCAACGCCGCAATTACCACAGTCGCGCGACTATTTCTATTTTAAAATCAGCCAATAGGGTCGCTCAACGCAAAATACGTGACGCGATAGAAACCTACTTTTAGCTTCGTCACAGACGACCGTGTGTAATCTATAAGTTTTACTTGACACGGCGGTCTAGATAATGATAAAAGCTCATTCTGTAGAAACTGAAATTAATCAGTACAGTTTTATTGAGTAAAATTAGTTTAATAAAATAATTAACGACTAGCTTGTGAATATTTTACAATTGAGCTTTTCTATAAACGCAGTTATTTTCATCTTCGTCTGAAGTTGGTTGTAAATAACATGTTTTCATATTGTTTACAACAAATACCATTACGTGACAGACTTCGCGTATTTAATTATACAATTCCGTGGTATACATATATGATTTAAATTTAATTTTGCTTTTCTCGGGATACATTTTCCCAATAAAAATCTTTCTTTCTTTCATCAAACTTGAAGTACAGAATCATATACAATCATGTAATAATTCTTGATTGTTTTTATTAATATTGACACTGTTTTCCGTTTTTATTTAGTTAACAATACGAGGTTGATAAAAATAAATAATTTATAATTCTTCCAATTTGTCACGAACTTTTGTGCAACAATTTTAACAAAATATAATCTGCTACATAAGGAAAACTAACGATTTTAATTACACTATTTTTCAATGTGATTTCTCATTAGACGACCATCTAACACTTTTGCACTTCAATTATCTCTGTGGCATAATTATTAGCTTGAATACGCATTTCAACAACGATATTGTCATCTTCAGTAGTAACGCTAAACTAAATCAGTTAGGATCCATTCAACATGTACTATCGAATTAAAAAAAAAGTGGTACAATCATATTTTAATCGATTTAAATTAGGTTGCCTAAATGTAGGTATATATTAAATGTAGGCGTCAAATTTAAATATTCAAATAACGTATAAGTATCAAATAACATACATCAAAAATGGCTTTTGCACGTTACTACGATCTTAAGTACGTCAGCAACGTCACAATACTAAAATGTTTAAAAATTGGATTTACATATAACTTCACTACTGTACCACTCTTTTTTAATTCGATGGTACAGTCAGCCTCAAAAGTCTTCGTACACTAATACTATGATTTTTTAATAGTATCGTATATTAATGTTAATTTATGCAATATATGTAGTTATTATTGTTTATTTAAAGCAAATTTACAAATAAAAGCAATTAAACTGAATAAAATATATATATGAATAATTTTTCAAAGTCGTAACCTCACGAAAGTAATCGTCTAGCTATAAATTTTGCAAGAGATGAATGATATTGATTCGTTGGTCGCGCCTTTCGTATTTAGAACAGCTTTCATTCAATCTCGGCATTGATTGCACTAATTTTTCAGCATAAGCTACATACATTTTTTCCTGGTCTACTCGCAATCCAAATGTTAACGATTCCGTACCACTAATATTGTGTTTCCTAATGGCTTTTTTCTAAATAATCTCACACATGTTCAAAGAGGTGATTGTGGTGGAGAAATGTAGCTGCTTTGGCACATTACACAAAAGCCATTCGCAAACTACCCTTGTATGTTTTGGGTCTTGGTCTTGATCCAACTGTTTCCAAGACCCAATTTAGTAGCATTTTATTTTAAATTGCCCTTTAAAATATTTAAATATTGTCACTTATTTATTGTATTTTCAATAAAAACTAAACTATCGACGCCTGAAATAACCATAGAACCCCACACCATAAAAGGTCTGCCCCCCCCCCCCCCCCCCCTCAATGTTTAATTGTAAAATATATTGTAATTCTAAGACTATACCAGATTTCCTCCAAATTTTACTCATACCGTGGTATAAAGATCACCAGTTTCCAGAAATCCACGAGATTTTCATTGTGCCCTTTTGCAAATTCAATTCGTTTTTTATGTAAGATTTTACTTTAACTAGGTTTCGTTCTTCTCGGGTGGTTAGTAATTCTGGTGTTTTCTATATTGCCGGCATGCGCAAACCTTGAACCTATATTGAACAGTACATTTTTCTAAAGTGTTTTAACAATTTGACGTATAGAATATCCCTCGTTATGTAATTGTATTACAATTTACCTCACTCTCACAAAAAAAGACTTGTCTTCTTCGGGCAGACATAATGCTTACGTCACAAAGAGAGTGCAACCCCATTTAAAAAATTATGCTAAAATCATTGGTGTGCGAAGACTTTTCGGAACTGTATTTAGACGACAATATTTTTATTTATGTGTATTGTGTGTTTATGATTTGATATTGAAATACATTTGAGTCGATTTAATTTCAATTGCGATTGTTATTGCTTTAGCAAATACACAATATACAAGTGTCCCGTATCGTTATGTTCAAATTTTAGGACTGTAAAGTAGACTTCATTTCAAGTAACAAAAACGCAAAACTTGTATATTCATTTGTATTTTTTTCAAAGTTACAGATCTATGAATGTGATTGTCAGATCATGAAAACAATATAATCCCAAAATCAATAAAAACTGATTTTATTTAAAAAAGTTCTTCTTCTTCTTCTTTCAATAGGCGTATCGCCTGTTTAGTTCCGGTTTCTTTGTGGCGGCAGTTCTTGTGAATTTGATTGCCAGCTGTCTCGCCAGCGTTTTGGTGGTCGTCCTATGGGTCTTCTTCCGTGAGGTATGTTGTTTCGTACTATTCTGGCCATTCTGTCGGGAGTCATTCGGCTAACATGGTGGTTCCATTCTCTTCTTCTTTTCCGTATCCATCTGACTACGTCATCCGTTTGACACTTCTCCCTTATATCTGTATTTCTTTGCCTATCATGTAATGTGTATCCTGTTATCGTTCTTAGAGTCTTCATTTCGGTTGTTCTTAGTATCCTCTTTGTTATCGTTGTTTCCGCTCTCGTCTCCGCACCATATGTCATCACCGGTCGTACGCATGTTTTGTATATCCTTGATTTGCATTCCGTACTTAGGTGTTTGTTTCTCCAGATTGGATACCTAAGCTGTCCCGATATTGCTGCTGCTTTGTTTACTTGTTTCCTCACCTCATCACCCAAAAACCCTGCGCTTGTAATTTTGCACCCAAGGTATTCGATTGACATGGTTTGGTCGACGGTCTTATTTTCTATTACCAATTTGCAGCGTACAGGTTCTTTTGCTATGGTCATGCATTTGGTCTTACGGTATGAATAGAGCGTCAGTGGTGGATCGACTTCTTCGAAATCCTTGTTGTTCTTCGCTTATTGGCATTGTTGGGGTTATTTTGTCCGCAATGATCTTAGTTAGGAAAAAAGTTAGAAAAAAGTTCAATTAATAATATTTTCGAAATGTCCACCTCCTTGTTGAATACAGGCTTGTGCTCGTAAGCCAACAGAAGAAGTACTTATCCGAATTTCATACTTGTTTTGTCGGATTTGCTCGGCATTCAGGTGAATACGATCCAACAACTCTTATCTTGTGTTCGAAACTTACGCGTAGACTAAATTTTTCATGTACCCCCATGAATAAAAGTCAAGGGGATTAAGATCGGGTGATCTGGGTGGCCATGCAACAGGACCACCTCGACCAATCCATCTTGGATAATTGACGTTAACCCAATTTCGGACAGCAATTCCGAAATGTGGTGGTGTTCCATCCATGTGAAACCACATGTCTCGTCGAACATTCAGTAGGACATCCTCTAAAAGACCTGGCAGTTCGTCAATAAGAAATTGAAGGTAATTGTCCGCATTTAACCTGGGATTTTCTGATGACCACCTGTGCAGGTTTCTCAGATTTGTAACACCACTTCTCGTGAACGTAGATTCATCTGTCCAGAGGACTGTTCTGCAGAAATTAAAATGAAGCCGTGACTGTCTTAATATCCAGGTAGAATAAACTAGACGCGCATAGTGGTCTGCCTCAAGCAAACCGTGTCCTCTGCGATAGTGATATGGATATAAGCCCACACGTTTTAAAATTCGCCAAACTGTCGTTCGTGGCACTCCTAGTTGTCTAGCGATTCGAGTACACTGAGAGTTGGATCCCTTGTAACAATAGCTACTGCTTCTTCTTCCAAGTCTGCTGGCAAATTTACTCCTCGGTCGAAAAGATAATCACGCAGTCCGCATTCCCGAAATTGTCTGTGTACTTCCAGAAACGTTCTGTAATGAGGAATGCGCCTATCGGGAAACCGATGTCGGTATTCAATAACTGCTTAACGTGCACTGCCGTTACAGTAGCCATACACAAAATGCATGTCCGCATACTCTTGAGAAGAAAATCGGTAAGGCATTTTGAATAAAGAGCGTGTCCACTCACTAATAAGCTGTTGTATGAACTGAAACGTAATGTAATTCTTCATCTGAACATTTGTTTATTGTATGATATTCATGGTTCAGCACGTACGAAATAAGTAAGAACCTTGTTTATCATAAATCAATTTCCAATACTCTTTTTTGTAGATCTCCAAGAAATTACTGTATGCATTACGACACGTGTTTATGTATTTTAGGATAACATTTTATTATGCGACGTTAACAATCACATGCCTTTTATTGAATCGTATAACTTTTTTTAAATAAAATCAGTTTGTATTGACTTTAGGATTACATTTTTTTTCATGATCTGACAATTACATTCAATGATCTGTAACTTTGAAACAAATAAAAATGGATATACAAGTTTTGCGTTTTTGTTACTTGAAATGAAGTCTACTTTACACTCCTAACATTTGAACATAACGATAGAGGACAGTTTGTATGTATGTATATATATTAAGATAGTGCATCAGCTTTCTCGTTTTTTCAATATAAAACTTAAAATAAAATAAAAAACACAAGAGATTTGTTTTAGTTCACGATACTAAACAGTAATAGAACTGCGTAGAACTGATGCGCACAATTTTGTTGATTCCAGAATTGTTCTGAATTTGAGTGAACTCAAGAAAACCAAAACATATTAAAACTAACTTGAAACTTTACTAGTACGCCACATCTAGTGACAATTTAAATAAATACAAAAAGTTCCAATTTTTTAGTCTATACATAATTGCATTTTTGTGGAAGCTGATAATTGCTCGCCAAGAATTATTAAAAAAATAGAAACGTGAATAATAAAGGTAAAAATGTGATATGAAATATTTTAAAATTATTTACTTTAAAATATTATTTTTAAAAAATCAGTATGAAAGCTGCAGTCAATCAGTAAATCACCTTCAAATTTGAGTATAACGTTTACCTTTAATTTATTTGCTGCTGCCAAGCTTTTATGTAAAAGTAAATTAAATTAATGCAATCAAATGTTTTATTTCAAATTTTCTATATATCTTATTTAGATTATATTTATCAGAGACTTAGGCAACTTAGAGACCAACTGTTTAACAACATTAAAAAATGTCAAAACATAAACACAGTGCGCAAGCTCAAACTATTAATTCTGAACCGGTACTCGCTAAGGAGCAAGAACTGCTAGAACGGTTGTAGAATCATTCCGAATTAATTCTCGCAACAACCAAAACGTATAATCAAAAATTCAGAACTAGTTCATATGTAACCAAAACACCAAACAACGAATACAATTGCGCAGTAGTTCTAGAATTGTTCAAAATTGCGAACCAAAACAAACCTAATAACGATTAGAAATCAAAATTAGCATTGTCTAACAAGAATTTCAATTCCTCCCGTATACCATTTCTTTAGCTTAAATACGAAAAATTCACGGCATCTTGCTTCTACTTCTGCGATATTTTCAAAGTGAGCCATTGTACTAAATAGAACATAGTTTATTTTCTTCTTTGTGTAATTCATTATTATTAGATAAATTGACATAGGCTTAAATAAATATATAGTCTGACCCTTGTTCACAGAAAATACCACAGCATCGTTTTAAAATACATTTACATTATGGGTGAATATTGTACCTTTAAAGAAAATCATATTTGTAGTTTCTGTGGGAAAACAAGTCTTACATAATCCCTTCAGTGACTGCATGGCCTTTTTAAATAAAGTATTCGTTCCACATCTATAAAATAATACTAAGATAATTATGTAACTCCGACAATGTGATACTTATTTAATAAACTATAAAACATAAGAGTTTCATTGCAAATTAACTAATTCACTGTTTTATTTTCAGAATTGTGCCATGATGGGTTTGCAAGCGACTACTGGTAAACGTAAGTTGGAAGCGGCGACAGCTCCTGGAGATTCTAGCCCGGCAAAGAATAGTAGATGGGACGCGGATGATTGCATAGCGCGCCTTCAGGCTGTAGCGGTACCGGGAGACGCTTGGCGAGCACCAACACCTTCTCTAGCCGCCACACTACTTTCGAACGAGGATTTCGATGATGACGATGAGTTTGAAGATGAGCTTTCTGATGATGACCGTTGTTCCAGCCATCCGGAACCCGCTAGATATACTTTGACGCATCACCATCATCACCACCAACAGCAAGCGCAACAGCAGCAACCCTACCTCCGTTACTCCAACGATTATTGGCAATACTACCAACCTCCTCAACAAACCATTCGATGTGAGGAAAATGGTAAATCGTACCTTGAGCTAGGAGCTGCACCACCTGTGCGAACGAGGTGTTGTGACGGCAGAACGCGTTGGTGTCATGTGCCCTGTTATAGACAAAGGCGGTTAGCTGTTTTAAACTTATCAATGTGTAAATTGGCGCGTTTCAGACAATGTTCTGATCCATCTCTGAGACGATCGGTGCTTATATGTAATACTCTAAGAAAATTAGAACGAGAGATGGAATCAGAACCACCGGAACCTTGTTACTCTACTCTACCGGAAATGACACCACCTAGTAGGTTATCACCCGTGCCTGAAGTCAGCAGTTACGAGCAGAGCTTAAGAGAAATGACGTCCTCTTCTGGTAGAGCGACACCCTTCCCCCAACCCAACGCCCCTGATACAGATTCTGGGATAGGTGACGATGAAAGTACGCGACCCATAAATTGGGGTTCAGTGTTAAGTCTGACATCACAAACAGACTTGGAATCTTTAAATAACAACGAGTTATACGCAGAACTGGGACTGAATAGTGATCAAGAATATAAAGACCCTGTAGTGGCCACATCTCGAAATGAGAACGAATGGGACGGTTTTATGCATGTGTTGGTTGGCGGATCGTAGCATTTTACGAACCCCACCGTTTCTCAGGTTGTGATTACTTAAAACAAAAAAAAAACAAAAATATAAAAAAAAAGAAAAACGAAAAGACTAGTGCAGTACAGGAATTGTGCAGCTATTGTTGACTGTTTTTATTTTTATAAAGTTTTTTACCTAGGACAGAAAAAACATTAGATAGATTAGGGCGATTTTTACGCATTTGTTGACGATTTTTTGATGATCTCCATCGCTCAATTCTTCGGCGTGGTTATTAAGTAGGGTCGTCAGAGATATTTTGCAATTTATATCGAAGACATACTCTAAATTAAATTATTAATTTATGAATTATAATTATATTTATTTGTATTATCATTTCTATACTTTTACACATCATATATTTTAAGTAGATAAAATACTCAAAAAAAACGAACTGACAACAAATAAGATTTGTTTCTAAAATCATATGTTGAGGATATACCTTATTATCTAAAAAATTTTCAATTTATTTTAGATAATTTTAGTTTTATGATTTCAAAAAAGTGATTTTGAATGTAGGTTTATAATTCAAGAGCACAGCAAATATAAAGGTAAACCAATATCTAGAGATGAATATACAGTTGCAGAATACAGTTAGTAATTCTTATGGTCATTATTTTCAACTTATTTTCACACATGTAATGTGCTGCATATAAGTGGTGTACATTACTGTTTATTGATTACAAAAGTATTTATTTTCTAAAGTTGTACCATTAGATTATATTAATATTTTGCAGTTGTCAATTATATTTGCTAAATTAGTAAATAAAATTATGTTTATGGCAAAGTCACTCCTATTTAAGGTATTACACTAGCGATTTTCTCAACTTTTTACCTTTTTCAACATTATAGACTAAATTAATAATTCAGTGTTGAGTATGTTCTGAAATTTATTAATTTTTACCAAAGATATATCATTCAGACAAGTAGTAGCATCGTGGTACATATCCAATACAGTTCAATATCTTGGTTATAGTGAGTTACTGCACTTTGGTGATAGCATATTTTTTTCTTCAGAATTAACTAAAAGATATTTTAAATAATAAATTATTCAATATTTAAAAGAATGATTCAATAGTTTTTATTACTGGTTTTAATTTATAATGTGCGCCAAAGGATAGTAACTTATCCTATGTTATATAGTTAAACATAATTTTAATTCTTTTCATATAATATATTAATATTAGATATACGTAAATATACATATGTTCGACACTAGCTGTTTGAATATGAATTGCAGATACTACTATTGTTTGCCCTAAATATTTTATAATTGCAGAGCTTTTTTATATATAAAATTAAATTTCAAATGTATTTGTGGTTGTTTGTGGAAGTTAATCATCATTGATATGATGTTAAATTGATGATAAATTTTGTAATAAATAATATATAAAATTAACTACGATAATAAAGTAACTTATAACGCTTTTATTTAACTCCTAATATTTATTAAAACATTTCAAATTATCATCACATCAATATATCAATAATTTACACAATCAACCATCTGGAGCATACACTATGAGAGTATATTTAGCAAAATGTACTTATTATGAAACTAATCAGCTATATTACAATTATTGGGCTGTGTTAATAAAGAAATTTCGAATTATCGAATTAGTAAATTATTAGATCAAAAAGAGCATAGTTTCATATATAGAAAAGTTTTCTCTGGTGACGTACGAAATCTCCATGTATATAAATATAAATAATATACTATTAAGCTCAAGGTGAGTTAAATGATATTATTTGGTGTTACTTGACCCATTTGGGCATTCCTCTGTATATAATATTGTAAATGGCTGTATATACTGTACATAAGAGAACTTATTAGGTTATATATTGTATATATATATATAATTCATATATATGTTGCATATATTTTAAATCGTGTGAATTTATAAAGTTGGGAATATGGTCATACACCTCACAAAAAACTCCCATGCTGTATTTTATACTATGTTCTTTCAATGACTGAATAACATTAGTTCAAAAATCATATTTTCAATGTAATTTAAATTTCTACATCTAGGAATAATTTTGTATATTAAGTACACCGTGCAATATATAGTAATAAATATTGCAACATCTTAAATATATATATCTATATGTATTTGCAGAACAAAGTAAATATCTTATTTCATCTCTTTTCTATGATTTTTAATATTAATTATTATTAAGTCTTCCATGACAATCTAATACACTTATAGTCTTACAATGAAAGAAATGTAGTTGTGTTCGTTTATTTTTCTATGTTAGTTACCGTTGTGATTTGTTTTTTCCTTTTCATTCAGTAAGTGTTTTTCTAAATGGTTGATTATTTTAAGCAAATAAGGTTATATTATAACAACAAAAGTTTAAACAAACATATTTTTAATTTTAAATCTTTATATGTTAACTGTACAACTAACCTTATTCCGTTGTGGTATAAACTTTGTATGTATTCTTCCTAAGCAGCTGGGAGATGGAATCTAGTCCGTCATTGGCCATTGATTGCTAAGAAGTATATATGAGCCAGTATTATTTTGTTAATTACTTAAAAAAAGTAAATGATACTCGTTCAATACCGTCCTAAACTTCTTAGGTAAATGGCTTCAATGATAATATATCTGGTAGTGTACACCATAAATAGATAATTTTTTTTTATATATTATATATAAATATATACATATTTCTTGCCATGACATTTTATTAAAAATCTTATTTATACTTTTAATCAGGAATATTCTTTACATCACATACCAAGTAATATCATACTACTGAATGATTAGACAATCGGGAGAATATAAAAAAGTATGATGGTACTTGAGTCGAAAAATATATTTTTTATTTTATGTTATTTTAAAGCAGAATAACCATATTATTTTTCGTTATTGTAAAGAAACTTGAAAGAAATATTCCTGGTTGAGGTTAATAAAGGCTATAAAAGTAAGTAACAGAATTGAATCTGTAATCAAATTAGAAAATATTTTTGAATTATGTTATTTTAACAAAGATTATTTTATAACAAATAAAAAAAGGGCACAATTAAAAGCTGTTATACATAAGATAAACATGTTGTGGTGCATAAGTAATTTACTTTGTTGAAATTGCAATTTTATTACATTTAAAAGTGAAATAGTTGGAACCGCAAGGCAATCAAATATTAAGAAAGTTTTTAAAAGGAAATATAAAAAGAAAAATAGCTGTGTTTTATTCTAAAAGGGAAATTATAAGATTAAAATGAATATATTATGTGCACATAAATTTTTAAATATTTTGATAAGATTGCAATAATTTTGAAACTATGGTTTCTAAATAAAAAAGAAATATATAACTAATTTCTGTCAAATTACAGGAACCACTCTCTCAAAACCTAATTTATTATAAGAAACACACAACGACATTAAATATAAATTCTTAAGAAAATGTGCGTTTTTGTAATATATTGACAGATTTTGGTTCCTAGATGTAAGAAATAAAGTACTTGTACTTCGTTCGTCCCACATCGACGTGAAGTCAATAATAATTACGTACAACACTGAATGTGTGCAAGTAACATGTGATATCATGTAATATGTTAGTGTTAAAAATAAATCGGTATATATACATATTACCTCATACTTTGTTTTACTTACAACCCGTAATTAAAATCTTACTATAATCTACATTTCAAATTTAAAAATGCCAATTGGCTAAACTTAAGACTTTCCCTAAATTTAAAAAAATTCTTAATTTTTTTGTGGTGTAGAAAAAATTTGGATTTTTTAAGTGTTGGTCTAAAATTTCTGACAACACTGGTGGTTAGTCATAATTTGTTCTTTAAAGCATTAAATTATACTTTTAGAGTTCTTTTGTGCTGACAATAACTAAAGTTAGTAGTTTATTTTAATGTATGGGATATTGACTTAAATAGGTTTATAAATTAGTTTACATCGTAAATTAGTTCTTTTGAGGTCATTTAATGATTCTGAAAGTTTTATCAATTTACGGTGTAATTGGAAGGATCTTAAGTTTAGCCGATTTGGTACTTTACCAAAGAAATTTCGGTAGATTTCTGGTAATAAAGAAATTTTGTTTTTAGTATACGTGGGCGCAATTGTAAATGGAAGCTTAGCAAATGGAGAAAATTTGAGATTGGTTCCATTTATGATTTGAAAGGGATAAGGCATATATATTTCGAGCTTGCTTTTTCACAATTTCAGGTTAAAATAGCAGTGAGTATATATCAACAATAGATGGCGTCTAGTGCAGACATTTGAAATACTGATTTAATATCATGTGCGACTTGTGCGAGCAGGGTTGCCAGGTCTAGTGATTTTTCACTAGATCTAGCGATTTGAGTACTGTGTTAGTGATTTAATGAAAAACTTCTGTATTTTAGTAAAATCTAGTTATTTTACGTATTTTTTGTTTTGTAGTTTATATGTAATCATATTTATCAAAATAGATTGCGTTATTTATTATTATTAATATTATAGATCCTACGTAAAGTGACGTCTATACCTTAGTAGTCGAAACAATTTTCTCGCAATAAATAATTGATATAATACATAAGCTCATTACGGGAAGTACCGTTCAAATTATTTTTAAATTTGTAAATTTATTTAAAATGGGAAAGTATAAAAGCTTTTGGCCGGGGGAATTTTGGATTAAATCATATTAGATATTTATGGTAGAATCTTATTCACGCGCGCCCAATCGCACTGAATTCTTTAAATAAATTAATTTTCGGATTATTACCATGTAAGTCTTTACTGCAAATAAAACCGTTTACATATTTTTATTAGTTTTCCTAAATCTGTTTTAATTTCTAGCAGTTATTATGTCGACCACAGATCAACCATCTACTTCAAAAAAAAAGAAAATTTATCAACAAAAATACAAAACTGATTGGGAGAAACACAATGATTACCAACATTGGATAGAAGCTAGTTCAAAAGGAGAAGAGTTTTACAGATGTAAAATATGCGGTAATGACTATCTTGGAGGGATAGCTGCAATACGTAAGCACCATGATTCTATAAAACACCAATCTAAATCTAAATTAATCAAACAACAAAAATTATGTGTTACGCAATATGTAAGAAGCTCTACAAGCACAGAACTTAGTACAAAAGAAATAGAAATAAGAATTGCATCTTTCATTGCAGAACACAATATATCTATAAATTCAGTTGATCATCTGGTACAACTAATTAGGTCTATAAATAATGAAAGTGATGTTATAAAAAATATTTCCTGTAATCGTACAAAATGCACAGCTATTATAAATAACGTAATTGGTCAATCAAGTTTTGAAACTAATAGAAACTTTAAAGTGCAGCAAATTTTCTTTATTAATTGATGAGTCTACGCATCATACCGGAATTAAAAAGTTAGCATTAGTTGTGCGATTAAATCAAAATTTTAGTATAAATGACAAATTTCATGCTTTATTACCAATCTATGATGCAACTGCAGTAAATATACATAATGTTATTGTTCAATTTTTTAATAAACATAATGTTCCATATAAAAATATTATGGTAGGATTTGCAGCTGATGGGGCAAATTCAATGATGGGCATTAAGCATTCCGTCAAAACTTTATTAAAAAATGAAATACATATTTTTACTGTAAAATGTCTATGTCACTCAATAGCACTCATAACTTCCCATGCTTGTGAAAAATTACCTTCTACAACGGAAAAACTGGTGCGAGAAGTATACACTTATATGCAATATAGTTTTAAACGACAAACACAATACAAAGAATTTCAAGTTTCTTGATATTAAACCCCATAAGCTGCTGCAACCTAGCCAAACACGCTGGCTCTCTTTAATTTCTGTTGTTAAAAGAGTGTTGGAGCAGTATGAAGCTCTTAAATTATATTTCCAAAATAAATCTTTCAATCAAATCGATGCATCTGAATCCATTCACAATAATTTACAAAATCCTATGAATAAATATTATTTAGAGTTTTTGGAATATGTTTTACCTGTATTTACTGATTTAAATAAGGAATTTCAATCAGAATCTCCTAAAATTTATGCAATATATGACAGAATGTTAGCAGTATACAAGACTATTCTAAGTTGTTATATAAATAATACATATTTGAGTAAAACTGATGTTACTATTTTGCAATATAGAAACCCAGAATATTATGTTTTACTAAATGAAGTATATTGTGGCCCGAAGGCAGCTATATTATTTCAAGAAAATACTCTTTCAGATGGTGATAAACATAACTTTCAATTAACATGCTTAGGTTTTTGTGTTGAAGCTGCTCATCAATTATATAAATGCTTTCCATTTAATGCAGAAGATGTAAAGACACTTAAGTTCTATAAATTTTTGGACCCAAAACTTATTAAAACTACAAGTTCATTAGGTCCAGCAGCAAATTTTCATAGGAAAGATATTGATCTTCTTTCATTGGATAGAGAGTGGCGATTATTGCAAAACAGTGACTTCAATGAGGATGCAGCCGATTATATTTCTTTTTGGAAAAATATCTGTAATCAAATTAGATGTGACAATACTGCTGTTTATCCAGAACTATCAAAATTTGTCAATTTAGTTTTAACATTACCTCACAGTAGTGCTTCGGTAGAAAGAATATTCAGTGCAGTATCTCTCAACAAAAGTAAAATCAGAAATCGGTTATCTGCTACTACCTTAACTGGAATTCTACACTCTAAGAGATTAATAAATAGTGATAATAAATCATGTTTTGATTACAAAATTCCTGTAACTGTAACAAATAAACATAACAACAATATGTATTCATCAGAATAAAAATATATTATTTAATGCAATTTATATAAGCTCTAATTTGTAATTTACTATAATTACCTTTTATTTTCTTGTAAATTTTACTTAAGTTTAAAACAGCTTGTACAGTTATTGTAAAATAGGTACGACTTTATGCAATATTATACCAATAAATATATATATTATATATAAATATATCAAGAAATCAAGAAATTCTTGTGTTTCTTTTATTATTTACATACCTACCTACTGCTTTACATTTTTTTTTATTGCAATAGCTCTTCTTTCTTTATTAACGAAAACTAAAACTATACATTATATATACTACCGGTAATTAGACATATAATGGTTTCATTTGGTAACACTCTAGTGATTTTTTAAGTTCTCATTTTCACCTGGCAACACTGTGTGCGAGACACAGTTGTTGTTCAGTACAAACAAGCAGTGTTGCCAACTTAACGGATTTTCCGTCATATCTAACGGATTTTGGTGAAGGGGAGCGGAAAAAAAACATTTTCAACGGGTGACGGATTTTTTAACGGAAACTAAGTTTCCGTCAAAAAATTCTAAATTAAGTTCTGTAAGTGTGTTAACTGGCTGTTTACCGATTCAAACTATTTTTTGTCTGTAAATATCATATTACACTGTTCAGGCAAAATAGATTTAATTTTGTATTTTTAGTTTTATTTAGATGTAGGTTTAATATATTTAATTCTAGTTTTTAAATTGTAAATATTATATATTGTATATAGAAAAGGTCTTGGAGTTCTGGGATATGTTTAATATTGTTAATTGCTTTAGGACTGGGCAGGTATTACATTTCTTCATTGTCGTATTTTCTACAGTCATAAAAACTATTTATTTTTATTACAGGCAAAACCCTTTGCATCGATTAGGTAAATAATTTATTTGAATAAGTATAATTATAATAGAATAAGTTTTATTGTACATATTTCCTGTTATATATTATTATAAAAGGTTAAATGGTTTCGGTTCGATTCGATTCTGCGAACATTAGTTTATCTCTGTGCATTGTATATTTATTACTTTGCGAAGTATTTTGTTTTCTATAATTAAGGGTTTCCGGCGTATATTGTTTGTTTTAATACATTTGTGACGTCGGAAACTACAGCATGTACTTTCTTGGAAATGTAAATAATTGTTATATGGAAATTTCCGTATATTCCTTTTTCATTGTTTTCTCCCTCTTTGACTGGGTGGGAGGAAGCTTCTTGCCGAGGAATGAGAGAATGAATAAGTAGTTCCAAACAAGATCTCTTAGAGTTCACTACAGTTACAAGTACGATCTCTTCGAGTTAAAGCTTAGGTCTCAGTGATCTAACAAACAGCTCCTACTAAGATCTCAGTGATCTAAATAGGAGCAAATATTATTTATTAGCCAGTTTTCTCGGTTTTCAGTATTAAGACCAGATACTGCATTGTTGCATTTAACGGAACTCCAAGATTAAACTTGTAAATATATTAGTGTAAATAGAAAAAATATTGTATTATTTGAAAACATACTTCGGTCTACACATACCGACTTCCTTAAAACCAGGAGGATGAAACAACACTATGTCATTGGTTCCGCATGATTGGCACCACAGACTACCGGCGGTAGTCTATCGGCTCGACCGGGACTTCCCGGGCCCCGAATCCTCTCAAAATAATTATTGGATCATTGCATTGTGTATGTGGCACTGGCACTGGCGTATATACGTCTTGATTTTAGTGAGTTGAATAATCTTATTCTCAGTGTGTTGTGCAATTAATCTTGTTTACAGTGACAAAAATGCCGAAAGTGCAATATAAACAAAAATTTCGTAGTGAATGGCTTCAAGACAAGCTGTTTAAAGACTGGATTATTATGAAAACAGATAAAAATTCTGGTGAGTCATTCCCTGAGTGCATATTTTGTCGATGTATCGTAAGTAGTAGCAATAAATATTCTGATTTAAAAGCTCATAAGATTTCGAAGAAACATATAAAGAATACAGATATGTTGGCGCCATCACGCCAAGCAACAATTAATTTTACTCCCAAAAAGACAGAAAAAAGCAAATATTTGGAAGCTTATACAACACTGTTTATTGCCGAACATTGCAGCGTACTAACAGTAGATCATTTAGGGCGGATAATGAAAAAGGTGGCAGATGATTCACAAGCAGTTAAAGACATGCAATTTCATCGCACAAAGTGTTCCAATATTATTAAAAATATCTTAAGCCCTCACTTTAAAGATGATTTAAAAGTAGATATTGGAAATGGAAAATTTAGTTTACTTCTGGATGAGTCTACGGATATAACTGTGGTAAAATATCTTGGCATTGTAATAATATTTTACAGCACAAAATCCAAGAAAATACAAACATCTTTTTTAAAATTGGCACCACTAACCGCATGCAATGCAGAAGGAATAGTTTCCGGTTAAAGAGACGCTAAACGAATTTGGTTTGGAGTTTAAAAATATTCTTGGCATCGGAACTGACAATGCCAGTGTTATGACAGGTGTAAATAATGGCGTACATGCAATCCTAAAAGAAGATATTCCAGGATTAGTTCTTGTACGATGTGTCTGTCACTCGATTCAGCTTGCGGTATCTCACGCCTCAGAAGATACCTTACCGAGGAATCTGGATTTTGTGGTTTCTGAAACATACAATTGGTTCTCTCAATCATCAGTTCGACAGGCTGAATACAAAGAGCTGCATCGCACAATTAATGAAGGTCACGAACCATTAAAAATAATTAGAGCTTGTCAAACCCGATGGTTATCAATTTATTCGGCTGTACATAGAATTTTGAAACAATGGCTTGAACTTCAAACGCATTTTGAAATATCCCGACGAAATTATACTGCTGAATTGTTGTACAATATGTATAAAGATGAGAGTAATTTGGCCTTATTTTCATTCCTATGTCCCATATTAGAACAATTGCAACTAACGAACAAATCTTTTGAAGCCAAAGATGCTGATCCATGTAAATTGTTTACGGATTTATCTACGCTTATTGGATTTCTGGTTTCAAAAGTAGTCATGCCACGTCCCAATATTGATCCGCTAACTATAATTGTGGAGAATCATTTAGACCCTAAGCCATACCTTGGTTACGGATTCGAATCCAAGATACGAGAAATGAGGGAAAAAGGTCTTATAAACGGGCAAAGTGAACAAGATCTTCGTCAACGGTGTATTAACTTTCTTTTAAAATTAATTCAACAATTACGTTTGAGGTAAGTTGTCAGTTTCTCATTTCTCAATGTTCCCTAAAAGAGTCTCCGTCTTGTTTACTGTAGGTTACCTGACAATATCGAAATCCTGCAGAAAACCAATCTACTCTCATGCAAAAACGTATTAAGGGTTCACAAAGAATCTTTAAGTCCCTTATTGGCCCATTTAGAGTATTCAAAACATGAAATATCTCTAATCGAGACGCAATGGAACGCCATAAATTACACTAAATGGGAGAACATCAATGACACTGTGGCGTTTTGGTCCGAAGTCAAAGAGTATGAAGATGCTACAGGCACAAATCCTTTCAAGGAGTTATGCGATTTTGCTTTTTCAATTCTGCTTTTGCCATACTCCAATGCAGAGGCAGAACGGGTTTTTAGTGTGATGAATATTGTGAAATCAAAGCTGCGCAATAAAATGAAGGAAAGTATGGTAAATGCAATTTTGAATATAAGATCAGGGCTGAAGAGGAACGATAAAACCTGCTTTTCATATGAGTTGCCTGAAAAAGTAATTCGTATGGTGGGGACTATGCAAAGCTATAGGCAAAGCGAACCTTCAACCTCCACTGCTATGGGCCAACCTGTTGATGGTACGGACAGTGATGACGATTTTAATTTCGATTTTTAATATAAGTTCTTCTTTTATAAAATTTTATTATAAAATAAATTTTATTTGTTTGGCACATTTTTTATTCTGACGGATTTTATTGACGGAAAAAAAAAATTTAACGGATTTTTGACGGAAACCTACAACAAATTTAACGGATTTAAAAAAATACTGTTGGCTACACTGCTGTCGAACGTGTAAAGTGTGGGTTAGAGGGCGTGCGGAGCAAGACGTTGGTACAGTCACTATATCTAATAAAGTACCGCAATTGGTAAGGACCATGAGTAAGAGAGAGAAAGATATATTTTGGAAACAAAATGGCCGTTTGACTGCTGTCATATTATTACTGTAAAAACACGAAATCGCTCGTTGGTCGCTTATTTATATTGTGTTTGGTGTTATACATAGTAAGAAACGTTTGTATTTGTTGTGACAATGACTGGCTGCTGTGTTGCACGATGCAAAAGCAGAAGCGAAAATGGATATCGTCTGTTCCGATTACCAAGTAGTATGTAATTATAAATGCAATGTATTTAATATATATGTTCATACTTTGTCTAATTGTTATTATATTATCTTATTTGTTTTGACAATAAGGCAAATGTAACACACAACGGAAAGAATTATGGATGAAATGTATTGGACAAAGTGACTTAAGCCCAATGTCTATGATCTGTGAGGTAAGTGCTCAGTAACCTAATATATCGTTTAATTTGATTAGAAAACATTTAGATTCATTTTTCGGAAAAACAATTCGAACAAAAACGGATGGATAATCGAAAACTGTTACGTCCTGATGCAGTTCCAGATTTATTAACAGAAAATGAACGTTCATCTAATTCCACCGATGAGACAATAATAATGGAAGCAAGTTCATTTGGTGAAACTTCAGGCCGGAAAAGGAAACATATAAATGAAGAACTTGCAGAAGATGTCTCCAGCAATATTACATTAGATGAATTATGTCATGATATGAATTTGAAATACTTTATTTACCTGTTGTAGTTATATTGCATATTGTAAAACTAATGTTTATCGGTCTGTTTATTAAGTTATTACATTATACATTGTGGATTGTTAGATGAGAAAAATCAAGCAGATGAAGATGAGGCGATGGTATTAGGTGATCCAGATCCAGAAATGATCGTACTGCTTTCTGATGGTGACATGCAAGAAACTCAAACACTGTTGATCAAAAAGTTGAGGAAGGCACTAAGGACGAGTATGAAACAATGTAGTGTGTATAAGAGACAGTGTGAGAAACAAGATGAAAGGCTGAAGCAACTTTTTAATGAAGATATAGTATAGTATAGAATTTGAGATATTTAGTAAATTTAGGAATATGTTAGGGATTTTAAAGTCAATAATGATGTAATTGTTGTGCTTTGTGGCTCTGTTGAGTTGCCGACTTGCTGTCATTTTATGTATTTCATGTGTTGACAATTTTATAAAAGAGAAATTCAAACTATGAAATATTTGGTATTGTTTTCTGTTTCTGAACATTATCTTAAAAATAACAAACAAAAAATGTTTTTGTTTATTTTAAATTTTATACTAATCAAGCAAATCTACCAAGAATAATTATTACGTTTATTATAACGGAAAGATTACAAAAATTTATTTTGAGACATATGTTAATACAATTTATAATGTAATATTCTTCTACAATTAAAGTCATTAAAGCAATTTTTCTAAATTGTTGTTCACCACTTCTATCTATATACCTACCTACACCCATCGCTTCACACAATTATTGTAAAAGGTATAATCAAATTAAAAAATTAAATTTAAAAATAATTGTTTAAAAATTATTTTTCTTTATTAGGTTTAACTATTAAATTAACATACATATTATATTCACTTCTTAAAAAATTTTAATTAACTTTAATTAGTTGTTTATAATATCCCTTAGTTTATATTTACCACCATATTTCGGGAACAATATGGCGGGTCAATTGCGGTACTTTATACTGTGCCTTCATAATAGGTTGTAACCCACGTGACGTGTTGCAATATTGGCTGCATACATTAGGATTGGCAATCCTGCATAATAAGTTCCTAAACTCAAATGTTTTGTTATGACAGTTTTGTGTATTGTGTTAGTTAGATTTTCTTTGAATTAATTTTATATTTATTTCGCGTTAAAAAAGTCAGTTCTTTGAAGAGCTATTGAAGATATTCTAACTTTTGTGAAGGTTAGTTATCTATTAATAACATTGAATCATTCAATGTATGTATAAATAAAATAATTTCATTTTAGGTTATAACCTCCAAAATGGCATTTGCCGTCGAACAAGATGCATTCATTTTAGTGGCCCATTATAGAAGTGCTACACAAGATGCCGAAGGCAATTGGAGTTATTCACTTCCAGGTTGTATAGATCAATTCATACAACGCTTCCCAGATTTTGACTTTGATTATGATTCATTTCGACATCGTAGACACATTATAACACATCGTTTTGAGGAAAAACATTGAATTTGTAAAGGGAAATCGACAGGGAGGCTCACCAAATTAACTGAAGCTGTTGTAGATGACATTCGGCAGCGAGTAGAACATAGACCTCATAAATCAGTTAAACAACTATCTCAGCAAGCAGGTATTTCATATTTATTTTTAATTGTACAAAGTTAACATTCAACAAAATTTTCTTGTAGGACTCTCAGTCGGAACATGTCACAAAGCATTAGCAAAAAAGATACATATGCATCATTATAAAGTAACTGTTGTACATCAGTTACATCCAGTCGATTACGATAGTCGAATTAGATTTTGTGAATGGTTTAATAATCGAATGAACGATGACCTGCTAGATTTAACTTTTTTTAGTGACGAAGCATGGTTACATCTTACAGGATACGTAAATTCACAAAATTATAGATCTTGGGCTACAGAAAATCCACACCAACTAGTAGAAACATCATTACATCCTTTAAAAGTAGGAATATGGGTGGGAATGTCGAGAAGAAGAATTATTTTATTGGGCCAATTTTCTTTTACGATACCATTACTGCAGCAAGATATCGAGGAATATTAAATGAATTTATTAATCAGCTGCATGACGATGAATTAGAAAGTGGCTGGTTTCAACAAGATAATGCATCTGCTCACACGGCCAGAGACACATCACTATTTGACAGAATTTTACGACGATAGACTGTTTAATTTATGGCCACCCCGTTCTCCCGATCTTACCCCGCTTGATTTTTACTTATTTGGATATTTGAAAAATAGGATATATAGAAATAGACTACATAATTTACAAGAACTAGAAGCAGCAATTGTGCATGAAATAAATAACATTACGCAGAATGATTTACATAATGTTTTTGAAAATTTAAAACGTAGGGTGAATATTTGTTTGCAGCAAAATGGTCATCATTTCCAACATTTATTATAAATATGTTATTGTGAAAAAGCTTTCAGTACGTTAGCTCCTCATAAAATGTGTTTGTACAGAGGCAAAATTGACAATTTTTTCATTATTAACTGTAAATAAAATTTATGCTATTAAAATGATAATAAACACTAGTGTTTTAATTGAATAAACAAACAACTAAAATTTCTTTTTATTATTCCAAGAAATTACTTACGTTTCAATTAAAATAAAATTACAAAACCTATCTGTCAAACTATTTTGAACTAGGAATATTTGTATAGGAGTAGTACCAATCTGTAATGTTGGTTGCATATGTATCATGTTACAACAAATAATGAAGGCTCTGTATATCTAGTGACTTTAGACGTTGGTAAATAAGTTCGCATATTTTCCGGGGGTCGGATTTACTTGGTCGTAGTTTAGCACGGCTGTAAACGTGAATAGGCATACATTAAACACTGTTTTAATGTGTGGCTAGCCCGTAGAGGACTCTGTTGTAGTGTTAGAGAGAGACAAAAAATGATATGTTGGTATCAGAGATGTTGGTAATATTCCTAAATATTCCAAAGCAAAAGGTGGCAATAAAGAAAAAACTATTTTATGCGACCGTTTCGCCATTTTGTATGTTTGTGTATAATCCCATTTTCCTGTCGGCCCTCTATCAGATAGGTTTGCTTATAATATATTGAGTTGTTTTATAATTTATTGAATTTTTAAGTATTAAAATATTAACATATCTACAATTATTATTACAAGTATATGTATTAATTTGGGGTAAGTTTTATTTACGTAGTTGTGTACTATATGCACTATAATTTGTTTTTATGTATTAGTAATGGGGAGGATAATATTGTGTTCCGTACCAGGTTGCAAGGACATGAACTCAACCCGACATCGTTTTCCTTTTCCGACCAAGCAAGTGGATAAGTACATGTCATGGATAAGAGCAGTAGGCAATATAAAATTAGTCAGGTTAGATCCTATGACAGTTTATAATAGACATCGAATATGCCAATAATCGAATAAATCAGGAGGAAAATGTCAATCGTGAAATAGATGCAGCAAGTGTAGGCTATGTAACCGGTTTTGTTTTAAAAATTATTTTACAGAAGCTAAATTGCTGATTAATTTGTAAAAAAAACATGACAGCTGAACCAGTAATCCAAACACAGAAATTAAATTATCCCAATTCAAATTTATATAATTTAGTTAAGGATATTTATAATATATGTTGTAACATTTTGCCAAATTTCTTTTATAAAAAAAATATTTCGGCGATTATTTCAAAAACCGTGGAAAATAATGTTTTATTTCTACATTTAAATTGCAAAGAACAGTATGACTTTTATAAAAGAAATTTTAATAAAAATTACTACAAAAATAATTATACATAATTATTGTAATGGTGCATATACTTTGTGGCAAGCAAAATTATAACCCGTTAGTTCATGATGAATTTTATAAATATTGTAGAAGCAAGTATTTTAAAAAAAGAAAAAAGCAAAAGTATTATTTTGTTTTTTATTTCATCCTCGCTGAATAATATTTATATATTTAAGTACTTACATATGATAAACTTGGAATTGTTTTATAACTATAGCTTGTTATATGGTTTCTATATAAAAAGTTTTAGTTTTAAACGATTTCAAATTTATTTGGAAGAAATAAATATTCCCAATAAATAAAAAGTTAATAGTATGTTTAAATACACCGCCATTTGAAATATAGTTTGTAGCTAGCCCGTAGAGGGCCAAAAATTGGTAACATTTTTCATTTAAGAGTTACCAATCTCCTAGTATATATTATCTCTGTAGTTTAGTAACAAGTCTAGCTTTATCAGTTTTCGAAAGATGCGGCATTTTCAATTTTGAATTATCAACTATGATATATAATTTGACGTAGAGTTTGAAAGTTAATCAAATATTAAAATTACAACGCTAAAAAATAAAGGAAATTGACGTAACGAATTTGACACTGTCCCGTTTTTTTGGCTCACGACAGTACTAATATATTTGCGTCTCATTCAATCAAAATTTCAAAGTAACCCAGATTGACTTTTCAAATGAATACTTGTTATGTAAAACAATATAGAAAATAATTTATTTATTAATAACGGGTGTTCAGAAACATTCGAAGTCAAGTGGGCTCTGAATTCTGAACAAAAAATCGTATATCTTTACTTAAGTATAGCAAACGCCAATTAAGTTGGCGCGAGGAGGGGTAAGTTCGCGCAGGATTAGAAGTAGTGGGGAGATTTGTATATGGTTTTACATCAAATGCCAACTTAATTGGCGCTTGCTATATATACATTTGCGTGTATGATAACCGATAAAATTGTTTTAAGTAAATGTATCAATCTATATCAGACATGACTTCATATTTTCAAGGACTACTTTGACTTCGAATGTTTCTCAACACCCGTTGGGGTTGGGACAGCTTGTTTGCAGTGTTGCCAACAGTATTTTTTTAAATCCGTTAAATTTGTTGTAGGTTTCCGTCAAAAATCCGTTAAATTTTTTTTTTCCGTCAATAAAATCCGTCAGAATAAAAAATGTGCCAAACAAATAAAATTTATTTTATAATAAAATTTTATAAAAGAAGAACTTATATTAAAAATCGAAATTAAAATCGTCATCACTGTCCGTACCATCAACAGGTTGGCCCATAGCAGTGGAGGTTGAAGGTTCGCTTTGCCTATAGCTTTGCATAGTCCCCACCATACGAATTACTTTTTCAGGCAACTCATATGAAAAGCAGGTTTTATCGTTCCTCTTCAGCCCTGATCTTATATTCAAAATTGCAATTACCATACTTTCCTTCATTTTATTGCGCAGCTTTGATTTCACAATATTCATCACACTAAAAACCCGTTCTGCCTCTGCATTGGAGTATGGCAAAAGCAGAATTGAAAAAGCAAAATCGCATAACTCCTTGAAAGGATTTGTGCCTGTAGCATCTTCATACTCTTTGACTTCGGACCAAAACGCCACAGTGTCATTGATGTTCTCCCATTTAGTGTAATTTATGGCGTTCCATTGCGTCTCGATTAGAGATATTTCATGTTTTGAATACTCTAAATGGGCCAATAAGGGACTTAAAGATTCTTTGTGAACCCTTAATACGTTTTTGCATGAGAGTAGATTGGTTTTCTGCAGGATTTCGATATTGTCAGGTAACCTACAGTAAACAAGACGGAGACTCTTTTAGGGAACATTGAGAAATGAGAAACTGACAACTTACCTCAAACGTAATTGTTGAATTAATTTTAAAAGAAAGTTAATACACCGTTGACGAAGATCTTGTTCACTTTGCCCGTTTATAAGACCTTTTTCCCTCATTTCTCGTATCTTGGATTCGAATCCGTAACCAAGGTATGGCTTAGGGTCTAAATGATTCTCCACAATTATAGTTAGCGGATCAATATTGGGACGTGGCATGACTACTTTTGAAACCAGAAATCCAATAAGCGTAGATAAATCCGTAAACAATTTACATGGATCAGCATCTTTGGCTTCAAAAGATTTGTTCGTTAGTTGCAATTGTTCTAATATGGGACATAGGAATGAAAATAAGGCCAAATTACTCTCATCTTTATACATATTGTACAACAATTCAGCAGTATAATTTCGTCGGGATATTTCAAAATGCGTTTGAAGTTCAAGCCATTGTTTCAAAATTCTATGTACAGCCGAATAAATTGATAACCATCGGGTTTGACAAGCTCTAATTATTTTTAATGGTTCGTGACCTTCATTAATTGTGCGATGCAGCTCTTTGTATTCAGCCTGTCGAACTGATGATTGAGAGAACCAATTGTATGTTTCAGAAACCACAAAATCCAGATTCCTCGGTAAGGTATCTTCTGAGGCGTGAGATACCGCAAGCTGAATCGAGTGACAGACACATCGTACAAGAACTAATCCTGGAATATCTTCTTTTAGGATTGCATGTACGCCATTATTTACACCTGTCATAACACTGGCATTGTCAGTTCCGATGCCAAGAATATTTTTAAACTCCAAACCAAATTCGTTTAGCGTCTCTTTAACCGCGGAAACTATTCCTTCTGCATTGCATGCGGTTAGTGGTGCCAATTTTAAAAAAGATGTTTGTATTTTCTTGGATTTTGTGCTGTAAAATATTATTACAATGCCAAGATATTTTACCACAGTTATATCCGTAGACTCATCCAGAAGTAAACTAAATTTTCCATTTCCAATATCTACTTTTAAATCATCTTTAAAGTGAGGGCTTAAGATATTTTTAATAATATTGGAACACTTTGTGCGATGAAATTGCATGTCTTTAACTGCTTGTGAATCATCTGCCACCTTTTTCATTATCCGCCCTAAATGATCTACTGTTAGTACGCTGCAATGTTCGGCAATAAACAGTGTTGTATAAGCTTCCAAATATTTGCTTTTTTCTGTCTTTTTGGGAGTAAAATTAATTGTTGCTTGGCGTGATGGCGCCAACATATCTGTATTCTTTATATGTTTCTTCGAAATCTTATGAGCTTTTAAATCAGAATATTTATTGCTACTACTTACGATACATCGACAAAATATGCACTCAGGGAATGACTCACCAGAATTTTTATCTGTTTTCATAATAATCCAGTCTTTAAACAGCTTGTCTTGAAGCCATTCACTACGAAATTTTTGTTTATATTGCACTTTCGGCATTTTTGTCACTGTAAACAAGATTAATTGCACAACACACTGAGAATAAGATTATTCAACTCACTAAAATCAAGACGTATATACGCCAGTGCCAGTGCCACATACACAATGCAATGATCCAATAATTATTTTGAGAGGATTCGGGGCCCGGGAAGTCCCGGTCGAGCCGATAGACTACCGCCGGTAGTCTGTGGTGCCAATCATGCGGAACCAATGACATAGTGTTGTTTCATCCTCCTGGTTTTAAGGAAGTCGGTATGTGTAGACCGAAGTATGTTTTCAAATAATACAATATTTTTTCTATTTACACTAATATATTTACAAGTTTAATCTTGGAGTTCCGTTAAATGCAACAATGCAGTATCTGGTCTTAATACTGAAAACCGAGAAAACTGGCTAATAAATAATATTTTCTCCTATTTAGATCACTGAGATCTTAGTAGGAGCTGTTTGTTAGATCACTGAGACCTAAGCTTTAACTCGAAGAGATCGTACTTGTAACTGTAGTGAACTCTAAGAGATCTTGTTTGGAACTACTTATTCATTCTCTCATTCCTCGGCAAGAAGCTTCCTCCCACCCAGTCAAAGAGGGAGAAAACAATGAAAAAGGAATATACGGAAATTTCCATATAACAATTATTTACATTTCCAAGAAAGTACATGCTGTAGTTTCCGACGTCACAAATGTATTAAAACAAACAATATACGCCGGAAACCCTTAATTATAGAAAACAAAATACTTCGCAAAGTAATAAATATACAATGCACAGAGATAAACTAATGTTCGCAGAATCGAATCGAACCGAAACCATTTAACCTTTTATAATAATATATAACAGGAAATATGTACAATAAAACTTATTCTATTATAATTATACTTATTCAAATAAATTATTTACCTAATCGATGCAAAGGGTTTTGCCTGTAATAAAAATAAATAGTTTTTATGACTGTAGAAAATACGACAATGAAGAAATGTAATACCTGCCCAGTCCTAAAGCAATTAACAATATTAAACATATCCCAGAACTCCAAGACCTTTTCTATATACAATATATAATATTTACAATTTAAAAACTAGAATTAAATATATTAAACCTACATCTAAATAAAACTAAAAATACAAAATTAAATCTATTTTGCCTGAACAGTGTAATATGATATTTACAGACAAAAAATAGTTTGAATCGGTAAACAGCCAGTTAACACACTTACAGAACTTAATTTAGAATTTTTTGACGGAAACTTAGTTTCCGTTAAAAAATCCGTCACCCGTTGAAAATGTTTTTTTTCCGCTCCCCTTCACCAAAATCCGTTAGATATGACGGAAAATCCGTTAAGTTGGCAACACTGTTCGACAGCTGTGTACAGTAGTACAGCATAGATAAACCCAGTGTTGCCAGAGCTAGGGAAATTTCCCTAGACCTAGGGAATTTAGGTGGGTGCTAGGGAAAAAGGGAATTTTTACGAAATAAGGCTATAATCTAGGGAATTATGCTATGTCACAATATTTCCAGTATATATGTTGGGGATTCCCTTAACGTAGAAACTTTAAATATTGTCAATCATGTAAGGAAACCCCGATATACAAAGATCCCAAAAATTTCGCATAGTAGTTGTTAATTGCAACTCAATAGCGAGTGGTTTTTATTTTGAAAAGCACCATTCCAAATTTATACGTTCATCTTATACCTACAAACCCATCTAATTAATACCGAATTACGATGTGGTTTCTTTTATTAACTAATCAATAGATTTTTATGACCCGTAATAATGACACACATACTCATATTTTATGTGTTAAAACTTGAACAAGAAGTAACTTAGGAAAATTAAATAATTAAGATTGGAATTCCTATTTCTAGAAGTGTATGTATATTATTGTTTATGAAGCACGACTATTCTACAAATTTAGTATGCAAATGTTCAATAAATAAATAAACGTATTGTTATATTAAATATATAAAGCAAAAGAAAATAGCCTTTGTGAACTACATTTTTAAAGTAACACGTGGGAATTACAATATATACAAAAGAGGATTTTATAGTAATAAAAACTATAAATTATGGGTAATATAGGAATCACTTCAGAGTAGTAAATTCCTATATGTACATATTTACATATATTTGTAAATATTATTTTATGGTACGGGGCGGGGCTATTTATGAATTTATAGATAATGTATATTGTTCTAATAAAAATACAATAGACAAAATAATATATCTTTATTACGTTCTAGAAGTATATGTTAGCACATTAAAGTAACACGTGCGAATTCTATACACAAAAGAGGATTATTGATAGTAATAATATAAAACCCCGAATTATTGTACATTTTTATTTATGAGTATGACATAAAAGATAACCAGCTGATGGCAATAAAACTAAAATAGGTGTATTATGTACTTACCCCCAAATTTTACCCAATATTTTTATATATTCAATCCAAGAATTTTATTTGAATTTTTAATTAATGGTCAGTATCAAAAATACATTGACTAGTT
This sequence comes from Melolontha melolontha, assembly GCA_935421215.2. NCBI lineage: Eukaryota > Metazoa > Arthropoda > Insecta > Coleoptera > Scarabaeidae > Melolontha > Melolontha melolontha. Next base: position 109,285,883 of record OW285236.1, on the reverse strand, counting down.
TCAGTTCAGCCTCAAAGAACGGTTTTAGTATTTTAAGGAATACACTTATTACTATCTCTTAAATAAAAAGTTTTTTTCTAAAGCAGTGAATCAAAAGTGCGTTTCCATTCAAAAAGGTGAATATTTCAGATTTTGCTTTTATTTTAACAATTAATTAAAATATATTTGTAATTATTTTTATGCAGTAAGTAAAGGATCAATATGTCATCAGAGGCCGGGCCATCTTCTATGAAGGATATATCTGAATTTTCATCAGCCTCTTCGTCCGAGGAGGCACAGAATATATCGAAGAAAAGAAAATCCTATGCACAGAAATACAATATTCGGTGGGAGCAGAACCCGCAGTTTAAAAACTGGTTGCGAAGCAGCGAAAAAGGACAAATTTATGCATACTGTAAGGCATGTAAAAAGCATTTTTTCTATTTTGCGTTCGAAATGAACTCATTATGAAACCCAAAACAGTATCGAAATGAGCTTCATTTCGATACGCTTTTTTTTCATTTTTCAATGTTGGCGTTGTTCGAATACAGAAATAAATATCATTGCTGTCATTTGATTTTAAGAATTTATGTACATTTGACAGATATGATATATGTCCGTATTTTACACAAACAACTTATGTTGTATACAATTGACAACAACATACTGTGCCTTCATAATAGGTTGTAACCCACGTGACGTGTTGCAATATTGGTTGCATACATTAGGATTGGCAATCCTGCATAATAAGTTCCTAAACTCAAATGTTTTGTTATGACAGTTTTGTGCGTTTTGTGTATTGTGTCAGTTAGATTTTCTTTGCATTAATTTTATATTTATTTCGCGTTAAAAAAGTCAGTTCTTTGAAGAGCTATTGAAGATATTCTAACTTTTGTGAAGGTTAGTTATCTATTAATAACATTGAATCATTCAATGTATGTATAAATAAAATAATTTCATTTTAGGTTATAACCTCCAAAATGGCATTTATCGTCGAACAAGATGCATTCATTTTAGTGGCCCATTATAGAAGTGCTACACAAGATGCCGAAGGCAATTGGAGTTATTCACTTCCAAGTTGTATAGATCAATTCATACAACGCTTCCCAGATTTTGACTTTGATTATGATTCATTTCGACATCGTAGACATATTATAACACATCATTTTGAGGAAAAACATTGTATTTGTAAAGGGAAATCGACTGGGAGGCCCACCAAATTAACTGAAGCTGTTGTAGATGACATTCGGCAGCGAGTAGAACATAGCCCTCATAAATCAGTTAAAAAACTATATCATCAAACAGGTATTTCATATTTATTTTTAATTGTACAAAGTTAACATTAAAAAAAATTTTCTTGTAGGACTCTCAGTCAGAACATGTCACAAAGCATTCACAAAAAAGATACATATGCATCCTTATAAAGTGACTGTTGTACATCAGTTACATCCAGTCGATTACGATAGGCGAATTAGATTTTGTGAATAGTTTAATAATCGAATGAACGATGACCTCCTAGATTTCACTTTTTTTAGTGACGAAGCATGGTTACATCTTACAGGATACGTAAATTCACAAAATTATAGATCTTGGGCTACAGAAAATCCACACCAACTAGTAGAAACATCATTACATCCTTTAAAAGTAGGAATATGGGTGGGAATGTCGAGAAGAAGAATTATTTTATTGGGCCAATTTTCTTTTACGATACCATTACTGCAGCAAGATATCGAGGAATATTAAATGAATTTATTAATCAGCTGCATGACGATGAATTAGAAAATGGCTGGTTTCAACAAGATAATGCACCTGCTCACACGGCCAGAGACACATCACTATTTGACAGAATTTTACGACGATAGACTGTTTAATTTATGGCCACCCCGTTCTCCCGATCTTACCCCGCTTGATTTTTACTTATTTGGATATTTGAAAAATAGGATATATAGAAATAGACTACATAATTTACAAGAACTAGAAGCAGCAATTGTGCATGAAATAAATAACATTACGCAGAATGATTTACATAATGTTTTTGAAAATTTAAAACGTAGGGTGAATATTTGTTTGCAGCAAAATGGTCATCATTTCCAACATTTATTATAAATATGTTATTGTGAAAAAGCTTTCAGTACGTTAGCTCCTCATAAAATGTGTTTGTACAGAGGCAAAATTGACAATTTTTTCATTATTAACTGTAAATAAAATTTATGCTATTAAAATGATAATAAACACTAGTGTTTTAATTGAATAAACATACAACTAAAATTTATTTTTATTATTCCAAGAAATTACTTACGTTTCAATTAAAATAAAATTAAAAAACATCTGTCAAACTATTTTAAACTAGGAATATTTGTATAGGAGTAGTACCAATCTGTAATGTTGGTTGCATATGTATCATGTTACAACAAATAATGAAGGCTCTGAATAGATGTTTCTATGTCACTCATGTTTATATTTTTTAATGAAGTATCAAGTAATGTTGACGAAAATTAGTAACTAATATGTAATATAATATACTTCGCGGATAGCAAGATTTAAATTTGAAAATGTCAAGTATCAATGTGACCAACTGCATGCTTTATATAAAAATTAAGCTCTGAACTTTCAAATTAAATAATTCCAATTTAAGCAATTTATTAATGTAAAAAACGCAAAATAGAAAAAATAGTATAAAAAACTCGTTTCATAAGACCTTTTGCCGCACTCGCTCTTTAGAAAACTCGCTGCTATCGCGGCTCGTTTTCTAAACTGATCTCGTGCGGCAAAATGGTGCCTTATGAAACTTGTTTTTTAATATACTATTATATGTGGCAAATCAGAAATATTGAAACACGCGCACGGAAAAGCACATACAAAATTAGTAACTTCTGTAACTAAACAACAGTCTTTGACTGATATATCTTCTTTTTTACAAACAGTCGATCTGTCGATCTTCAAAAGAAAATTAAAACCGCTGAAGTAAGATTCGCCGCTTTTGCAGCTGAGCATAATATTGCGATTATTGCGTTAAATGCATTAGATCATTTATCGGAAGATTATAAGAACCACATTTACCGACTCTGAGATCGCAAAAAATTACAGTAATAACCGCACAAAAGCAACTGCAATTGTTAATAATGTTATCGGTTCTTATAGATAAAACTATAAATTTATTAATTTGTAATAAATTTTCACTGATTGTCGATGAATGCAATCTCCAATCCGCTTTTAAGTACGTCTTGAAAATTGTTTAAAAATTCTAGAGAAATCTAGGGAAATTTTCTGCAAATGTCTAGGGAATTAAAAAAATTCCCCTGGCAACACTGGATAAACCATAATGATTAAATCAGCGGTAGCGAAATATCGCTCATCCCTAATTCAAAGAAAAATTAAACATAACCTAGAAATTTTAATTCAAATTTGAGTGTCAAATAAAAGCGAAATGTTTAAAATATGTTTATACGTAAACGTAAACTTTACATTCATATGTAACTTGTAAATTAAGTCGACGTGTAGTATTTGTAAATATAATTGATGAAAAGTATCTACATGATATAAATGTGTTTTTAAAATGAAGGCAAAAATGGGAAAACGTGGTTCACAAAAGAAGCGTGTGAATCGTAAACGTGAGAATAATAAAAAGAAACCCACAAAAGTTCGCAAATCATACAGCCTTTATGGCAACCGTAAACAAAGTAGTAAGAGTAAGCCTCAAGGAAAAAGAAAACAAGAATTTTATGATCACAACCTAGATGGCAAATCCAAGAAATTAAAAATTAAAGAAGTTACTCCAACATTAGAGAAAGTTATATCATCTGAAAGTGAAGAAGAATTGGATCATATGGCTCAGTTAAGATCTACTTTAAAAAATGTGAATAAAAGTGATGAAGCCTTAGAAAGTAGTGACATTGAAGAATCAGATACTGATGAAAACCTCAGTAATCATAATGAATTAATTGAACAAAATCAGGATTTAAATGTTTTCGACCATGTCAGCGGAGAAGATTTAGATGATAGTGAAACCGAAAATGAAATTAAGAAAACAGAAGATAGAGACTTAGATTCTACAGTTAATTCGGATAGTGAAGATTCATTTGGAAAGCATTTATTTTATGAATTAAATGAAAGTTTATTAAATTCTGTTCAGTCTATGCCAATGAATGTAAATAGTTTTATTGAAGAGTGGCATAATTTAGGGACATTAATTATACAAATACCAAATTGTATAGAAGAGAAACAACAAAAAAAACAATGTTCAATTATTGAGGAGAAAATATATGCTTCTACTGGAAAAATTCCAAAACGTATACATTTAAATAAAGATAGCTTAGAGATGATCCATATTAAATCCCAAATTATTAATAATTTAAAAAATTCTAATGTTTCATTGATTAATAAGGACATATCTATCCCATTAACATCATTGCAATCAGAACTATTTACAGTGATGAACAATTATCAAGATTTATATTATCCTCAAAGAAACTTTGATAATGGTGAAGAAATTAGATACGTTTATTGTTTACATGCCATAAATCATATATTAAAAACAAGGAGCAAAGTTATACACCATAATGTTAGATTATCTAGGAAAGATGATGTGCCAGAGGATTTTAGGGATCAAGGACTAGTCAGACCTAAGGTTTGTTGGTTATTTCTATATCAATATATTTGTTATGCTATTTCAAGTTAAAGAATGTTTACATAATCATAGAATAAGGTTTCAGGGTTTAGGTATAACTAAAAATGTAACAAATATTTGAGAAATACATAATTTTATTCTAGGGAAAAAAATATGTTGATATTATGCTGTCCAATTTTTACTTAAATATCAAATTAGTTAATTTGCATGCTGAGAAATTCCACTTATTAAATAACTAAATTATGGAAGGATGTATTTGATTTTTATACTAGTAAAAAGAAGCTGATGTATCTTCTATTAAGCAGTACATAGTCTACTTTTTGTTTATACATTCAGAGCTATTTAAAATGGAGTCAGCAAATATGAATGTAATTGCAAAAGTGAGCGATATTTCCTTGTTAATTACGCATAAGTTTCTTTGTGGTTCTTTAACTTGATTATATATTTTATATTTTCAGTATAATTCTTGTGTTTTGTATTTTTAATAATATTAACATCTATTCCTGTACTGTTGATATTAATAGAATATAGAAATTTGCCTTGCGTACTTTGTATAACTATATTACGAGCTTGTAAAATAGATTCCCACTATATGTTTGTATAAATGTACTAGTTTACTTTATGTACACTCATATTATTCTAAATTGTTTGTTCTGCATACATAAAGGAAGCAATAAAATAAAATGAAGGGTAGCTTTCCATACCAGCGTGTTAATAGGGATTTCCAAAGATAAAGTTTTAAAAGTTAATAATACCACGCCTTCAAAAGCTTTCCCAATGAGAGTACACTGTTTTTTATGTATTTTCTTTAGTATATTTTCTACAGTCAGACTGCTTCTCGTTATAAAATTTAATTAATATTTTGTATGTATGGATTGGATTAACGCATTAGTTATCCATCATTTTCATTTAACTCTAGATAGCTTTATTTTTATCGTTTTCATTAGCTATTGAATGTAACGCTATAATTGATCAATAAATACATTTGTATCATTGTTTATCTTTGTAGTGCTATAAAGTTCATTCCAAGTTTTATTCTGGAGGCAACTCAATAGTTTCTTTCTATCGAAATATTGTTCACTTTGTACAACTTCAACGACCATTTTATTGTATTCGTCAAGTGACACGATTTTTGCCATCATAGAAAAATGATCCATCGCGCTCGTTTCCAATATAGCTGAAGTGATATAATGAAAGTTGATAAATGGCAATAGCAGAAAGTTTTTCTCTACGTGTAAGTTTATTTATACCAGTAGCTGTATATAATATTTAAATAATAATTTCCGTCTTTATTTCATTTTGCTATATCAATATTGACATCCTCCACTATTATATGCATATCTATCGCTCCATCACATTCTCCTAAGTACAATAATAGACGCGTATAAAGGTCCACTCAATCCAACGCGGGATGGTAACAGCGGGAGCGAGAGCGCAAATCGCGCGGGATCTGTTTGCGTAGCGGGATACAAACGCGTTTAGACAGGCAAGAACTATCCCGCATAATTCAGCGTTAAATTTCTAGTTCGCTTCGTGCACGGTATTTTCGCGTCCCGCCATATATATTTTCATTAATTTTCAATGCCTTTAACAGAACAATTAATAGAAACCGTAAAAAAATACCTAATTTACGATTTGGGTCACGAGGATTATAAAAACGTGCAGAAAAAGGACAAGATAGCACGCTAATATAGTGGTATCATCGACGAAAGTTGCCATCATCGTGAGCCATGTTAGTGGTATGTTGGCTGTGTAACCCAGAAATAATACTGGTTCTAGTACGCTCCCTTGTGGAACTCGGGAGTTAGGAAGTTAGGGAGTATTCTTCTTGATGTTTTACTAGGAAGTGTCCATTCGAAAGATGTGATTTTAGTACTTGATAGAAGCCTTGTGGTACTTTTCTTTTGATTTTACAAAGCAGGCACCTTATCAAATGCCTGCGATATATCTAGGAATGCCGCCGAGCAATACTCTGTGTATCTGTTCCATTGTAGAATGCTGCTGCCTGAACCCGAATGACAGCATATAAAGATCAGCAATATGGAAAGTCTTACAAGGAAGAATTAAAAAAAAAGTTGATAAATGTTAGGCGAGGAATGCAATAATAAGACTGAAAAATGTACAGTCGAAAGCAAAAACAGTTTTTTGTAATAAGCATTCTCAAAATGATTTGGCGTAACAGCGGCTTCAAAGTTATCTGTCAACCTATCAAAATTGATAACCTTAAAATTGATATTAAATTATTTGAAATATGCCTTTCATAAATGAAGGTATTAAAGTGAATGTTATTGCAGATTTAAATAACGGTTTTAAAATACGACAAATCGCTGCACGAAATAATATAAGTAAAAGCACGCTTTTGAGATTATAAAAAAAATGGCGAGATCACCATAGAATTTCTAGAACTCCTGGTTCTGGTCGCAAAAGAATATCTACAGCTCTGCAGGACCGCCATCTTACAAATGTACTTCAAGAACATACATTTTCTTTAGCAGTGAGTGCAGCTGATGTTAGTAATTTTCCGAGTTTTGTTTTTACCGCCCGAAGAAGCTAATTTACGCTGCTATAAAACAGCCGAAAAACTGAATCCAAATGCAACCCACAAAGAAAATCGTAGGGTATGAACTTCAACACCTGGCACATAATAGAAATGTAATTTTTACAGACGAAAACTTATTTCAAAGTAAAAAAAAATGACCGATACATGTATACCGATCAAGGAAGTATAGATTTCAAGAAAGCTTTATCAATAATGTGTATTCAAAAAATTGAAAACTAAATATTTGGTGTTAGATTTTAATTCATGGCACTGGTGTTTTATAGGAAATAGAAGGAAACTTAATATGTAATGTTGCCTTCAGTCGGCCTATTTTTTTCCAAATCGGAATTTAATTATTCAGCAAGATAACAGTCTGATCCATACGTCCAATAAAGTCAAAACATGGTTTAGACGAAATAATAGAAATGTGTTGGATTTTTCTCCAAGAAGTCCAAATTTAAATATTATTTAAAATGTGTGGGGGTTAATGATTAACGAAATAAAGAGATTTAATCTAAGGTCCCAAAATAAAGAAGAATTGTTAGAAATAGTTCAAACAACATAACGTAGATGAAAATAATTGTGCCAACCTTTAGAACTCAATTCTCAATAGATTAAACGAAGTTTTAAATAAATACGGTTCTATTACCAGAAATTAATATTTATATTTGTAATTTTTTTTAATATTGATTATGCTTATTCTTTTTAAACAAATACAAGATTTTTTAATAATTTAGTATTCCATAGAATTATTACATTGACACTAATGACATTTCTAAGTTAATAAAGCCAGGTTTAGAAAGCACGAATTTTTTTTCTATACTGAAACCGGCGAGACAGTACGTAACATGCACGTAAGCAACTACGTATTATGACGTTCCATGACAACCTCATAACTTAAAATTTATTTTGAAACAAATAAAAATGGATATACAAGTTTTGCGTTTTTGTTAGTTGAAATGAAGTCTACTTTATTTACACTCCTAAAATTTGAACATAACGATACGGGACAGCTTGTATATATACTGTCGTGAGCAAAAAAAACGGGACAGTGTCAAAACCGTTATGTCAATTTCCTTTATTTTTTAGCGTTGTAATTTTAACATTTGATTAACTTTCAAACTCTACGTCAAATTATACAGGGTGTCCAGAAACTCTCCTGACAAACGAAGACCGGAGATTCCTCTGATAATTTTAAGACAATTAAACCCAAATTCACCTAGTCCGAAAATGCTTCCTAAGGGAGCTAGAGTTCTTTGAAGATGGTGCCTTGTATTTATTTTTTTTTTAATTCCTCCAGAACGCTTCTATTTAGAAAAACAAAAACTGGTATGCTTATTTATCCTCCAGACATGAATCGATTCCATCAATTGCGAATTTTTAGTACCGGTCATAGGCGTCCGTTTTGGGTAGGTCAACGGTTATTTTAAGGCATAACTTTTTTGTCTTTAACTTTTAAGCATTGGTGACACTAGATTATTAAATTTTCAGGTATTCCAGTACTAAAATGTACTCTTACTTTAAGTCGGTAGGATACACCGTTTTCTAGAAAAATCGATTTGTAAATTTTTCGTTTTTTCTTCATTAAAGTTCAATTTATTATGTACCTACTTATTTTTAGCGACGAAGTTGGCTTGGACTATCAAGGCATGGATGAAAATTAATTTAATAAATTAAAAACAAATTATTTATTACAATGGAACGAAACTAACAAAAAAAGGTAGATTGTTACAAAAGTTGCTCGATGTGATGACCATTAGTCTCTATGCATAAATTTACCCTTTTGCTTAGAGAACGCGGAATTCTTGCAAAAATTCCAAAGTTATTTCTAAATTCGTTGCAAGCATCTTGTATCCTTAGCCAGAGTTGTGCGCGATTTTGTATCGGAACGGAATAAACAAATGCTTTTATGTATCCCCAAACACAATAATCGCAAGGATTCAAATCCGGCGACCTTGCTGGCCAAGCAACTGGACCGCCTCTTCCAATCCAATGGTCTTCGTAGTTATTATCTAGAAAGTCTCGTACATTCCTGCTAAAGTGGGCCGGACAGCCGTCCTGTAGAAACCATAAGTTTTGCCGAATATTTAAACGCACCTCATCTAACAAATCAGGTAAAATATTTTGCAGGAAATGTAAGTAATAATCAGCACCATTTAAACGAGCAGGTAATTCCACAGGTCCAAGTAGATAATCGTCAACTACTCCTATCCAGACGTTTATGCTAAACCTATGCTGATGCTTAAATTCTTGAACAACGTGGGGATTGTCACCAACGTACGAATAATAATGTGCATTATGTACATTAAAAATTCCATTTTTTGAGAATGTAGCTTCGTCACCAAACAAAATGTTCCTGAAGAAATCTTCATCTTGATTTTTCTGATTTTGTAACCATCTAGCGAACTCTACGCGAGCAGGAAAATCTCCTTCTAGCAGTGCTTGCACCTTTGTAAAATGAAAAGGATATAAATTTTCTTTGTGTAAGATATTTACTACGGAAGATTTTGAAATTGTGGGGTACATGGCAGATAGTCTTCGAACGCTAATTTCTGGATTTTCCTCAACTTCCATTAAAATAACATCTTCATGTTCTGCTGTTACATCATTATGTCTCCCTGTTTCATTATTTTTTGGGACCACTGAACCTGTTTCTCTTAATCGTTGATGAAGAGCTGTAAATGTTGAGTGAGTGGGATGCTGACGATTGGGAAATTTTTCAGCGTATCTACGTTGCGCCGCTCGAGCGTTACACCTCATTTCGCCATAAACTAAATGCATATCGGCGTATTCCTCATTAGTAAAAACCATTTTTTTAAAAATTGAAATGGTTGTGTTTGAATAACACAAAGTAAAAAATGAAAAGATAAACTTCGCGAACTGACAACAATTTGACAATGAAAAACGTAGGTTTTACTTCTGTTGGCAGTTCAGAGCTAACTATTGCAAAAAATAAAAAATTGAACTTTAATGAAGAAAAAACGAAAAATTTACAAATCGATTTTTCTAGAAAACGGTGTATCCTACCGACTTAAAGTAAGAGTACCTTTTAGTACTGGAATACCTGAAAATTTAATAATCTAGTGTCACAAATGCTTAAAAGTTAAAGACAAAAAAGTTATGCCTTAAAATAACCGTTGACCTACCCAAAACGGACGCCTATGACCGGTACTAGAAATTCGCAATTGATGGAATCGATTCATCTCTGGAGATACAAGGCGCCATCTTCAAAGAACTCTAGCTCCCTTAGGAAGCATTTTCGGACTAGGTGAATTTGGGTTTAATTGTCTTAAAATTATCTGAGGAAACTCCGGTCTTCGTTTGTCAGGAGAGTTTCTGGACGCCCTGTATATCATAGTTGATAATTCAAAATTGAAAATGCCGCATCTTTCGAAAACTGATAAAGCTAGACTTGTTACTAGTTTGAAAAATGGGAAATCATTAAGAAGTGTATCGGTTCAATTTAATATTGGTAAAAGTTCAGCCGCAAGAATATATAAAAAGAAAATGGAGGGAAGAGGATAATTTAAATCGGAAAATGATTTCCGCACGTAACAAAATTTCGAATACGCAGGAAGACGAAACATTAGTTACTGAGATTAGGCACAACCCTTTAAAAACATTAAAGGAAGCTATAAGAACAACACAATTTCCTGTCTTATCTTGTAACACAATGGTTACAAGAGAATGAAATTTAAACTTGAGATATCCAACCCTACAGTCCTTATCTAAATCCCATTGAAAATATTTGGGATTAATGAGATAGCGCTTCTACACAGGAAGAATTTTGGGAGATTGTTCATAATGCTTGGCATCAAATTTCTACAAATTTTGTACAAAATATTGTCGCTTCAATGTCTACAAGATTAGATGCAGTTAATAATAACGATGGAATGACGAAATACTAATTATTTTAATGTAATAATTATTTTAATTTAATAAATAATCTTTCTCTATCGTGTTTAGTAGTTTTTATTTACATTTATTTTAAAAATGTTTAATAAATGTCAATAAGACACACATTTTTGACAATTCCTGACTTACTATTATGAGTAAAGATTGCCACTTAAGTAGTCACAGTTTAAACCCACGCAGAAACAGTGTCCCGTTTTTTTTGCTCACGACAGTAGTAATAATTAGAGACCGGACACATCGGGCTGAAATGACGTCATTACGACGGACGATATAAATAATCTACAACATCTGTAAGTACGTCACGCAGTTATTGAATAGCACTATTCATTCGGTTAACTGCACACAAAAAATAGATGTGCAGTTAACCGAATGAATAGTGCTATTCAACAACTGCGTGATGTACTTACTGATGTTATAGACTATTTATATCGTCCGTCGTAATGACGTCCATTTAAGCCCGATGTGTCCGGTCTCTAGTAACAATATAGTAGTATAATAATAAAATTATTTAACTTTTTTAATATTTTAAAGAAATGATATACTGCTGATATGCTATGCTGTCATATAATTTTGATTTATTATATGGTATTCACATTACGCTTAACAGAAAGATAGAAAAAGTACAAAGTAAATAGTGGAAATTAAGCAACGTTAAAGAAAATAATTTATTAATGCTATAATACACTTGCATTGATTTAAATAAATACTAAGTGGTAAAATGTCAAAATTGACTGCATTACTTAAGTGATAAGATTTCATGCTTGTAACCAACATGTATTTTTTTCAATTCTCCCAGACACATTCGTCTCTGCTAGAATATTCATTTATATTTCTGCTGTTTCATCTCTCTTACTCTTTTTTTGAAGGGCTTGTGAGTAGTTGGTCTGTTTGGATGCATTTGGCTATGCCACTGACGGTGGATAAACCAATATTTAAAGCAGTACCAACTTTCTGTAATATTAAAAACTTGTATTTTTCCGTACATGGTAAATAATTTAGTCGTTTGCCTCATGAACAACAGTTTTTGGAACTAATAGTTTTCCACATTCGTGTTCTTTCTCAAAAAGGTCAATAATGAAGCAATTAATTGCTTCGACTGTTTACAGAAACCTTTCGGCATTATATCCAAAAGACGCAACGAGATAATAAACACAATCTAGTTCCAAAAAAGGAACTGTTTTTAAACAATCAAAATAAACGGGAGAAATTTACACAAAACTAGACTTATCTGACAGATATGTTATCTGTCAATACCGCGAGTAACTATTACCTTTTTAAATGTATAGAAGAAACATTTAGTATTGAAATGGAAATTATGTGTTTATTTGCCATGAATATCTATATTATCGATTTATAGCATTTTGTGTTTAAATTAATGAAATAAAAGCTTTCAAATATATCGTATGATCAAAAAGTCTTTGGATCGCTATTGCCGTGGAATTTACGAGATATCTATGAAATTATTTATTTCAATTAGTTTTGACATTTACTTGACAACTTTCAAGTCAGCTGGTTATAATTCAAAATGTTTCAATTAGAACATAAAATTTTTATTATCAAATCATACTACAGTAATGGAAATATAGGTGAAAATGGTAATTGGGTTTATTCACCTCGTTTATGTTTGAATGAGTTCCGTGAGAGATTTCCCAACTTCGCAATAATCGAACGAGTTTTTTTTCGGCAACTTCAACGAACTGTGGTCAAATTTGAAGGAACTGGTAATATCAGCGATAGTGTTCTATCTGGAAGAAGACGGGCTAGAAATGATGATGTTATTGATCTGGTTAGGCAACGCATGCAGGAAGAACCTACCCTATCTTTGCGTAGATTGAAACAAGAAATCAATTTAAGTTATGGGACGTGTCAAACCATTGTTAAACATGACTTGAACATGTTTCCTTATAAACTGCAGATGTGTCAGAAGTTACTGCCACCAGATTATCAGAAGATAGTATCGTACTGTACCTGGTTTAATGACCATATGAATAATGATATCCTTGATTTAACATTTTTTACAGACGAATCTTATTTTCACCTATCTGGATACGTTAATAAACAAGTTATGCGTATGTGGAGCGAGAATAATACTAATTTTCATAGTGAGGCTCCTTTACATAGTCCTAAGATTGGTGTTTGGGTTGCAATGTCCCGTAGACGGGTAATAGGGCCAATATTTTTTCAAGATACCATAACCGATGAAAGATATATAAATCAAATACTTGATCCTTTTATCAATCAATTGCACGATGATGAACTTCATAATGGATACTTTCAGCAAGATAACGCGAGACCGCATGTTGCTCGAGTAACCATGGAATATTAACGTCAATTTTATGATGAAAGGTTAATATCATACGGACGTTACCCACCTAGGTCTTGTGATTTGAGTCCTTTAGACTACTTCTTATTCCCATTGCTTAAGAATAACATTTTTAAAACTCCAGTTCACACTTTAGATGAATTACAAGAACGTATTGTTGAAAACTGTCTTACAGTAACACCTGATCTTTTAATTAAAGTTTTTAATAACATGGGCCGACGTGTTAACCGGTGTATTCAAGAACAGGGAAGACATTTTCAACATCTTTTATAATTTTTTATTGTACAAGTGTACAGTCATGGCCAGATAAATGTAGTACAACCTTAAATTTCATATATGTCATAAATTTGATATATTATTATTGTAAGACGAGCTTCAGCTTAAGCTACTTGTCATAATAAAATCAAATGTCAGATCATACTGGAATATATTTACTTTATTATTGTTTGAGTTAAGAAATATAAGTTAAAAGTATAATAAGTTAAATTTAAATTTAAAATTGAATTAAGGAATACGAAAAATAACTTTAATAATAAAAAAATTTTAACAAAAAGCTAATATTTTGTTGGACCGCCATCAGCATCAATTACTGCCCTTAACCTTCTAGGCATGGAAGCCACCAATCTTCTAAAATAATTTGGTTTGTGAATGAGAGATTGCCAAGCATTTTGAATTGCTTCCCACAATTGGTCCTGATTTTGAAATCTTATACGTGACATATTTTTGGTCATCTCTGCCCATACGTTTTCTATTGGGTTCATGTCCGCACTCTTGGCACTCCATTGCAAGATCTCAATGTTATGCTCTTCCATCCATCGCGACACTATGTTTGCACTATGAACTGGGCAATTGTCATGCTGATATATAAAAATGTTTTCAGGATACACATGTTGGACTGATGGTAACATAAGATTTTCCAAAATATGAATATAATTCTGGGAATTAAATCTCCCATTTATTCTATGACACATTCCAACATTGTGGTAACTTATCCATCCCCAAATATTTATAGAGAATCTTCCTTGCCGATCTGAATTATCTATATATTGCTCCTCGTATCTTGTACCGCCAGGTCTGTAGACACGAACAGAACCATTACTTGTGGATTGAAATGTTTTCTCATCAGTGAAAACTACATTTTCCTAAAACTCAGGTCCATTGTTTATATGATTTAATGCGAACAAAAGCCTGGCTTGCCTCATTTCTTCACTAACCTGAATTTCTTTTGCTGCAACACGCGACCTTATGTCGCTATCTCTTATTCTCCTGCTTGCAGTTCTACGTGAACCAGGAAAAATGGTGTCCGCAACTGCTACTTTCACTGAATCGAAAGGATGTTCTCGGAGATGTTGAACTAGATTATGGTTCTGCTGTTCAGTCGAAATTCTTTTAAGCCCAGTACCCGGCTTTCTGTCTATGCTCTCATCAGTCTCCCATCTTTTCTTAACCTTCATCACGGTGGTTTTATTTAACTGCATTTGCTGCGCAATTTCCCTAATACTGTACCCTTCTTGTAATTTAATTAATATACGAACTTTATCAGTGGCGGTTAGCTTTCGTGCCATCGTAAAAATATGTTTGACGTTTAATAAAATTTAAAATGATTTGACATATAATTGTCAAAATACTAACTTACACCATAAAAATTTATTAAGAAATTTATTAAAAAAAAAAGAAAAAACTACATTTATCTGGCCACGACTGTACTTATCTGAATGTTATTGTTTCATTGTGGGAGTTCTTTTCTTAACTGTAATGAGCCTTATTTTTTTTTATTAGTTATTAAAACTTCGTTTATTTATAAATGCATTCTGTAATCTCTATAAATGTTATTAAATATAACATACATAAAATGTAAATAAATACCATAACCTAAAATCTATTTTATTTGTGACTTATGCGTACAGTCATGGCCAGATAAATGTAGTACTACCTTAAATTTCATATATGTCATAAATTTGATATATTATTATTGTAAGACGAGCTTCAGCTTAAGCTACTTGTCATAATAAAATCAAATGTCAGATCATACTGGAATATATTTACTTTATTATTGTTTGAGTTAAGAAATATAAGTTAAAAGTATAATAATAAGTTAAATTTAAATTTAAAATTGAATTAAGGAATACGAAAAATAACTTTAATAATAAAAATTTTTTAACAAAAAGCTAATATTTTGTTGGACCGCCATCAGCATCATTTACTGCCCTTAACCTTCTAGGCATGGAAGCCACAAAACTTCTAAAATAATTTGATTTGTGAATAAGAGATTGCCAAGCATTTTGAATTGCTTCCCACAATTGGTCCTGATTTTGAAATCTTATACGTGACATACTTTTAGTCATCTCGGCCCATACATTTTCTATTGGGTTCATGTCCGCACTCTTGGCACTCCATTGCAAAATCTCAATGTTATGCTCTTCCATCCATCGCGACACTATGTTTGCACTTCTTCTTCTTCTTTAGGTGCCGTCTCCGCTTCGAAGGTTGGCAATTATCATAGCAATCCTTACTTTTGAAACCGCAGCTCTAAACAGTTCATTATTATTGCATCCAAACCAGTCCCTAAGGTTCTTCAGCCATGAATTCCGTCTTCTTCCTATAGATCTCTTGCCCGGGATTTTTCCCTGCATAATTATTTGTAGTATTTGATATTTTTCTCCCCTCATGACATGTCCCATGTACAGCAGTTTTCTTCTCTTAATTGTCGGAATCACTTCTCTCGCCTTATGCATACGTCTCATCACTTCTACGTTGGTTTTTCTCTCTACCCATGAGATCTTCAATATTCTCCGGTATACCCACATCTCAAATGCCTCCAGTCTCCTGATGTCGGTTACCTTCAGCGTCCAGGCCTCCATCCCATAGTATAGTATAGACAGCACATAGCATCTCATCAATCGTATTTTTAAGTCAAGGTTTAAATCTCGGCAGCAGAAAAGCCTTTTCATCCTTGTAAAGGTGCTTCTCGCCTGTTCTATTCTGACTCGTATTTCTTGGGAGCTGTCATTGTTCTCATTAATGATCGTGCCCAGGTATTTGTATTGTCTTACTCTCTCAATAGGCTGGTTCTTCACATATATCTTACGATTATCTTTAGTTGTTTTTGTTATCAGCATATATTTTGTTTTGCTTATGTTCAGCGTTAGTCCATACTCCTCGCTTGCTGTCTTGCTGTCTTCATTCGTTAATTCAACAAGCTAACTTTTTTAGTATCTCTAATACAGTTATCACAACATGTGAACGTCAGCAATGCCGTACAATTGGACTTATCGCGTCTCTATACATGTCAATAATCCACGAACTATTGACATATATCAATTTTGACAATTACTTACTTGCATTTGTGTGTGCTACTTCTAATTAAAATGTCTTTTCGTACAATGCCTTCGAAATCTAAATTTAACACTAAAATTTCTTCAAAAAGCGACAAGGACCTTACGCGTAAGAACAAACCGGATGTTATAGATGTAAGTAAGCAAAGGCTATTACATAGATTATTTGAGAATCATGAAAACTTGATTATTGTGTACCAAGTACGTGAAGAATTAATGGAGAACGTAATGAAGAAATGTTACGAAAGTGATATTCAGAAAAAAGCCGTGGCTTTTATGATAAAATGTGCCTATCAAGCAATGTTACAAATCTTGAATTTAGAATTTTATGTCCATGATTCCGTTAAAGATGATTTCACTAAAGCTCCTGAATGGACAGCTGATAAACCTCCTACACCATCTCCCGCCGATACTTGGGCCGCTTATAATGTTCCTATTGTAGGGAGGAAAGAAGAAATAAGTAGCTCAGTTGCTTTAAAAGTCAATTCTCTAGAAAGCGTGGCATTTACTGACGTAGGGTCTGTTGCCAAACCATGCAGTTTAGTATCTGAGCCATGTAGTAGTCTGACGTCTGATGCTTTTGTGTCACAAAGTCTTAGCGAATATTCCGCATGTTTATTAGCCCCTAATGTTAGTGAAGAATTAGTTCCTGAATCAATCGTTGAGGAGGAGGATATAATTAGTGAAATAGAAAGAGAAAAAAGTTTGTTTACTAAAATAGCTACTTTCGAAACTGATTTGGATGCCTCAAAAATCTATTCCGAGTATAAGCGTAGAGACACTTTGAAGTTTCCTAAAATACCAAAAGTTAGTGATGAAAGAAAGTCAAAAGGTGAAGAAATAAAAATTAGTGCGTCTACTTTACCGCCTCTAAGAGCTGACACAGTGCTGCAAAAAAGTTCTTCGCCATCTAATGAAAAAAAGTCACCAACTAATGATAAAAAGAAATCAACTTTAAATAAATAGAAACTTTATTGCAATTTTCTTGTTTAAAATTAATAATTGTAGTGCAGAGAAACGTAGATTAAAAAACTATTGTTCGTACAAAAAAGCGTTTTTTTTCTATATAATCGCGTTTCAACTCTATACCCTTAGACCAGGGATATTCCAAATTTTTTTAAAAAGTCTGCTCTTTGAATCTGCAAAATATTTAGGCATCTGTTTCATCGATGCGAATCTCTACCCCCCTGAGTCATTTCATTAGTTTGGGAGCAAAAAAAAAATCAAAGAGAGCCAGATTAAACGAATATTGGAGATAACAGTTTGAAATGTAATTCGACCAATTTAACGGTTACAATAGCAGATTAATGAGCTGGTGTATTATCATGAAGATTTATTTTGTCTAGAAGGCCAATGTATATTTGCACCTTTAATATACATATCAATACAAAATGAAAATTTAAACAAGATTAAAATGAAGAGATTTAAAATTATTATTTATCTAGTTATTTTTTTTTGCTTTTCAGTAAGAATGTATTTATTTCGATGCTTGTTATTAGTTCACATAATCAAACTGACTTGTTATGTCTCTTTCCATTATTTTTTTCACTATGCCATGGATTATTCCAAATGGTATTTTGGAAAATACATATATACAAGAAAGGACTTTCGTTCTTTGTTGAATATAGAAACTGTTTTTAGCTGTCCTGAAATTTGATAAATATTTGCTAATTCGTAATTAAAGGTAAAAATTTAAAGGGTTTTTTGACTTGCCTTATCTAAGATTTTTGCAATTGTAGATAGTATTTGGTCTAAACTCGATACTTTACCTGTGATATCCCTTGAACTATCATCACTGCTCCACGTAACCTAACTCCACCCACATTATGTATAATTACTAGAGACCGAACACATCAGGCTGAAATGACGTCATTACGACGGACGATATAAATAGTCTACAACATCTGTAAGTACATCACGCAGTTATTGAATAGCACTATTTATTCGGTTAACCGCACACAAAAAATAGATGTGCAGTTAACCGAATGAATAATGCTATTCAATCACTGCGTACAATCACTGCGTACGTACAGATGTTGTAGGCTATTTATATCGTCTGTCCTAATGACGTCCATTTCAGCCCGATGTGTTCGGTCTCTAATAATTACTAACATCTACATACAGGTATAGTATTTTTCAGGTAATAAGAAACGCCTAAGGGTTTGGATAATTATATTATTGCGGGGTTAAGTACGATATGTTTACACAGCGATTAGAAAGCAGGTGGCCTGCCCGGCATTAAATACGAGGACCGTAATAGAAAGTATTACACAGATTATACAGATGTGTCACTTGTGGTCGGCACCTTTGATGTTCTTGTACCAAATTTTAAGTTCGCGCATGGATTCTATAATTACTCCACTCATATGAACAGAGCCTAACTAAGACATGAATCAGAACCAAAGTAAGGACGTATTCTTAAATTTATATATGAATATACGATATGTATTTGTATGATATACATATAGGCTTTATAGTAGAAGTAATGAAAAAATTAGCTCTTATTTGTTCTGTACATTTAAACGAAAATTTGAAAACAGATTCACAATTTTTTATAATTAAAAAATTACACGTGATTGCATATTTGAAATATATGAATTTAAATTAAATTTGCTTTTTAGAAAGTATAGTTTAAAGAATTTCCAGACCTCTGAATATATAAAATATTGTACATTTCAAAGAAAATATTCAATTAACTAATTAATACGTAATTTGATAAAAACTGGATTGAAATAACAAGTGTTCATTTGAAAAGTCAATCTAGGTTACTTTGAAATTTTGATAGAATAAGACGCAAATGTATTAGTATGTGTTTGTTGTTCCGTAAACGTAAATCCAAATGACATTTGATAATGTCAATCACAAATATCAGTTAGTGCATAAAATAATCGTGCGACGATTCTGGTTTAAATAAATTGCTACTCAGTTTTAAAATGGCTTTCACTTTAGAACATAAAATTTTTTTAGTCTAGGCTTATTTTCGAAGTGGTAATAAAATTGATGGTTTATGGGTTTATTCAGTTCAAGATTGCATGGTAGAATTTCAAGTTGAGTTTCCACATTTTGTAATAGATTATATACAATTTAAGAATACTTTGGATAGAACTTTAAAACTTTTTTCTGAAACTGGTAGTCTCTTAAGAAAATCAGGCAGCGGAGCATTTAAGAAACGTACACCTCAAGTTGTCAATCGTGTTGAAGAAATAATGGAAAATGAACCATAAACATCTGTTCAACATTTGAGTTAACAAATAAACCTTTCTGTTGTTACAACTCACAAGTTATTAAAAAAAGATATGCAACTTTATCCATACCGTGTCAAACGGGATACCCAAATTCACAAAATACAAGAATTTGAAGTAGTGAAAATCCACATGTAATTAATGAAGAATCGCTACATCCAGAGAAAATTGGTGTTTGGGCAGCGATAAGCCAAAGGCGAATCATTGGACCAATATTTTTTCAGGGATCGTTAACTGCCCAAAGGTAACGTACGGAAATTTTACAACCATTTATCAATCAGTTGCATGATGATGAACTTCAAAATGCATATTTCAACCTTGTCACTGTACTGCAAAATCTTTGGATTATTTAAGAGAAATTTTTGATGAGCGTATAATTAGTCGAAAACCTGAAATTGCCTGGCCTGCACGTTCATGCGATTTAACACCTTGCGTCTTCTTTTTGTGGCCTTATCTAAAAAATAACATATTTCGAACACCTATATTGAATTTTAATGATATGCTACAGAGAATCGAACAGAAATGCATGGAAATTAATAACAATCCAGTAATGTTGCAGAATATCATCAGAAATTTTGAACGGAGGATTTTAAAGTGCATTGATCGTGAAGGACAACATTTTCAACATTTGTTATAGTTTTCAATAAATACCTATTATTTGTTATTTATTTGTATGTATGAAACTGTCAAAATATACGACTTCGTAGGTTAAGTAGCAAATTTTAATTTACGACATACTTCAAAATGTTCTCAGTAAATCACATGCTACTAGATTGACTTTTCAAATGAACACTTGTTACATGAATTCCTTTTCTCTTAAATATTTCAACAATACCTATATCTATAATATACAAATTCTTTATGGCCATAATAAATTTATAAGAATCTGTAATTACATAATCAGAAAGTGTTTTTTAAAAAAACACAATAATGTTCAATTATTACGTTTACGTTATGGTCATAAGTATTTTTCATTTTTTGTTTTATGAAATTCATATGGAATTTATATATTCAAAAGATGTTCTGAATTCGAAGTTCTATCTATTTTGTCAGCAACTTGGAATACAGTTATTGCACTGTTCTGAAAGGACAAATTTAGCTGGTTCAATTTCGAAAAAACATCGGACATATATGCAAGGCTTTGAAGCTATTCATGACCATCAAATTTAAATGAAAGTCGAAAAGGGTGGTTCTCAAAGAATACTTTGACCTCATATCTAAGCTCAAACAAACATGTAAGAACTTTACCCCGAGACAGTCATCGAACCTCAATATGAAGGGGCAGAGTTTTGTGAATACTATCCATTTCTTGACACAATAATGAGAATAGCCTTGAATTCGAGTAGTGCGATTTGTTGAAATTGACCACTTTTACAGAATCTTCCAAAACGTCTTTCATACCAGTAGGAAGGGGCTTCGATGCTAGAGCTCGTTGATGGATGCATATCCGACAAGACCAGAGTAACAACCTGACATAGACTTGTCACAGTCAGTACTTAAACCACAGCACTCTAACCATTTTAATCCCCTTTTATTCAAGTAGAAATCAATGGCACGAAAAATATCTGCACCTGTCCTACATTCAGAAAGAAGATAACAAAGCAAAAGTCTTCCTACAAATTCGTTTCCTTTTAATAACCTTAGGATAACTATCACAACGACAAATTGTGCTACATCAGTACTCTCATCAACTTGAATAGAAACATATTTACTGATATTGATTTCTTTTGTCATCGTTTCCTTCATATGATCAGAAATTTCTTTAATTCTACGAGAGACTGTGCCATTAGGTAGGAGGGATAGCATTAATTTTGTGAACATACTCATTAACGAACATACGAAACACTGCGTCTTTAATGCTGGACAAAATCAAATTTTCACCAATCACATAATTTTTACCATTTCTGGCGATACGGTAACTGATGCGATAGGAGGCTTAAACAGCATCTTCATTAGTACAACCAGAAGACAAGTACGTAACTATACTGCACTTATTTTTATTTTCGAGCAAACGGTAAAAAAATTAGAATGTTTAGTCCGCAAATGACGAGTAAGCAGTCATACTACCGTTATACAGTACTTGTCCGCAACCATATTCTGGTCTAAGGGCAGCTTCGGCAACTTCTCCTTGGATTGCTCCTCACAAGAACTGGTACTCGATAATGGAATGGCATCATTTACTAATTCAATAATTTTTCTTTTCTTAATATTACCAAATTTTAACCGTTGATCAACAAAATACAAGTCACAATAATTATAAAACTGTGGCACTATTCACTTTGAGAGCAAGCTAGGGACTGATTAAAAACAATATTATGATGATAAAAATAGAAAGCCAGTTCGGAGAATCCCCTTACTACGCACAGGGAAATGAAATGCGCATCACATCGATTATTGCTGATTAGATGGCGATGCAAGTAATTTTTCAAATTATAATTTGATGGAAATATTTTATAGTAGGCTGCATGTTATTATAATTTGTAAATATTCGGAGTTTGTATATTGATAATATAAAGTTATAGTACAATGTACGCACGAGGGTAAGGTGAAAAATTCCCGGCCTGACAATGAAAGACTGCGATTTTCAGTTAAAAAATGATTTTATTTTTCTACATAATCTCCCTTGACTTCAACACACTTGGTCCAGCGTTTCTCCATCATCAGTATTCCTTCCCGTAAGTGAGAGTCTGGAACGCTGTGAAAATATCCATCTACGACCCTCTCTACTTCTTCATTGGACGCGAAACGCTTTCCAGAAACAAATTTCTTCAAGTTTAGGAACAGAAGTCTGGGAGTGCCAAATCAGGAGAATAGGGGGGAAGGCCGAGCAAATAATATCCCAAATCCCGCAGGTGCGTTGTCCTGGTGAAACATAATTTCTTTCTTCTTCAAGTCAGGTTTCTTGCGAATTTTGGCATCCAGCTGGTCAAGAAGGTTGGAGTAATATTCGCCTGTAATTGTTCTGCCTTTTTCAAGGTAATCAATTAACAGGATCCCTTTCATATCCCAAAACACACTGGCACACCTTTCCGGCAGATGCGATTGACTTCGCTTTCTTTGGCGCTGAACCACCGGCGTCCACCCACTGCTTCGACTGTTGTTTCATTTCTGTCGTGTAGTGGTGGACCCATGTCTCATCCATGGTAATAAATCGCCGCAGAAAATCTGTCGGATCCCTATTGAATCAGTCTAAACATTGCTGCGAAAGTAGTTTGCGCAAAATGTTTCGCACTCTTTCTTTCGATATCCGCACGGCCTCAGCTTTCTCACTCACCTTCACACGCCTATCGTTCAACAGGTTATCGTGCGCCTTTTCGATGGTTCCGGTGTGGTTTGCTTTTTTGGCCGTCCTTCACGTGGGTCATCTTCGAGGGACGTGCGACCACGTTTAAAATCAGCTGCTCACTTTTTAATGGTTGACATAGAAGGAGCAGAATCCCCGTAAACTTTTGTCAACTTCGGATGAATTTCCTTAGGGGTTAATCCATCCAAAACGAAGAATTTTATGATCGCACGGTATTTAAATTTATCCATTTTAACGAAAAACACGCAATACGTCTACTGCAAAAATTTGTATAAAAAAACTACTTGACAAAACAAGTTGAAACTTGTCATACGAACTAATGACAGGTGCACGTAGGCAAGAATCATAAATTTTCGGATCGGAACGCCATCTCTGTCAGACGGAGAATTTTTCACCTTACCTTCGTATATAATTATGTATATTATAGATATAGGTATTGTTGAAATATTTAAGAGAAAAGGAATTCATGTAACAAGTGTTCATTTGAAAAGTCAATCTAGTAGCATGTGATTTACTGAGAACATTTTGAAGTATGTCGTAAATTAAAATTTACTACTTAACCTACGAAATTTAAAAAAGGTATATAACCCCTTACCACAATTATTAGTCGTATCCTAAATACGTATTTCGACAACTAAGTTGTCATCATCAGTAGGTAAAAACTACTAATTACAAGTCGCACATGGGGCACAGTAAAGTAAGAAAAACGCTTCCGCACAACTACTATACACTGCATCCCCGTAAAGACTAAATTTAACATGCCAATCTAAAACTACGAGACAAACACTTGCCTCTTAAGGAAAAGGTCTAAACATGTGTTAAATTGTCGAACAAAGGAACGGCAGACATTCTTCTCTAAGGGGGGCGCCACTAAATTCGATTTTAAAAACTACGATGACCCACTATTAAACTTAAATGAAACACCTTATATTTTCACAAAACAATAGTATATTTAACTATATGTATATTTCAGTAGTTATTATTTAAACGTATTATCTCGAGCACATGCATAGTAAAAACATCTATTTTGGGTAGGGGTGTAAAAATTTTTCAATAACAAATGGTTAAAAAGTATGGTCGTATATTGCAAAAACTAAACTCTATAGAAATTCCGAGAAGGACAAAATTAGGGAAGGGCCGTTACATACGAAAAGACAAGACATCTGACTGTGTTGTGTTATATTAAATAACAATCAAGTAACGTGCAAAGGATCTATGAATTATTAGACATTGCAGGTATACAATTTAAAAGCCAATTATAAATAGGTGACATGTCATTGTTAAGGAGTTAAGCACTTTTAATATAATGTATAGAATTCACGGTTGGCTCTAGGTGAAACATGATTAATAATTTACTAAACAAAACACCCGGTACATTTGTTCCACAAAACGCGAAACAAATTACATTTTGTGAAACAAACACACCAAGTGTTTCATTCAGTAAACCATTGTTAAGGAGGTAATTTTTGTATTTTTTCACGTGTTTCACCTACTGATGATGACAACTTAGTTGTCGAAATAGGTATTTAGGATACGACTAATAATTGTGGTAAGGGGTTATATACCTTTTTTAAATTTTTTATTTAACCACAGTCTCCATTGAAAGAATTTTAACCTACGAAGTCGTATATTTTGACAGTTCCATACATACAAATAAATAAATAATAAGTATTTATTGAAAACTATAACAAATGTTGAAAATGTTGTCCTTCAAGATCAATGCACTTTAAAATCCTCCGTTCAAAATTTGTGATGATATTCTGCAACATTACTGGATTGTTATTAATTTCCATGCATTTCTGTTCGATTCTCTGTAGCATATCATTCAAATTCAATATAGGCGTGCGAAATATGTTATTTTTTAGATAAGGCCACAAAAAGAAGTCGCAAGGTGTTAAATCGCATGAACGTGCAGGCCAGGCAATTTCAGTATTTCGACTAATTATACGCTCATCAAAAAATTCTCTTAAATAATCCAAAGATTCTGCAGTACAGTGACAAGGTGCTCCGTCTTGTTGGAAATATGCATTTTGAAGTTCATCATCATGCAACTGATTGACAAATGGTTGTAAAATTTCCGTACGGTACCTTAGACCAGTTAACGTTCCCTGAAAAAATATTGGTCCAATGATTCGCCTTTGGCTTATCGCTGCCCAAACACCAATTTTCTCTGGATGTAGCGATTCTTCATTAATTACATGTGGATTTTCACTACTCCAAATTCTTGTATTTTGTGAATTTAGGTATCCTGTTTTATAAAACCTTGCTTCATCAGTAAAGATGACTCTTTGCGAAAGTTCTCCATTATTGTTCATATTTACAAATCAATTACAAAACTAGTCTACGTGGGTAATCAATTTCTAACAATTCTTGTACTACTGTGACACGGTATGGATAAAGTTGCATATCTTTTTTTAATAACTTGTGAGTTGTACCAACAGAAAGGTTTATTTGTTGACTCAAATGTCGAACAGATGTTTGTGGTTCATTTTCCATTATTTCTTCAACACGATTGACAACTTGAGGTGTACGTTTCTTAACTGCTCCGCTGCCTGATTTTCTTAAGGGACTACCAGTTTCAGAAAAAAGTTTTAAAGTTCTATCCAAAGTATTCTTAAATTGTATATAATCTATTACAAAATGTGGAAACTCAACTTGAAATTCTACCATGCAATCTTGAACTGAATAAACCCATAAACCATCAATTTTATTACCACTTCGAAAATAAGCCTGGACTAAAAAAAATTTGTTCTAAATGTTCTAAAGTGAAAGCCATTTTAAAACTGAGAAGCAATTTATTTAAACCAGAATCGACGCACGATTATTTTATACACTAACTGATATTTTCTGATTGACATTATCAAATGTCATTTGGATTTACGTTTACGGAACAACAAACACATACTAATATAAAAAGCGTTCAAATAAGCTTTGCCTCTAGTAGGCCATTCCTTTAAAAACGTATGATTATTATTATTAATAATTTAAATTTGCATTAGTTGTCAATTAGACAGATGCACAGTTGACAAAAATTGCTTTGTAATTTAAAATTGATTTAACATGGTTTTTACTATACAACACAAATCATTCATGCTAGAATCTTATTTTCGAAACGGACGTAAGATTGATGGACAATGGCAGTATTCTCTTCAAGATTGTTTAGAAGAATTTAGAAATGAGTTCCCTAACGTCATCTTAGATTATGACAGTTTTCGACACACAGTGACACATTCCGTTATGGTTTTCAGAGAAACAGGGAGTGTTAAACAGAAAGAAGGCGCAGGTCGGGCGAAAAAGCGTACAGAAGAGCTAGTTAATAATGTAAGAGAAATTATAAATAATGCACCAAGAACTTCCGTACGAGCATTATCACAACAAGTGGGTGTGTCCATTGGCACATGTCATACAATTTTGAAAAAGGACTTACATTTATTTCCATATCACATGACCTGTTATCAAGAAATCAAGGAAATCGACTATCCCAGAAGAATAACGTTTAGTCAGTGGTTCTTAAATAATTTTGATAATGACCTTCTTGACAAAACCTTTTTTTCTGATGAGTCATGGTTTTATCTGAATGGATATGTGAACTCACAAAATATGAGGATGTGGACTAATGAGAAACCACATAATTTTTTTGTGGAAACCGCACTTCATCCGCAGAAAATTGGTGTATGGTGTGCGATTAGTCGAAGGAGAATTATTGGCCCTATTTTTTTTAACGGAACCTTAACAGGAGAAAGGTATCGACAAGAAATTATTATGCCATTTATCGAACAGCTTGACGACGAAGAAATAACACAGGGTTACTTTCAACAAGACGGAGCTAGAGCACACACAGCAGGTGAAACAATTAATATTCTGCAGCAATTTTTTCAAAATCGGTTGATAAGTTTAAACACTGAACATGAATTTCCACCAAGATCTTGTGACATTACCCCATGTGATTTCTTTTTATGGTCATTCTTAAAGAACTCAATTTATCAAGTACAGATACCTGATCTTGCAGGCCTTCAAATCAGAATTGCTGAAAGAATTAATGGAATTGACAATGCGATACTACAAAACACTTTTTCCTCCATTAGAAGAAGATGTGAGAAATGTTTCGAACAAGGTGGTGGACACTTTGAACAATTTTTATAAAATTTTGCTTGTTTGTTGGAAATAAACATATTTCATTCACTTAAAAATGTTCGTTTTATTATTTTGACATTTGTCATTTCAATCAAATATCTCATCTCATAACCAACAAAATTCCTATTAAAATTAGTAACAAGCTAAGACATAATCATAATTTCCAAGGGCTACTTTGAGGTAAAATTTATTTGAATTCTTTGTATTTGCGTCTTATTCCATCAAAATTTCAAATTAACCTAGATTGACTTTTCAAATGAACACTTGTTACTAAATCCACTCCGAGATTTTATAGTACATAAAGTTTTAATTATCTTACAAATATTACGTATAGTTATAGTACGGTTGGGAACACTGAGACAAAGAAATGGACCAATTACAACCCGACGACTAACACTGGGATTATCCCAGATTCTTCGCAGAAATAAACTTTTATTACAGAAAACAATGCCGAATTGCCTGCCTGCTTTGTGTAAGGATTGTTGAAATATACCTATTATTGTTAGGTGTGGGTCGGCGGTCCTATCCTTCTCCACAGATACTTGTCCTGCAGATAAAATCTTTACCTAAATTGAATTTAAAATATAACATTTCTTTGTAATTTAAAGTTATTTCGAATTCAATTTAATTATTTTAATTTTTCAAGAAATGCCAGTTATTACAACTCTCTGTACCGGCATAGCCGGTCAAGGGAAGAGTTGCCACTTTCGGCATAGTCTCTTTCGTCCGTCAGATGTCACTAGATTATATGGTGCCACCTGATAGGACAAAATTTTCTATACCTTATAAGGCGATTTAAGCTTTACTTACTTCACTAGCTTAACTGATGACGTCTAAAGTAGATAGCACAAACACGTGTCTTAAGCAGAAGTAAATGCTGGAAAACACGAGGTGTATTGTCCATGTGTACAGTTACAGACGTGTATATTGCATGTCTGTTTCATTTGTAATACTCTCTATTTTTTAAGAGAATTTTATGTAGTAACGCGAAAATAATTTTTCTTTATTCGAGTCCGGCCCTGTCGCAGGCGCCAATACGGGCTTCCATCTCTAATTCTCAGTAATTCTTTTTACCGATTAATTATATTGTTTTATCGGTATTTGTCAGTATCACCACAAATTTAAAAACAAAAAAATTATATGTAAATATGTAATTCCATACAAATAATTAAAAACCAGGTATCTATCCCATTGGACACTCTACATAAAGGTTTTTATTTTACCACGATTTTTGTTTTATTATAAACATAATAATTTTACTTTTAAAAGAAGTCTAACGTTCAAACTATTTAGTTTTAATCACATTTTAATTAATCCGGCAAAGGTTTGTCGACATATTTGACGCAAAGGCTTATTAGTGATATACACAAAAAAACATATTATCTATGAATAGGACCTTATTGTTGAAAGTAGGTATTGTCGAGAATGTTATCGACTTTTTTTGCAGGTCAGTGAACTTGATTACAGCTGTATTTCGGTAAATATAGAATAAATAAAGATGTGGATCGACTTTAACCACATTTTGACTCTAAAAATTTGGAAATTTTTGATGAATTTCTTTTTTGATTTTCAGTTGGACATTTGTACGTATTCATCAGATTCATATAGCTGGGGCGCTATTCAACGGTAACCCTGTATATTGATTCTATTATTCAATTTCCCGGCCATTCTGTTTTTCTTTTATTTGTATTCGATTTTTTTGTTATTTTTCTTTAAGAAAACCGATGATCTCATTCACAATTACGGGTTTTTATTATCTATTTCGGCTTGCAATATTTCACCTGTTGTTTATTTTCAAGTATACCTATTGGTTTTTTTGGCATTCCCTTTTGTGCTCCGTATTTCTAAATCTGTAGCAATTTCGTCCTTATCAATTGGTGTTGTAACAAATACAAATAATACAATATTATTTATATGAAATTTATTTATTTTTCTAACCAATCCTTTTTGCAAAATTAAAAATTACATTTGATGTGGTAATTCTTGTTCTTTTTCAGGTTTTGATTATCGTTCCATTCAGAGATTCTGCCTATAGGATAATAAATCTTTTAATTAATATTTTGGTAACAGAAGATAAAGGAAATGTAATAAACAAAAAGCGTTTTCTAGAGGAATTCACAGGCAATGAATTACAACTACCCAAAAAGAATCCCAAACCAGAAGACTATGAGCTTACCTTTGCTGGAAACAGCGGCGATGATTTCAAAATTGGTATTACAGTGACGAAGAAAAGCCTAAAGGTAATTTAAGTTACAGTACGAAATAATCGTTTTAATAATTTTGTCGCACGCAAAACCCCAAGCAACATATTGTTGTGACTCTTTTCTCTACTTCAAATTTTGTGCTAATATAAGTAAATGCGCTTGTTTTCATTGCTAACTTAATATTATATACTGACACGAGTTAAAAACTAACTTAATAAACTAATATTTAGCTATGTTTAGTTTAAAAAAAGTGTATGTGCCTAGAAGTTTTATGTTCTCATCTGGATAACATAATTTTTCATTACAAAGAAATTACTACTTTTTGTATATAACTGTCCACAGACCACTGCAGGAAACTAGTTTGTTTCCTGAGTTAAAAGACATGCCTGATTCTCTTGAGGAGACCAAATGAACATTAGACACACTTACCAGGGCGATAGAGTTACCTAGAAAAGAAATAATCTTAAGTGATGGTACTACGAAAAAGTACTGAATAAGTTTTCGTTTTTCCTTTAGTGAATGCAACATAAAAATAGATTTATTAGTTACGTTTTGATAGGAACTTTACATTTACTGAATTAAGTATATTAAGTGTATTATATTATCAGAAAATCTTTTTTCTGATCTAAAATTTTGATGCAAAAATTACATCTATACAGGCTGATTCATTTTCGGCCCTCACCATGGGGATCTCTCTTATTATTGGAGATAGAGTATAGGTTTAAATTTGGCAAAGTTGTTAAATTTTGTGTTTGTTATAAATCCGTAAAGAAAATAGACCTGTGACAAATGACCTTCGTTATTTAAAAAAAAAAACGCGAAAACCCCATTTTCTTCTTTTACCTGTAGTACCGACATTTGGCCTTGTAGAGAAAAAATAAAACACATCCTTGTGGCCATTTCTAAACCTCTATCCAGTGGTGTACTCTAAATTTTTATACGACGTTTCGTTTCTTTCTGGCCATCATCAACTATCTAATTTCTTGTAGGCGCCATATTGGATTTAGACATCTTCAGAAACAGTTTTTTTTTCTGATTTCAACAATGTACCACATGCTGACTATAGTTTTTGATATTAGGTTTTATTTGAAAGAATAAATTATAAGATTAAATAAGGTAGCCTTTGGAATTTCAATCTGTCAAACATTTCATTTATTGTTCATTAATAATACAAAAATGTCATACACTAACGAAGAGAAACGAGATATGATAAGTATTTTTTATTCTTCGAAACGAAATTCAACAGTAGCGAGTACAAGATAACAAAAACATTAATAAAAATACATAGAAAAGTAAGCAATAAACAATTACAGTAAATGTTCAATTATCTGGCCATCTCGGTAATGCACAATTGGGCACGCCTTCTGGCATTTTGTACTGCCCTTTGTATAGTTCTTCTAGGAACTGCATCGAAGGCATTCTGAAGTCTGTCTCGTAATTCTTCAATGTTTTGTGGCGCATCTACTTTATAAATATTATTTTTAACATATCCCCATAAAAAAAAATCTAGCGGACTTAAATCAGGTGATCTCGCAGGCCATTCAACAACTTCCCTATTTCCAATCCAACGGTTTGCAAACTCTTGATTTAAGAAATTTCTAACAACAGCTACATTGTGTGCTGGTGCGCCATCTTGTTGCCACCATAAATATTGTAATTGATTTAATGGGATATTGTCGTCAAGATAGTCAGATACGTATGTACGTAAAATGTTTAAATATCTTTCTCCATTTAAATGTTCTTCATACATAACTGGTCCTAAGAGACGATTTGCCAAAATACCCATCCAAACGTTTATTCCAAAACGATGTTGTGGTTTTCTAGCCCTGTTTTGTCGGGGATTTTGTACTGCCCAATAGTGCTCCGTATTTCTGTTGAACATTCCAGAATTTGTAAATTTTGTTTCATCTGACCAGATGATTTTGCTTAAAGAATTTTCGTCATTTTCTATCCATCCCATTAACCAATTACAATATTCTAGCCTTCTCAAATTATCTCCAGGCAGTAAAGAGTGACTAACATGGATCCTGTATGGTTTAAACCTACTTTTATGTAAAGTTCTACAAACTCTGGACTGGCACAAATTTAATTCTGACTCTACTTCGCGTGTAGAAATTGATGGATTATTATTTATCTATAAAAATACAAGATTAACATGAAATTTGAAAACACGCTTTTAATTTACCATTTGTAAAATATCTTGTCGATTTTCATTTAAATTCCTGTTGTCTTGACCATTACGCGGCTTAGTAAACGATCCACTCTCGACCAAATTTCTGTCGAGATCTAGAAAAATGGTACGATGAGGCTGTTGTCGTTCTGGATATAATTGTAGATATCTTGTACTCGCTACTGTTGAATTTCGGTTCGAAGAATAAAAAATACTTATCATATCTCGTTTCTCTTCGTTAGTGTATGACATTTTTGTATTATGAACAATAAATGAAATGTTTGACACATTCAAATTCCATGGCTACCTTATTTAATCTTATAATTTATTCTTTCAAATAAAACCTAATGTCAAAAACTTTAGTCAGCATGTGGTACATGGTCGAAATCAGAAAAAAAAACTCTTTCTGAAGATGTCTAAATCCAATATGGGGCCTATAAGAAATTAGATAGTTGATGATGGCCAGAAAGAAACGAAACGTCGTATAAAAATTTACAGTACACCACTGGATAGAGGCTTAGAAATGGTCACAAGGATGTGTTTTTATATTTTCTCTACAAGGTCAAATGTCGGTGCTACAGGTAAAAGAAGAAAATGGGGTTTTCGCGTTTTTTTTTTAAATAACGAAGGTCATTTGTCAGAGGTCTAGTTTCTTTACGGATTAATAACAAACACAAAATTTAACAACTTTGCCAAATTTAAACCTATACTCTATCTCCAATAATAGGCGAGATCCCCATGGTGAGGGCCGAAAATGAATCAGCCTGTATATGTACATTAGGGTGGTCCTTATTTTTCAACTTTGTTGTTTCGACCGCAACTCCCCCTCAAAATGTTCGTTATAGTATAAAAATACGGTGTGCAAAAAATTATCACGATTGGGCGAGGTTAAGACGTGGCGCATCGCTCTTGAAATTTGGTTAAAAAATATTAAAAATTAAATTTTCTTGGTTGTAAGAAATATATTTATTTATACTAAAAAATATATTTGACTTGAATTTTAACATATTTAAATTTACTTGAGACGATGTCGTCTTAAAGCTTCTCTGGTTTTCATTTAAAGCCAAATTTTTAAGGATTAGAATACAAAGTAAAATCTATGTATTTATATACATATATGGTGACATATTTCTTAAGAAAATAAATGAAAATTAATTCAAAAGAGAATATTTGTTCATATTGGGGTAGAGTTTCCGATAACCCGCAACAATTTGCACTATCCATTGCTTTTCTTCTTCATCTTTGGATAACACTAAATTAAAATCTTCAATTAGCTTAACTGTTCGTTCTGCCGAGTCATTAACAACATTCATATTTCCAACGATATTAAGGCCAACGTCGTTAAAACTAGGTTCATTTACCCACTCCTTTGGATCTTTTGTTAAAAAGTCCGTTGGAATACCAAACCTTTTAAAAAAATTACGTGATTTTTGGGTTACAAAATATTCGATCTTCTTATTAAGATATTGACTTATAGTATGAGGAGTTATGATCAATTTTTTTAATTCGCAATCAGTAGGGTTATCCAGAGCTTGTACCATGATTCTTCGACTCATATGTAACATTTAGATCATAAAAAGACAACGCTGCTGTTTCTGTGGTTAAATACCACAAATGATTACTTAATTTGCTTAGTCACGCACGACTAATCTTCTCATCAACAATTTTATAAGCATGTAAATCTTTTAGCAATCTTAAATCATGCAATCCAATTGTATCATTTTAAATTCGTTTCGAAATAAATATAATTTAAGGCAATAAATAGCTTTCGACATCCAACGGGCGTGATGAAATACTCCAGGCTTTTTGAAGGTAAATTCCGGAACTGTACCACCAAGAAAAACTATACTTAATTGAAGAAGCTCTTTATAATCATCACGTGCTTGTTTTACTTCAAGATTTTGAGATGCAAATTTTATAATCTCGGATACACTCCCAACAGCATCCTTCACTTTCTGATCTTCAACACCACTCATAAAGTTAATTTTGTCAATTTTGATCCAAGCGTCTCTAAACTTGTCTTAGGTTTGCGGTAATTTTTTTACACTTTTTACATAAGCTTTTATTTTTAACACTATTTCTGTTAAGTAACACACTCTTCTAATTGACAGTTTTAATCAATTGTCATTTTATAGTTGAAGGCCCTTTTTAATTTTCTTAAATGTTGCACCACAGTGATGCCAACTTTTCTTAACAAAAAACGCGTAAGAGTATATGAAAAAAGGGATAAAAAAGCTATATTTAGAACTCGTTGGCTTAAAAAAATATCTATGCTTGTAAACTATTATCAGGATATGTAAATAATTTAGTTGCCGCCACAATTTTTGAAATTTGATTCCAATTAAATTTTTATAATCAAATTCTTGT
Organism: Melolontha melolontha; assembly: GCA_935421215.2. Taxonomy (NCBI): domain Eukaryota; kingdom Metazoa; phylum Arthropoda; class Insecta; order Coleoptera; family Scarabaeidae; genus Melolontha; species Melolontha melolontha. The sequence goes on along the minus strand of OW285236.1, from coordinate 109,251,744 downwards.
TACAAATCGTGGCAGTTACCGTAAATTTAATTAAGTTATAATAATAAAGTTGTAGGTATATTGTGTACTAAAAAATATAAATACATAAAAAAAATTATATTTCTGTTCATTTTACCAACAGGGGTCACCTTGAGAGGCGGTGCGCCACGCCTTCCCTTTGTTCGATACGCATAATTTTTTGCATACCGTATTTTTACACAAAAACAAACATTTCTAGAGGGAGTTACGGTCTATAACTTCAAAAAATTTTTCTTCCATACATCTAAAGACCACCCTAATGTACATCCTGTGTTTTAATCCGGTTTAGAAATGTACTTCTTACGTTTCGAAATTTCGGCGACATCTCAATCATCTTTCTAATCTAACTGTTGAAGGATAATTGAGAGGCGAAATGTCGCAACGAAAGAGTGGTTTTATTGACTATATTTTCAAATGTTATTTTTGTTAATTTACAATAATTTCTATTGCTATGTAATGTATGCTAATTTCTCTAAAAATGATATGTAAAAATATCAGTACACAAAAAAAGAATTCAGGTTATGGCTATATACTGGGTGTCCATGAAAGAAAAAATCTATGAAAAATGGAAAGATGTAATTATATAGAATATAAATCCAAAATATGTATTTTCCCCAAATTCCTTCGTAAAAAAAACTATAAAAGATATTTATAAATTATTTGTCCCGCAAAATAACAATTCTTCTTTAAAAATGATTTATAGCTGATATATTCGTACGTAATCGTTTCGAGATTATTGAGCCCTAAATATACCAAGCTTTTATCTTGTAGAGTTTTTATAGCATCGATAGCTGTCTGAACAATGTTATCTTCTACAGTTTTTATAAACACAAATATTAGCGTATGTTTGCGCGTAAATTCAATAAAGGTATTTTTTATAGATATTCTGAATGTATAGGCGGCACTAACACAATTTTCAGAGGGGTTTTAATTTTAGGGGTTGCGTCGTAATTAACTTACAATTTTTCGGATTCATATTCTATATAATTGCATCTTTCCATTTTTCAAGGGCACCTGTATAATGAACGTTATAGCTTTTCATCAAAAATGTTCGATTTTTATGCAAATAATAGCAGTGTATATCCAATTTAATTTTTAAAATGAGTCCAGTGAAAAAGATAATATTTCTTGCCAGACTAGCTTCTTAGCTACCGAATAAATTGCCGGTGTTAGTTTTTGTGCGGCTGTGTCTGTAACAGCTTTGAAGATATCCTCTATTAGTTAGGACACAGCGTAGGTAACAACAACCATGATAAAAACGCGTTTCCCAGTTCGGAGCCAAAAAGAGGAATATTTAATTTTTATTAATTCACGATAAAATTCAAAGCCTGTTTCTTAGGTCTTAAAAAATGATGAAAATTATTGAATATTTTCTTTTCTAGTTGTATGCAGAATTTTATTCATCCGATATAATAATAGCATCGCCTCTTGGTCTAAGATATACAATAGGAGCAGAAGGTGAAGCTGAGAGAAATTACGATTTCTTGGCATCTATTGAACTCTTAATTTTCGACCAGACTGAAATTTTTCTCATGCAAAATTGGGATCACGTATTACACATCATGAACCATATACATTTACAGCCAAAAGAATCGCATGGAACTGACTTTTCCCGTGTTAGAACATGGAGTTTGAACGGCTGGGCGAAATATTATCGCCAGACCCTAATTTTTTCATCAATTTTATTACCCGAAATCAACGCAATATTTAATAAACGTTGTTTTAATTATGCTGGTAAAATAAAAATTGTTAAAAGAATTGAATACGGATCGATTCGACAAGTCTACGTACAGCTTCCGCATGTTTTTCAAAAAATAAATGCGAATAGCGTTGAACATAGCATCGATGCAAGATTTAACTATTTCGTCAATAAAGTTTTACCCCAGCAAAGAGATCCTTTGATGAAACAGACATTGATATACGTTTCAAGTTATTTTGATTATGTTAAATTAAGAAATTATTTCAAAAAGGAGGATGTAAGTTTCGTACAAATATGTGAATATTCCAAGGTTTGTATTTCTTAATGAAAATTCGAATTTCATTGATGGCCTTTTATTTTTTTTAATTAAAGGACGGAAAAATTGCAAGAGCTAGAGATATATTCTTTCATGGAGACGCTCATTTTCTTCTTTATACTGAAAGGCACTATTTTTTCAATAGGATCCGAATAAAAGGGATACGCCACTTAATCTTTTATCAACCACCAAATTTCCCGAATTTCTTCTATGAAATATGCAATTTTATGCAGGTGAGTACTTTAATGTTTGAGTTAAGTTATAACGTCTGTTCATAATGAGTGTAAATACAAAATAATAAATAATTAATAGATCACAATGATCATAAGTACAACAGGGAAATTGCGCCACACGCCAGAGGCGGACGCTTAAAACTTGACACATAAAATAAATAGTTAGAAGTAAATTATAAAACGTGCTCAAACACTTAGGGTTCGGTCACACGGCAATACACTGCACGTTTTTGACAATATTCTGTTTTAACCGAATAAACAGCGAGCAATTCACACGATTTCCTTTTCACTCGTAAGAAAACGAATGGCTGCAGTTTGCACACAGCGACCAGTAGATGCATGTACTCGTATTATGGATCCACGCGTCGTGGTACTTTTATATTGGTATCGAAAACGCTAGCGGCATCGCCACAGGTATATTAGTAGAAAATTTTGGGTTCATCCTATAAATCAAGAAGCAATGCGTACTAAAACATTTGAAAAATTTTACGAAAAGCTGATAAACCATGAACAAAAGTTTTTTAATGCGTTTTACGTTTGGTTGCTATCCGATAAAAAACGTGTAGCATCACGGCGTGTGAAAAAGATGGTATTATACAATGCGCTACTGCAAACCGAATACCTTTCAATTCATTAGATTGGGCTTGACAATCCGATGAGTATTCGGTAGACGTCTTCGACCGTGCAGTACAAACAACGTGTGAACGGTTCTATACTCAATATATGCGCCACAACTCATTCGCTAATATTTATCCTACGAAAAACGTGCAGTGTATTGCCGTGTGAAGTAGCCCTAACTCGTTATGCTAAGCGTGATACTACACGTTTTTCATCGAATAGCAACCAAGCATAAAAAACTTTTGTTCATCGTTTATCAGCTTTTCCTAAAATTTTTCAAATGTTTTTATAAGCGTTGTTTCTTGATTTATAGAGGACGAACCCAAAAATCTTGTACTATTATTAGAGACCGGACATGAGAGGTTGATGACTCATCGCCCACGAGCGTACTATTGAACATTTGTTTTTTTTAATGTTTTTAATTTTATTTATATAATTATCCTTATAATAATAAAACGGGTATATATACGGTTACAAAATACGAAATACATTTTTATTTGTTCATTTTGTAGTTCAAGTTCTGTAAAATTTGTTCTCTTTGAATGAAATACATCCTTGTAAATAGAAAACGTCCTTTCTATATCGCAACTAGTTATAAGTGCATTTCCGGATTTCTATTAAACACTGCGTCTAACTTTTGCCGAAGGCCACATCCGAAGTCACTTGGAATACTTTTCAAATTATTAATCGCCACATCTAATGTCGTTAAACCATCATTTAATTTGAGATTTCGATTTTCAAAATAAGTGATTAGTTTTTGCAAATTTCCTGAAGAAAGTACAACTGATTTTTTGAATGTGGAATTTGTGTTAGTCAAAGATGGCAGTTTTTCCCTGTAAAGAGCTACTCTCAATGGTGCTTTCCTGAAAACTTTTTTAAAAGCGTTTACAAGTCTATCAACTTCTGGAAAGGCGTCTCTGATATATTCATAGATTTTATGGAGAGCATGTGCTACACAAATAATATTCAGCATATTAGGATATGTTTCCTTTAATGGTCTGCCTGTTTTTAATATATGTATATGCAGCAAATAAAAGTACTTTTTCTTTGTACCTGTCGTCCGAATGAAGTATTTTTTGAATATTCTCGTTTTGGTTTTAGCAACTATTTCCGCATCAACTGTATTTATAACTGTTGTTGCTATTACATATGAGTTATATAGAATAGTTGGATGTAGTACAACAGCTACAACATTTATCACACAGCGATTTTGCAATAAATTTCGGAATCACTGACAATGGACGTACAATCAGTATGACCGTCAATCCAACTCGCCATTGTTTTACGATGCCGTTCTCGACGTTCTTCCATATCATATCTGAAAAAGTAACTTAAACAATGCTCTAGATCTAAATAAATGAAAACTAAAAATGTATGCGTAAGTTATTGAAACTGAACGAAATTCAATGCACACTTTCGCCGAAATAATTGGGACAAGTAGATTCAATCAAACGATATTAAACAGGATCTATCACAAAAATTACGATGTAATTAACAGTTAAAACTATGAAAACAATAAACCAACTCACAGCACTTTATTTATCTTACGAAATATAATCTAAATAGACTAAATTATTAAAACTCTACACGCTTCTATCTACGCCCATGAAAACAGAAATTTAACTGTAAATATCCAACAGAAAACGTCGCAATTCTCGATGAAAACAGATGTGCGCACTACCCAGATTAATAGTGCATTCAATAACTGCGTGATGTACTTACAGATGTTGTAGACTATTTATATCGTCCGTCGTAATAACGACGTTATTTCAACCCGATGTATCCGGTCTCTAACTATTATACATGCATCTACTGGTCGCTGTGTGCAAACTGCAGCTATTGGTTTTTTACGAGTGAAAATTGAATCGTGTAAACTGCTCGCTGTTTATCCGGTTAAAACAGAATACTGCCAAAAACGTGCAGTTTATTTCTGTGTGAACTATAGGTGCGTCTTAGCGAACTTATTTGCATAACTTATTTAGCTCAGCTCGCATAGCTCAGAATGGTTTATTTTCATGCATAGTCTTAAGGCATTTTCTATTTGACAGTTCTGGTTTATTCGTTTCTATTTGACAGTGGATGTTGGGTTGTGATGGATCAACGACGAAGAAAAATTTTAATTTATTGTTATCTTTACTGTAAATTGCTGAAGATACGAAACCATAGTAAATTCTTATAGAATGACACCCGGTTTATTTGATAAATTGTTAAGTTACGTTTACAACAATTTGCCACAGTTTTTGCTTTATATACAGGGTGTCCAGAAACTCTCCTGACAAACGAAGACCGGAGATTCCTCTGATAATTTTAAGACAATTAAACCCAAATTCACCTAGTCCGAAAATGCTTCCTAAGGGAGCTAGAGTTCTTTGAAGATGGCGTTTTGTATTTATTTTTTTTTTTAATTCCTCCAGAACGTTTCTATTTAGAAAAACAAAAACTGGTATGCTTATTTATCCTCCAGAGATGAATCGATTCCATCAATTGCGAATTTCTAGTACCGGTCATAGGCGTCCGTTTTGGGTAGGTCAACGGTTATTTTAAGGCATAACTTTTTTGTCTTTAACTTTTAAGCATTTGTGACACTAGATTATTAAATTTTCAGGTATTCCAGTACTAAAATGTACTCTTACTTTAAGTCGGTAGGATACACCGTTTTCTAGAAAAATCGATTTGTAAATTTTTCGTTTTTTCTTCATTAAAGTTCAATTTATTATGTACCTACTTATTTTTAGCGACGAAGTTGGCTTGGACTATCAAGGCATGGATGAAAATTAATTTAATAAATTAAAAACAAGTTATTTATTACAATGGAACGAAACTAACAAAAAAAGAACAAGTATCAAAGGTAGATTGTTACAAAAGTTGCTCGATGTGATGACCATTAGTCTCTATGCATAAGTTTACCCTTTTGCTTAGAGAACGCCGAATTCTTGCAAAAATTCCAAAGTTATTTCTAAATTCGTTGCAAGCATCTTGTATCCTTAGCCAGAGTTGTGCGCGATTTTGTATCGGAACGGAATAAACAAATGCTTTTATGTATCCCCAAACACAATAATCGCAAGGATTCAAATCCGGCGACCTTGCTGGCCAAGCAACTGGACCGCCTCTTCCAATCCAATGGTCTTCGTAGTTATTATCTAGAAAGTCTCGTACATTCCTGCTAAAGTGGGCCGGACAGCCGTCCTGTAAAAACCATAAGTTTTGCCGAATATTTAAACGCACCTCATCTAACAAATCAGGTAAAATATTTTGCAGGAAATGTAAGTAATCAGCACCATTTAAACGAGCAGGTAATTCCACAGGTCCAAGTAGATAATCGTCAACTACTCCTATCCAGACGTTTATGCTAAACCTATGCTGATGCTTAAATTCTTGAACAACGTGGGGATTGTCACCAACGTACGAATAATAATGTGCATTATGTACATTAAAAATTCCATTTTTTGAGAATGTAGCTTCGTCACCAAACAAAATGTTCCTGAAGAAATCTTCATCTTGATTTTTCTGATTTTGTAACCATCTAGCGAATTCTACGCGAGCAGGAAAATCTCCTTCTAGCAGTGCTTGCACCTTTGTAAAATGAAAAGGATATAAATTTTCTTTGTGTAAGATATTTACTACGGAAGATTTTGAAATTGTGGGGTACATGGCAGATAGTCTTCGAACGCTAATTTCTGGATTTTCCTCAACTTCCATTAAAATAACATCTTCATGTTCTGCTGTTACATCATTATGTCTCCCTGTTTCATTATTTTTTGGGACCACTGAACCTGTTTCTCTTAATCGTTGATGAAGAGCTGTAAATGTTGAGTGAGTGGGATGCTGACGATTGGGAAATTTTTCAGCGTATCTACGTTGCGCCGCTCGAGCGTTACACCTCATTTCGCCATAAACTAAATGCATATCGGCGTATTCCTCATTAGTAAAAACCATTTTTTTTTAAATTGAAATCGTTGTGTTTGAATAACACAAAGTAAAAAATGAAAAGATAAACTTCGCGAACTGACAACAATTTGACAATGAAAAACGTAGGTTTTACTTCTGTTGGCAGTTCAGAGCTAACTATTGCAAAAAATAATAAATTGAACTTTAATGAAGAAAAAACGAAAAATTTACAAATCGATTTTTCTAGAAAACGGTGTATCCTACCGACTTAAAGTAAGAGTACCTTTTAGTACTGGAATACCTGAAAATTTAATAATGTGTCACAAATGCTTAAAAGTTAAAGACAAAAAAGTTATGCCTTAAAATAACCGTTGACCTACCCAAAACGGACGCCTATGACCGGTACTAGAAATTCGCAATTGATGGAATCGATTCATCTCTGGAGGATAAATAAGCATACCAGTTTTTGTTTTTCTAAATAGAAGCGTTCTGGAGGAATTTAAAAAAAAAAATTCAAGGCGCCATCTTCAAAGAACTCTAGCTCCCTTAGGAAGCATTTTCGGACTAGGTGAATTTGGGTTTAATTGTTTTAAAATTATCTGAGGAAACTCCGGTCTTCGTTTGTCAGGAGAGTTTCTGGACACCTGTATATATTTTTGTAATTGACTAGCCACACTCACAATTCCTATTTAGCTTGTACTAAATTCATAAAATTTTCTACTTCGTCCATGAATAAACAACAACCAGAACAACGGTTCACAGAAATATACAGTATTGCAATCTCATTGGTTCACAATTTTAAAAGTCAGATTAGGTTTGACAAATTTAATTTGACCGTTCTAGTGATGTTGTATTTGCATATTTAAAATAATCTTCATAGTTTTCATATTTAATAGTAAATAAAACATTATTAGTTTTTCTTTAAAGTAATTGAATTTTATATGTAACAATAAATTTCCTATTAGAACCAATGTATTTCAAAACATGATACACTTACCCATAACCTTCATCACATAGGTTATTTCACAATATTTTGAAATTGGTTAACCTTATCAGCCTGCTTCTTTGTTTATGTATGCATTTTAAAAATCGAAGTAATGCAGTAACAAATCGATAGCGTCTATAAATATAATCCGACGCGTTGGTTGGCGGTGACTCATCTCCGAGTGCCAGCGCTTTCTCGAAAACCGATAGAGTTAGAGCCGTTTTGACACGAAATTGACATTTCGGAGAGCGCCCGGTGAGCACCAAGGTGGCCTCGAAAAGTCTCATCTCTTGAGAACCAGATTGTAGCAAATTACTGCTATTTCGCTGCACCCCTAGCAGCTAGACCCGTTTTGATGTCATCCACCCTCCACCCAGCCTCCGTATCACGACGTACCCCGAGGTCCTCATGTAAATCATAGATAAACCAACTGATAGAATGGAAACTCAGTGTATTAATTTTTCGCAAAAATTGCGTCGGCCGGCATTACGTCGGGTAGGTACTAATTAAAAAAAAAATTAAGTATGTAGCTATTATTTATAAATGTACATGAATCTTATGCGCTTCTCCAAATTTTATTTTGTATGTAATTACAATTTGCTAAGTTTCCCGTATATAAAGATATTAGAACATTTAGTATAATTGAGAAGTTAAGGAAAAATTCAAGAAGTATACAGAAAACGTCCGTACACATGTATTTTCATTTTTACATAATATATTATAAGAATATAACAGATTCGGTAAAAAAACAAACTCAATTTCAAATATACTTATTTCATTATTGAATCCACGTACAGTCGCGAGCACGAAAAACACACGAAAAAGACACTTATTTTATTTAGATAGTGTCTATCTTTAAATGACAGTTCTAAAGTTATATGTCTGAGATTAGGTAATTGCATTCTAATCAAAACTTCCTACATACTTATTATAACTTTACTAAATATTTTATAAAATGCTTAATAACATCACTACAATGTAATTATTTATAATTAGGTACACCAAGATTCATTTGATATTAATACTTCGTTATGCCTCCATTTCCAGCAATAACTAACTCCAGTCTTTGTGGTATAGATTTATATAGCCTCTCAATATAACCGTTTGATATTTCTTCCCATGTTGTGTTCACGATTTCCAATAGTTCGCTTTTATTTCGAGGTCAAATGTTGAAAGTTCTTCATTAGTAAACCCCATACATTCTCTATAATGTTTAAATCCGGGCAATTACTCGGCCTGTTGAGAACATTAATGCTCTTTTCAGCGAAAGAACGTTCACTCTCGTTTTGTTTATTTACGTATTTTTCCTCATATCGAGTATTTCTGGGCCTATAAACTCTAATCTGTGAGTAGATTGAAAAGTAGATTCTCGTAATACAAGTGTATCCTCCAAATACAGTACAGCAATACCTCGCATAGTTGGACTTCGAACAGTCCGGATTCACTATAGTCCGGTTTAAAATTTAAAAAAATTTAAAGTTATGCGATATGAAATTTCATTTTTTCTGGGGTTCCCCGTTGTGTATGTATGTACCTAGACTGAATGAGAATGTCAACTCTGTATAAAGTTTCGGTGGTTCTCCTTTCAACGCCGTAATGTATAAACTATGAAGTCGTACATATATTGTATGTAGTGTGCGCATAAACAGTGGATGTTCTATTAGTTATCGATGTGTAAATCTACAGTAAAATTGATTTGTGATACAAAATTAGATAGATCTGAATTCCATTAAAATAAAAATGAGTGCAAAAAGAAAACGTGAAAGTGATTACTTTAGAACAAAAGCTCGATATAATCAAGCTTCACGAAGAAGGTGCATCCTTTGCTAAAATAGGCCGTGACAAAGGAATGAATGAGTCATCAGTTCGAAAACTTATCAAAAAAAAAAATCAATACAAATCGCAAGGTTACGGCTTCTTATTTGTCAAGAAAAGTGACTAAAACAAGAAGCGCTCGAATGGTAAATATGGAACGACTATTATCCATATGGATCGAAGACTTAAATCAAAAGCGAGTTCCGCTTAGTCAAATGGAAATTCAAACCAAAGCACTTTAAAGTCTTTTCAACGACTTAAAGACTACTGATGAAGTAGAAGGCGAAGGTCAGGAAACAAGTGAAAATTTTATAGCAAGTCGTGGGTGGTTTTTTCGTTTTAAGCAACGAACTGGTATCCACAATGTTCGCATTGTTGGTGAATCTGCCAGTGCAGATAAAGAAGCTGCATTAAGATATCCGAAGGAATTGAGTGAAATCATACTGAAAGGTGGTTATAAAGATGAACAAATATTTAACGTAGATGAAACGGAGTTATTCTGGAAAAAGTTGCCGTCACGCACTTTTATAGCAGCCAATGAAAAGTCATGCCCTGGCTATAAAGTTTCAAAGGACCGTCTCACACTGTTATTAGGTGGAAATGCAGCAGGCGATTTCAAATTAAAGCCCATGCTTGTGTACCGAGCAGATAATCCTAGAGCTCTTAAAAATGTAGTAAAAAATGATCTCCCAGTGTTGTGGCGTTCAAATAAGAAAGCATGGGTCCAGTAACGCGCCAAGTATCTTCGGCGCCGTCGTGCGAAATACTGATAGGCGCCTTTACCCTATATGTATTGAGCCAAAATTACCAGCCACTCTCCCACAGTTCAACATTGAAATTTATGACGAACTCTTTAGACTTGTTAGTACTGGTAGGTATTTTTTTATTTGAGGCAAACAATAGGTTCACATACAATAAAATAATCTAAAATAATTGAAATAATTGTTTTATGTTAATTTGTTGATTTGTTGTAAACTTTCAAAAAATGTTTTTAATATTTTTAAAATTTAATTTATCACAAGTGGCCGTAGGCGCCTTTAAGGCCTTGGCGCCGTTGTGCGCTGCACGACCTTGCCATATGGACGGCGCGTCACTGCATGGGTCACAAAAACTTTATTTGAGGATTGGTTCACCAACTAGTTTTGCCCTGCAACGAAACGTTATTGTAACGAAAAAGGGTTAGATTTTAAGATTTTACTGATCTTAGATAACGCCCCAGGTCATCCGACTAGTCTTTCGGAATTAAATGAAAATGTACAAATAAGTTTTGTTCCGCCAAATACGACGTCGTTGATCCAACCTATGGATCAAGGTGTCATTGCGACATTTAAGGCGTATTATTTGCGCCGCACTTTTTCCCAAGCCATTAAAGCTACAACAGGAGAAAATGCACCTAATTTAACGGAATTTTGGAAAAGCTATAACATCAGAAACGTTATCGAAAATATAAGCGAAGCATGGCATGAATTAACAGCAAGCAATATGAGAGCAGTGTGGAAACATATCATACCACATTGTGCAGATGATTTCATTGATTTTGAAACTCATTTTGCTGAGGCAACTAATAACATAGTGGAAATTGGACAGCAGCTCGGTTTTGAAGAATTAGATTCCGCCAACGTAATTGAGTGCATTGAATCGAACACTAATGAATTGGATAATGAAACACTTATTAACATAGATGAACAACGAGCTTATGAAGAACAGGAGGACAACTTAGACAACGACGATAGTGTTGAAGTTCCTACAAGGGAATTAACAACTGAACAACTATCAAAAATTATTGTAATGGTTGAGTACGTATCGGAGCATATTAAGGAAGTTGATCCCAATATCGAGCGTAGCCTTACAGTTTGCCGAACAATAAACAATGCAGTTCGGTGCTACAGAGAAATTTATGAAGAGAAAAAATCGAAGAAAAAGGTGCAGACATCCATATTGCAATTTTTAGACAATACAAAATGAATTTTTTATACACACAATTATTTTTAATAAAGACATTTGGATTTACTTACTGAGGGACGCATTTCTTTGAACCAATTGCCAATTTTTGTACATATATGTATATCTAATTCCTCGATTAGTCCGATTTCAAACAGTCCGGGAAGTCCGTGGAACCAGTTATCCGGACTATGCGAGGTATTGCTGTATATTGCGTTAATGTATTTTCTCTTTTGATGTTTGAGCTTAAGTTTAACTTTTTGAAAATCATACCAACAAAATATAATTTCCCCATTTAATAACTACAAAATTCACATTTTTTCCAATTTTTGTACTTAATAAAAACTTAACATTTTTCCTTTTCAGGAGGCTAATATGAACAAAAAGATTGGAAGTATGTCTAATATGACAGTAACGGTGTTGTATACAAAATATGACGTACAACAACTGGCAGAAATTGTTGGTACAGAGAGAGCAGCAAAAATGATTCAATCTGAAAAGAATGTCCATTTGTTAGTTACTGAAGGAGACCGATGAAGTGCGTGATACTTAATTTATTTAAATTTTGTAAATACTTATACAGTTTTATTATTTGATTATTGTTAACTTTTGCAGTAAAATTTATATACATAAGTTATTTCCATGTAATTTAATTTTGTAGCGAAATCGTTTTCGTTGCAATAAAAATATGTAATCAACTATTGATCATTTCTAAAGAGATTTTGAAAGATTCTAAGGAGTAAATAATTTAAAACTCATATTTTTACAACTACAAAATCTTTCAATGTTAGCTATGAATAACAGGGCATATGCCTTTAGGTAAGTGTGAGAACACCACGTATTTTCAATTTCATACTTATTTAATCCTGGATCTACCTTTTAGTGTGGGTTATAGGGTTGAGATAGTTCGGTTCTTTGCAGACGTTCTTAACACTGCCCTCTGTCGGTTGTTAAACCTCTTTCCATGCTATTTCTTTATTTTCCGCTGCCTTCCATGCTTCTTAATAGATCTTTTTCGCCTTTTCTCTTCGTTCCGATCAAATTTACTTGCTTGATATACTTTCTTCACTAGCCTTCCATTTTTGTATATGTTCCACCAATCACAAATGATTTTGTTCTACCGTTGTCTCTATGGATTTTATATTTATCTCTTTTTATATACCTTCTTACTTTTCATTCTATCTTTTCTAGTATTTTATCTTTCATAAAAATCTCTTTTCCATACTTGTCAAATTCTTTCTTTTCGAATTTCATTTAAATATAAAATTCGATGCCGTTATCCCCAAGAAGACTACAAGTGTATGTAGTTCAAATTTATTTTTTCAGTAGCTCAGATAAAAATCAAAAAGAAACTTATTTATTTGCTCATTTCAGAACCAATAAATATATGTCCAGTGATGAGTAAACAGTGATAACCCAAAATTTTGGAATGTCGATAGTATTTGACATTGCAGTCAGGCGTAAACTCGTGGGACCAAAAAACATCTGTGTTAAGTGATTGTTTCGTCGCATAGTCATAGTTTATCAAGATGAATGCAATTACTTCCCCATATTAATCTTAAATCGGCCATTTATTGTGTCAAAGCAAAATATAATGAATTGGGCATTCGAGAAGTTCATCCTACTTTTATGTCGCTGATGATAATGAGGTTGTCTTTCTAATCCTTCAATTAGAAAGACAACCAATTCTGCTCATAGGTTTTGGTAATTTAATCTTAACGTTAATCAAGATTTTTATTTTCTTAATGAACTTATATTATTTAATTACAGAAAAAGAAAACGTTGATTGTTAATACAACTTGAATAATTTAAGTAGTGAAGTAAATGTTCTCGTTGAACTATCAGCACAATTCCCTAATTTGGGGACATAATTTCTGTAAACATTCAACAATAACTAAGGTAATATGTTTCGCATGCAATGCTCAACGTTCACAGTTAAATAAGTGGTTCTACGAGGTCTGTTGTACTGAATACCGTAAACGGTCGATTTTACATAACCCCACAAGAAAAAATCGTTTGGTGCTAAACCAAGCGTCCTAGCAGGCCAGCGAATAGCCCTCCAACCAGTTATCAATCGGGGAACAAATAACGAACGAGCAAGATAATTTGTAATCGAGTCATTTATGAACTTGAGTCCGTATATCTTTTCCGGTTGTAACCCTTGCATAGTTATATTCGACTGTCATTTTGGATTCATGAATGACTCGATTATAAATGATCTTGATCGCTTATTATACTGTTTTAATATTGAGCATTATGAGCGGAGCATCCATTCTGCTGAAAGCAAATGTCATTTATGGAAGTACATATTGGTATGATCTGCACACAAAATACGATACTACTCTGCAAGTAAGAAGTAAATATCTGTGTGAGTTTAAATTCTTTTAATGGCAAAGGGTTCAATGATATAGTCTCCTAAAAGTCGTACCTAAACATTAACCTTTTGCGGATATTGCGATCATGCGTCATAAATCAACGTTTATTGTTCTTTAAACTAATACTGCACAATAACAGTATAGAGAAATTGGATTCGTCAATAAATACTACTCCTATATTTTTAACAAAATTTTCGTCATTGCAATGTTCTAAAACTGCTCCACAAACCTTTCGTATTTGTCGTTCGGAAATATTTTATTCGATTTTCTTAACTTGAAAGAACGGCAGGATTAGTAAATAAATGTATAAGGTTGCCTCGTAACTAATGGCGATCGCCATACTGCGCGTCATCGGGCGTGCCCACGCGTTTCCTGTTTAGTTGACTAGTTGTCAAATTACCGGTCTAGATTGATGTTTATACTGTTCATAGCGTTGTTTTCTAATTTCATAGTATTTTATGTGCTTTTATATAAACTTTATTTGATTATTTACAAGTGTTTTACATTATAGTCGGAGCAAAACATTGAAAAAATTTAAGAAAATTGTGAATTAATGTAATGAATGCATTAACTCAATAAAGTTTTTCGCTTATAAAGATTGTAATTTTATTTTGGGTATTTATAAGAAAACTGCAAATAATATCTTGATATCCAGTTAGTATTTGCATTTGTGAACCCATTTTTTTACTTACAAAACCTTTTATTAACTCCGTAATAACAGTTTATTGAAGGAACTGTGACAGTAGAACTCTAAATTAATAATATGTGACGGTGTTAGACTGAGTCAACCACCGTAAGTTCCTTTATAATTTATAAGCGTTTTTTTTTTTGCAAAAATATTTACATTAAATACTTTTTACACCCATGAGTACACCGATAACTAGCAGTCTTTAACCATTACTTAAAGCAACATTTTGAAATAAAGGACGTCATGCTTTGTGTAAGTATACCGTAGTCGACAAATTTTAATTTCTTTTTGCGATTTTTTGCATGTTTTTACAACTCAAGAAAAGACAAATCATAAAATGGTATTACGCCGGAAGACACCTCAATGTACCTGTACATATCCGATATCCACAAAAATTAAATGTATGGGCTGGTATTTTAAATAATTCAATTGTCGGTTCTTTCTATAGGGACATCAAACAATAAGTTTACAGTAATCCCCACGAAAGAATGCATAATATAAATGACATGCTCAGTAATGTCCGCCAAGAATTTTATTATAGGTTGGCAACCATGTGGTGGATTATTTGAACGTTTAATTTAGAATATTTATTTTTTATTATTATCGGAGAAGAGTTAATTTATTTTCTTTTCATAAGAGTTACATTTATTTATTTTTTTACATAATTTAGAATTAATATTTCATTTCATTTATACACGGAAAATATAAGCTTTGTTGTACGTCCTCATAAAAGTAATACACCATGAAATAAATATTTTTCTGTAAATATTCGTAGCTAATTTTACACGTATTTCTAAGATGCGTTCTACATCTCTCTGAAGCAATAGGTTTACTGACTAGCTATAATTTGACTGAACCTTATCGTAACCCGCTCCATCTACTTGCATATATTCATTGGCAACCTCGCTATATGTCTTTCTTTACTTTTCTCCGTCGCGCTTTTTTCCTCTTCTACTTTCGTATCAGAAATTAAAATTTGTCGATTACGGTATGTGATTATATCGTACATAAACTAATCGTTTTGTCTATAGAAAAAAATTATTTGCTTTACTCGATTTATACCTATTTAACTAATGATAAAATTAAAGTCAAAATCATTTTAATTCGAATGGGCACGCTGAGTGACGCTATCCCGCGTATGAATATTATTAGTGGAGAGTTGCGAGACAACCTTATACATTTAGTAACCTTGAAAGAACGGTATTTATTTTTTAAATCCAACAAACGGTATTGTCTATTGCTCAGAAATTTGTCTCTTAGACAAGTGTTATTGTCATATTGCAGCACAAATGAGAATATCTAGTTCTTCATTATGTGAAGTTCTTAATAAGCAACCATAGCTTTCAAAATTAATAATAAGTTTGGCAGTGTCTCATACTTTCGTTAAAAGCGATTACCGCATAGGACGCTAATGTTAATTGTTGCGGTCAAACTCAAGTGCAGTAATGCTAACTTAATCAAAATTTGATACAAACTATCAACTTCAGTATTAAACGGACACGCGTTATTTTGTTGTATACGAGAGCGGTGTTTCACAAACTTTGTATTTTATTGTAGTAACAGCGTAAACTAAATACGAAAATCTACTTATTTTCTGTGCTTCGTGGTAGAACTGTCTTTTTATACCTTTCCATATTATTTATTTATTATTTTTTACTTTACACGAGATAACTATACTATATCGTAGCCGCCTTGAGACTGTGGACTGGTCACATCGGAAACATATTGCCATGGATTTTTCCCCGAAGAAAGAATTAAAAGAAACTAAAAAAGACAATATATTTATGTACACTTTATTTCAGAAAGATAATTATAAAGATTTGATATTTTATGTATATTTTATTTTAATGTATATTTATGTCCACGACTGTATATCGTTCGTGACGGTTGGATGTTTGCAGTTCCCGCTATTTTGGAAGTTATAGTATTTGCATATTGTACAGGCGCGGCTCGTGATGACGTATTTTGGTTTGCAGTACAATGATACGAGTGCCTCGTGTGATTTCGGTGTTTACTAAGCAAACGTTACATTTAGTACACGAGAATACACGAAGCACTCGGATCATTGTACTGCAAACCAAAATACGTCATCACGAGCCGCGCCTGATATTGTAGCTGTTTTGATTTATTTTATGTTAGGTGGGGCTATCATGCTGTTTCCGGGATACTGATGTTTTAGAGATTTATTCGTTCTTGAGCAGATAGGTCGTGTTTTTGTTACTATTGAATAGAACTTAATTTTATTCAATTAAACTTTGGATAAATTCGGCTTGTATTTTGTGTGGTGATTTTGTTGTGATTTAAAGATAATTTTCGAGTTATTACGAGTCTTTTAAACTTGTAATTTTTAATTTAAATAAACCTATCTGAAATATATCTCTCATATTAGTGAAGTGTTAATTACATTAATTAATGTATGTTTATTTCTCTCAATATATTTATGTCTTTAGAAATAATTCAATTATATAGAAGAGCTCAGTAATTCAGTATTTTAAGATTTGTAAGATTGTTGTAATCATATGGATATTAAGAAAATTATCAGATATTTTTTTTTAAGTATTTTTTTTTTACAAATAAAATATATTTTATAAGGTTAGATGGCGGGAAAACTTATTTGTTTCATGTTATTTGTGCGCATGAATTAATTTTTGGTTGCGTGCGAAAATAGATAATTTTCTATTTTGACGTTTGATCCAGGGGTTAACGTAATTGTTGATATCTGATGGTTGTTCTAAATATTTAATTTGAATTTTGTTCGCGGTCATTTAGGTGAGTTTTTTTCACTTCTACTGTCATTTAGTATCGAAAGTTTTTCTCACCAGCTGTTTCATTGTATATGTTTCAGTTCGACGTTATACTTTATAAAGTCGATTTTTTTTCTTTCTTTTTTTATGAGTAAATAATTTTCGGGAAAAATTTTGTTTTTGTTCCTAATTCCTACTGTTTTACTTCTATTACTCTATAAACTCTGAAGATTAAAGAGCTCCAGGAAGGCGTACCCGACTGAGTGTAGCAGGGAATCTACTGTGCATTAGTGAATAAAAAATTAAATAAGCAATCAACATCACAATCCATTGCAATATGTACAGTTGCGGCATCTACAACTCAGACACCGACTATTGACACACTCTGTCAAATTAAAAAATTCGTGATTTGTAAATTTGACTTTTATCCGGTTATGTTAGTGTCAGTTTATTGTAAGTAAGAAGCGTACACAATTTTGAAAATGCCTGAATTAAACGAACTGCAAATGTCGATAATTAGAACTAGGCTAGAGGACGGCATGAGAATTAGGCACATCGCAAATGAAATAAATGTTTATAAAAATACGATAGATATAGAAAACTCGAGAGATGTTCAACGGCCAATATATAAGCCGCCGAGGAAGGAATACAGTGTGTGTCTATGTTACCATTAGTTCTATTAAGAACCCGCAGAAAAACAAGTATTTCACAGTGATGTCAGATGTGGAAGGTGAAGTTAATAAATAACGGACTAAGTAGACAAGTGTTAATTAAGTATTCGTTTAAATAAATATATAGTGCGAAAAGACGTTTATTTTAAATATCGTGATGGCAAATAGAGTGAAACTCACGGAATTAAAAGTGACTGATTTAAAACGAGAATTAAAGGAGAGGGATGAGGATACAACCGGCAAAAAGGCAATTCTCCAGCAACGGCTTCGCAATGTGTTGATCCAAGAAGGCGAGGATCCAGAGAATTACGTCTTTCAAGTTCCAGGCGGAGATGCTGACGTGAATTCGCTGTTGATGAAAATGGAACAACGAATAATAGATTCACAAACTCAAATGGAGCAGAAGAATCTGGATAGTACGAAAAATATGGAACAACGACTGATAGACAATTCGCAAACTCTAGAACAACGTCTAATAAATTCACAAGCCCAGATGGAACAAAGAAACCTAGAAACCGCTAGAATCCTCCAGAAAAATCTGGAAAAGAAATTACTAGAAAATTCTAGAAGCTTCGAAAAAAGTCTGGAACAAATGAGCAAACTCTGGAAATAATGGAGAAAAAGAATTCTGAAAATTCGAGAGCTTTGGAGAAAGTTCTTGAACAGCGACTAGCGGAAAACTCGGAAGCGTTAAAGGAAGAGGTTTTCATAGCTGTAGAGGCGAAAATTTGGGAACATTCTAGACTTTTAGAGGCAATAATGACTCAGATGAAATTACCTGTTACCATGAGACATTCTGATCCCAAGCAGGTAAACGAGGAAGTTATACCGTGAACCATCGAAATAAAAAAGGAACCTGTGGCTATCTCGAAGACCAGAATCAAGCCACCAACCTTTGATGGAAAGGCGTCATGGGCGACTTACCTGACGCAATTCTAAGCAGCCGTAGAAGCAAACGCATGGCCTTCTGTCGAGAAGGTTACTGCTTTAATCATAGCATTGAGAGGTGATGCTAGTGATATTTTGCAGACATTACCTCCTGAAGAACCTAAAGATTATTCTCAACTCATTAAACGATTGGAGATGAGATATGGCCATGCGCATTTGGAGCAAGTATACCATACCCAACTGAAGAATCGATCACAGAAGAAATTCGAGAATCTTCAGGACTTTGAGGCAAATATTGCTCGTCTAGTTCGACTTGTATATCCGATGGCGCCAGATAATTTCATGGAACACCTAGCGGTCCAGACGTTTATAGATGGTCTCCGGGATATTGATACGCAGCAAGCATTAAGGATGAATCTACCAGATTTTGCATGGAATATCGTCGTCTGAATAGTGTGACCAAGAAAGACAGTTATCCTCTCCCAAGAATAGACGATACACTAGACACCCTGCCAGGAGCGAAATGGTTTTCCGCTCTCGACCTGAAGAGCGGCTATTGGCAAGTGGGAATGGACCCCAATGACAAAGAGAAGACTGCTTTCAGTTTAGGCACAGGACTCTGGCAGTTTACAGTCATGCCATTTGGACTATGTAACGCCCTATCTACTTTTGAGTGATTCATGGACATTCTACTGAGGGGACTGTCTTGGAATACCTGCCTGGTATATCTTGATGATGTGATAGTGGCACGAAAGACCTTTGAAGATCACATGACAAATTTGAAAGTAGTATTCCAGAAATTGCGAGATGCCAACTCGAGATTAAGTCCAAAGAAGTGTCACCTTCTCCGCAAGGAGGTAAATTACCTTGGACATGTGGTTTCCGGAAAAGGAGCTGTGGATCCAGAAAAAGTAAGAGCTGTGGAAAAATGGTCTGTACCCAAAGACAAACATCAGCTAAGAAGCTTTTTGCTACGTTCCTGGATTCTCTAACATTGCAAAAACCACTTACCTGTCTAACAGAAAATCGAGCATTCATTTGGAACAACGAATGCCAAGCGTCCTTTGAGTTGTTAAAAGGAGCTTTGATCAGTGCACCTGTTTTAAACTATCCACTGCCATTTGGGAGGTTTGTTCTGGATACAGATGCCATTAACGTCGGGATTGGTGGTGTGCTTTCTCAAATCCAAGATGGACAAGAAAAGATCATCGGATACTTCAGCAAGACCCTGTCCAAACCAGAGAGGAACTACTGCGTAACCAGACGAGAAATATTGGCAGTAGTTAAAACCATTGAGCACTTTTACAAGTATTTGTACGGGCAGAAGTTCCTGATCCGCACTGATCATGCCGCTTTGAAGTGGCTCTTGCAATTTTAGAATCCCAAGGGTCAAGTAGCTGGTGGATTGAGAGGCTACAAGAGTATGAGTTCGACATTGAACAGAGAGCAGGCCTCAAACATCGAAATGCAGATGCTTTTTCCAGAAGGTCCTGTCCAGAAGACTGTCGACATTGCAACCGACTCGAAGACAAATCGGCCAACGCTCTTCGAACCACCGTAGTTGATGACCAATGGTAACCACCTGACAATTTGCGCGCAGATCAAGAAGCTGATCCGGATCTTGCAGTCTTCAGGGCTTGGAAGAGAAATGTGCAAAGACCGACCTGGCAAGAAATCGCTCCTCATTCACGAGAATTGAAATCATACTGGGCACAATGGGATTCTTTGACCATGGAAGACGATCTCCTAAGACGTGAGGTTAAAAATCACGATGAAAGCGAGCGGAAGATGCAAATGGTGGTTCCCAAGAAAGGAATACCAGAAGTATTGCGAGAACTTCACATTTTGGGGTCTATAAAACACTGGAGAAAGTGCACCAAAGATTTTACTGGGTGAATTGTTCACGAGATGTGAAAGAATGGTGCCGAAAGTGTGTTAATTGCGCCGGAAGCAATGGTCCCCAGAGGCGTCGACGTGCACCCATGCGCCAATACAATGTAGGAAGCCCATTTGAAAGGATCGCCATAGATGCCGCCGGCACTTTTCCAGAAAGCGACAAAGGAAATAAATACATAATAGTGGTCATGGATTACTTTACCAAATGGATTGAAGCATATGCTCTACCAAATCAAGAAGCTGGAACTGTAGCAGACGTGATTGTGAAGGAGTTCGTCAGCCGTTTTGGTGTACCCCTGGAACTTCATTCCGACCAAGGGCGAAATTTCGAGTCCAGTCTATTCCAAAAGATGTGTGGACTTTTGGGCATGTGAAAGACGAGAACAACTCCCTTGCATCCACAATCAGATGGGATGGTAGAGCGAATGAACAAGACCATTATCAGACACTTATCCAAAGTGGTCTCCGAACACCAGAGAGACTGGGATGAACATTTACCATGATACCTAATGGTGTATCGGGCCTCTGTTCAAGAGACAACTGGCCAATCACCAGCAAACGTGCTATTCGGGAGGGAACTCCGATTGCCCTGTGATTTAAAGTTTGGGAGCAAGCCTGGTGAAGATCTTGCCGGAGAAGATTATGCCAGCACTCTCAGACGAAGACTAGATAATATCCATGATCAAGTAAGATATAATATCCAAGATGCTAGTGACGGAATGAAGGAGAGCTACGACATCAACGCCGAGAAGGGTGGTTACCATGAAGGCAATCGGATTTGGTTATATAATCCCCAACGCCGGCTAGGTCTATCTCCAAAACTTCAAAAGAATTGGTAGGGGCCATACGAGGTTTTGAAGCGGATTAATGATGTAATATACCGCATAAGGCGAACATCTCATACTAAGCCTAGAGTCGTACATTTTAATCGATTAGCCCCATACTCTGGAGACAATAATGACGAAACCGCTGACTTGCGCCGATTGGATAGCCAATACCAAGAACTAACCTTCGAAGACTTTATGAAAAATATTCTGGTTCGAGAAAAGCTCGATTTGGGGCGACCATCGAGAAACAGCAAGATTTGTTTACGGTGCCGCCAGACTACGCGCTTGCTCATTGTGTAGCCCGAGATTTGCGAATGGCCAAAGGAATTGACAAAGAATTTAAAGAGAGATTTGGCAGAATCGAAAAATTAAGGCAGGAAGGACAAGCAATTTGGAAGAGTCTCCAAATAACAAAAGAAGAACAAACCATATTTTATTTTGTCACGATAGAAGTGTCAAGTCTGAAGTCAACCTATCGTGCCTTATGGGAGGCCCTGGCCCACTTACGTCAACAAATGTTACAATAAGACATTTTGAAATTAGTAGTTCCAAAATTGGGTTGTGGATTGGACCGCCTGGACTGGAGAATTGCAAGGAGCATGTTGGAAGTAATATTCCAACATACTGGTATGGAAATTCTGGTATGCAGTTACCGGCTTGAATATTCCTGTACACCCAGGCAAGAAAAGACCGTGGACTGTTATTTCGATATGACGTCACAATGTAACAAAGGCCCTATCTGTCGACTTCGGCATCGTTTGAAGGAACCAAAGCATGACATGTTTCGGGACGAAACTTCATTTTTAAGAAGGGGGCAAATGTGATGACTCATCCAACGATACATCACGCATCACACCTCTCGCACCTTCGCGATAGATATAGAAAACTCGAGAGATGTTCAACGGCCGATATATAAGCCGTCGAGAAAAGGATTTATTGAATTCTATACCAAATCATCGCCGAGTGAACTTACATAAATATAAATACATAAATGTGTTTATTGTTAGTAATTAGTTTTAAGTTGTTATATGTTTTTATTATTAATATAGTGTGTTTCTAAGTTACCGTTAGTTTTATTTAGAACCTGCGGATAGACAAATATTTTACAATATATTGCCAATGCCAATACTTTTTAAATAATTAATACCTTTCGCCACCTACTTTATTTTGCTTTTACAGATTTAATATTCTCATCTTGCCGTGGTTTTTGGGAGCTTCCATCTTGAAAAATCCAGATTTCATCAAGAAAAACAAACTGGAATGCATTTTCATTTTAAAAATGCATATATTGTGGGAAAAACGCTATTTATATTTGAATTTTTTCATTTTTCAAATTTTTTATTTTATACGCCAGTGACTTTCTTTCAGTTAGGTGACATTTTATAAACTTCAATATTAAGACCATGTTACGAAGCCAACATTAATTATTTGTCAAACTGTCTTAGTTTGTAGGGGCCGCAACTGTACATATAAAATATAATACGTGCGCGCGCAACCGAATCCCCATCCACTGCGTTTGCTCTCAAATGGGCATCATTAGTTAACAGACCTACCAGACATTGAACAGTCTGGTCTACGTAAATCATTCATCCTTAATTATTCTTATCCCTTTCGTATAGCTTGGAATAAATTAAGACAAAACTCAAAAACTAAGTCTTCGGTTTTACAGACACCACTTATTCATCACAAAATTTGGAAATACAGCAAAAACTATCATAAATTAAATACTTGACAGAAAAACAAGTTAGTAAATGTGACAGAACCTGTACTTACAGGTGAACACAACACTATGATAGGAAGGAGCTTTTATTAAAAGAATAAAAATTACAATATATTTTAGATAAAATATGAATTCGGATCCATTTTTAGAATCGCATTAAAACGTTAATCATCTCATTCAAATAAATATATTGAATAACGAAAACGTATTTTTAATTTTTAGGACACATTGATACATCACTTTTATTTATATTTAATAATAGGAACTAAGTAAAATTTACTATTAATAATAATAATAAATAACAATAAATACTTAAACCTACTTATACAATGATTCTCTACAAATAGTGAGATAATTATGGGGAAGCCTTGAGTATATTTTATGGAAAAGATACAATGTTACTCACATGTAAGACTAAAATTTACTTAGGGCAATATTAATTTCTTATGTAAATATTTTATATAAAATAAATTATTTCTAATATCCACGGAATTGATATTCCTTGAGTCCATTACTTCGTTATTGACGTCGTCAATTAAACCGCCTTCAGTTGGTGTCGCCGAACTTGTATATAGATCGTATAACTCAGTCAGTTGATCTGAGCTTTTATCTGAAATTAGAGAAATTAGTTTATTAGCTAGCGATTCCGTAATTTTTTAACACTCATTACACACCCACACAAATGTGTGTTTACAGAATAATATGAATAAAAAGGATATTTTTAAATATTTTGATAAAAAGAATAACTTTTGTTGTTTAAATTCAGTTTAAAACACCTTTTCAACGTGCATGTTTGTACAAAAGTACTAATAAAGTAAAAATGAAATAATATTTAAATTTGTATATTCATAAAAAAACGCATTAATGCATGTGGTATTATTTGAGAAACTCTCATATAAAGTTGGTGGTAAACCATAAAAACCCTAGAAATGAAAACGGGAACTTTTGAAGGTAAGTATGTATCACAAGGACAGTAAACGTATAACAGGATTGCTCAATCTTCCTCCACCTTGTCATGTATAACCACTTGCGTAACTACAAATTTTGGTCACTCAACCCAACCCATTATTACTGTTGTAATGTCACCTGATCCCGTAGGTAACATTGTAATATCAGAAGTGGGATGGCGGGATCGCTATGTAATATCAGACGATGGGATTGCAGGATCGCCATGTAATATCTGACCATCTAACTAAAGGCAGGATCGCCATGTAATGTCACCTGGTCCCAGAAGTAACATTGTTGCCGAGGCAGTTCCATTTATACGGTAGGTTTAATAGAGACACAAATAACAAGCATCGGAATGATTAAATAACAATATTTAATGCAATAACAAAAACAATAATGATAATTTATACATAGTAAATAAGATTCACTAGGCACTGTACTCACTCTGGCTTTGCAATGACTCTGCTTGTAGAGACCTCTCAGTGTCTTGCTCTATACCATTAAAGTGTGTTCCCTTAGCCTAGTGACCTGGTTACATGATAACAATGTGGTGTAAGATCGTAACTTTAACAAGGTCGTGTTGATGAAATGGATATTGTGAATACATGACCTTGTTTAGTTAACACACTCTTTCCTACAAATAAGTGTATCTACGTAATACGAGGATTGTTCGGAAACAACGTGACCTAACAGAGATGGCGCAAATTTATAGAAATCTTCTTTACCATTCTGTAGAATCATCCTTTAATAGGCTAAATATGACAGTACAGAGCGATCAGTCAATAAGTCTGTTTTTGACAGTACGTCAAAGTGAACGTCTCGTGTGATTTTCTAATAATGGGAAAAAATCTGAGTTAAGAGCAGTGATAAAGTACTTTCATTTGAAAGGCTTAACACCAACCGAAATCAAAGCGGAGCTGGATTCAACACTATTAGAATCCGCTCCTTCGTTTTCAATGGTTAAAAGCTGCGGAACTTAAACGTGGTCGTATGCGCACAAATGATGAACCCCGTAGTCGACGTCCAAAAACTGTTACCGTTTCGGATATGATTGAAAAAGTTCACCGTATCGTCTTGGATGACCGTCGACTAAAAGTGTGCGAGATAGCAGATATTTTAGGTACCTTAAATGACAGTGTGCATAGAATTTTAACTGAAGAATTGGAAACGAAAAAAAATCGGCACTTTGGGTGCCGCGGTTACTCACACCGGAGCAAAAACTGAATCGCTTAAGTGTTTCTCGCGACCTTTTGGCACGTTTTTGCCGCAATTAGAACGCCGTTTTATTACCGAAGATGAAACCTGGTCCACCATTACACTCCCGAAACCAGAGACAAAAAAAGGTTCTCCGCCACCAAAGAAAACAAAAACGGTTTTGTCACTAGGAATTATCTTAGCCGACTGCTAAGAAAAGGGGAAAGCAATAAATGGAGAGTATTATGTCGATTTGTTGTAACAATTAAGCGACAAAATCAAAGAGAAATGGCCTCATTTGGCAAAGAAGAAAGTGCTTTTCCATTAGGATAAGGAGAATTATAAAAACATAAAAATTTATGAATTGAGATTTTAATTAGTGTTTCATTCGCCCTATTCTCTAGATTTGGTTCCCAGCGATTATCGTCTCTTTCCAAACCTGAAAAAATAGCTCGGCGGTAAGAGATTTTCATCTAATTTCGAGGTAATCGCTGCTGTAAATAGCTATTTCGAGGACTTGGATTCTGGGCCTACAATGAAGGCATTACTAATTTGGAATATCGATTGGAATAAATGTGTTGAGCGAGCAGGAGACTATATTGAAAAATAACATTTTTGTCAAAAAATTTGTGTTTTCTTCGTTGGGCCACGTAGTTTCCAAACCACGCTACTTAAAAATAAAAAATTGTATTTCTTTAATAGTTATTAAACTAAAAACATCGACCTGGAACATAAAACGAACGCTGTATATGTGTTTAGATAATTTTTGAAAAATTTAAAAATAAAAGTAAGGGCGCTGCAAATTTATAATTTGTTTCATTTATTTCCAATTTGATTATAACTACTAATCAAATGAATAAATTGTAATCTATCTTATACATAATATAATTATAATTAATGCCACGTTGTTTCCGAACCACCCTCGTAAACTTAACTTCAAATTATAAACACATATTTTCTCGTAGAAAGTAAAAATATAAAATCTAATGTAAATTGAATCATACCAATAAAGTTTCAAACAATATAACAAATAAAATAGTATCTAATATACAAAAATAAAAAATTATTGCAATAACAATGTTACAAAGTAAAGAAAAGCGTACCTACACAGATTGTGTATTAGAACATTTTTTTTCTGACTTTTTGCTCGAAAAATACATTTATTGCTTAGCTAATATCCACGTATTTTGCTAAATCATTTTCAATAGCGAGTAAAAACAGCTAGCAATATTTTTCGTGAGATCTTTATCTTTAATTTTGAAAAAGATTTTTCGCTACTTGCGACGCTTACAAATAATGCCTGCATAGTGTTGGGAAAACTTGACGCAATTATTTTATTTTATGTTAGGAGGTACTTTAAAAACAACTTATTTCTTCAAATTTTTCAATATACTGACAAATTAAACTATTGTTTTGTAAAGCAACTAGTTCTAGACCTAGGGATGCAGAAAAATCATTTTTATAAAATGATTGGATCAGGTCTCTATTCTTAAGAATTTGGTCTGGTGTTAACTTAAAAAAACTAGAAGGGTTAAGAAAATTTTTTATTTATAAAACTTAAATGACGTTTCTTTATTTGTACGGTTATGATATCTAAAGTAGCGGAAGATATATGTATTAGCTTTAAATTTATTCTTCGCGTTTGAAAATTACACCGATTACGGGCTAGGTGCATGTGTTTCGCGAAAACCTTTTCTATATGTTGATGGCACGTCGCTGTTCTGGCAGCGTATCACTTTTAAACAATTGTTGCGATAACCATAATATGGATATTTTTCGAATAGAGATGCATTCGCTGGTATTTATGCCATTATGTTATTATCACGATTAAAACACATTATTTGTTTTTGGAACGTTTTAATGTGTTTTTTTCTTGACCCTTACAACCCTTGCCCCCACCCCGCACCGCGGGGGGTTGCAGGGATATAGTTACGCCACTGCACGTAACGTAACTACGTAGCGTTCCAAATATGTTGCGCCTTATGTTACAACATCATGATATGCATTTTTTTAATGTTTATTTAAAAATTTCTCTTGTTATGCCGTTATTTATTATATTTAGTATTCCTTTGTTCTTTATATAAATGAGTGATAAATAGCGAAAATGCTGGGTAGAGATTATGCAGATGCTATATGTAAAAACAACTTGATCGTAGACAACACCCTTCATTATTCGATCTTTAAGAGATCGAAAAATAAAGAGCCACCCCATGCAATTGGGTTTATAACATGCTGCGTAGCAAAGTAGTTCATGTCCAAATGCAAAACAAAACGATCTCCATGAGGATAACAAAAGGTGTCCTCAAGGAGGAGTATTGTCACCACTACTATGGAGTCTGGTAGTGGATAATCTCATCAGGACATTAAATGATCAGGGAATATGGACGCAGGGATTCGCTGATGACACTGCCATTGTGTCCCAGAGGAAATTCCCGAGGAGAGGAGAGCTGATGCCTTGGAGAAGGATTAACTGTCAATCCACAAAAGAATCCGCTGCAACTATTTGTGAAAGCAGAGCCCATGGCTGCGATCCTGAGGCTGAAGGCCAATAGTTGATGGTGTCCAAATAAGGTTGTAGGGGGTATACAGATACTACAGGAACTATACTGGGAGGGCCGATAGTACAAATGCCGGCGAACAATATGTCACCTAAGTTTATGTTTACAGCTAAGCTGAACATATCTATACCAACAAGGGAACAGGTAAAAAGTCGCTCTCGGGCGATTGGGGTGCCGGGACCTGGTACACGGAAGAATCAATAAAATCGGGGCAGGTGCAGATGTATATGGAATGTGCCCCAACAGATATCGTTAAGTCTGGGGAAACATACGGTGGTTTTCCAGACTGAATCGTTTGCTGTCGCAGCACTTGCCGATGAAATTCGGGAAGCTAGCTGCGCAACCAAAAAAATCAACATAATGACTGATACTGAGGAGGCTATTAAAGCCATTATGAATCCATCTACCAAGTCTAAACTGGTGAAACATTGCGAACAAGTCGCCAATAGACTGGCACAAGACGATACTGTGTCACTGATATGGATGCCAGGCATGAAAGATTAAAGGCAGGGAGATAACCGACGGACTGGCCTAGAAAGGTTCTAAGAGGAACTTCATAGGACCAGAACCTGTCTGTAGAATCGCCAAGGATTCCGCTAGAAGGGAGATCTGGTTATGACTAGAAAGAGAACATAAAAAGAAATGGAGGCTAATGGAAGGTCAGCTCCATACTAAGACACTACTAGGGAGTTCAACGCTAGGCTTTCAGTCAACCTATTTCGTAGTAATAAAAAGAAATAACAAAATAAAATAATAACTACTGACAATAACAAAACTACTCTTTTTGTTATTGTCGGTAGGGTTTAAATATCGTCTTCGATACTCTTGATGATATAGTCAGTGGCGTGACAAATATTTTATAAATATCTTTGTAATTTTTTCTCGCTTATAAGAGGGAATTTTAGTAAAATATTTTGGATTTATGTTCTATATAATTACATCTTTCCATTTTTCATGTAGTCTCTTTATTTCAAGGAAACCTGTATAGTCAAATATACGCGGTTTGTTTGTGTGAACAGACTATGAACAAGATCATAAATAAACTGGCAATCACAATGTAAAAGAGCATAGGACGAGACACATTGGAACACAGATGACGTCACGACTCGAAATACATTACAAACATTGAGCAATCTTGCTACCCCTTATCTATCTAAAAATTATGTCTAATAATTAACAGCAATGGAAGGGAAACCTCCTATTTAATTACGAGGTCTGTTTGATAGTACCATGACTAACTTTTCGACAGAGGGCGCTAGAATCGTCAACATTAATACGTTTTTCAAATTTGATAACTAGCAAAGTTACGTACAAAAATTCAAGTACATACATTTATTAAATAGCTAATATTTACTAAATAAAAGTTAAAGTATTACAGGGATTCTGCCTCTTCGCCTGGAGTGGTTCAAAAGTGGTCTGCTCTATTTCGTTGTGATTATAACGGGTGTTCAGAAACATTCGAAGTCAAAGTAGTCCTTGAAAATATGAAGTCATGTCTGAGATAGATTGATTTTTCACAGACAACAGTTGACATTTAATAATTATTACAAATCAGATATAGCAAACACCAATTAAGTTGGCGCAAGGAGGGGGTGCGCAGAAGCCGTTTTTAAAAACTTCTACCCCCACTACTCAAGTAATTGTCAGAATACATTTGTCATTGACGTTTGACGGAACATAATGTCTTTGCAAGGGAATCATAAAGTGATACACGCTCAGAGGTTCGAATTATCTGACATTTGATGTAAAACCAAATACAAATCTCCCCACTACTTCTAATCTTGCGCGAACTGACCCCTCCTCGCGCCAACTTAATTGGCGTTTGCTATACTTAAGTAAAGATATACGATTTTTTGTTCAGAGCCCACTTGACTTCGAATGTTTCTGAACACCCGTTACAAGCACGGATGATGTACAGCGCCCAGACAATGATTACCGAGGAAACTATTAGCAAAGTCCATAATATGACATTGAAAGATCACTGATTAAACGTGCGCGAAATAGCTCAGGTTCTAAACATCTCTATTGAATATTTGGGTTTTAAAAAGTTATCGGCAAGATAGGTAGAGGCATATTCTGCAGAGCTTCAAAGATCGTACTTTTAGAAGGCATAAAAAAGTTGGAATATTATCGGTCAAGTGTATGGAGTTGAAAGGCAATTATGTAGAAAAATAAAACGTTTTTGTATCAACAATAGCTTTGAAAAAGTCACGTTATATATAATATTCTTTGTATATAGATATTCAGCATATAGATATGGGATATTCACCTCATTTTTATTCTAAAACATTGCTTTTTAACTAACGAACACAGTTTATTACTTTAATGAATTTATCTCCAGTAGTAATAAGTAGAGAACGGATGCAATTTCCATAAAACGCAATCGGCAATTGGAATTGTGTATAACGTCGCTCAGTACATCCCGGCGTAATTCAATGAAGTATTTGTTTGACTTACTCGGACACCTGATCTCGCCGCGATAACAATGGACAAGCCAGCTATTGTATTTGGAGAATATAGTGTTTTTTAAAGTGTTTTCATGAGCGTAGATCGAAGCGAGGTTTTTATAATGTATTTTATTTATTAGTTTATATTTCGTAAGATAAATAAAGTGCTGTGAGTAAGTTTCTTGTTTTCATACTTTTAACTGTTAATTACATCGTAATTTTTGTGATAGATCCTGTTTAATATCGTTTGATTGAATCTACTTCTCCCAATTATTTAGACGTAAGTGTGCATTGAATTTCGTTCAATTTCAATAACTTGCCCGTACATTAGTTTCCATTTATTTAGACCTAGAGCATTGTTTAAGTTACTTTTTCAGATATGATACGGAAGAACGTCGAGAACGGCATCGTAAAACAATGGCGAGTTGGATTGACGGTCATACTGATTGTATGTCCATTGTCAGTGATTCCGAAATTTATTACAAAATCCGTAAAATATCGGCAAAAATTCGTCACTTAGGATCGCAAACACATCTGAACTCTGTAAAACTTTTATGGCGGCTAATATTCCATTAAATAAACTTAGCAATCCCACTTTAAAAATATTTCTGAAAAAATATACTGGTCGAAATGTTCCTGATGAATCAACTTTACGCAAATATTATGTTTCTAGGTGCTATACGAGAATAGTAGAACGCATTAGAAGCCATCTTTTAAATCAATACATATGGATAAGCGCCGACGAAACGGTGGATATGTTAGGACGCTGTGTGGTAAATGTTGTAGCTGGTGTACTACATCCAACTATTCCATATAACGCATATGTAATAGCAAAAAAAGTTATAAATACAACGCTAAGAAATAAGTAATTAAACTTCTAGTTTCAAAAATTCTTTTATTGTAAATACCACTACAATATTGTTTCGCCATACAATGGCTTCATCAGGTGGATGAAATACTGAATATGTACAATACAAGTTTGAATATTTATGTGAAAATTATTGGGGAAATGGTGGTGGAAAAATTTTTACAATCTTAAATTTAGTAGATGGGAGTTGTTTAAATCTAGTTGGTAATTTAAAGCGAATCCTAAACTATTGTATCTATTAATTTCTAAGTTTTCTAACAGGTTAAGTTTTTTACTTTTTTCTTGAATGTGTAAAATTTTGAAATCTATATTAAATCTATGATTGATATCTATACAATGACTTGCGAAAGTTGAATCTGTTTTCTTTTCTTTATGGCTTCTCTCGTGTTCTTTCATCCTAATTTTGAATGTCCTCCCCGTTTGTCCTATGTATACCTTATTACAATCTTCGCATGTTAACTTATATACACCAGAGTTTGATTCTTTGTCTATTTTATCTTTGTTGTTTTTAATAATGTTCTGAATAGTATTGTCTGTTTTAAATGATATATGTTCGTTATTAAGTTTTTTAATGAAAGTACCAATTTTTTCCGAAATTTTTCCTAAGTAAGTGATTGAATTATAGGAATTAATTATCTTGTATTTTAATTTTGGATAAACTAAGGAAAGGGTTTTAGATTTTTGTTGGCTATTTAGGATGTTATTGACAATATTTATAGAGTAACCATTGTTTAATGCTATTGTGTGTATTCTATTTAGTTCAAGGTCGAAATTACTTGCTCATAGGTACATGAATTAATCTATATACCATTGATTGGTATGCTGATAATTTGTGTGTTATAGGATGAAAAGAATTAGCGTGTATTGTGGTATCTGTATGTGTTGGTTTATGGTATATAGCGAACTCGTGTTTATTAGTTTTGTGTGATATGGTTAAATCTAGAAAATTAATGCTTTTATTTATTTCTGTTTCTATAGTAAAATTTATTTTGGGGTGAATAGTGTTGATATAATTATGTAAAGTTTTTAATTGTCTATCTGAACCGTTATTGTAGTGAACAATATTGTAGTGGTATTTACAATAAAATAATTTTTGAAACTTTAAAGTTTAACTTAAACTTTTTGAAGTTTAATTACTTATTTCTTAGCGTTATAATGAAGTTTCAACAAGTATCTCCTTCGTCAATTAACTAGTTATAAATACAGTTGATGCGGAAACAGTTGCTAAAACGATTAATGAGAATATTAAAAATATACTGCATTCCGACGACAGGTACAAAGAAAAAGTACTTTTATTTGTAAGTGACAGAGCTGCATATATATTAAAGGAAACATATCCTAATTTGCTGCATATTACTTGTGTAGCACATGTTCTCGGCAGAATCTGTGAATATATCAGAGCACCTTTCCAGAAGTTGATAGACTTGTATCCGCTTTTAAAAAATTTTCAGAAAAGCACCATTGAGAGTAGCTCTTTTCAGGGAAAAATTTCCATCTCTGTCACTGCCTCCCACTCCAGTAATAACTAGATGGGGAACATGGCTGGAAGCTACTAGTTATTATGCTGAGGATGCTAGAAGTATTGGTGAGTGCAAGGAGCTCACACAAATCCCAAATTTAAAAAATCAGTTGTACTTTCTTCACGAACACTTTGGAAAATTGCCAAAACTAAACACTTATTTTGAAAATCGAAATCTCAAATTAAATGACGGATTAACCACATTAGATGTGGCTGTTAATAATTTGAAAAGTATTCCAAGTGACTTCGGATGTGGCCTTCGGCAAAAGTTTGAAGCAATTCTTAATAGAAATCCAGATTTAATTACATTGCAGCAATTATGTATGGAGACAATTCCACAAAATCTAACGGCTAAATATGAAGAAATAAAAGAATATTTCCAGTATGCACATATAACCAGTTGCGATGTAGAAAGGACGTTTTCTATTTATAAGGATGTACTTAATTCAAAGAGAACAAAATTGACAGAAGAAAATCTTGAGAAAGTATTGCTAGTCAATATTAATACTCCTTTACTCAACTTGAACGACAAAATGAACAAATAAAAATGTTCCAATTATAGAAATAAAATTAAAAACTTTAAAAATACAACTTTTCAACAAATACATATGTATTTCGTAATTTTATAGATCACCACCCGTTCGTTTTCCAATTATATAAATAAAATTAAATGTTTTAGAAATACAGCCTTTCGCCAGTACTGCACTGGGTGGTAAGCGTGTCCGTTCTCTAGTAATAAGCATGTAGAAATTTAATTTTTTTTATTACTTATATAACAATTGTTTCGCCACACGGTGTCTTCTTCAAATATTTGCAAAAACGTTTACATCAAACATCTGAAGAAGCCACGTTTGTCATATAAAATAATTCAAAAATAAAAATTAGTGAAAATTTCTAATAATCTGTGTGTTTATTACTGATGGAGATGTATATTATTTCCACCGCTCATGACTTACAAAACCTACTTCGAAATGCAACCGGTATAACAATCTCTGATCAAACGGTTAGAAGAAGACTTAATTCTTTAAGTCAAGGAAATTTGACTTCTCGCAGGTGTGTGCGAACTCATCGCTTGACCAAGGATCACAAACGGATCCGCCTAAACTTTGCTCGCGAACATATAGAATGGCAACTTCGACAATGGAGGTCTGTGCTTTTTAGTGACAAATCCAGGTTTACTTTAGCACGTTGTGATGGTCTTGTACGAGTGTACAGACATCCTGGAGAAAGATACACTGCAGAGTGTATACAGGAAGTGGATCAATTTGGATCAGGATCTTTTATGATATGGAGTGGAATCACTAGCGACTTGGTTGTTGTTCCTCAACATCTCAATGCACAGAATTATGTTAGAATGACCCTTCAGCAGCTTGTAGTACCATTTGCCAACAATTTTGGTGATGGTTTTATCTTCCAGCAGAATAATTGCCGAATTCACACAGCAAATTTTACGGGCAATTTTCTTCGAGAACAAGAAATCCAGGTGATGGAGTAGCCGGCCATGAGTCCAGAGTTGAATCCTATCGAACATGTTTGGGATTCACTTGATAGGAATATCAGAAAGCGCCCTGTTGCACCTCATATTCTTCAGGAGTTAGCCGAAATTCTTGTAGAAAAATGGCAAAATTTATCACAAGACATGTTAAGACACTATATCCGCAGCATGTCTCGACGATGCCAAGCTTTAATTAATACTAACGGAGGGCACACATGATATTAAATCTGGATATTAGGGTCTAAATAGAATTTATAATAATTTAAAGTAATAAAATACATTTTGATTTTGTTTTGTTCTTAATTGTTTATTATTGTACAAGAAAATTGTTAAATTAGAGCATATTTGTTATTAAAATCTTGTCAACTGATGTTTGTAGTTTTTAATTATTTTCTGTTATGTTTAATCTGTTCTCTTCTTTTACATTAGCAAATTTTGTCAATTTTGTAATTTTTTTTAATTAAGTTAATCAATAGCATTATAATAGCATATATCAGGTGTCCGTTATTGATTAAAGCTGACGTTTGCCAAATTTTGGAAATCCATTTGGTTAGTATTTGGCATACTGAGAATTATATTTATTGTTAATTGGTGTTTGACATCTTTTACCATAGTCGTACGTGCCTGTTTTCCGTTAGCTTTTATTATTATTTTTTCGTTCACAATTCATTCTTATATCAATTACTTTTTCATCATATTCACAATCTGTTATTTTCATAACACCTAAAATAAATTTTTAAAATTTGGGTAGTAACATTGGATATTAAATTTCGAGTTATGTTTTAAAATACTATGCATCTATTAATTTTCTTTCGCCAGCTTAAGAAAAGACATTAACAATAGAGCAAAACTTTAGCATGTTTTGTAACAGCTATCATCGACCTGTTGAACTTAATAAAAACATGTTAATGCAAACGATATTATTGGCAAAACAGTGGTGAATAAAATGCGACAGATATTTTGTTAGTTGTTAAATTATTATTAATATGAAACCGTTTGAAACCAATTGGAAAAGTATACATAATCTCGCTATATTTTGGTTTAGATTCTAAGCACAAAGCTGTTTCCGCATCAAAAATTTGTTTTAGCCACAAGTTATTCACATCTGTATTCAAACATAAATGTACTTACCTTCAAAAAAATGGTGTTACCTATTTATAGAATAAAATACTTTGAAATTTGGCTACACGTTAAACAATACGGTGCAATTTTTTGTTTGAAACACGGCACATCCTATCCCGTTTTCTTAAATAATTGTAATTAGCAAATATTGGCAATAAACATTTCGAAAAGTAAGGGTATTTTGTTTGTTTTTATCAAACAATTTTTATATTTACGTTAAAAGTAATTACTGCATGGGACTGGTACAAAATTAACCAAAATTTGACACATGCTGTCAGATTCAAACAATAACGGACACCCGATATTTCAGTAATGTAATAGTAATTGATTTGCTCCTTTTTGTGTTGGCATTGTTTTTCTTAATTACACTGGTCAATACAGTTTGGTTTTCCTATACACCAACACGTATAGATTATGTCTTTTGTCATGCTATTTCTGAATCTAATTTAAAGTTTGCTCCATCACGTCAGGATTTTGAGATATTTTCTTAATAGTTTTGTCAAAAAACTCATTAAATTTTACGAAATTTCAAAGTTACTTTTATATAAGAAAGATAATACTAAAAATATTGGTCTGTCGAACATTGAGCAGACATATCCGAACATGTCCTTGCATGTTTCCTACGTCAGAGCGCTTAAACCATTCCAATTTTTGCTCTGGAATCAATCAAATTCAGAATTGTTAGATATCTGGCTATATGGGTATATAAAGACCTTCACATGGCTCTGTCGATTCAATGTAATAGCTGCACGTCTTTTTATTTTATTTAATGTCGCGTATAGCAAACGCCAATTAAGTTGACGCGAGGAGGGGTAAGTTCGCGCAGGATTAGAAATAGTGGGGAGATTTGTATTTGGTTTTACATCAAATGTCAGATAATTCTAACCTCTCAGCGTGTATCACTTTATGATCCCCTAGCAAAGATATTATGTTCCGTCAAACGTCAATGACAAATGTATTCTGACAATTACTTGAGTAGTGGGGGAGGACGTTTTTAAAAACGTCAGCTGCGCACCCCCTCCTCGCGCCAACTTAATTGGCGTTTGCTATACGTGTATAAATAATCCAAGCAGTTTCTGCTTTGTATGTACGCTACTGAGCGAAAAAAACGGGACACTGTTTCTGCGTGGGTTTAAATTGTGACTTCTTAAGTGGCTATCTTTATTCATAATAGTAAGTCAGAAATTGTCAAAAATGTGTGCCTTATTGACATTTATTAAACATTTTTAAAATAAATGTAAATAAATAGTTATTTATTGTACAAGTGTGTTATGTTACAAATAAGTCACGCGAGAAAATTATAAGCTACATAATTGATTTAAAATCGCCATAGTTATAGGTCTATTATTAGGAGGTGTTGGATAAAATTACTAAATACGACAGAGAAAGATGATTTACTAAATTAAAATAATTAGTATTTCGTCATTCCACCGTTATTATTAACTGCATCTAATCTTGTAGACATTGAAGTGACAATATTTTGTACAACATTTATAGAAATTTGATGCCAAGCATTTTGAACAATCTCCCAAAATTCTTCCTGGGTAGAAGCTCTATCTCATTAATCCCCCATACATTTTCAATGGGATTTAGATAAGGACTGTAGGGCTGGATATCTCAAGTTTAAATTTCATTCTCTTGTAACCATTGGTTTACAAGATGAGACAGGAAATTGTGTTGTTCTAAATTGTATTATAGCTTCCTTTAATGTTTTGAAAGGATTGTGCCTAATCTCAGTAACTAATGTTTCGTCTTCCTGCGTATTCGAAATTTTGTTACGTCCGGAAATTATTTTCCTCTTCCCTTCATTTTGTTTATATATTCTTGCGGCTGAACTTTTACCAATATTAAATTGAACAGACACACTTCTTAATGATTTCCAATTTTTGAAACTAGTAACAAGTCTGGCTTTATCAGTTTTCGAAAGATGCGGCATTTTCAATTTTGAATTAGCAACTATGATATATAATTTTTAATAGCAAAGTTATATTTTCACATTTTGGCTTAACCATTGAACATCAGGACAAGTTATGGGCTCCCAGCATTTGCTGCGCACGCTGTGCTGTTACTATGAGGGGCTGATCAAGCTGTAAGAAAAGTGCTATGCCATTTGCAAGACCGTGAACAAACGACCATTCGACGGATTGCTACATTTGCTGCACGAAAACTTTCGGGTTTTCCAACAAAAATAAGAAAAATACTAGTTATGCTAGTCTGCTCTCTGCTATTCATCCCGTACCTGACTAGTACCAACTCATAGGCGTTTCGAGAGAAAAATATGATATTACAGGGGAACAGTGAAATGTTTGCTGATTATTGTTGGACATTGATATCAGAAAGTGCCGAAAAACAGTATAAAAGAGAAGTAAATAGATAAACATTTTAAACAGGACGATACTATACAGCTCCAAATAAAATGTACATTCCTAATTAATATTATTTACTTTTCTTTTTTTTTTACAAAACCTGACAGGCCAGAGTAAATTTGTTGTTATTACTATTGTTAGAACTACAAAAGAAACGAAAATTGTACATAGTTTCTAAAGAAAATTAAATTTTGTTGACCAGTGACGCCAGTTGACGCCAAAATTGTATACTTATATTTAATGCTCTATTGTCAAATATTAATTTCTTTGAATTAAACAACGATAAGAATCCAACAATCACGACAATAGATTTTGAAGTAGGTACGTGTGGAAGCCATATTGGAAGTATAACGTGACTTCGCTTTACTAAAGTTATCGGTACCTGCGTGTAATTATAGCATTAACTGATGCCGCAGTATGTCCTAGGTAAATGGTACACAGTTTCAGACAAGACTAACGACTGAGATATGTTCATTCCGTTAAATATATATGTACAGTTCATAAAGTATAAGTTTTCAGTTCGTACTGCCCAAGTGGGAACCGCAAATGGTACTTTATCTCTTTCTAACACACATGAATACGCGCTGTAATACTACACACGTTTGTCATTTTAAGTTAAGACGTACGTCTTTGAAATATTATATTAAATAAAAAGGATAAGTTGTCCAGGAGAGGGTCTTGTGATATTCGGCTTGCTGTAAAATTATTTGAATACTGTTGTTTATTGACTTTGTTTCCAGTATTCTGACTTCTAGGTAAACCATTCTTCTAATTTGAATATTTAGTTTGTCATAAAAAATTACAAAATCCGTTCTTTTCAAAACAATACTGATAATAAACAGTAATATCAATTAGTGACAATAAGTACGAAATTATCAGAATAATTGAAACATACATGAGTAGGTAAACCGCACCAGTTTTGTATAATACGAAGGTATTTTTAATAATATAAAATATTATTAAAAACCTGGTGTGAAGAACACATATACAGGTTCACTATTAATATTTTTGTGAACGTGTCCGAAAATATCTTTCCCCAGAGACGTAGATACGTATTTCACCTTTCTACAGGCTCATCGCTACGCCCCTGCTGGAGAAAGAATATTTCCAGACACATTCACAAAAAAGAACCACATCACCGTAATTATCCAGACCGGGCGTAGAAGTAAATTCAGCGCTGCCTGTTGTCAGACAACCGAAGTACCTCGCCCCGTCCACATAACCAATGTGAAGTAACGACGCCTTTCCAAAGGTGGCACAGTCATCCCTCTAGAAACTGTATTTTGTTTGTGTCTTCACTCATACTACGGACTAACCGCATGTGTAATGTATCAGAATAATTGAAACATACATGAGTAGGTAAACCCCACCAGTTTTGTATAATACAAAGGTATTTTTAATAATATAAAATATTATTAAAAACCTGGTGTGAAGAACACAAATACAGGTTCACTATTAATATTTTTGTGAACGTGTCCGAAAATATCTTTCCCCAGAGATGTAGATACGTATTTCTCCAGCAGGGGCGTACCGATGAGCCTGTAGAAAGGTGAAATACGTATCTACGTCTCTGGGGAAAGATATTTTCGGACACGTTCACAAAAATATTAATAGTGAACCTGTATTTGTGTTCTTCACACCAGGTTTTTAATAATATTTTATATTATTAAAAATACCTTTGTATTAAGTACGAAATTGTTTGATTATGACTTTGACATTTCTAACCTACCTATTTATTTTACAGAATATTTCTTAGATGCCTGGTAATTTGTTCGAATATTAAAGTAATAATTTGCGCATAGTTTTCTTGGATAGAATGAATATACTAGAAAAGAAACAATACTTTTGAACTATTCATGTTCCTACTTTACTTTTGACATGTAGGTTATGTATATGCTTTCTTTGGTTATATTGCAAGTGACATACTAAAATTTGGACAATATTGCAAAACATGACGTTTATATTTTATGATGACAAATGGTTATTTCCGCGATTGAATATTGACTTTATTTGACTCTGCAGTACTGATTAGAATCATATGCTTTGAATTTGGCCTTGAACTGAAAACTTATATACTATATATATATACATATATATATATATACATATATATATACATATATATATATATATACATATATATATATACATATATATATATATATATATATAAATATATATAATATTTTCATGACCTTGGTATGATATGGTAAATTCAATCAGTTGGCGATTAAAGGTCTGGCTTTATTTTAAAGTATATATATTTAAAACAACCCTACATGTTTCCGCAATGATGCCTTAATCAAGGATATAATTATATATCTTAAGTTATTTAAATATCAATTACATTTAAACATCATATACATTTGCTTATCATGCTGACTGTTCCGTGTTTTGATTCCTGTCTAGTTGTCCGAGTAGGTTTTCGTGGTTTTCCTTCTCGTTTAAGGCGAATGCCGACAACTTTGCATCTTAAGACGCTCCACGGGCGCATACATAATAATAACTCATGTCTTGCTTTTCCCTGTTTTTGTTGTCTATCTGTTTTTGGAATACTAAGGCATGATTTATTATTATTCAATTGGAATGTATCTTTGAATAATTTTATCCATAGCAACTCAATTATATGACATTTGTATACTGTCATTTATATTTTATATCCTTGATAAAGGAATCATTGCCGAAACATGTAGGGTTGTTTTAAATATATATACTTTAAAATAAAGCCAGACCTTTAATCGCCAACTGATTGAATTTACCATATAATATATATATATATATATATATATATACACATTCAGATCAAACACGAAAAATTGAATAACACAAATTATGTTTAATATTACAGTCGTTTCAAAAAAATTCCTTAAAAATTAGGTACGATGATCTAGTTTGCGATTCCTGTACAGATAAGCATCAGGTGTTTAGCGCAAAAACTTTTTTGTAAATATAATTGTTATATTAATTGGAGGATTATATACTTATTCTCCACGCCCGATTTTTAATAATATTTATATATTACCAGGTGCTACCCTAAAATTTCCGAAATTTTAATGTGGGGCGCAAAGGAATGTTAGTACAGCTCTAAAGCGCTACTTGGTGTTAGGTACGTCTATACTAAGTCACTCTGTCAAACGGTATTTTACTTGGTGGTGATAAACAATGTTTGTGTTTACATTTGTTAAGTTGTGTTTGAGTTATTCTGTGACACTACAATGTCTGACGTGAAAGACCAAAGAACGTGCATCAAATGTACTTGAAACTTGGCAAAACGGCAGCAGATACTCTGAAAATGCTTAAACAAGTGTTTGGTGAGGATACTTTAAGCTAAACTTAAACTTATGAGCGTTACAACCTTTTTAAAAATGGACTTGTGTCGGTTGATGATGATGAGCGTTCCCGTCGTCCATCGATGGAAAACGCCGCAAACTGCGTGATGCCAACCTGTAAGACTGAAGGAGAACAATCCATTTGTAACATTGTCGGCTTGTCGTACGGCGTTTGTTAGCGTATTCTGTCCGGCGAACTCAACATGCGGCGTATTGCTGCAAAGTTTGTGCCAAGGTTACCCAACTTTGAACAGAAACGTCACCGTGTTCATATGTGCACAGAACTGAAAAAAAAAACTGCCGAAAGGGATGTGAACTTCAGTACCAGAATTATTACTGGGGTGTACGGGTATGATCTCGAAACAGCCCAAGTTATCGCAGTGGAAGGCGCCATCGTCACCACGACCGAAGAAAGCACGGCAAGTTCGAAGCAACGTCATATCGATGTTAATTTGCTTCTTTGACAATGATGGCATCGCGCAGAAATAATTTCTCCCACCAGGTGAAACTCCTAATGGACGATTTCATTGCGATATTTTTCGGCGACTAAGAGGAAACGCATGACGAGAAATTGTTACGACGAATGATTAATTGAGTAGTTATTTGGGCTATTTCCACCGTTTGTTGGATTTAGGTAATCCTTTTTTTAAAGGATTATCTAAATCCTACAACCGTTGAAAATAACTAACTACTCCATTAAGAGAAAACATTCGACGGAAGCGGCCTGCCAAGTGGCGGATCCTACACTACGACAATGCACCAAACTACACGTTACTTATTATGCGTCAGTTTCTAGCATCAATGAAGACAACAGTACTGCCCCATCCTCTCCACTCCCCAGATCTTGCCCCTTGTGACTTCTTTCTGTTTCCTAAGTTGAAACTGAAGCTCAAGGGGTGCCATTTTGTGACCATTGAGGAAATCCAGACCGAGTCGCATGGCAGTGTTGAACCGTTAATACGTGAAGACTGCCAGCACTGCTTCCACTCATGAACAAGTTCACTGGAATCGGTGTATTCATGTGGAAGGAGAGTACTTTGAAGGGGATGGTAGTGAATAAGTTGTAAGAACAATTTATTGTGTTATTTTTCACATTCCGGGTAGCACCTCGTATTTGATGACTATGCTTAATATGTATTCCTAACCTTTAATTATTTTTCGTCACACCTACTGCGTAAGTAAACAATTATGCCACCTTTTTTTGAAACGTAAGTGACACTTTACATACCGTATTGACAGTTGCTATGGTAGCGGGCTGTAATATTTATTACGACCCTAGGGAAATAATAGCAATATACCTCTGGTGACACCAATCTTTGAACATTTTATAGGTTTCATTGTATCTGTTTTTAGATTTCACCGGCAAAATCTCAGTACAAGCTATAATAGCATCCATCTCTATTTGATTCATGTTTATAAATTTTATTTAGAAAGAAAAACTTTTGAAAATCTATTGCATATACTTTGACATTTATCAAAAATATAAATTTATATCGACACAAACATGGTTACCATAGA
This sequence comes from Melolontha melolontha, assembly GCA_935421215.2. Taxonomy (NCBI): domain Eukaryota; kingdom Metazoa; phylum Arthropoda; class Insecta; order Coleoptera; family Scarabaeidae; genus Melolontha; species Melolontha melolontha. The sequence continues at coordinate 109,209,058 of OW285236.1, read as the reverse complement.
TACGACAAATATTCCTGACTTGATGTTACTAATGTGTATACATATAGTAAAAGTAAAGTGGAAAATCATTCAAATTCGTCTATTTAAAAAAAAACGTAGGTATGACGAAAAATCTCATATGCACCACGGTTCGTACAGTACACTTTCATGGTCTCGAATACATGCAAACCTCTACCCTGCGGGTCTCTGTTTGCAATCGTATTCTCGACCATAAAACTGTACTTACGAACCTAGGTACATAAATAACTATTATTTTATATTAGAAATAAATAAGTACATATATAACATGAAATGGAAATTACATTAGTGGGAAATATTTTGATATTTATTTAGTTACACGTGATAAAAGTTTGGAAGAGAAAAGTTATTTCCGCTTTTTAATTAATGTGTTTTTTCCTGATAAATGGTTACTATTTCTTGTGTTATCATATACCAGACTGCCCGTACCACATGCCAGAGAGCGTTCAGAGTGGTGAGCATGCTAAATTCCTTAATCTTCTACCGATAATGTCTCATGCGTATTCGATTGGGGAAAATCGAGAGATTCTGGAAGCCATGTAAAAAAATGACATAAGTCTCTACAAAGAAGTTTAGAAAAAGCCTTACGACATGGAAACACAAATTATTTTTTTGAAAAATCGAATCCTTTATCTATTATTAGTATAGTTATTGATTGATTAAAAATTATTCGTAAAGAGAACAAGCCATATAATAGTCATCAAGATCAGTTACCAGATGAACAGAAGTAGTAAATGTAGCTGATTTTTTAAATGGGTTCTTTATGTTTAGATTTCCCGTTATTTGTTGCTTATGCAAAGGCTGCTACAAATATTTCTGGAAACTATGTAAAGCAACATAGGTATATAAAATTTAGTAAACCACTTTATTGTTTTTCGAAACATTCGTCTTTGACATCAATACACTTTTGCATGAACCCGAACCTACTTGTGAATAATTTTTTTCACTCTCAAGCTGATAGCTCGGAATCTTTGAACAACTGCTTCAGACGAAAACTGTTCATTGCACATTTATTTTTGTTGCTTGAAACAAGAAATTTCAAGGAGATAAATTTGAATAAAGACTGAAACTGTGGATTGTTGTTTAATTTCATGATCGTGCGAATAAATCCAAGTTTCGTCACCAATACCGATGTTGTAGATTAAATATGAAAGAGCTTGATTGTATTTTTTTAGTAGGTATTTCTTTGTACCATTTAACACGACTTTGTTTTTGGAGATTCTGTCAAATAGTGTGGGATTCAACGTCTACAAAGCTTCCGTAACGTTCAAATGTTAATGGTGTATTGCTTTCATGAAAATGTCCAAAGAGGCTTCAATCTCACGGTATGTGACATGCTTATCTTGTTCAATGATTTTACTCGCAGCTTCAATATTAGTGGGAACAACCGACATCGATGGACGTGAAAGTGGTGCTTTCACGTTGAAATTCAGTAGACCGATTATTAACACTACTCTTGCAGAGTCTTGCGTTCCCGAAAGCCAAATAAAGTAATGATTTCCGCGTTAAACTATATTTGAAATCATCAAAAGCCATGGCTCGATTTTTCGTGCACCTAAGTTTAATTTTTACAGAAAACTATATACCTACTTTTAAATGCTGTGCTATTACACTATTACACATTAATACAAACCGTCAACTTAATTATTGGATATAAATGTCAAATCGCGAGCACCATTTAAACTACTATATTTCAGAAATTTTGCCAACGACCTTTGTATTACCCGCTTTCAACATTAACGGGTGTTCATTTAGAAACGTCATCAATTTACCTATGACTTTTTGATAGAATAAGGGAAGTCGTAACTTGGTCCTTATACACTTAACATTTGTACACTTGACATTTGTCAGAATAATTCCGTTTTGACAAACAAAGTAACCTGCTTTAGCGTTTCAAGTAACGAGCGATCATTAAAATTTTCACTCGTAGCTGGCCGTGTATATAAAAATTATGTCGTAGCTTTAGTCATTAAGATGTTATTTCAAACATCTGTCAGTGTCAAATATATATTTTAAAGTTTCATCAAAAGAAAAAGTAATGGCCTTTAATGATATGCATAAAGCGTTTATGGTAGAATGTTACTTCCTGACATCTCAAAAAATTGATGGTATTTGGCAGCATTCAATAGAAAATTGCCTTGCGGAGTTTGAAGAGAGATATCCAAATACTGTTCCTAGCTATAAAACTTTCCGTGATACGCTAATGCATTGTGTAAATCTTTTTAGTCAAACAGGCAGTATTTTAAGGAAAAAAGGAAGCGGTCCTCCTCTCAAGAGAAGTCGCGGCTTAATTGAAAATGTCAGACAAATTATTAACGAATCTCAAACATCTATTCGCAGAGTTTCGCAACAAGTAGGACTTTCGTATGGAACACGTCAAAAAATTTTAAAAAAGGACTTGCACATGTATCCATATGAATTAACTTCTGTACAAAATCTATTACCTACGGATTATGAAAAAAGAACACAATTTTGCCCATGGTTTATTCAAACAATGACAGACAATATTTTAAATCATACTTTTTTCACCGATGAAACTTGGTTTTATTTGAAAGGTTATGTTAATTCGCAAAATATGCGTATGTGGTCCAGTGAAAATCCTCATTTCTACAGAGAAGTTCCTCTACATCCAGAAAAAATAGGTGTATGGGTAGGTATGAGTCGTCACCGATTAATAGGACCAATATTCTTTGAGGGCACGATAACATCGGAGAAATATCGTAACGAAATTCTCAGTGTTTTTACTAATCAATTGACTAATGATGAAATCCAGATCGGATATTTTCAACAGGATGGGGCTACATCTCACGTTACACTTGAAAATATTCAGCTTTTGCAACAATTTTATGGCGATAGGATAATAAGTGGAAATACAGCGATTCCATATCCACCACGATCGTGTGATTTAACAGTCATGGATTTTTTTGTGTGGCCATATATAAAGAATATTATTTATGAAACACCAATTAATAATCTACAAGAGTTAAGACATAAAATCGTAGAAAAATGTGAACACATCAATAACTCACCGCAAATACTGATCAACGTTTTCAGTGCTCTACGAAATAGAGTGCGATTATGCTTGGTGGAGAATGGTCAACATTTTACACATTTTTTATAATATTCTATTACTTTGTATAAAAATTATAAATATATTTAATATAAAAGTCAGCATTTCAAATTATTTTTTAACAATCATGACGTTTGAAATTATAATGACAGATCTCCTCTAATAACTTAAGTTAGGACATACTTTTTGTGTACATGCCTTACTTAAGCGAAAATTTTAATGATCACTCGTTATGTTTATTTCTTTAATTCTTTCGTTTTATTGCCTTTTTAGCCCATTTCGTACAAATCAGTTGTTTTCATAGTTAAACAAGGAATTGTTGTTGGTGTAACCTCAACGTACAATTTGCAACTATGGTGTTTTCTGTAAAACGAAGAACTTTCTTAGTTGAAAGTTACATTCGTAATGGCACTCGTGTTGACGGAGAATGGGTTTATTTTGTCCAAAATTGGTTAGAAGAATTTGAAGCACTGTTTTCAAATTTTGCTGTTGACATGCCGGTTAAAAAAATAGAGTCGTAAGTGTGTTTCATGAAATTGATAGCATTCTACGAAAAGCTGGCAGTGGATTACCGAAAAAACGTACTGAAGAAGTTGCTACCAATGCTCAACAAATAATGGATAATACACCGAAAACATCTAACGGGTGTTCAGAAACATTCGAAGTCAAGTGGGCTCTGAACAAAAAATCGTATATCTTTACTTAAGTATCTGATTTGTAATAATTATTAAATGTCAACTGTTGTCTCTCAAAAATCAATCTATCTTAGACATGACTTCATATTTTCAAGGACTACTTTGACTTCGAATGTTTCTGAACACCCGTTATTAGGCAATTGAGTCCACAGGTCAAGCCTCCACCGGAACCACCCATAAACTTTAACACAAAGACTTGGAACTCTATCCTTACCGTGTCACTGCGGTAGAAGAATTGAAGCCAGTAGATTATGCACGCCGTCTTGAGTTTTGTAACTGGGTAGTTAATAACATCGTCAATAAGATGGAATTATTACAAAGAATGACTTGGATTGATGAAGCATGGTTTCACTTATCAAGATTTGTGAATTCCCAAAACATGAGAATTTGGAATCGTGTAAACCCACACGAAATAATACAACAACCGCTACATACTGAAAAAGAAGCTGTGTGGGCAGCTTTGGGGACAATATTTTTTCAAGGTAAAAAAAATTATGATTCTTTTCAATTTTTATTAATTTTAGGTAGAATAACAACTGGACGATATTGAATGCCAGAATTGTTACTTTCAACTAGACGGAGATACTCCCCATTGTACAGTTGAAATATTGGACTTGCCGAGACAATTTTTTGACGATCGAATAGTCGAAATACAGCATTTCCGTGGTCTTCACGTTCATGTGATATGACACCATGTGACTTGTTTTTATGGCCTTATATAAAAAACAGCATTTTTGAAACACCTGTGGATAATTTAGCTGACTTGCAGCAAAGAATTGAACAAAAAATTGTTGGAATTAATGCTAATCCAGCGTTGTTCGACAATGTTGTTGGAAATTTCCACCGCAGAGTGCTAAAATGCATAGAAGCCGGTGGTCAACATTTTCAGCAATTAATATAATTTTTAGTTAAATAAACTGAATAATTATATTTACATTGAGTTTTGAATGTTTCTCATTTTGATCGATGAAAGGTATAAGACATATCTCAAATTATTTTACAAATTTCATATGCTATTGATGACGTTTTTAAATGGACACGATATACAATGCCGAATTATCATTATTCATTTTGGAATTATATCTAGTTGTCCATAAATTTCTCCCATAAATTATGATGTTCTGCATTCTTTAAATGCGGATATAAATTAAATGGTATGAAGGTTATCTACCGGTCACTGTAAAAATTTATCATCGAGAGATTTCTTGATGAAATTAATAACAAGTGCAATTAAATAATTTATTTAATAAGAAAACTTTAAAGTTGGGTTATTAATCAAACAACGAAATAACTAAATTGTAGAAATTTTAATTATTATAATTTATAACAAGTGTTCAAAATTATCACCATTCTGTTGAATACATAATGCAATACGACGTTTCATGTTGTCAAAAATATTCTGTAATACATTTGGTGTTATTTCATTACATTTAATTATAATTGTATTCATCAAGTCATTTAAGTTATTCATTCTTGTCTTACATACATAATTATTTAGCAATCCTAAAATAGAAAAATCTAACGTTGTAAGATCTGGTGACCTTGCTTGCCAAACACCTCTGCTTATAACTCGATGAGTGAAGTAATATTCTAAAAGCGCTAAATTTTCACGAGTTGTATGTGCAGTAACCCCATCTTGCTGTTTTTGGTATCGTTGGCTATTAATGTTATTGTGAAAAAATATTGGTCCTATTTTTCTACGACGAGATACAGCTAACCATATTCTCACTTTAACAGGATGTTGTTACGCTTAGCGTATAGAAGTTTTAATTCATTTATTTAAATACACATATTCGTCTTTAAATATCTCATTTTAATAATATATTAAACTTAAGACATTTTTACATTTGTACAAACTTTCATTTTCGTGTCCAAAGAGAAAGTTTTTCTATTGTTATATTCTGAATTGATCGAGAACCTTCCTTCTACCTGGACCGTCAACCGATAACTGTAATGTAGAATTTCTTCTAGATACATTCCATATTTTAAAAATTGTTTTAATATAATATTATTTACATCTTCTTTTATATGTCTTGTTTGATATCGTTAGGAAGCTCATGCCACAAGGGTTATTTTAATAATATTTATGACATCGATAGAAGTCATCTTTAGGTCGCGCTTTTTATTAATTATAATTCAAGATATCGACCCCCTCTTCGATAGATCATAAACTAGACCGTTTTCTAGACCCTTTCCTATCGACACGAAAACTAATGGTGCTTCTTCTTTTTAAAACGTTCGTGAGTGATACACACATCCCTCATCGTGCTGTCCAAGTCACGATGCTACCATGCCGTCCAGGTGTTCTTCAACTTCTAAGGTAAACTGCATTGTTCTATGCATATTATTCTTTTAAGTGAATCCATATTAATTTAACTCATTTCTTATTCCTCCGGTAAAACATCGCTCTGCATATACTTGACCAAGGTATATCTTCGAAGACCACGTGGCCGCCCATCGCCGCAAATCAAAAGGTAGCTCTGTATTCTTCGATACAGAGGTTATTTTATATACATTAATTAACCCATAATTTACTGCTTAATTTAACGTTCGATTCAGAGTATTTTTGTGTTAATTTTAATCTACTTAATCACCGCTCCGCGTGTATATAGTACTTTGTTTTATTACTGTTTCACATTTCTATTTCAGATATTTTATATTAATTTCTCGATTACTAATTTATCGCCGCTTGTGTATATATTACTAATTTAATGACTTTTACATACATCAATTTCTTTTATTTAAATATACGAATTTCGATTTATTATTATGTAAATATAAATACAAATTTTAAGGACGCCGCTGTGTTTTATTTTATGTATTAAGTTGTTGTATATTTATTTTAATTAACCACCATCACGCACGTCCTGGACCTTTGAAGGAACTTCACCAACATAATCTAATTATTGTATTTATCTTAGAATAATTATTATTATTATCCCTAGCACACCCCAAGTTAGTAATAATGTAAAGGAACTTCGATGTGATTGTTTCGATTATTTATAGACCATATTCGGTAATTTTGTTTAGTGGCAATCCCTTTTAAATGAAACCATGGGTAACGTGTCATCAGTAAAAAAACTTATATCAAGAATTTCGTCATTATTTAAATTTTCATGAAAGAATTTACAATAATTAAACCTACAAGCGGCATCTCTATATAAGATCTGTTGAACAATCGATACTTTGCATGGACACATACTTCAAAATTCTATGAACGGTATTAGAAGATAGTTTTGTTTGAACTGATAAACGACGAACTGATGTATGTGTTTTTTCTCTAACAAGGTTTTCTTTGTTTTGAACAATATTTTGCTGTGTACGTGGTCTACTAGAACTTTTGCCTTTTAACACAGATCCTGTAGCCCAAAACTTCTCCACGACTAAACGAATGTGATGATGTAAAACGGTATTATCCACAACTCTACTAGGAAACTGCAAGTGAAAGTGTCGCTTACATTCCGCGTAGGAATATTGCTGTCCTCCGTTAAGAAATTGTGCACTTCGGAAATATACTTCAACAATGAAATTTTTTTCTTGCAATTGTACATTATTCTGTAGTATTGTTTATTAAGAAAAAAAATATTTGTAAGAAAAAGTTATATTGCTGGTCACAAAATGACAAGTGTCAAAATGCCATTAGATGAATAGTTAGTTATAAAAATAAATATAAATAAAAGGCAAGTGGCTTATAATAATTTGCAAGTACTAGTTCATCAGCGCCTACTGAAATGAAGTTCTTTTTGAAACACGTTGTAGAAGTTTCGAATTGTACCACGAGATCAAAAATTATATTGAAAAAGATTTGCCATGGAATGTAAAACGTCTGTCTTAAGTTATATCATTTAGTGTCATACTGACATTATTAATATTTGTCAATATATTTTCTCTCTGACATCTTGTAGTTTTGCAATTATAGGTTACACCACAGCACACAAAACTTTCATTATTGAAGCGTATTTTAGAACAGGTGCGCTAGTTAATGGAATTTGAGAATACAGTAAGCGTTTATGTTTGGATAATTTTAGTGAACACTTCCCAAATTTCGCAGTAGGAGAGCAAGATTTTTATATGTGCCTTGCACATAGTGTTGGTGTATTTCGCGAAACTGGATCTGTAACTCATAAAAAAGGTGCTGGTAGGCCAACTATTCGTACAGAAGAAGTAATTATTGACGTACGTAATTGTATGGAACAGAACCCCACAAAATCTTTGAGACGCCTGTCCCAAGAAATTTTAATTTCTTATGGAACATGCGGAACCATTGTAAAGAGGACTTGAACATGCATCCATTTAAGCTGCAATCATATCAAGCTCTTTTGCCAACAAACCACCCCAGACATATTGCGTACTGTCAATGGTTTGTCAACAATTTAATGAATAATGACCTGCTAAACTTAAGATTTTTTTCCGATGAGGCATGGTTTCATCTTTCGGGGTTCATAAATTCTCAAAATATGCGAATGTGGAGCACTAATAAACCGCATTTTTTTTATTGAATCTCCACTACATTCTCAAAAAATTGGATCTCCCGTAGAAGGATAATTGGGACGATTTTTTTAAATTTCACCATCAATGCAGAGAGGTAAAGAAATATCATTTTGACTGAATTTGTTCAACAACTACACGACGATGAACTTCATAATGGTTATTTCCAACATGACGGTGCAACAGCACATATGACACGAGAAACTATAGTTTTTCTCCGTGAGTTTTTTGATGATCGACTTATAAGTTTGCATACACAAGTTGAGTTTCCTCCGAGGTCACCTGGTTTGACTATTATGGATTATTTTGTGTTCCCTTACTGCAAAAATAGAATTTTCAGAACTCCTGTACATAATTTGCAAGAACTGCAACAAAAGATTATTGAAGTCTGTGCAAACATAACGCCACAAATGTTGCAAAATGCTTTTGATAACATGAAAAGGCGCGTAAACGTATGCATCGAACCGCCTTGTTCGATGGGGTTATTTCGAACATTTATTGTAATTTATTTATTAATTTTTAATAAAATGTTATTTAAACATGTAAATCATTTTAGATAAACATCTATTTACAAATTTTGTGGGTCAAATGTTAGTATGACAGTTTATTGACAGTTAACCTGATAATTTAATCAGAATTATCTCAAAAGAATGATATAAATTGAGACGGACGTTTTATATTCCATGGCTATCCTATATCAATATAATTTTTTATCGCGCGGTACATATGTTGCTTTTTCTCTAACAATATTACTAGTAATAATTATGGAAAGTGCTTCATTAACGAAAAAGTAAGCTAATAGTAAAACAAAGCGAAATGAAAAAAGAAACAAGTCAAAATAAAAAAAAGTACTGTAAAAGTAATTTCAAAAGTCAAATACGTTAATATAACACGCTACAAATATAGAACACATAGCAACACGTGTAATTAATGCAAAATTTTATAAACAAAATTTATGTCGAGAATAAATTTTCTTTTTGTTTCGAAAATCAATCTTTTCAATAAAATACATAAAGTCTTCGTTAATTATTTAACTAATATTTAAAGATAAATAATACCATAACTAATTAACCTATTAATTTCATTTACTAACTTTTATAACTGAAAAAATGTTAAATATTACATATTCCTAATATTAATAATAACAGTTACTCTATACCTATAAGAATAATAATTAAAATATAATTTACATTTTTTAGAATGTGTAAACAGAAACAAAACTTAACTATATATTGTTACCATCTTTGTCTATGCACCGTGGAAGCTCTATTGTCGTGGCGTTCCTAATCTCTTTCGGGTAACCCTTCCACAAGAACACATAATATAGAGACAACATGATGGCCGCTAACGAAACAAAGAACACATACGCGACCACTGTAAGTACTCTCACCAATTTCTTCTGTTTCGGTTCATAAAGTCTGTCTTTCGCTTCTTCACCCGCCAGCTTGATGGTTGTATCTAAACTGGCAGTTTTCACCCACTGTGATTGTTCACAATTCAATTTCAGACTGTTGTTGGAGAGTTTTTCAGACATTTTTCACATTGAAATCGACCGCGCGTTTCCCCGTTTTTTTTCTTTTTTTTTTCTTGCGTTGGCCGAAAAACACACGCTACGAAAACGGTCAGAGAATATAATAGGTTACCGTATAGATTCACTAAAGCGATCCAGTTTAATAATAAATTATATTGAAGTGTTTGGAAATCTGGCTCGCGCTGTGTGTTTATTTTGCGAATATTCTGAATTTATATGGAAAGATTTGCTCATCGTTTTATAAAAGGATATGTGGATTTTGAATATTTTTGTTGTTTTCGTGTAAATTTGTCGATTTAGGACGGGATTGTTTTGATTCCTCGTGCCGGTCGTCTTGGGAATCGATAAAGCATCAGCTGTTCAGACTGTCGTGGGCATTTTGCGCATTCTCAATTCTATCCGTGTCCTATTTACTCGATAATGAAACTATTTTGCAACAAAATCACGTTCGTTTAACGAAATTCATTTTTTGTTATAGATAATGGAATAGGTTACTGCATATTATATAATATGCAATATACAGGGACCTCTCCATAAATAAATTTATTAATTCTGCGTAAATAATTTAATTTTTTTTCTGATTCCTCTTTTATTAGTGTTTTCTTTCTTTATTCTTAATAATTCTTTAACTCGACTTAAAAAATTGTTACACTTCACATATATTAATAATTTTGTAATCTCATTTTTAAATTATATTATTTACAAATATATAGAATTTAAAATATTAAAAACTACTTAACTATTTTGTGCCATATATAATTTGTATTTGCAAGAGAAAGCGTTTCTTTTGTATCCCACTGGCCATAAATGACAGCCTTCTGAGAAGATCCATCGAACGGTAAACTCAGCCATTTCATATGTTCTTTTCGAATTTCTATTATATAATTTTAATTTAGTTATTAATTAATTATTTACAACTTCTGTTCTAATTACCGATTTCTTAATTAGTAATTTTATTTATGACTAAGTTATTTTTTCTACATGTCAAAATTATCGCGGCTCCGTGTTCAAATTAACATAATTTTAGCTAAATTTAAATCACTATTTTAAACTTTATCTAAACTACATCATGTAAGGTATCATTTTAAAGTATTTTTCGCAAGGAATATTTTAATGATATTAATTTCATTGACATCACAACCATTCAGCTCGCGTCTTTAATTAACTCTTAACTCCGTTTTTTTTTACACAAAACTCTCTCTTTAGTCTCCAATCGTCATGGGTCATGTACCTCTCATTACAAGTGCTTGTTTAAGCATACACAGTGAAGGTACATGTCCGATCGCGACATTATCCAAAAGTAACCTAACCTTTATTGTTCGATATAGATATTATATTATTAGATTCGTATTAGATACGTATTAGATTCGTGAAAAGTCATATCTATCTGGGAATGTGTGGATGCATTTCGCTCTTATTGGAGCTTGTCGCCGAACAGTATCCTGGATACAGACATGACTTCCACTTCTATACTTCGCGTATATATAGTTAATATATTGGGCTTAATGCAAATGAGAACTAATGAGTATTGAATCTCACTTTACATGTAAATGTCGCCTAATGTGTTGCAATAATTTCTACATTTTGACAAACTAAGTTTGTGCCAGTATGCAGAACGCTATACGTCGCGACGCCACCTTCCTGGTTGTTAGAATAATACAAAATCCGTGAAAAGTCATGTCTATTCCGGAATGTGAGGACGCATTCCTCTTATTGGAGCTTGTCAACACACAGTATCCTAGGGACGGACATGACTTCCACTTCTATAATTCGCGTATATATCGTTAATATATTGAACTGATGAGTATTAAATCTCACTTTACATGAAAATGTCGCCTAATGTGTTGCGTTAATTCCTAAATTTCGACAAACTAAGTTTGTACCAGTATGCAGTCGATACACGTCGAGACGCCACCTTCCTAGTTGTTAGAATAATGGAAAAAAGACGTTTACATGTAAAGTGAAATTTAGTTAGTTCTTATTTGCATTAGTTCAATATATTAACTATACCGCCTGATTCTGAGCAAACGCAACGATGCGAACGTATGAATATTTCTCCCGCTTCGAATACAATTCCCCTGAACGCGTTTAGCCAATCACAAACCAGTCTGTCGCGCAACCATTTAACAACTAATGTCACAAATTAGTGTCACCACTGTCACCCTATACGGAGTCTCTTAAGCGTTTGAATAGCGAAAATAAGAAAAGAAAATAGACATTACTGGTTCTGTACAAAATTTAAAACCATTATTCCCAAATCGCAGAGTTCCTAATGATACGTTCATTTTAGTATGCGCTGCAATAGAACTAAATTCAAATTTGACAGTTAGCCGTTAACCGCATACTAAAATTAGATGGTTTTCGTAATTATAAATATTCCAAACATCATCAATTATTTTACGGTGATGAGTTTAAACGGATGAATTTCCGTTATTATATAATTAATTTCTCATTATGAACAATTTATTTTATTATCTGTAAGAGTTAATTTTTCTTAACATTACTAAAATTTAATTTAGTTTTTATTTATTTCTGAAGTTTATTTAGTTTACTATGAACAGTTTTTGTGACCTTTATTATTAAAATTTAATTTATTAAATCTCTTGATGCCTTATTTGCAATTTTCTTAACCGCTTATTAATAATTTCATTACGCTTTGTAGAATAACGTATTGCAATTTACTCATTACCATAACACAGGACTAAACAATTTATAGTCCTTTAATAGTAATTTGGTAATCAGATAATTTTTCTTACGCGGCTCCATAATATGATATGTAAGTATGTATGATATATGACATTGATGTTGACACGCCTACAGCATTCAGGGGAATGAATTCGAAGCGTGAGAAATATTCATACATTCGGATCGTTGCGTTTGCTCAGAATTAGGCGGTATATACGTGAAGTATAGAAGTGGAAATCATGTCTGTCTCCAGGATACTGTGTGTTGACAAGCTCCAATAAGAGCGAAATGCATCCACACATTCCGGGATAGATATGACTTCTCACGAATTTTTCATTATTCTAACAACCAGGAAGGTGGCGCCGCGACGTGTAGCGTTCAGCATACAGGTATAAACTTAGTTTGTCGAAATGTAGAAATTAACGCAACACATTAGGCGACATTTACATGTAAAGTGAGATTTAATACTCATTGGTTCTCATTTGCATTAAGTTCAAGCTATTAATTTACAAAATAATTTTCAGCTTGTCAATACTTATTCGTTCATAGCTTTCATTTAATTACTTTAATACACTTCAAAGTGTAATTTTTTTCTCATCTTCTTTTTCTTGTTGTTATAGGATTTCTCATGTTTATTCACCGGATGATGATATCCAACTCTGTCTCCATCTATTTAGAAGTTTTCCAATTGGTCTCTTTCCTGCTGGTTTTTCGTCTCTGGTTATTCTCGATAGTTCCCTTTCTTCCCTTTAAGTAGATTACGGTCGGTTGATAACTCTACACTCATATACTTGAAGCTCATGACGTGCTCTATTATTTCCCTGTCCAATTCTAATTTGCAGCGGATGGGCTTTTTAGACACCATTAAAACTTTTGTTTTTTCGGTTGCTATTTCCATGTTGTATTTTTTTGGCAGCTGTATTGAACGTAAATATTTCATGTAAATATTAAATAAAGGACAACTTTATTGTTTTCTGTTATTTAATAAACTTTTATTTTAGCATACTATACACGTCCTGGAACTTCGATGCTCATCATCTCATCGCATTAATTTATACTTTAAATCTCTCTTCTTATTATTAACACGCCCGATCGAGCAGCGTCGTAAATGTAACAAGATACATTATTGAAAGTAAATATTCGTAATAACTTATTGCTTTTAACCAGTAAATTATATTTCTACATTACGAAGTTCTTTATTGTTGAGAAAATCAACAAACTGGTTATGGAAATTACATATTTGAAAAATAATCCATATGTTAGAAACAGATAATATAATGCCTGCAGAACTTCAGTATTTACTTCCTATTTAATCTGAAAATTTGAAATAAAATTCTCTTCTAATGTTCTTCAAGATTCCGCATTAACTTTAATAGGAACATCTATGTGCCTAGAATCCATTATGACAATAAAAAAAGTCATAAATTATGTATGCAGCACTCGAATGCATAAAATAAGTTCATTATTTCAACACATACGGCTATGTAGAGAACGAACATCTGGAAGGAAACAATTTCTGTAAATCATTCTGTAATTATTATAAGAAGCAAGCTTTGATAATACGAACGTATAGTGTCTTAATGATAACATACAATTCACTAAAAATTACCAATACATCATAAATTTTTGAATAAATCAACGACTCAATCTATTTATAAGGAAATATCAGAAGATAACAAGACCGGTGCTGTAGTATAATTTATTTAAAAAACTTCAACAACTAACGCTGAAAGTATTCTCCATTCTGTGCAACACACTTGTTACATCGTTTTGTCCACTGTCCCAAACATCTGAGAAACCATTTTTTTTTGTTGATGAACTCTAAATTCGACTCAAATTTTCGACCTCCAATTTTTTCTTGACTTCAGGATATAAAATGGAAGTCACATGGAGCAAGGTTAGGAGAGTAGAGAGGGTGAACCATAATTTCCACCCAAAATTCTTCAAGTATTCGTTGACAAATCGCTGATCTGTGCGCCGGAGCATTGTCGTGATGCAGGTTCCAACCGATGTCTTGATAAAGCGACCGTTTTTTCTTTAATTTTGTCATTAGGGTTCCTCGAAGTACATTAGAATAGTACTCTCCAGTTACTGTATGTTACCTAGGTACAATGTGATCATAAATAACGCTCCATTTGTCAAAAAAATTAAGTGCATCACTTTACCGGCGCTTTTCACAGTTTTTGCCTTCTGCGGTCTTGGACTGCCTTTGTACTTCCTTTGTATACTTTGAGACTTAAATTCAGAGTTGTAATAATAAATCCACTGATTCACAACCGTCTTTGAATTTCTTATACCACTCAAACACTCTACATACATCGTGATAAACTATCATATGAGTATGCAGTTTTAACCATTTCAAAAGTTTCGGTTGGAGTTTTACACAACCGAACACAAAATTTTATCCCAAATTGTTACCCCATTCTTATTATTTCGATTGATACGTCAAATACTGACAATTCAGTAATTAATTTGTAATAAACGTGAAAAGTCAAATCAAATCCTGCTTGAGGATAAGTACATTAGAGATTTCGTGTTCTATTCTTTGTGTTATCAAACTCTAGTTATGAAATAAATTATAGCACCAGTCTCATTATATTTTGATATACCCTCGTACTTCTAGTTCTAACCGAATAATTAGGTTATGTTACCGATTCAAATTAACTCTTCTCTTAGCTTTCAGGTAATTTGTTTTCTACTATTCTAATTTCATTTTGAAATAGAAACATTACATTTCATTAAAACTGACACAAGCATTCACATGTTATATAGCTTGTAGGCTTCCGCAGCCGTTGTCCATGATTGCTTCCGTGATTCTGGACTGAAACCACGTCCTCGGTACTGCTTCCTTCTTAGCCGAAGTTTCATCTATTGTTGCAAAGGAGATCTTCAGGACTGCTACTAGTGTTGCAGTTTCAATGCAGCAACAGTAGTAGCAACCATAAAGATGTCCCCTGCAACAGTGAACAAAACGTCGGACAAGAAAGAAGCAGTGCTAAGCATGCGATTCCAGTCTTGAATCTCAATTTAATTATGTAAATTTAACGTATTTCGGAATTACACATTCTGTCAAGTATGAATGTCAATTCTTGTTTCAATATTTGTCATTTATTAAAAATGACCGACTTTGATTTGATTTTGCAGCATCAGTTTGCAATCAATATTATTACTAGCGAATGGACACGCTTACCACATGACGCAAAGCCCAGTGCAGTACTGGCGAAAGGCTGTATTTCTAAAATATTTAATTTTATTTATATAATTGGAAAACGAACGGGTGGTGATCTATAAAATTACGAAATACATATTTATTTGTTGAAAAGTTGTATTTATAAAGTTTTTAATTTTATTTATATAATTGGAAAACAAACGGGTGGTGATCTATAAAATTACGAAATACATTTGTATTTGTTGAAAAGTTGTATTTTTAAAGTTTTTAATTTTTTTTCTATAATTGGAACATGTTTATTTGTTCATTTTGTCGTTCAAGTTGAGTAAAGGAGTATTAATATTGACTAGGAATAGTTTGTCAAGGTTTTCTTCTGTCAATTTTGTTCTCTTTGAATTAAGTACATCCTTATAAATAGAAAACGTCCTTTCTACATCGCAACTGGTTATAGGTGCATACTGGAAATTTCTTTTATTTCTTCATATTTAGCCGTTAGATTTTGTGGAATTGTCTCCATATATAATTGCTGCAATGTAATTAAATCTGGATTTCTATTAAGAATTGCTTCAAACTTTTGCCGAAGGCCACATCCGAAGTCACTTGGAATACTTTTCAAATTATTAACAGCCACATCTAATGTGGTTAATCCGTCATTTAATTTGAGATTTAGATTTTCAAAATAAGTGATTAGTTTTGGCAATTTTCCAAAGTGTTCGTGAAGAAAGTACAACTGATTTTTTAAATTTGGGATTTGTGTGAGCTCCTTGCACTCACCAATACTTCTAGCATCTTCCTTTAGCAGTGTTACGAAATGTTTTAGACTATCGAAATTCTCAGCATAGTAACTAGTAGTTTCCAGCCATGTTCCCCATCTAGAGCTACTCTCAATGGTGCTTTTCTGAAAACTTTTTTAAAAGCTGATACAAGTCTATCAACTTCCGGAGAAGTGTCTCTGATATATTCACAGATTCTGTGTAGAGCATGTGCTACACAAGTAATATGCAGCATATTAGGATATGTTTTCTTCAATAGTCTGCCTGTTTTTAACATATACGCAGCACTATCGCTGACAAATAAAAGTATTTTTTCTTTGTACCTGGCGTCCGAATGAAGCATTTTTTGCATATTCTCCTTACTGGTTTCAGCAACTGTTTCCGCATCAACTCTATTTATAACACTTGTTGCTATTACATATGAATTATAGGGAATAGTTGGATGTAGTACACCAGCTACAACATTTACCACACAGCGTCCGAAAATATCCACCGTTTCGTCGGCGCTTATCCATATGTATTGATTTAAAAGATGGCTTCTAATGCGTTCTACTGTTCTCGTATAGCACCTAGAAACATAATATTTGCGTAAAGTTGATTCATCAGGAACATTTCGACCAGTATATTTTTTCAGAAATGTCTTCAAAATTGGATTGTTCAATTTAAATAATGGAATATTAGCTGCCATAAAAGTTTCACAGAGACTGACCATTAAAATGGTCAGATTCCAACGGGCTCAATTTTTTTTCGTGTTTTAACGATCCTACGTGACGTTTTACGGTTGATTTATTGCAATTTCTCAATAACGTTTCACACACTTCACAATAAATTTCGGAATCACTGGCAATGTACATACAATCAGTATGGCCCTCAATCCAACTCGCCATTGTTTCACGATGCCATTCTCGACTCTCTTCCATTGTCTGAAAAAGTAAGAATATTCTAGATCCAAATAAACGAAATTAAATAACGAAATTTTACACTTACGTGAAAATAATTGGAAGATGTTGCTTAAATGAAAAGAAAAGGAATGTACGTGCTATTTCTCTTACGAAATACGATAAACTTATTTATTATTATTATATACACCACTGAAAACACTATATTCTCCGAATACAATAACTGGGTTGTCCATTGTTATCGCTGCGAGACCAGGTGGCCGAGTAAGTCAAACAAATACTTCATTGAATTACGCCGATGTACTGAGCGACGTTATACACAATTCCAATTGCCGATTGCGTTTTATGTAAATTGCATCCGTTCTCTAATTATTACGTATCGGTAAACATTGGTGACTTCTACCTTACTAGATACCAACGTTCCTTATTTTTACATTAATCAACCGGTGAAAGATAAATGTAGAAGAAATTAATTGAACTTGTCTTAACTTAATCATTATTATTAATTTTACTGTATTCAAAACTAAAGTACTATTGAAAATCTGGTGTATACTTTTGTATTACACAAAATGATGAGGTTTTGCCTACTCTAGTATGTTTCAAATTATTCTGTATTTAAAACTTATGAATAGAGTAATACTGCAATAAGATATATCTAGCTCGTAAATAAGAATCAATCCCGTCTATAAAAAGGCGATACTAATTTGATTGAAAATTATCGGCCAATCGCAATAATTAACATCTTTACTAAAATTTTCGAAAAACACCTTTGTCATAATATTTATTCCAATCTAACATCGTTTATATGTGTTGATCGACATGGTTTCGCCAGTAAAGGTTCCATTGCTACTAATCTCTAAGTGTTCACCTAATATTTATGCGAATCCTTACATAACCATGATCTTACCAAGGCTTTGGATAAGATTGATCATCGAATGTTTCAAATTATTCTGTATTTAAAACTTATGAATAGAGTAATACTGCAATAAGATATATCTAGCTCGTAAATAAGAATCATTCCCGTCTATAAAAAGGCGATACTAATTTGATTGAAAATTATCGGCCAATCGCAATAATTAACATCTTTACTAAAATTTTCGAAAAACACCTTTGTCATAATATTTATTCCAATCTAACATCATTTATATGTGTTGATCGACATGGTTTCGCCAGTAAAGGTTCCATTGCTACTAATCTCTAAGTGTTCACCTAATATTTATGCGAATCCTTACATAACCATGATCTTACCAAGGCTTTGGATAAGATTGATCATCGAATATTACTTAATAAGTTGGAAGTTATAGGATTTGTCTTATCACTTACATCTCTAATATCTTCTTATTTAGAGAGAAAGCATTACGTTTCTTATTTCAGTCGTCATCTCTTTTTTCCTACTTCAGGTGTCCCGTCAGGTACTAACTTAGGATCGGTGATATTCCTAATTTTCATCAAAAACTTCTTCTTCTTATACTTATTGACATCTGGTTGATCTGTTATTCCGAGCTTATCTTTGTAAAATTTCCTGCGATGTGGACTGCCGTTTCATCTCTTCGGTGGTCTTCCAGGTGAATGGTTGCCTGCTGGTCTATCTTCTAATATGACGCGTGGTAGTACGTCATTCTTTACACGTGGTTATACCACTCTCTTCTTCTCTGCCTTCCCCATCTCACTATATCTTGTACATCACACTGTTCTCTGACGTCGATGTTTCTTACGCGATCTCTTCTTGTTTTCCCGACTATCCTTCTTAGTACTGTCATTTCTGCGACGTGCAGCATACTCTTGGTTTTCTTGGTATCTTCTTTTACTTTTATTCCGTACTTTTCACACGTCTTGTACATTTTAATCTTACTCTCCCTTCGCATATAAGTGTTTGCCCGGACAGTTTCTCTCAGGCTGCCTGATATTATAGCTGATTTATCAATCTTGTTCCTTAAGTCCTTTAAATTGCAAAACTTGCTCTACCGGTTTGTTCTCTATTACCATCTTGCATCTGAGTGGTTCCATTGCGATGATCACGCTTTTCGTTTTTTTAATGGATATGTCCATATTGAGTTATCGGCTGATTTGGTGGAATTTAAATAGTTATCTCCGCAGGTCTGTCTGTATCGTCGACCTAACATACCATGCTGATTACCTTATTGTTCATTCTGTATCCCAGATTTAAAGATGTCACTTCTTCTATTATTTTGTCCATTATAAGGTTGAAGCGAAATGAGCTGAGGCTATTCTCTTGTCTAATTCTTCCTGGTATTGGAATGCTAGCTGTAGTGTTCTCTCTATCTTTGATCTCTGTTCTGTTGATCGTATTGAGGTTGTGTATCGCTATTACTATGTTAGCAGGGACTTGCTTTTATTTTAGGATTTTTGTGACATCTGAAGCCAAACCAAACCGTGATTTTTGCATATAAAGGTCTCTCACGAATGACTTGTGGATTATTTTCACTCCAATAACAATAATTTTGCTTCTTCACCGTTCCAGAGAGGCGAATATGAGTTTTATTTGAGAATACGATTTTTAATCCAAAATCATCATAATTTTCAAGTTGATTCAAAACCAGCAAATTAATGACGTTTGAGGTGGTCCAAATCTTCAATTCTTGTGTTAGAACAATTTTGTAAGGGTGTAAGTCCAAATATTTACGTAAAATAGCCACAGTTGTTGCGAACACATTTCCAACATAGTGGGGGATGTGTAGCTAATCGTGTAACAGAAAGAAATCTATTTAATCCACCGTGTTCTGATTGACCTCGTTGGATCCTGTGGCAAAGCAGCAGCCTTACGCCTCGAAGAATTTGCAATGATTGCATTTGCTTTTGTATCAGAATAATTGAAACATACATGAGTAGGTAAACCCCACCAGTTTTGTATAATACAAAGGTATTTTTAACCTGTATTTGTGTTCTTCACACCAGCATTTGCTTTTATTTTTGATTTCATGATTCATACTTCTTTTGCTATTGGCTTACCAGTGCTTAAGCATTTAACATTTTTTGCAGTAGACTTGTATTGGTAGCCCCATTACCTTCCACATCCAATTGTGAATTAAGCTGTGGCAGGTTGCTATTTTGCTCTGGTGTCGCTGTAGATAATGACTTGAATTACTATTTTAGCAATATGTAACTTTAATGTAATTAATCTGCAAATGATATGTTTAAAACTTTGTAAGTAATATCATGTAATAGGTACTATTTTCGTAATATGGAGCTTTTATGCTATCATTTGGAAATAAGATGACGGTTACTGATCAGAAAAGAACGAATTTTTCCAACATTTGAATCTTCAAGAGTCAAACAGTTTTAAATATGATGAACAGTTGTCATCACAAGCAATTCTTATCGACTGATACGTTTCTGTAGCGGTTTTGTTTATACTTCCTAGTTCATCGCAAATTTATCCCAAACTAAGAAAATAAGGACATTTTCGAATTCGTTACTTATTATAGAACGATTCTACCACTAAGCAAAAAAGAAACCTTAGTAGAGAATCATTAAAAGAAAAAAAGTTAAAATCGATTAAGTTATTCGGCTTGAATAGAAAAAAAGAATACATAACGTAGCATAAACATTAAAGAAATGGTGGAAAATAGCAAAACAAGAACAGAAAAAAGAAATCTGTAAACGAAATTATTGGCTAATAATCAATACGGGCATCTCTATTATGTGTTCGTATAGAAAATGAAATATTTCTATTATTAAATAATCAATTTATTACCAACTTTTTCTCAAAACCTTGATTATCGTAAGTATTGGCATAATGTGCGCTTTTTAAGAAAAATATATTTATGAAAGGTTTATGAAATCATATTTTTTTTTCAAAAGATTGCCTCCAAGAATTAATATTTGTTACAATCTCATGTTCTGTATTTCCACATATATACAAAGGACAATACAATGAACTTCCACAAAGCATTTAACAAGAGAAGAAGCTACATGAGATACAATTAGATCTATTTCGCGTGCATTTTAAGTACCCACTTGAACTGTTCTTACATTGAATATTCAACTCAAATAAGATATGCATGTTAAAAAGCATAAAAGAATTATGTTTCAAGAAAGAATTGTTAGAGGATATGCGATGATTCAGATCCTTTCTGATTCTTCATTTTTAATTAATTTGTAGATACGTATTAAGAATACTTTTTCATTTAAAGTTTTTTTTTATTTATATTAGATTATAAAAATTATATTTAGCAGAGGGGGGAAAGTCAGAAATTTCGTTATAATGTATGTAGATTTTAAATTTTTGAGTTAAAAAAAATTGAAAACCGCACGATCATTAAATTTTTCACAAAGGAGGGAAATACCTAAATTAAACAGGGTCTAGATGGCATTTATTTTGATTTATCTCCTTCATATTCTACTATAAAGAGTGGGCAAAATATTTCCCTATGGGGCTAGAATCCCTTGAAGATAATGAGCATCCCGGATAGCCAATGGTAAAGCCACAAAATATTTAATTTATTGAAGAGTTAGTATTAGGAAAATGCCATTTGCCATGGCTAACATTTCTGAAACATTTGGGTATTGCGAGATGGATATCACATCTTTTTTTGAATGTACGCGCTCGTTTTTAAACATTTGTGGAGACGATCCAACACCGATTTTGGAGTCCATTGTCACAGAAGATGAAGCAATACTTCTGTATTACGATGCTATATCAAAAAAAAAAAAAATGGACTGTCGGCAACCTCGCTCCTTAAAAGCAAAAGTAGTTCAATCAACGAGAAAGGCTATGGTCACAATATTTTGGAATTGTAAGGGCATTTTACTGATTGACTTTAAACATGGCAATACAACTGTTAACAGTAAGTATTATACTTGTTTCCAGTCAGCCATTTTTTAAAATTGTGGAAAAAGAAATCACTATGGGATAACGTTAACTTCGGCAAATAAGGTGCATGCAGGAGCAATTAGTTAATTATGTAGATGCAATTAATTTAGATCAAACATTTTTGCTCGTGCCATTATTAACAAATGACACTGGTGCATTCTCGTGATGGAACAGAATTTCTTTTCCACATGTGGACAATTCTTTTTAATTTGAATGTCCAATTTGACCAATAATGCTGCATAATACTCTCCTAGAGCTTTTCTCCCTTTCTCAAAGTAGTCGCCGATTACTACACTGCATTCAGCCCAAAACACAGTTAGCCATTATCTTCTTAACTTTATTCAGAGTACCAATCCAATATAAATAAATGCTCAAGTAAAACTACCTTATCCTATTCATTTAATATCTTTATAGTGTTCACTGTGGTGTGCGCCTTGATACAATTCAGTACTGTTGTGAACTTTTTCAATGAAATTGTCGGTCGTGTTAAATCGATGTCTACATTTAAATTCTGCTGTCCATTTTTTTATTGTTGAAAACAAAGGAGTATTATTTCCAAGAATTTACTCCATCTGGGTCTTTATTTTAGTTACTTTTTAACCTTTCAAAGGAACCAACTAATACTCAATTTTTTCCATTTTGACAAATCTATAAACGTTGTTTACTTGATACTCGGACAACAAATCGTTGAATGTACATTAATGAGTGGCAGTTGAGCATATCGTTCAGATATAGCTCCAGAAAAATAAATTCTATTTGATCGTCAGCTATGGTCAGGCCGAAAACATTTCACTCCAACACGTCAAAGGAATTTTCATCATTGACCTACTTTCAAACTTATGAGGCGTGAACATTAATAAATGGTTATTTACTGTTCTTGCGTGTCGATTATAAAGAAGGTATTCAATCCTTACCCAGAAAAACAAAAAAGTAAAATCATTAAAAATAAGTTCTTCAAAAGAATGGAATTCTTAATTAGGTTAACACAAAGGTAAAAATTATGTTAAGTGATAAATATCCTCTTCGATATTCGATATTAAATAAAAATTCGAAATTGCAACAGCTTTATGGCATAGATTCATAATTAATTAATAATTTAAATTCAAAATTTCTCTAGGCATAGTCACAGAACAAGAAGAAGTAACAATGAAAAGATTATTTTTATAAACTTAACAACCTGCAATGCGTAAACGTTTCATAGGGTAACAGTTGCACGAATTCCGTTTGAAATCGATAGCTGCTTATTCTTTGAAAGAGGGACTACCAAAATCTGAAAATCATATGGAAACGAATGTATTATAACATATTAGGTTTAGTATTAAGTAATTTCCATTTTTGGGAACAAATTATATTAATGCGTTTGTTATCCTACTGACTCATTAAAATTGACAGGTTTGAACCTGCTAGCAGAAAGTAAATGTGCTTAAATATTATTACGGAAGTTGCAACGTACACACCTTCAAGTAATGTATTGATTTCTTAGTTTTTGAAAAAAATGTTACAAGTGCATATTCGATTAGGTAATATTTTGGGAGTTTAAGCATTGAAAAAATATTACGGATACTTCTAAAAAAAATATATCATGTTTATGGCGAAGAAGTCATAATTGAACGACAAGTCTGTTATTCATTTGCCAAATTGAGGTCTGAAGAGACG
Organism: Melolontha melolontha; assembly: GCA_935421215.2. Lineage (NCBI taxonomy): Eukaryota > Metazoa > Arthropoda > Insecta > Coleoptera > Scarabaeidae > Melolontha > Melolontha melolontha. The sequence goes on along the minus strand of OW285236.1, from coordinate 109,185,240 downwards.
TTGTTGGAAGGTGAACCCAGACTAGCGCACTCATCAGACTTTGATGATGAAACTTTTCATTGATGGAATGCAACCCATGGCAAGGCTCACACACGACAATATTCAACGTGAAAGGGAATTAATTAATGGGGATAAATCTTCACAGTCAGTTCCAAAAACTGGGCTTCACAGGCGCAAAATATTGTTGTGTGTGGTTGAAACAACTTTGGAGCTTAGTTAGTTTGTTTTTAACCGTTCGCTATAGTCTCCTGTCTTGGCGCCATCTGATTATTATTTTTTTAATTGCTGCAAAATACTTTGACGGGAAATATTTTCTTTAATGACAACCAAGGTCATGAGTTAGTTAATAGTATATTAAAAAACGAGTTTCATAAGGCACCATTTTGCCGCACGAGATCAGTTTAGAAAACGAGCCGCTTGCGGCGAATTTTCTAAGAGCGAGTGCGGCAAAAGGCCTTATGAAACGAGTTTTTTATACTATTTTTTCTATTTTGCGTTTTTTACATTAATAAATTGCTTAAATTGGAATTATTTAATTTGAAAGTTCAGAGTTTAATTTTTATATAAAGCATGCAGTTGGTCACATTGATACTTGACATTTTCAAATTTAAATCTTGCTATCCGCGAAGTATATTATATTACATATTATTTATTAATTATGACAGCAATGATATTTATTTCTGTATTCGAACAACGCCAGCATTGAAAAATGAAAAAAAGTGTATCGAAATAGAGCTCATTTCGATACTGTTTTTGGTTTCATAATGAGTTCATTTCGAACGCAAAATAGAAAAAAACTTTTTTACATCAAAACCAGCTAAATTCTATGCGAGAGACCTGATAAATGATAACAAGTGTTACTAGCGAATATGTCATATATTAAAATATAATTGTTGCTTGTCTTATTGATAAATAAAGTTATTTACTGAAACGGAAATTATTTATGACTCAATTTGATATATTCAACAAAAATGCATACCGTGTTTCCCCGAAAATAAGACTCGGCCCTATATTAATTTTTGCTGCAAAAGTCGCGCTAGGGCTTATTTGGAGGGGGGGGTCTTATTTCTCATGCACAATAATTAATATTTGTTAAAGTTCAAGAAATATATTTATTTATTGTTTATAAAGGAAGATACAAAAAAGGAACAAAATTATTTAGTCGAAAAATGTAGTCATGTCGTCTTCTTCTGGAATATCGTCATGAATTTCCGGACCCCGAATTCCAGCCTCTAATTTTCTCGTCTAAGTTCCACTAAGACCATTGGCCCTAGCCTCTCATGTTGAGCAACAGCGCTCTCCTTAAATGAGCTTTTCTTGTCTAGGTAGCCTGCTCGTAGACAGCTGTCCGTTATTTTATTCCATGCATTCTTCACCCAAGTAAGGACTTCTTGTAGCTTAGGCTTCACAAAGTTTCCGCGTTGATTTCTTTCCATTCTATATTCAATATAGTCATTGATTTCCGTATACAAATGATCTTTAAATTGCTTATTTATTGCAATATCAAGAGTTTGAAGATATACAGTCATTCCTGCGGGAAACATTATTTGATCAATGTTGGAAGGCTGCTTGTGTTGACCAAGCTTTTTCAGTTTTAAGAACATAAATGCCTGAATCACGTTCGATATCCTCTTTCTTGCCTTTAAAGATGATTAGAGCAGGGGACTTTCTTTCCATCAAGACGAATTGCGAAAATACATACTTTCGTAACGCAGAAGTACCTTTGTGACCAATGGTAGTTTCACACTCTTAACCCAGTCGATGCCATCGATGAAACTCTTGGAAGCAAGTGCACGTTTAATAACTTCATTATCTTCCAACTTGAACAGTGTTGTCGATCTTCCATCCATCCAGTGTTGTGATGCTTTGAATTCGTCTGGCGGTATGTCTATGTGTGGTGCCATTGCAAGAGCAAATGCTTGAATATCAGCCCTACGAACAACCAAACACTTTGCTCTTCTGTTAGCAACCCATTCATATATGATGCCTTCCAATTCAGGCAATAATGGTCGTCGACCTGATTCACAGTTACGCTTCTTGGCATTTGCCTCGTTGACCTGTTGACTTAGGATATTGTGCTCGGATCGCCACTTTTGGACTATTCGTAGATCCAACTTCTTTTCCTTACAGAAAACTGTGAGATCTGTATCTCTGGAGCAATTGCTTTTTTGTATTCGATCGAAAACTCTTTCTTTTTGCCTTCATTTTATTAAATAAAACAAGCAATGGAATTTGAAATAAAACTAATGACTTAAACTGTTTATTATACCTGACCTTTGGAAGTTGTAAATACAAATTAAATTTTAAACAAATTCAATAAATAACAACGTTCGTTGCTAACACGGAGTATTGAATTCGAACTAACTGAAATTGTGAATAGTAAGCCTATGGTACGCTCAGTGAGTATATCTCCATTCGCCACCAACCGACACGCAGACTGAAAAAGGGATTCCTCGAGTCATTCAGTTGACGAATTCAACTAGGGCATAATTTAGGGGTAGGGCTTATATTAGAAATATCTTGAAAAAATCATGCTAGGGCTTATTTTCGGGGAAACACGATACATATGTACTGATTATATATAAGTATAGCAAACGCCAATTAAGTTGGCGCGAGGAGGGGTAAGTTCGCGCAGGGTTAGAAGTAGTGGGGAGATTTGTATTTGGTTTTACATCAAATGTCAGAAAATTCTAACCTCTGAGCGTGTATCACTTTATGATCCCCTAGCAAAGACATTATGTTCCGTCAAACGTCGATGAGAAATGTATTCTGACAATTACTTGAGTAGTGGGGGTGGACGATTTTAAAAACGGTTTCTGCGCACCCCCTCCTCGCGCCAACCTAATTGGCGCTTGCTTATACATATGATTGAATTTATTCGGCCTTTACTTGATGAAGATTCATAATCTAGAATAAGTTGTAATAAATAGTTTGCATTCTCGTTTTACGAACAAATGTTAATAAAATGAAGATTTTAACTATTGGTTTTATTGTAAAAGATATATTACAAGGTGAATCCAGAAAGTAAGTTCTGTTAATTTTGTTTTTGCCGCGGCAGCGCTACAATCGCAGTTCTGTGCATCCGTGGCAGTTGCTCTGAGTTACGGAGAAGGAGATGACGCTATTTTGAGATCGCTGTTTGTTGTGTACGCTTTGTAGTGCTTGGTTAGAATGGCGGCATTGATTGAAAATCTCGCCTTTGTTAAATTAGACTTGTAACTCCTTTTCTAAATGCGAAGAACATTAAACCAGCCAACATTCATCGACAAATCTGCGGGGTTTATGGAAAAAATGTAATAACTGTAAGTTTACAATTTTTGTTATTTCTTTGAACTTCTCGCAAATTTCAAGATCACTTACTCATGAAGTTGTTACTGTAAAACTGTGTTTTCGAAAACTTTGTGCTCGTTGAGTACAAAAAAACACAGAGCAGCACCAAGAACATCGCCTGAGCAGTGCACTTGACTTTTTGACGCGTTACGACAATGGCGGTGATGACTTTCTGAAGCAGATAGTGACCGGGGATTAGACTTGAATTGCTTATGATACCCCTGAAACTAAACGACAATCGATGGAATGGAGGCACACTTCCCCGCTAGCATGGACTAAAGCCAAGCAAATCTTGACACCTCGAAAAATGAGCTCAAAGGACACATGGTTGACAACACAGGCGGCAACCTTTTATGAAGAAGGCATACAAAAGCATGTTATGACAAATGCCAATAAAATGGTGGGAACTTTGTAAAAAAAAATAGTTTAAGATTTGTAGATTGTTTTGCAATAAATAGTTTTTCTGTATCTTTACTTGATTTCTTTTCATTACCGAACGGAACTTACTTTCTGGACTCACTTCGTATTTATGTTGCGATAAATAGATAAAGTATTTCATCAAATATCATTTTAATAATACACTTCAACATGTGTGTGTTAAATACTAATTTAATTATTCTAAAACAAATTTCAATTTTTAATATTTCAAATATAATTTTTTTATTATTTGTATGAGTCTATCAAAACGACACTAGCTAAAATTTAAAGAGTTTTATATGGATTACGTGATTTTCTATTAGTAAAGTCAAGTTTAATTCCATAAGAATTTGCGATAAAATAGTAACTGAGGTTATAACATAATCTTGAAATCCACTTCAGTATTTATACTCTAAGTACATATTTATTACTGGTATTTTCATGAAAAACTAATCGAAACGATTAAATTTATTTAGCACTGTTTTTATACGCTTTCCTTTGAAAATAGATTTACGTTACATCGGATTAGTTTTTTGTTTACATAGTGCGCGAAAATATATTTTGGCGTATGAAAGAGAGAATTGATGACTTTGCATTTTTGATGTATTATCGCAAAAATACCTGAATTAAGTACTTGTGTACGTGGGCTGCTGCGATAATTTTCAATAAAATTAATATTAATAATTGCCGTTTTCAATCGAAGAATCTTCCTTTGTCACATTCACGGTCCTTGAGCGGGTTTGGCTATTAGACCAGCATTTAGAGAAAGTGGCGATCGTTTTCTCTTTGTAGACTGTAAACAATTTTGTTGACAATTTTTTGTTTCTAAACGGACAAAACTTGTTTCGTTTACGATTTCAACGCCTGGTTTGAAATTCCCCCGACAAACTTTTCTAGGCACTAATTAACGCGTGTTTATTTTTGTTATGCGGTCTTTGTCATTTAGATTCTATCAAGATGATGAAAAATGATATCCTTTATAAAGCATTAAATGTCTAGTTCCTATATATGTACCATGTAAAAGATAGCATACCGATATTTAACTAACATCAAGTGTAAAATACAGTAATACAAATATGTTAAAAACGTATCTGTATATGTATACATTGATATACACAACGCATACTTATTTCACGTTGGTGAGACTTCTTGGTACTGACACGTGTTTCGAAATCAACCTAGTTCTCGTCAGCGTACGAGAAGAGGAAGCACACCAATATATACGCTAATGTAAGAACCATTTTGAACTGTTAATCGACGAAGGAGATACATGTTGAAACTCCATTTTAACGAATAAAATAAAACGCAATTGGTTTTTAGTTTCAAAGAAAATATATAATTACACTACGTACGTAAAGCTAACATACAAAAGTCAAAAACTACATCTTCAATCACTTACATTGGTAACATTTCTAGTACTATAGGAAAAGTAATAAAAATATATTGGGACCAAACTATATCATTTAATAACGAGCCATAGAAAAAATTCATAATTTGAGTAGACTGTGAAATTGGGTTGGTACTTTAGCCACTTCCACATAATGACACATTACTTGATGCTTGACAGTTTCATTTGGTTTCATTGTAAAAATAGGTTATGGCATTGAAATGATACTACAACAAAAAAGAAAACAAATAATTTATTTAATATCGAAATCATAATCAAAATTTACATATAGATACAGAAGTTGTTGAAAATGTTGTCCATTTACATCTAAACACAAACCAACTCTTCTCCGCAATCCAGCAAAAACTTTATGCAGCATTTGCGGTGAGTTGTTGATCTCTTCATACTTTTCTGTTATACGAATTCTCAGTTGGTCCAGATTATGAATTGGCGTTGAATAAATCGAATTTTTGATGTACGAAAAAATCACATATATTTAAATCGCAAGACCTAGTTGGATATGGGATTTCAGTGTTCCTGCTTATTATTCTGTTATCAAAAAATTCTCTGAGATATTTAAGTGTTTCTCTGGTCGTATGTGCTGTTGCACCATCTTGTTGGAACTACCCATTTTGTAATTCCTCATCATCCAGTTGATTTATGAATGAGCCGAGTATCTCATTGCGATATCGTGCAGCAGTAAGTGTACCTTAAAAAAAAATGGGATCCATCAATCTTCTTCGACATATTCCAACCCAAACACCAAGTTGGTGTTTGGGTTGGAATATGTCTAAGAAGATTGATGGATCCCATTTTTTTTGCAGGTACAAAAAAAATGAGGATTTTCGGAGGACCAACACCTCATATTCTGTTAATTAACATATCCAGAATGATAAAACCAGGCCTCATCCGTGAAAAAAACTGTGTATTTATTGTTAAGGATATCCTGATTGTGTAGATTATTTTGAAACCATTGACAAAATTCCACTCGTCTTAAATAATCGACTGGATAAAGTTCATGAAAACATTGCAGCTTGTTTGGATGACAATGTAAGACTTTTTTAAAAATGAATTGGCACGTACCATAAGATAAATTTGTTTGTTGGGTCACTACTGAAATGGATGTTTTTGGATTTTCATCAATAATATGCTGAAGGGCTTCAATATTATCAGCTGTACGTTTAGATGGCCGTCCACTTCCAGTTTTTCGACCGACGCTACCAGTCTCTCTGAATAACTTTACACAATTTGTCAAAACATTGTAAAAATCATTGTAGTCAAACACTAATTCAGGATGTTCTTCACTAAAATCAGCCATGCATTCCGTAATTGAATACTGCCACTCGCCATTTGCTTTCACACCTGTACGGAAGTAACATTCGATAATGTTTGCTTTTTGTTCTATGTTGAATACCATTTTTTAAATAAATTTAATTTTCTTAATAAGAGTTTTGAAAAATTTGACACAAACTTATAGTTTCAATGTCAAATAATAAATGTCATTATGTGTCATGGAAGTGGCTAAAGAGCCAACCCAATTTCACAGTCTACTCCAATTATGAATTTTTTCGATGGCTCGTTACTAACGACTCATTACAAAAAGCTATAAAAAACAACAAAGATAAAACAGACTATAAATCAAACTCAGGGGTATATAAGTTAACATGCGAAGACTGTAAAAAAGTGTGGGCCAGACAGGAAGGACTTTCGATCTAAGAATGAAAGAACACGAAATAAGTTATAAGGACAAGAAGACAAATTCTACTTTCTCGGACCATTGCCTTGAATACAACCATAAGTTCAACAGGAAATTTAAAACTTTACATGTGTTAGATAAAAACAAAAAACTTAATATGTTGGAAAGTTTAGAAACAAACAAATTCAACAGATACTCAATTTCAAATTAAAAATTTGACCGCCTCCTCTCCCCCACCCTCCAAGATTGATATAGTTGTTATTATATATAGGTACTAAGTTGGGCTTTGTATTGTAAATTCACCCACCTGATGAAGCCACAGTGTGGTGAAACGTACGTAGTGTAATTATATATTTTCTTTGAAACTAAAAAACAATTTTGAACGTCACATGTTATTAGAAAGGATCTCAAGGCATCTGACAGTTAAGAGAGGCAGCAGCTAACTATGGAAACCGTTGTCGGCGTGCCTATCTTAGCCGTCAGATGTCTTGAGATGCTTTCTCATCACATGTGACGTTCAAAATTGTGCTTATATTAGCAGCAACGCCAGTATTTAGTGTGCACTGACGAGAACTAGGATGACTTCGAAACACGTATCTGTATGTAGAACTCTCACCAAAGCGAAATAAGTATGCGTTGTATAAAGCCATATGTACATACATATATAGATATGTTTTTTATCATTTTTATATGTATGTACATATCCAGATATGTTTTCTATCATTTTTGTGTCGGTAGTCGACTTCTTATTTCTCAACGTGTAATACGTATATTTCTTTTTATTAAATTTTGGACTGCTTTGGCGATTTGCAAGTAAGAAAATTTTACAAATCATCCGACTCTGAGACCATATTTTAACAAACATTGGTCATGTGTAAATTCGCGAAAGTATTAGTTAGCAGTAGGCAATTATGAGGCAATGTCATTAAAAGTTAACAATCAATTTCGATATCTTTGTTGGCAAGGCAAACCTTTTTTGTAGTCGTACAAAAATATAGTACGAAAAGCAATACTCAGCATACATGGCATATGCGGGAATCCGGTTTAATGTATTGTTGACTTTTACACGTCGCACGCTGATGAACGCTGTGGCAACCCCAAGCACGAATCCGCACGTTGATCACCGTCAATACAACTTTTGTATGTATTGTGTATCCGTTTTCACATATGTTTATTCATTACCTACTATGTATTATCGTATATTATAGATACATACTTGATTTGTTAGTTAAAACATCCAAGTACATATATATGTTACCTACTCTATTACTTCTTGGTATTTATTATTACTAGGGATAAGCTTAATTTATTGAAAATAAGAAAATCTAGTAGACTGTGAAAAGCAATCATACAATGTTTATTTAGAGCAACTCTTTATCTGTCATTTGACGTTTTGTTGTTGAAGTTGTGTTCGTTATAACTTATTTTTTAAAAGTGAAGGAAAATGGAATTAATCAGAGAGCACTTTCGAATCATAATTTATTATAATTTTAAAAGAGGTTTAAGCAGTTAAGTGTGTAAAGAGTAGGGCTGGGCGATACCGGCGTTTTCGGTATCGGGTACCGATACCAATCGAGGTATCGATACTTAGCGTTGTATCGGGTCTGTGCACGGTATCGATTCTGAGTACTGGAATCGGTAAAGTATCGATACCTTGGAATCGATACCTTGGAATCGATACCTTGGAATCGATACCTTGGAATCGATACCTTGGAATCGATACCTTAATTCGATACCTAGAAATCAATATTCATAACCCGTTTTCTAGGTGTCGATTGTTTGATATCGGTTTCAAGAGATGTAAAATTAATTTACCGATTCTACCATAACTACGGTATGAAATTTGCAATATTGTGATATTTTGTTTTTTTTGTTTGTAATAATTAAAGTTATGTCATAATATGGAATTTGCTACGCATAATAACCAACGTCTTTAAAATATATATTATGCATACATACTTAAAAATTCTTTACTTAAAAAGTTATTTTTATATACATTTAAAAAACGCAGAAAGATAAAATAATATAGGCAAATATGCGTGCTATTACAAAATTATACAAAAAGCCTAAAATATTCATTTCAAAATAGAAACAAACCAAGCACGTTTTATACCTACAATAGCTTGATAAGAATTCTTGACCCAACTTTTTTTACCTTATTATATTAATTAATACTACATATTTATATTATATTTTGTTTATTTTAGTTCCAATTTACAGTCGTGTATTGTGTATTGTGCATTCTATAGAACAGGAAAGTGTTTTATATTTATATGAATATGAATATCACCTATATTTCTCTCAACACTGCTTTATACAAACTATGTGTCAACAAATTTTTGCTGTTCCCTAGTTTTGATTTATTATAATTCCTACCTTTATTCGTCGTCTAAAGTTTAATATAAGCACTTATATTTCATATCATTTTAAGCTTCATCACTTTGTTCTTATAACTGGGTGTAATAAGTGGATACGTACGTACCAAAAAGTCGAAAAAAAATAGTGTAGTTTGGAAATACTTTGATAAAATTAACGACCAGGGCGTGAGTTGTAATGTATGTAAAAAAGAATATAAGTATACTGGTAATACTACAAATATGCTAAAGCATATAAAATGTGTTCATCCTTTCACATATTTTAATATTATTGAAAAGAAAGACAAAAGAGACGGTGATAGTGAAGTTACTGACGTTGAAATATTGGCTTCCGAAAGGTAAAATTAGAATTATACTAGCTGCAGACTTATGTATGTAGTTCTTTTTTAATCCTTGCATGAAAAATATGAAAATTCTAAATTGTCATTTTGCATAAAACAACAACTTATATACCTATGATGTATGCATACTCATTTAAAAAAATGCACAAAGGTAAGCTACCCGATACATGGCTACCCGATACATCGCTACCCGATACATCGATACTTAGCGAGTACTGGAATCGCTAAAGTATCGATAGGTATCGATGCTTTGGAATCGATACCTCGCTACCCGATACATCGCTACCCGATACCTCGCTACCCGATACATCGATACTTAGCAAGTACCGGAATCGGAATAGGTATCGATGGTTTGGAATCGATACCTCGCTACCCGATACATCGCTACCCGATACATCGATACTTAGCGAGTACTGGAATCGGTAAAGTATCGATAGGTATCCTTGGATACCTTGGAATCGATACCCTGAAATCGATACCTTGGAATCGATGCTTTGGAATCGATACCTAAGAATCGATACCTTCGTTATATGAGGTATCGGGTACCCGATACCAGTTATGGTATCGGGTATTGGACGATATATCGATACTTCGCCCAGCCCTAGCAAAGAGAGTTTAGATTCAGTTTTTAGTGAACAAGCACCTTCCTTGGCTACAATTTACCGATGGTATAAGAAATTTTAACGCGAAAGTAATTCTGTTCAGTATAAAAAAGAGCGTCCTCCTACGGCTATTGCCGACAAAAACATTGCTGCTGTTAAAAAAATAATTGAAGAGGACAATAAAGCCACTTATGCGGTAATAGAATATCAACTCAAGATTGGATCCTCAGCTGTTAAAACAATCATACACAATCACCTGCATTTAAAGAAAGTGGTAAGTCGTTTTGTACTGCATCACCTTTCTGACTTTCAAAAAGCAGAGCCTGTAAGAATTTGCCATGAAACTTTAAATTTTTTAAATAATGGCGGGCACCAAATTTTTTCCCAAATTGAGACCGGTGACGAAACTTATATTCCCTTTTTCAACCTTCCTACGCGTCAAGAGGGTCGTGTATGGATTCACGATGATGAGGAAACTCCTACAATACTACTATGAAAAAGGTTATGTATGCGGTATTCTTCAGAAGTACGGACTTTTATAACTAAATGGTACACTGAAAAATGTTTACCTGAAGTGTTCAGTAGAGTTCCAGACAGGGGAATTATGTTCCACCATGATAATGCATCGGCTCATACGGGTTTTAACTCTCCAGTTTTTAGCTGGAAAAACATAAAAGTATAAGAACATCCGCCATTCTCACCTGATTTAGAAATATGGCTATTTTTTTAACTTAAACGCAATTTTCAGGATAAAAGGTTTTCATCTGAAGAAGAGATTGAAGGTATTCCGAAAGAACATTGCTTGGGAGCTTTTAAGCAGTGGAAAGAAAGAATAGTCAAGTATATCATTGCTGAAGGGAATTACTTTGAGCATATTTAAAATAAAATCCTAGAAAATATTAACCGTGTTTTTTATTCTCAATAATTTCAGCTTGTCCCTCGTATCATAAATACAAAATTTTTTATTAAAGTTCTAAAATATAATATACATCTGACGAAGTGCGTTATCACTTTTTTCGCATTTTACAATTTTGTCTCAAATTAAAAACTTTGCAAGTCATTTTAATTATAGATTATATGTAGTAGCACGGCAAGAAAATAATTTACACGTTTTAAGTTTTGCGTTCTCGATAGATGGAGCATATTTACTTACATGTGTGTATATCAGTGCATAAGAAAACAACTGCAACTAAAAATAACTCGGAAACTGCATTCAAATGTTTAAATACTGTAAAGAATAATAAACAGATTCAGCGAAGGTCACTTTATGAAAGTATGTAGGTTACTAATGTAATTTTTAAATGAAGCCGTATTCTTACTCGCCAGTGAGTATTGACTATAATACGATTAGTAAAGATACGATTCCAATTTGAATGAGAACTAGAGCAACAAACGCGTACAAAGAACTACTGCAAAACTACGTTCAATATCACAAAATGGAAGATATGGCTTTTCTTTTGTTTTAATGGGGTGTATTATACTCAAATGTTAGTTTTAATTTGACGATTCTTTTAACAATTACCTTCGCAGGAGTTGTTAAAAAAACGTTCTTATATGCATATATCGACATACATTTGGTATGAATATTTTTTGTTTCTTCTAGACTTATAAATTTTTGCGGTTAGAGAATAACAAAAGTTACGCAATAAATGGTATAGAAAAGCGTGGTACAGTGGCGTGTCCAGAATCTCACAAAAGTATAGAGTAAATCAACGCCTAAGCAAGAATTTTTTGGTGGAGGCGCAAGAAAGATCAAATTTATTACAAACTACATTAGAATCCTACCTTACTTAAAAGGCAGTACCATATGCCTTTTTTTTTGCAATGACGTCACCATAAAAACATTTTTGGCGAGAATATTCTTGCACTACTTCCTTTTCAATTGATATTAATTTCAAAGCAGAAATCTTTCTTGTTTTGTAGAATTCCTAACAAAATTTTTTATTCGTTTTAGCGCAGAAGAACATTCTGCAGCCGCACTTGTGGGTGGGGGGGGGGGGGGATTAGCAAGTGTTAATTCACTTAGTTTAAGAATTTCAGGGCAAGCATGAACTAGTCCGCAGTCTTTAAGAGATTTCCATAAGTCACTAGCATTCGCTTTATTTAAGCCTTCTGAGGTGTTGTAAATCACTATGAGTTCGGAACGGAAAGCAGAAAAATCAAAATATTGTGGATAATTTTGTTAATCAATTCGGGGGCTCCTTCAGAAACTGTAGGTTTATCGCAATTAGCTAATTCTAGAAATTTAAGGGTGTTAAAGTTCTTAAATCTGGTGTCTATGTGGGCGGAAATATTGTCAATTATTTCAAATAATAACTTACGACAACAATTACGATTTTTCACATGTTCTGTGTTCTCTTCTTTATGATTGAATATTTAACCGCTCAAATTTATTCCACAAATGATGAAATTGTCCTCTTTTAGAAAAAAAACGACGAAAATGTCTTACATGCATATAATTTTAATCAATTTTATTGTCGTTTACCCATTGCAAATCACATAGTTTAGCTTTCATTATGAGAAAATCTAAACATTTTAATGACACTAATGTAATATAACATCTATTCTATGCGCTTGTATGAAGTTGACTTGAATATGCATCTATAGTTCGGGCTTTTATACATTTAAGCAAGAAATTGCAGATAGAAAGGATTCAGAGACTACTTTTGAAATTTTTAAGTTTCAAAAAGAATGGAGTTTATCCCACCATGCACGACGTGGTGATCTTGATTTACATCGTTGTGTGACCAGCGCTAACTTCTTGCAAAATTTGATAAATAATTATAATTGAATTGATTTGTCTATTATTATTGGGACAGATTAATATCAATGTTCCGAGGTTTGCTTCGAGAAGCGTTGCCACATTTTCTAAACCAAAATACAGAACAATACAGTGCTTAAACATTACCGTTATGCTACTATTAATAGTTTTGTTGTATATACATTCTTTTGAAACTAAATGGAATATATAAAAGTAATTGGAAAAGCTTAATCAACTGTATTGCAAAAAACAGTAATTTCCAAGCAAAGAAAAATACAAAATCTCGCTTTTTAAGGTGCTAATAGTAATGCATAATTTTTAATTTATTTATCATATTTTTATACAGTGAATGCAGAAACAGAATACAACAAACTCTAATGACAATTTACTGTATAATTAAGCACTTCCGTGCAAAAAAAATCATAAAAAGTTCCTATGTCGTCGTCCCGCAATTTGGCAACATCACCGATCCCGACCTATCTTACATAAATCTTTATTGGGGTTTTGTTTATTTCCTTTTACTTGGTTGACCTCGCTATTGCTAATAACTGAACAGTTCTATTTATACGAATATTATTATATTCGTATGAATTGAACTGTTCAGTGATTCATAAGAACGGTTGATTGTTACACATTTTATCTATTCACATGTGTTCGGGAAAGCTGGATTCGTAGATGCAACACTTGTGTTGAAAATAACGGCGGACATTTTTAACATTCGTTGGTAAGTAAGTACCTAGTTAATAACATGTTTATTATTAGCTTATTATCATTAGGTTAGATTGTGTTTGTCGATATTGAAAAAAGTCGAATTGAATATCTATTCCGGTATACATACAATATGTACGCGTGAGAGTGTGGGGTTGCCATCTTTTCCTTACTTCGAGTTTAAAATACTCGATACCGGTTCGCTGTAGACGAAAAAATTAATTAGAAATTTCGGTTTATTTAATTTAATTAAATGTAATTTTAAAAATGGCAGCCATACTTCTTACACCCTGTATATGTTTCTTTATTAGTGAATTTTTTACGGGAGTTGTTTAGATTAAGTTTTTGTTTTAGTTTAATTGGTGTACTTATTTATTTTATTTCATACATATTTTGTATTTTTATATGATGTAGCATATATCTGTTTTTTTTGGTTTTTTATGTATTTTCCTAGAAATAGAATTATCCGCTGGGCAATTATGATTATTATTTATTAATATTATGTGTTTTTTTTGTTGTATATTTTATGCACGATTTTTGTTGATGGCTTGTTTTAGTATTTACTCTTGGCGTATTAATAAATATTATTATTTTTAACATTTTAATCAATTATTGTATTTCAGTAGGGCAACACTAAAAATTGACCAAAAATATATATCCGATTTGGTGTATATTTTTGCAACTTGGTGTAATTTCTTTGTCACAAACCATATTTATGTTAGACATATTGTTAGGGCTTAACATATAAATTCACACAGTTTTAAAAGCATTTAATTATTTTATTTATTTTTTATTTTAATTATTCATTCATTATTCATACAGTATAGACTAATTATGTTGCATTTTTGCAAATCTCTTAGAACATCCTATGATAAGCTGTGTTAGTGTAAATGACCCTGATATTATACAATGTCTCTAATTGTTGATCTTTCTTCTTTCAATATCCGCGTTTTGCGATAATGCTATTAATTTGTAAGAATTGGTCAATGTCATCAATCTGTTGGCTTTTTTAACAATCGCCGCAATAATTAATATTAGACTAATTATGTTGCATTTTTGCAAATCTCTTAGAACATCCTATGATAAGCTGTGTTAGTGTAAATGACCCTGATATTATACAATGTCTCTAATTGTTGATCTTTCTTCTTTCAATATCCGCGTTTTGCGATAATGCTATTAATTTGTAAGAATTGGTCAATGTCATCAATCTGTTGGCTTTTTTAACAATCGCCGCAATAATTAATATTAAGACGATAGTAATAATAATAATATTTGCATTAATAATAATAATAATAAGGGAATAGTAAATAAATTAAGGATGTCGATTTAATGATCCTCAACGAATCTAGTTAATTTACCCAAATAGCTTTTCCTTTATTTTTTTGGACGTCTTTTCGTAATTAAATCAAATTGCAATTTGGTTGCAAAATTTGTGTTAATATTTATCGGGCTTATACTGTCAACCGAGATAACTGGTACACAAATAAACATTAATCTGTTTTACAGATTAGTAATTTTTATTTATTAATGTTATCATATTTCAATGGGTTTTAGAGTGTTTACTCTAGAAAAATACATTTCCTACTCATTTGTTGAACTGCCTTGTACAATTAGTGTTTATTCAAAACTACTATTATTATAAATTAGAATTTATTTATCATCTGAATATTTGACCTAGATAACAATAGTAATTGAATATTTAGTGTTATTGATAATATATCTATGTATGATTATATTAAAATACATTTCCTGGTAATTGAACTAGCCGTTTTTATAATTTTGTAATTTTTACGAAAGTTTTATAAGACGAAACAGAGGGGCGAAAAATTTTTCGCTTCTCTGTTCTACCCCGTAAATTACGTTTAAGTCCAAAAAATAGCCAAAAATCACACATTGCAAATCAGATGAGTATGGCGGATGTTCTATTACTTTTATATTTTTTCTAGACAAAAACTGGAGAGTTAAAACTGCCGTATGGGATGATGCCTTATCGTGGTGGAACATAATTCCCCTGTCTGGACTCTACTGAATACTTCAGGCAAACATTGTTCAGTGTACCACTTAGTTGTAACTGTCTTTTGTCCATCTAGTTTAAATGCATTTACCAACTTCGTACTTCTGAAGAATACTGCATACATAACCTTTTTTATAGCTCGCTGCTCTCTTGACGGATAGGAATAGGTCGTTACCTGCACTATTTTGGAAGAATTTGGTGCCCACCATTATTTAAGAAATTTAAAATTTCATGGAAAATCCTTGCACGCTCTTCTTTTTGGAAGTAAGAAAGGTGATGCGGCACAAAACGACTTACCACTTTTTTTTAAATGCTGGTGATCGTGTATGTCAATGTTTTTATCGATGACAGCTGTAGGAGGATGCCCAGCGCCTTTTTAATGCTGTACAGAATTTACCATCAGTAAATTCTAGCCAAAGAAGAAGGTGTTTGTTCACTTAAAACTGATACTAATCTCTCGTTGCACTCATAAGAGCTTAAACCTCTTTTAAAATCATAATAAATTATGATTCAAAAGTGCTCTCTGGTTAATTCCATTTCCAAAAATAAGTAGCTGAGTTATAACGAACGTAACTTCAACAACAAAATGTCAAATGACAAAGAATTGCTCTAAACAAACATTGTTTGATTGTTTTTCAGTCTACTGGATTTCCTTATTCTCAATAAATTCAGCATATTTCTCGCATTATTAGTGTAGGCTTTTGAATATTTTGTTTCAGAGTGAAAATTTTATTAATCATTTTACATGTTTTACATCATACATGTGCTCAAATGGCTGTATTGTTCAAGTAATGCATGCACGAGCTCGTTTTACCATGTTTGAGGTCACTCTATGCAGTACGTTTACTGATGTTGCTAATCTCCGTTATTATGTTCATCTTCAGTTTATCCAGTGCTTTTAGCCTATTTTTGTAACCCCTTCCTTTAATGTAACCTCAAAGAAAATAGGCTGGAGACGTTAAATCAGGAGAACGTGGCCCAAGAACTGGCGTAAGAAATGCATTGTTTCATTAGATGTGTGACATGTGACCCCGTCCTGCAACCAACAATCACGTTCATCGATTTCAAGCAACGAAATACTGCGAAATGATGTCTTGTTATTCAACACTGTTTACCGTAGTTTCAAAGAAGAAAGGGCCCAATATACAACGACGTCATATAGGACACCACACTCCAATTTTATGATAGTGCAAGGGGTTTTCATGAAAGCCATGAGGTTTCTCGGTTGAAAAAATTCTTGTGTATTGACTATTCACGTATTTACTAAGGTGAAACCACGCTTTCTCAGTGAAGAAAATACAGTCAAGCTCTTCAGTTTCATGGTTGTCAACGAATGTACGAAACCATCTACAATACACTAGGCGCTTTTATTTATCCGGCTCTTTCAATTCCTGAACGCTACGAACATGATATGCACGAAATTTTAGCTTGTTCATTGCTTTCTGAGCAATACCATATGAAATCTGTGTTGTTAGTCTCTTCGGACTTTTTGAAGTCAAACGCAGTCAAAATGGCCGATATCGCGGTTCTCTTCTTGTCTGCACCTGATCCGCATTCACGGAAACGGGCGATTAATCTCGTTATTCTGAATTGTTAGGCACTGCGGTATCTGGACATTTCTCGCAAAATTAGTCTAAAACACGTGACTGGAAAGATATTCTTCAACAATGAAAACTTTGTTGCTCTTAGGAAAGCAACATTTTTACGAAGCAGTGAATTCCACAATACTAAAGACGTCATGTGTCAAATTTCCATTATAATGGGGTCTAGGTTTGTTATCGGTAATACCTGTGGTGCAATCTTGCGGTAGCCAATTAAATAATGTGCGACTTTTAGATCTCTCTGTATAAGGATGTTACAGTGGTTTGGACAGATGTTAAGTGTGAATGAAGCTTAAACGTCCAATGAATTTTTGACATTATTTTTGGCATTTGTTATGTTTTTGGAAAATTTTATTATGGATAGATATGAAAGGGGCGTTCAAATAAAGAAGTACATTGCGTACTTCCTTATTATTTAATCGATACAATCGACCAACCAAGAAACCAATTGCCAAAATGGTGGAAAACTCCAAAAAACTGGATTGGTAGTAAATGTAAAAATACCAAGTGCGTGCTCGTACAGACCGTTCAGTCGAAAACATTTCTGCAATACGTGAATTGTAGCCGAGAGTCCAGGCACCTAAATTCGTCATGGTGCGCAGAAATTGAACCTCTTGACATCGAATTTTTACAAATGCTTTAAATTTGCACGCTTTTAAAGTACACTTAACGGAATAACTAAACCCTTCTGATAATTTGAAGCGCCGATTGGCGCTTCAGTTATGAGGTCCGTCAATTGTCATAAAATTGTCGCATTTGATGTGATGAGAACCAAAAACAGATCATTGAGAAATCGGTGTCTCTGTTTGGTGTGGATTTTGGGCTGATAGAATCATTGAACCGCTTTTCTTTTCGAAAATAATGCCGAAAATTCTTTTACTGTGAAGAGTGAGCACTACTATGAGATGATAACAAACTTTTATGGCTCGAATACTCTAATTGAAAGCTGTGAGTGCGATTTCAACAAGACGGTGCTCCACACCTAATGCAACAATAGCCTTATTGCATGAGAAATTTGTAGATCGCATTATTTCGCGAAACATCGAAGTCAATTTATCACTGAGATCATGCGATTTGAGACCGTTGGACTTCTTTCTTTGAGACTATCTCGAAAGTAAAGTCTATGCCAACATGCCAGCAACGATTCTAAAGCTAAAGGGCGAGGAAATAGGGGATATTGGTAGTATAGAGGTCTAATTATGTCGTGATCTCATCCAAAATTTAGACCAGCGGGTGGAAGTGTGTCGCCGAAGCCGTGACCAACATTTGGCGGATATAATATTTCGCACATAATTACCACATCCCAAATAACATGATTCATTTTTTTACAAAATTTTATAACAAAAAATTTTTTTATTTACTGTTAGCAGCTATCCATCTACTGTAACCATTTTATAACAACGAAAAATAATGAACTTCTTTCTCTTCTTTCTTTGGCCTTCCTTTGCCGAAAGCGATTGATAAGTCACTGACAGACACGGTTCCAGAATCTAATCCGGGCTTGCTGTCCAAGAAGGTTTTCGTGGTTCGTTCTTTAATAATGAATGACTTATGGCCTGCCAATGCCTCCTGTAATTGGCGTTAAATTGTTGGGGAATCACAGGTGTAAATTATTATTATTATAATTACGAATGCAAATTCGTTTAAATAGTAAATAGTCTACATTTCGTGCATTTGCTCAAGTAAATGTAATTGTAGATAGTTTTAAATAAACGATTTTCAATCAACGTTAACAAAGCGTAACTTAATCATTCTAAGTGCAAGATTTATGAGGAACTATATCGTTTTAGAAATAGACAACTAATTCGAGGGAAGATTACATTACTCGTAATACATATCTTACCTACTTTCGTATAAAGGTCAATCGATTTACATGACAATTTTATGTTATATAATTCAAAGCATTATCTAAACTATATTTAATATAATATTCTCTTATTTTATATTAATTTATTTAAATATAGTTACTTACTTGAAACCACATCCATATTTGCTTCGGTTGTACTTTCGCTGGTAATATTGAGATCATTATCGTTAACAAAATTATCAATGACTAAATTTTCAATATCTGGAAGGCTTCTATTCCCTAATATTTTTTCAACTTCGGAAACTGTGGAAGTAATATTTTCTGCATTTTTATCGTAAAAGACAGCATAATCATAATCTTGCAGTCCTATTCTATGTTGCATTCTTGGTCCAGTTCTTCTGGCTAATGTTGGTTGACCATCCCACATGAACACATAGTATACCGATAACAAAATTGCTGCCATAGAAACGCTTAAGATATAAGCTAATACTGTTAGCACTCTGAGTAGTTTAGGTTTTGGCTTTGGTTCTCTGTAGAGGTCATCTTTATCTGTAGCTTCTTCCGATATTCCATTTTCCTGATCATCTGCCATATGTGTTCTATATAAAGAAAATGATTACTTATAATAACAAAATAATGGTAACACTTTTGGAGGTTTTCTTAACATGGAGGGTTAAATCTAAATAACATGAATACCTACAGACACGAACATATAAATAGCACATCCCCCTGTAACTAAACAAATGTATATAGATATAAATTTATATTTGTTTAAAATTGAAAATAATAAATGTTATTGAATTGTTTCATGATTTTAGCGAATCTAATCTGACAATTCCCTGAGAAGTAACAATAAAAGCTTTCTTAGAACTCCACCTGCACTGGATACCCATAGTATACAGACCCATAGTATACAAGACAAAATAAAATAAAAATTCTTTAGTTGCATTTTAATTATTATACAGTAAAATATAACATATTCATTTAACGTATATCGTACTTTATACAAAGTGAAAGTACTGACGCCAAATCACCAATTACCGTCTACTTGGTTTTGCATCGGACAGTCATAGCTATATTCGACGGAAACTGTATTAACGTGCCTCCACGATCAATCGAATAGCTTTCTTCGAGAGCATACATAACAAAAACGAACACGTTAATACACATACCTATACTTGCTACACTTGTCATGTGAACGGCAATGGATGATTTGGCGTTCGTGATATTGATATTAGTCAATGAGCGGCGCTGAGTGTTCTTTCATGCTGTCTTTTGTGAATTGATTGTATGTAGTAAGGAAGTTCTTGTAGTGAATTTTGACTAGCCCATCATCATTCACTGGGGAGTCTACAGCAGAAGGAAACACATGCCTGCATGCTTTGATGGCAATTTGCACACAAATATTAACTTTTGTTGTGTTGTCTATGACCGATTTCTAATAATATTTCGACAATGTTTTTGTTTCATAAATTTAAACACCTTCGTATTTTTGCTGTATCTGCGCTGGCTATACAAAGGTCGCCAAGATGTTCGCGTTAAATGGGAATTTTTTTATTGAATTCTTTGTAAAATAAATAGTAAATTGGAGATCATGAATTTGCTAAAAAAGTTATCACATGATTTCCTTTATTCATCAAATTTAAATGATAATAATAAATAAAAAAAAATCTACTAAGAAAACTTATTTAAAATGTAATTTTTTATCGGGTATCCGTTATTGTTTCAAGCAGACAGCATATGTCAAATTTTCGTTAAGTTTGCAGGACTGCACTTGATTTCGACCACAACAATTAACATAAGCGTCCCATGCGGTAATTACTTTTGACGCAAATATAAAAATTGTGATAAAACAAGCAGAATACCCTTACTATTCGAAATGTTTATTGCCAATATTTTCTTACAATTATTTAAGAAAATGGGATAAGTTGGGCCGTGTTTCAAATAAAACATTTCACCATATTGTTCAACGTGTAGCCAAATTTCAAAGTGTTTGAAAGGCGTTGTTCGAACACAGAAATAAATATCTTATTACTGTCATTTGATTTTAAGAATTTATGTACATTTGATAGAAATGATATACCTAAAAAGGAACATTGCCACACAAACAAAGTATATATTGTATACAATTGACAACAAGATATGTTAGTTTCTGTCACTTATGTCTATATTCTTATATAAAATATCAAGTAATGTTAACGAAAATCAATAAATAATATTTCGGATAGCAACATTTAAATTTGAAAACGTCAAGTATCAATGTGACCAACTGCATACTTTAATTAAATAATTTCAATTTATTAATGTAAAAAATGTAAAATAGAAAAAATAGTATAAAAGACTCGTTTCATAAGGCCTTTTGTCGCACTCCTTCTTTAAGGCCAGTTCCCACTTGTGCATTTTGATGCTGCATTTTTTGATGCATGAAAAGTATGCATTTTTTAATGCATGACTTCCTATGCATCAAAAATTGCAAGGATATTCACATCTATGCAATTCCACGTGCAGTAAAATAAAAACAGAGAAAAATAGCTAGGGATTTAATTTTTAGGCAATCACAAAATTACTTGACAGATAGTAACGTAAATTTTGTGGTTTTAATTCGGCATAAAAAGTCTATTTTTTTTCTATTAACTATGGATTATGAAGAAATATTACTTTTATTAATAATTGGAGCAAGTGCTTCACTGCTTTTACCATCTCCGAGAAATCTTAAAGCAAATTTTAATTTGTAATTTTACGAAAATGAACCTGTAAAAGTTATAAAATTGAAAAATAAAAAATATATGTCTATTACTATCACATGTTAACATTTACTATTCAACAACAAAAGTAAGGTGATATATTTTCGATATTAAAAATGAAACCGTCCAAACACATAATGCCAATGTAAAATTATATATTGGTAACGCAGTATTCCCTAGCTTTCACTAGAATTGCATGCAACTTATTGCACGAATTTAGAACATGTTCTAAAGCCGTGCAGCAAAAAATGCATGCATTTCTGTTGCATGCAATTGATGGAGATGCATAGTGTGAACGCAAAAATGCAGCATTTTGATGCTGCATCAAAAAATGCAGCATCAAAATGCACCAGTGGGAACTGGCCTTTAGAAAACTTCTGCAACAAAATGGTGCCTTATGAAACTTGTGTTTTAATATACTATTTTAATGCAGAAACAGCTTTTTTTGTTAAAAGCTAAACCAAAATATAATGAGGTTATGTATACTTTTTCATTTTGTTTGAAATGGTTTCATACTAATAATAATTTAAGAACTAACAAAATATCTGTTTATTCACCACTGCACCACTGCACTTTATTCACCACTATCTTGCCTAAAATATTATTTGCCTATTAACATGCTTCTACTAATTCCAACAGGTTAATGATGGCTGTAACAAAGTACGTGCTGGTAAGCAAAGCATGGTTTAGCTTTATTGTTAATTTTTTTTCTGAAGCTGACGAAAGAAAATTAATCGACAGATGCATCGTATTTTTAAACATAACCTGAAATTTAATGTCCAATGTTCCTTACGCAAATTGGAAAAGTTTATTTTAGGAGTTATGAAAATAACTCCTACAATAACGTGAATATAATGAAAAATTAATTGATGCAACAATGAATAGTGAAGGAAAAATTATAATAACGGAAAACAGGCACGTACGACTATGGCAAAAGATGTTAAACACCAATTGACAATAACTATAATTCTGAGTATGCCGAATACTAAGCAAAGAAATTTCCAAAATTAGATAAGCGACAGCTTCAATCAATAACGGACACCTGATATCTAAATACGAAATTTTGTTTCAAAATTTTGAAAAATTATTAAAAAAAAAAATGTTAAATTAGTATTTTTTTAGTGTTATTTTAAGTATAGGCATTCAAACATGACTTTGAAATATTTAAGGCAATTCTCTTTTTTTGTAAGGCTTAAATGATTCACCAAAATTAAACAATAATATTTATAACTGCCAAAAATAATCTTCAATTAGAATTAGAATAAAATTATTTCAACATACAACAAATGACGAAACAAAAATTTAATTTGAACATGCCTTACTTCTCTTTGAATACATTATAACGTGCCTTCAAAACTTTCCTCATTAGAGACGGCAATACCTTTTCTAATGGTTGTATTCTGTCACAAACGTATAATTTTGATATAGTTTGATTATGTCATATAAATGTGTGTAATAATAGTATGTAATTTAGTTTTTCAAAAAATTTTTAATACAATAGTCAAAATTAAAAGAATAATACTAAAGCAAATGTTGGAAATATTACCATTATTTTGAAGACAAAGTTGAACTCTACGCTTTATGCTTTCAAAGCCATTTATTAGGATTTCTTGAGTTATGTCAGCACAAGAATTCACAATAGCATTACGAAGTTTTTCGGATGTGTGATGTCTGGTCTTGAAAATGGTATTCTTTAAACATGGAAAAGTAAAATAGTCTAAAATTGTCAAACCTGGAGATCTTGGAGGAAAATTAATAATTCTTGTGTCGAAAAATTCTTGCAAAAAAGCTATGGTTTCTCGAGATTTGTGCGCTGGTGCATTATCTTGCTGTAAATATTCTTCCGCAAGTTCATCAAATGAAGTTCATTAATAAACAGCTCTAATAATTCATTTCGATATCTTTCAGCAGTTATGCTGTGACTAAAAATATTGGCTCAATAATTCGTCTCCTTGAAATTGCTAGCCAGACACCTATTTTTTGTGGATGTAGCGTAGTTTCCACAAACTCATGAGAATTTTCTACAGACCAAATTCTCAAATTTTGCTTGTTTAAATATCCTGAAAGATGGAACCAAGCCTCATTCGAAAAGAAGTATTTGTCGAGAATGTCGAGAATTATTATTTATGTTATTCAAAAACCATAGACAATAATGTGTTCTCGTAACAAAATCTATTTGTTTGAGTTCCGAAACTGCTTGAATTTTATATGGAAACAAATTTAAATCCTTTTTTAAAATAGTTTGATATGTTTCCACTGACAAATGTCTAATTTACTAAATAAAACACTTGGTATATTTCACAAAATGTATTTAAAATATCTCTGACATATGTTTCGACTTATTCAGTCATTCTCGAAGAGTCATGTAAACTAAGTAAAAAGTATACTCCTACCAATATTTATGCGTTATTTTTGAAAAGGTTTATTACAGCATCGATTGTGGGGGTGTTTGAAAAATCCAACTGCGTGTTTGTGACCTGTCTGTTGAGATTTATGGCTTTTTTAATTTCTAAAATTTCTAAGAAGTCAAGCCTTTTACCCTTATTACAAGAGTGTAAAAGTTTGAAATTATTAGCATTAAACAAATGAGAATTTTGAATACAGTGTTCCGCGAATCCCGTAACCATATTGCCATGTAGAATAGAACTTCTATGTTCTTTGATACGTTCTTTTATAGAGCGTCTTGATTGGCCAATGTATACCGCGTCACAATCACCGCAAGTTATTCATACACCTCTGACTTATCACGCAATTCTGTTTTTCCTTTATTGTTAACTAGAATATTACCTAAATTGCATTTATTTACTAGGATGACATTTAAACCTAACTTATTAAGTATATTAGAAACTTTATTGCTAACCCCAGGTATATAGTTTAGGGTGTGAAACGCTTTGTTAGTTTTTGTATAAGTATGTCCGGAGTAAAAATTTTTCTTAAGGATAGCGCGTTGTTTTTTGTAAATCATTTTGTCTAAGAATTCTGTTTTGTACCCGTTGTTTCTAGCTATTGTTTTTATGGTATATACTTCTTTTTCGAAGTTCTCATTATTTAGAGGGAAGTTAATCAGTCTGTGTATGAAACTGTGAAATGCTGACATTTTTATATTCCACGATTGGTTGGAATTTGCCGGAATTACTGTATCTGTTGTAGTTGGTTTTCTAAAGATATCAAATTCAAATCGTTTCTCAACTCTTGTTAATTTTAAGTCTAAAAAGTTAATCGTTCCGTCTACCTCTTTTTCTATTGTGAATTGTATTTTATTATTAAGGGAATTTAAATAATTAAGAAATTGGTCCAGCTGTCTATCAGTGCCCGACCACAAGCACAAAATATCGTCTACATATCTGCCCCAAAAGGAAATGTATTTTAATAGTGGACTGCGGTTGAAATTATTAATGTGTTTGTCTTCAAAATCTGCTAGATATAGTTCAGCGAGTAAAGGCTAAGAGGGCTACCCATCGGTAAACCGTTGGTTTGTGTATAAAATTTTTTATGAAATTTGAAATAATTTTGTTTAAGACAAATATTAATTAGGTTAAATAAAGTGTTCTGTAGTTCGATGTTCGGAATAGATTTTTGAATGTGACTCTTTAAAATAATTTTTAGTTCATCTAAGGGGATAGAAGTGAACAGGCTTTTTATATCAAAGGACACTAGTTTCATGTTAGAGGTTGACTCAATATTCTTTAATTTGTCTATTAATTCCAAGGCATTTTTTACTGCTTTGGGCGAAATGAAATTTATTATATCCGGTAAATGTTTGTTTAGTGATTTACATAATTTATAGGCAGGGGCGTTAATGTAGGACACCACCGGTCTTAAGGGAATCGATTCTTTGTGTAACTTTGGAAGACCATATAATATCGGAGCTCTAGGGTTCATTATTGTTAAATAAGTAAGTGGCAAAATATCTTTAACATCTTTTTGCGCTTGTCTGATTTCTTTTTGGTATGTGTGAGTAGGGTCGGTTTTAAGTTCTGAGAAATCGTCTGTATTTAGTAAATTGTACATTTTGTTTGAATAACTTTCTTCGGACATAATGGTTACCGTGTTGTCTTTGTCTGCCTTGCATAAAATTAAACTATTATCGGAAATCTTATTTTTAACCTGTTTTACAATATTGATATCTTTAGATTTGTTTTTAGGGTTGATATTATTGCTGATTGTTTTCGCGATATTGTATCTTTCTAGGTTATCTAAATCTTTAGTGATTAAATCTGTGTTAGCAGCTAAAGTTTCTATATCTTTATTACTATAACTATAAGGTGAAAATATCAGACCTTTTGCTAATAAAAGTTGTTCATCGTTCGTGAAGGTAGTTTGTGATAAATTAATAACTTTCTTATAAAAGGGCCTAGTAAGGGTTAGTTTTTTGTCAAGATTGTTAACAGAATTGTGTGACTTACATTTCATATGTGACAGTTTCTTTAGGTGTCTGATGTGCAGACAAATGTCTGTGCTACTTTTGCGATTAATTTTTTTGGTGAGTTGTCTATTCGACGTTGAATATTCTCTATGCAATTTGCTGTTTGTTTTCTAGGCGCTCCACCGCCAGGTTTACGAGTTATTGTCCCTGTTTCACCAAATTTAATAGCGCAAGTTTGAATATGTTTTTGCAGTTCCGCGTAAGTAACTGGCAGATTAGGATACTGTTGCCGGAAATCCTGTAAGCACTGATTAGTGGAATAAACCCAAAATTTTTGGTCAGTTCTTTAGTAACTTTGAATAATAAATATTTTATGTTGTAAATCTAACATTATAATAAAATAATTAAAAAAATATAAGAGTTTATAATTTGAATTTATGTATGACAACTATCAGAATTTAAAGTTTTCTAAAGCTTCGCATATGCACCAATCTTTCGTTTTTTAATTACTTAAAAAACAGCCCACTATAATGGGGAAAGTTTTTTAAGGCACGTTACTTTGAATGATGCCTGTGAAAACTTCAACCATTTTGGACGCTCTGTTGTTGTTTGACCGTCGTTTGTGTCAGTCGATGTCAGTGTTTTTGTAATAATGAAAAAAATCGAATATCGTGCCTGGACTCTGCCCCATCATTTGCCACCGTGAAAAGATGGGCAACTGAATTTGAACGTGGTCGAACCAGCATGACTGATGATGAGCGTTTGGGGTGGCCAAAAACCCGCGACCACTACCGATAACATTGAAAATGTTCACTAGACGGTACTGGTCGACCGTTGAACTAAGTTTGGAGAGATAGCAGAGGCTATGCACATATCGAAGGAACGCGTTTGTCATATATAGAGACCGGATGCATCAGGGTGAAATTACGCTGGATCATATAAATAGTTTATAACATCGCCACGTACAACACGCAGATATTGTATAGCAATATTCATTCGGTTAACCGCACATCTGTTTTGTGTCGTAGAATTGTGACGCAATTACTTCAATATTACAGTTAAATTCCTTTCTTCGTGGACGTAGATAGAAGCGTGAGGAGTTTTTATAATTTATTTAAATTATTAGTTTATATTTCGTAAGATAAATAAAGCACGGTAAGTTAGTTTCTTTTTCTCATTGTTTTAACTGTTAATTACATACTTCCTAATTTTTGTAATAGATCCTGTTTAATATCGTTTCATCGAATCTATTTCTCCCAATTATTTTGACGTAAGTGTCCAGTGAATTTCGTTAAGTTTCAATAACTTACGCACATATTTTTAATTTTCATTTATTTAGATCTAGAACATTGTTTAAGTAACTTTTTCTGATATGATATGGAGCAACGTCAAGAATGGCATCGTGAAACAATGGCGAGTTGGATTAAGGGTCATACTGATTACACAGGTCTACAAAATTAAACTTTTTGACAGATGTTTTTATTTTGAAAACTGATTTTATA
Source organism: Melolontha melolontha (assembly GCA_935421215.2). Classification (NCBI taxonomy): domain Eukaryota; kingdom Metazoa; phylum Arthropoda; class Insecta; order Coleoptera; family Scarabaeidae; genus Melolontha; species Melolontha melolontha. The sequence goes on along the minus strand of OW285236.1, from coordinate 109,157,589 downwards.
TAATTTTGGTAGGCTGATTTCAAAAATTCTATGCATTTATTTGTATCACGTAAGGTTTTTTTGCAAATATTAAATGAAAAAAAAACGATAATTCTAAAAAAATTTATTTGTTTATTGAGTAAAAAGGTGGAATACAAGTTAAAAAAGTGGAAAAAAAAAACTTTACTCAGTCTTTTTTAAGTGAAATCTTTGTCTTTTTGCCAGAAAGCTGCGTTGTCCGGACATTCGGTTGTATGTTTTAAGGGCATATCCCGTTTTAACATCCAGCAGTAGTCCGCCTTCATCGTTATGCTCCATCTGCCTTGGTATCGCCGTTCCATTTCCTTAATGTCTTGGTGAAACCTCTCTCCCTGTTCTTCGCTAACTCCTCCAAGATTTTCAGGAAAATAGTTCAAGTGTGAAAACAGGAAATGCACTTTCAAACTCATATTACAACCTAGACGGTGAAAGTGTTGTAACATATTTTGAACAATATTTTCGTAGTTTTCGTCCTTAGAGTTCCCAAGAAACTTATCAATTACTTCTTTAAATGAAACCCAGGCGTTTTTCTCGACATTGGTCATTGTGTTTTGAAAATCCTTGTCTTTGCATAATGTTCTTATCTGCGGCCCAACAAAAATACCTTCTTTTAACTTGGCATCGGATATGGCTGGAAATGTCTCGCACAAATATTTAAAACACTGTCCATTTTTGTCTAGGGCTTTAACAAACTGCTTCATCAAGCCAAGTTTGATATGGAGAGGAGGCAGTAAAACTTTTTTGGGGTCAACCAAGCTATCTCTTAATACATTTTTGCTACCAGGTGTAAGGCTTGTTCTAGAGGGCCATTCTATTTGAGTCCAATGTCTATCCCTTGCTCGACTATCCCACACACAAATAAAGCATGGAAATTTTGTATAAACTCCTTGTTGTCCTAGTAGCATGCACAGCATTTTAAGGTCACCACAAAGCATCCACTGATGTTCTTGGTAGTTTATTTTCTTTAAAAGAAGTTCAAAATTTTCATACGTTTCCATTAAATGTACCGAATGGGCAACGGGAACCGAGGCCAGCTCGTTACCATTGTGCAATAAAACGCCTTTTAAACTACGCTTACTGAGTCAATAAACAGGCGCCATTCTTCTTTTACATACAGCACATTTCTTAATATTGAAATTAAGTCAGGAATATTGTTGCAATACACTAGCGGTCCGTCTTGAGTAAAATATTGACATAACTCTTTTTCGCGATCCCGGTAAAAGCTTGATGTGACGCCAGGTGCCAGTAAATGTTTCTCACGAAGTCGGGAGGCTAACAATTCGGATGCATCCTTTGGAAGATTCAAATCTCTAATTAAATCATTTAGTTCGCTCTGGTTAAACACTTCGGGCTCTCTGAAATCTGGTGTGAAATCTGAGTCATCTTGGTCGCAATTAGATTCCTCTAATTCTGACGATATGACGTTTTCTAGTGCTTTTGGGGCGGTAGGTATCGGTACATCTGGTCCATGAGGAACTGGTCGAATAGCAGAGTCAATATTGGGATACACAATTTGTTTCTTATTTTTTCTGTTGAATCCTTGAACATTACACGAACAAAAATAACAATCATCACTGTGATTTCTAGGCTCTCGCCATACCATAGGAACACCAAAGCTTAAACATTTCTTCCTACCTTTTTGCCAGTTTCTTAATGCTTCAACGCAAACGGAACAAACAGTATGAGGAGCCCAGGACTTGTCTTGGTCGCCATTTTTTACACCGAAATAAGCGTGGTATACATTTTTCACAAACGAAGTTATAGTTTGCCTCTGGTTTACTACGACATAACTACCACAGATATAACAAAAGTTATTCGGATTGTTCACACAATGTCTTCTTTCCATATTTATACCTTCTAGAATACTTAAAATACGCAACAACGAAGACAACAAGCGCGCGGACACAGTAGCACGACGACTAACACAACCAAACTGCACATAAGCAGGTTTCAACGTTGTATTGACGCTTCTGCGCCGACTCTGTTGCTTTGCTGAGACATCTAATATTAACCAGTGTTGCCAAATCACATTTAATTTCATAAAAATCAATTCATTTAAAAATTATGCCTAACATGGAACAAATATATTCTTGTCATAGGTATGTATATTAATAAATTAACATTTTTAAGATATAGAGCGCTATAAAAGAAATTTACGTGATAGAGCAAAAATATGGCGTTTTTTGGAATAAGGGCCCCCAAACATATACAAATTAGCAAACAGCTTTCAAACATCAACATCACTGTAGACCTGTGTTATATGTCCATTGCCAATGATTGCGAAATTTATTGCGAAGTCTGTAAAATATCGTTAAAAAATTCCAAGAAATCGCACGTAAAACGCCAATTAGCATTGCAAACACACAGAAATTAGACCCGTTGGAATCTGACAATTTTAACAAAGAGCTCTGTGAAACTTTAATGGTGTCAAATATTCCATTAAATAAACTTAACAATCTCAGCTTCAAAACATTTCTCCAAAAATATACTGGTCCAAATATTCCTGATGAATCCACCTTACGCAAATATTATGTTTCTAAGTGCTACACGAACGCAGGAAGCCATCTTTCAAATTAGTACCTATGGATATGTGTCGACGAAACTATCGATATATTAGGACGCTGTGTGGTAAATGTTGTAGCTGTTGTACTACATCCAACTATTCCATATAACGCATATGTAATAGCAATAAAAGTTATAAATACAGTTGATGCGGAAACAGTATCTAAAACCATTTACGAGAATATGCACCAAATGCTTCATTCGGACGACAGGTATAAAGAAAAATACTTTTATTTATCAGTATCAGGCTGCACTATTAAAGGAAACATATCCTAATATGCTGCATATTACTTGTGTAGCACATGCTCTCCACAGAATCTGTAAATATATCAGACACCTTTCCGGAAGTTGATAGACTTGAATCCGCTTTTAAAAGTTTTCAGAAAAGCTCCATTGAGAGTAGCTCTTTACAGGGAAAAACTTCCATCTTTGTCATTGCCTCCCTCTCAAGTAATAACTAGATGGGGAACATAGGTGGAAGCCACTAGTTTCTATGCAGAGAATTTCGATAGTTTACAAAATTTCGCTACATGTGTAAATGATGATGCTCGAAGTATTTCTGAGTGCAAGGAATTAATACAAATTCCAAATTTAAAAAATCAGTTGCACTTTTTTTAAGAACACTTTGGAAATTTGCGTAAAAAATTATTAACTTATTCTGAAAATCAAAATCTCAAATTAAGTGATGGATTAACCACATTAGATGTGGCTTTTAATGATTTGAAAAATATTCCAAGTGACTTCGGATGTGGCTTTCGGCAAGAGTTAGACGCAGTTTTTAATAGTTTGTTTTCCAATTATATAAATGAAATTAAAACTCTTTAAAAATACAAAATTTCAATAGTACGCGCGTGGGCGATTAGTCATCGGCCTCTCGTGCCTGGTCCCTAGCCATATATTGACTGAAGAATTACACATGCGAAAGCTATTCGCGCGTGGGGTACCGTACTTGTTCGCTTTGGACCAAAAACGCAATCGAATGAACATTTCCAAAGTCCTGATATCGCCGTTTAAGAAAAACTAGTCAGTTTTTTTGCGTTGATTCATAATTGTAGATGAACCTTGAATACACTCTTGAGACGACAGAACAGTCAAAACAGTGGACTGCAAAGGGCGAACCAGCTCCGAAAAAGGCGAAGGTTCCATTAGCTGCGATTGTTTCTTGGGATAGTCACGGAATTGTGTTGTTCGACTAGAAGACTATAAGAAGAAGAAAGTACTGTTCAGGTCAAGACAACACACCTGCTCACACTTCGTCAGTCGCCATCCTAAAATTTACGAACTTCAATTCGAATTGATTGACCACCCGCCATATTCACCAGATCTAGCCACCAACGTTTTTTTCTGTTTCTTAAGCGAGATTTTCCTCGAACAAGGAGATCATCGCATGCGCAAACGCCTATTTTGGCTAACAAGACGCCAACACCATTTAGAAGAGTTAAAGAGGTTAGAATATTGCTGGGAAAAGTGGGAAAAGTGGGAAAAAGTGCTGGGAAATAAAAGTATATTTGACCGGAAAAATACTTGTTTCTGTTAGGCTCAAAACACTTCAGACTACTCTCGTAAATACTCAAAATTATAATATTCTACATAAAATTGAAGATTCTTTAACAATTGATTCATTTCAAAGGAAATACAGATTTTCAATTTAAAATTAGTAATTTATGGAATATATTCACTTAAACATTATATTTTGTAATATGAAATCGATAAGTTGAAATTGATATCTTGTTATGTTCCAAGCTATTTTTAGTGTCAGAAAAAATGAAAAAGAAGTCTACTTTCCTAACGCATGATATGCTCTTTTAAGACAAAGAAAATATGAACAATTTACTTACCAAATATATTTTATGAATCTATTGAATTCCCGACAATTTCTAATAGAAAACTAAAATTTAAAAACCAAGAATTTTAAATTTTTCGAAATTTGAGCAAATTAATGAAATCAAAATCACCACACTTTTTCCACTATATATTATTTTTGAATCGGATGTTTCCAACTTTGTTTATAGAAAGTTTTCGACTTGAAAAACTTAAGAATAAAAAAGAAGCATATCCGGCAAGTTAAAAAAATAATCACTTCGGTTTCTCAAAATTTTTCGGTGTATCTCGGTATACATATATAAAAAGAAATACCTAAACACATGCGATTTAGAGATTTTTGTTGTTTATATTGAAATTGCGGAGCGTCGGAAGCTCGTGGACGTTATACAAACAAAATATGATGTATAGTCGGTTCTTTCGTTAAAACACATGCGCAAAAAAAACGTCCCGCAAATAAATAAAATTTAATTGAATTAGATTGCTTGGATTAGGTCAGGGAAAAATTGGCTTCGTTGTATACATTTAAATAAACCCATTAAGTTATAATATTAATCGATGTCTTTCACATTCAGTCATTTTTAAGTACCTATATCTTTTTGCACTGCTAGACAAATCAATTAAGTCGACTATCTATTATTGTAGCCGTTCATAATATAAACGAATTATATTTTAAGGAAATATATCGAATTATACTGAAATATGACGTATATAAAAACGAAGATAAAACTATTAAAATTTGAAACAGACAGAAACAAGAAAAATTCCTAACCATAATATAAATCAATAAATTCTAAATACTATTTCGGCAACTAAGTTGCTATCTTCGGTAGAACAATCTGAAACAGAAAAATAGTGTTAAACGTAGTGTCTTCGGTTAAGGCATAATCTTTGAAGATATGCTGTTCATTGCCCCCCCCCCCATGGTACAACACTATTTTTCTTTTTCAGATTGTTCTACTGAAGATGGTAACTTAGATTCTGAAATAGGTATTAAGAGTTTATTTATTTATATTGTAGTTAGGGATTTTTCTTGTTTCTGCCTGTTTCAGATTTCAAGTCACATATTTCAAGCCAATTCAGATCCTATTAAAATTTGCTTTAATAGATTCAATATGAAGAAAATAGGAAATATTTTGAACCAATTAAAAGTGAGGTGCCTCATTTACTAACAATATTTTGCAAACTTGTTAGTTAGTTTTTATTATCTGCACTGGTGTTAATTGGCATTCCAAGTCTAACACACATGACCACAGTCACTCCAGGATTCTATACTCCAACAAAATGCAAGAATTTATTGAAATTATTTATTCGAGTACTATCTACTAAGAAAATAAAAGAAATACGCCTCTGGAGAAAGAGTTCGGATATCTTATTGCATACACATCAACATCGAAAACCTGCGACGCTAGTGCCATTATTTCAACAACATGATACATCATGAAGTCACTTAGACACTGACACATGGCACTAGATACGGCATTAAGCTATGGCCGACTACATATGCATATTCATGAGAGCTTTTCAACAGCAAAGTGGGATATCACCAAAATTTCTCAGTCCGTATATACAAGGTGTGTATAAATTGGCGGACCCACTACACATGGCGACATTCTTGGTCAAATTTTGAGTTAAAAGTCCTAATCCTAAAACGATGTATCAGGCTTCCTTTGTCTTCAGAATGAATTTGACAGTAGTAATGTATTTGACTAGAACAACATTAGGCTGCCTACTTATTGTTTTACAATGTTGTCAGATGTATTTTTCGTCAAAATAAGTTAATATACAAATATTAAAACCAAACTTTAAAATAAAAAAGAAAACTTTAACGAAAGGATAATAACAACAATTCTTCTTTCTTCTAAATTGTAGCTCTTTCTGTCAACAAATATCGAGTAATAAGGCTTATTTCAAGACTGAAAGTCCGAACTTTAGGAACCTCGTGCAAAGATATGGAGCATGGTACAACATTTGCGTATTAGGATTTTGGACTCCGAATTTAACGAAGAACATCGCCGCGTGTAGTGGGTCCGCCAATTTATACACACCTTGTATATATATATATATATATATATATATATATATATATATATATATATATATAGTAAATTCAATCAGTTGGCGATTAAAGGTCTGGCTTTACTTCAAAGTATATATATTTAAAACAACCCTACATGTTTCGGCAATGATGCTTTTATCAAGGATATAAAATATAAATGACAGTATACAAATGTCAAATAATTGAGTTGCTATGGATAAAATTATTCAAAGATACATTCCAATTGAATAATAATAAATCATGCCTTAGTATTCCAAAAACAGATAGCAAGGTGTGAACATATGTGTTGTCCGCTGCTAGCAGCTTGTGTCTCTTTCTGGGTATGAACTTGTGTGTTGGTTGCTGCTGGCAGTTTGCGTCTCTCTCTGGGTGTGTGGTTTTGTGTTTGTGTGAGCGCGTAAGTGTAGGGTTTTGTATGTTGGCGCGCTCGTGCGTGTGTTTAGTGACCGGTCGCATAAATTTAACCCTATTTCGTTTCGAGGAATAAAAAATACTTATCATATCTCGTTTCTCTTCGTTAGTGTATGACATTTTTGTATTATTAATGAACAATAAATGAAATGTTTGACAGATTGAAATTCCAAAGGCTACCTTATTTAATCTTATAATTTATTCTTTCAAATAAAACCTAGTGTCAAAAACTTTAGTCAGCATGTGGTAGATGGTTGAAATCATAAAAAAAAACTCTTTCTGAAGATGTCTAAATCCAATATGGCGCCTATAAGAAATGAGATAGTTGATGATGGCCAGAAAGAAACGAAACGTCGTATAAAAATTTAGAGTACACCACTGGATAGAGGTTTAGAAATGGCCACAAGGATGTATTTTTATTTTTTCTCTACAAGGCCAAATGTCGGTGCTACAGGTAAAAGAAGAAAATGGGGTTTTCGCGTTTTTTTTTTAAATAACGAAGGTCATTTGTCACAGGTCTATTTTCTTTACGGATTTATAACAAACACAAAATTTAACAACTTTGCCAAATTTAAACCTACACTCTATCTCCAATAATAAGAGAGATCCCCATGGTGAGGGCCGAAAATGAATCAGCCTGTATATAACGTTACGTAGCAACAAATCTTTTTATTTGATTATACATTGACCCAAATTCTGTTTTTATTAGCAGTAAAATTATATACATATTAAATTTAATTTGATCCAGCATTTTACACTCAAAGGAATTTTACCTATATATATATATATATATATATATATATATATATATATACAGTATGACTCAAGTTTCATTTTGTTTTTTTTGGGGATATATTCTAAAAAATATAACAAATAAAATAGTAAAAATTTTTTTTATTTTTATTTTTTTTTGGCGTTTCTAGACAACTTTTATTAGAAAATTTTTTTACTATTTTATTTGTTATATTTTTTAGAATATATCCCCAAAAAAACAAAATGAAACTTCAGTCATACTGTATATATATATATATATATATATATATATATATATATATATATATATGTTTTCTTTCAGGTTTCCGCGGGTAGTAGTATGTGCTGTAACTGGATTCCGGGTTTTTTCCGCGTTTCCACTGTTTGGTCTTTGTAAGGACCGGTGCTGGTTTCTGGACGACGTTTCGGCAAAACGTCGTCCAGAAACCAACACCGGTCTTTACAAAGACCAAACAGTGGAAACGCGGAAGAAAATCCGGAATTCAGTTACAGCACACACACACACACACACACACATATATATAATTATTTCTTGACCTTTGTATGTTATAGTAGATTCAATTAGTCGGCGATTTAAGGTCTGTCTTAATTTAATATGTATATATTTAAAGATTAATTAATTACTATTATTATGTCAATCAGTAATATAATATAATAATATCATTGAAATATTAGTCGCGGAAAAAACGATTCGATTTATGTAACCGTTATATTAAGCAGCTAATCGGCAGCTTATCAATACGTACATGTAAATGTTATTCTCTATCAAATAAATGTGAGTTTGAAACGAGAGCGTGTTTAGAAATGAATTGAATTAAAGAGTATGTAAAATTGAATATTAAGAAGAATGCTCTAAAATATGGAACTTTACTCCGTGTGTTTTGCGGTGAGTAAGGTTTTCTGGGAGCAGTCTCAGTTAATATTAACCGAAAGGCGAAATTTCTCGCTAAAATATTATCGAGTTAATAAAAAATTTGGCTTAATTTAAGAATTTTAGAAAGTTTGAAGATATATGCGGAGTGCAACAGTAGACAAAAAGACATGTATAGATGATTCTTCGTATATCGCAAGTAGATTGTTATTGACTTTTCCGATTAACCAGGATTGGGCCGTTATCTTACAGAGAATCTTGAAATTACTATGCGCCAGTATTTAGCATTACGTCTATCTATTACATCGACTACGTATATTTTATTTTAAAATTCACTATAAAGCATGCCATTCCAAGTCCTAGCTATAATACAACCACGCGCTGTTTCTTTTTCCCCGCAGGAGATCATTACATCAATTGTATAAAATACGTTACGCAATTGATAGATGCTATAGAGTATGATCAGCGCGTTCTATTGTTACATGAGAACCTTAGTGCGACTTGCAGATATTGTGCGCATTTGCTAAAAATGGTTATTATTCATATATGCATTAAAGCGATCTGCTTCTCCTACAAAATACAAAGTACTTCAATACTACGAGAGCGAAGTGATATTATATAAGGTCTCCAATTCTATAAAATAAGAACAAGAAAAGACAAAATAATGAAGCCAGTCTTAAAATGAAGTAAATTTATTGTACTACCGATGTACATAATTATTTTCTCATTCATGAAAAAACTTTCTTGTTTACTATTGATCCAATTGCGAACAGCAGGCCGAGCTTCAGAGTCTAATGAAAAATGTTGACCTTTCAATAACACCTTCAACTTTGAGAACAACCAGAAATCCGAAGATGTCAAATCAACGGTACGTAGTGTGCGAAAAAACCGTGAATTTCAGGCTCATCACTGTCTTCATCGTTTCGTTGCTACAACGCGGTCTGGCGTTGTTGTGGTGAAAGAAAAAAATTCGTTGTGTCGAGCCAATTCTTTAGTTATCGTAAAGTTTTGGAGTATTTTATATATTATTATAGTTGATCCCTTCGGTAGATGTTCGGCAATAAGCATGACCTCCTGTGCAGATGGAACTTTTTTGAATTTTCGCAGACGTAGAGAATCAGGACGACGATATTCCATTGACTGCCGCTTGTTTTCGGGGTCATAATGATGAACCTAACTTCAGTCCCTGTGGTGATGATATTTGCGAGAAAATCATCTTATTCACATCGATACTTCGACATCCGCTAACTGTCGCGGCACCCAACTGGCGCAAATTTTTCTGTAGATTCAACATCTGAACAATGTATTGGATTCTTTATTGACTAATGCCTAATTACCGAGTAATTTGTTTTTTGCGTAATCCGGCAATTTCCTTAATAATTTGTCTTTGATTCTTCTCATTCATCACTAAAGACGGCAGACTATGTGCCCACACTGTTAAATTTAATAAATAATACACATAAGGTGTATTAGATAAAAATGTAGATTTTACAAAATTAGGGCAACTTTTTACCAATACTGAAGATCCATTGTACAGATACAAAGAGCGCTTTAACTATGCAAATATAACATCCTTTTTACCAATACTGAAGATCCATTGTACAGATACAAAGAGCGCTTTAACTATGCAAATATCGTATAACATTTCTCAACGTCGAACAATCCTTTTCAGTATATAAACATATATATATATATATATTAAATTTATTATATTATATTAAATTTTACAGTGTGGGCACATAGTCTGCGGTCTTTATTCATCACTGATACTGACCGACCTTATTTTCATCAAACACCTTCACTCCACCTCTATGACAGAGTTTTGCACATCGAACTCACTGGCAAACATCTTCACATCCATATAATAAAAAAAGCTTTCAAACACATGTAAATTTCGATGGGAGCGCAACCTTTCAGCGTTAAAAATTCTATCACATCTCAGAAATAATGATAAGTGAGATTACTCCTCAACGACGGTACGTAGGAAAATGAAACTTTCCATGCTAAGACGAGATATGTTTTGTTATTTACGCTTACATATATGTTGTTATTTATTATGAAATAAATATAAATAAATTTTTAGTCAATTAATTGAATAAACAGAAATATGAAAAACTAGCTGACCCGGCGAACTTCGTACCTCCTAACAGTCAACAAATGTCGTGTTAACTTTTAGCTAAACTTAATTTAGGATTTTGTTAAGGTAATAAAATGAATACAAAAATTTATTAAGTTCAATAGTTTATTAGGATAATATATATAAAGAAAATAAAAATTCTATAAAAGTACAAAAATCAAGTATTTCAATGGCGTGTCAGCAAGACAGTTGCTTTATTGAAGCTATGTATTTTGCTGCATGGGTTGCACTCGGGTTGATTCTCTTCAGTCAACGATCTTGTGATATACGACATTTTTCGTTTTGTTATCAGGCGCAAGAACAAATAAAGCGGATGGTTTGCCGACACGTGAACATGCCATATACAGAGAGAGCCAAAAAGACTGAAATAGTTGGTCAAACTGATTTTGTTTATAAGGTTTTTTGTTTATCAGCAAATTTCAGTAGTGATGCAGGGGCGTAGACGTGGTCATACGGTAATTTTAAAGTAAATATATTCTAACCTTAAATCCACAAAATGATTATTAGTGCTAACAGATTAATCTGTACTAAAATAGAGAATAACTAAATAAAATAACACTACAGTATATTATTAAACATCATATATTATAAATAAATTTACAAATATACAAAAAGAAAACGTATGTACATCTCAATATTCTTACAACTGTTATAAATACTATCTGCGACATTTTATACACAAATGCATTTGTCACTTCGTATTATTCTATAAATGTTGCATATTATTAAAAAAAACATTTTAATCTTGTGAGTGTAATTCATGCACCAGAGATATTTTATAGGGTTTCGTGTGTAGTTCTTTTTTCAATATTCTTCGCCAACTGCCATATGAGATACCTGCAAAATATATTTTATATTGTATATTTCAAATAACTGTATATATGTATACATACCAGCTGCTGAGATAACTGACGCATAGGTTTTTGTGAACTTCGAAGGATAGGCTCCTGAACATTTTCAACAACCTCTAGCGTTATGATTTTTGGTCTTCCAGAAGATTTACCTTTACAGACACTACCGGTTTCTAAGAATCGGTCAATTACACGTTCTAGATGTTGAGTAAATGCTTGAAAGGTAATTTCATGTTCGTTATAAGTAATTCTAAATTGATTATAACACGCTTCCCCAGAATACTCCCAAACACCGTCTTTGTTTTGAATGCCAGTTCGAAAATATGCCATTACTATAAACGTGTCTTCTTCTATAGTAAACACCATGATAATTAGTACTAAAAAGTATTTTTCTTTTGAATATAGACAAATTTTGAATAAAACGTGATAAAACAAAGAGAACAAAAACCAGAAAAATACTACGCCATTGATCGCATGAAAACACTGTTATTTGACATTCAAAATGATTTGCTGCCAATCGCAAACTCAAAAATGTTCTAAAAAAGTACTGCCAACTCACATATTCTTTTTGGCTCTCACTGTACAATTGACCAGAGAAAAACATGCATGTTCTAGATTCAGACCACAAACACTCAAAGATTGGCCTTGTGATTTGTTAATCGTCATGGCGAATGCGAGACGAAGCGGAAATTGAATTCGTTTAAACTCAAAGGGCATATCGGTTAGGATCTTCGGAATTATCGAAATGGGAACTTCCTCACCTTTGAATTTTCCTTTGAGTATGTTCACGTGAATCACATTGATCATCAGTTTTCTTATCACCCAACGCGTTCCATTGCATAATTTTGGTTGGTTTAAATTTCGAAGCATTATGACTACCAAGCCAACCTTCAGTTGTAAATTGTGCGGTGGTAAGCCAGGCACATTTAGAGACAAATACAGAGGCCTAACAAAACTTTTCCACCTATTATTGAACCTAGATTTGAGCAAATTTTTTTTTCTTAAATCCTATCTTTTAAAGAAAATGAACATTTACTCTCTTCAACATAAATTGCATTGAATGTCGGATTAAATCCGTGTTCTTCGATAATGTCTGCCCCAAATGAAGTCATTTGAAAGCAGCCATTGTATTTTTGAGTGTTCGCTAGAAAATGTCGTGATTCTGGTGTTTCGCCACGAAGCAATGAGTGCAATGGCTCAGGTGGTAGAGTCAATAGTGGCAATTTCACTTTGCCATTAAGCAGCACAATCCAGGCGTTTCTCCTACAAACTCCAATGCGCCACAATGCTCGCAAACAACGTCCATTGGATCAATGCGAACGAAAGGATACGAGCTGTAATCAATTATGCAATCGCAGAAACGCTTCAAAACGATTCAAATCAACATTTAAAGCATTTCTTCTTGCGCGTTGAAGATTATCCCGTTGTTGATCTGTGGGATAAGCTCGACGATTTCTCATTGCCAGCCGAGCCGTTTCACGGGCTGCCTCTCTTTGCTCTTGTGTTTGAGAAGCACGAAGTCGGGCCATACTAATCCGGCGCTCTTCTCGTGCGATTTTTCGTTCTTTTTCAGTGGATTGATTTGCAGTGTTCCGAAGCCTAATTGCATTACGGGCTTTGTTGGGAAAGATTAGATCTTCTGGGTCGCGGCATCGTTAATAATAATACTCGCACAATTAGATTTATTAATAACACTCGTACAAAACAAACAAATAATCTTTATATGCTTTTTTCAAAACAAATCACAGACAACAATAAACCAAAAAAATTTACTCTTTTATGTCATTGATTTGCAATAGGCATCAATTATTACAAATAAGCTATTAACGTGTGTATAAGCTGTCAATTGCGGAAAATGGCGAAGTTCCTAACCTAATTTCTTTAAAAATTAATTTTCTGTATAATTTTTTTCCGTAAATTTTTCCGATATTTTAATAGTATTCTGCTATTCGGGGTGGAGGCGAATCCAACAAATCAGAGATCATTAAAATCAATCCAGCCGTTCTTGTTATAAATTATGTAACTAACCCGACTTTGTTTTATATATTAAGATTTGAAAATAACCGTCAAAATTGTCAATATTTTAATTATGACATTTTATAAAAAAAAATGTCAATAGAACTTGTGAAAAACTGACATATGAATATACATAGTGTATTAGCAAGGTTGGTAAATAGGTACAATTACAATAAAGAAAAGAATATTTTTATTCAACAAATTGGAGCCGGTAGATTAACCTGGCAGACGGAAATTCTGTAAACGGCCTTTAAATCAAGAAGAAAACAACCCTAATTTTGTATCCCAGATTTTTTTTTTCTGATGAATCAATTTTCGCCACAATGATGCCACAATGCGCATAATTGTATCATCTGGGTAGAAGAAAATCCATATACCTACTCTATTTTAAAGAGCATTCAAAAACGATTTTTCATAAATTTGTGGGCTGGTCTATTAGGGAATCGTGTGGTATATCTTCAATAGAAATTAGTTTACATATTATCTAACTTCTCTCTTTGGGTAGGACCTTTTGAATTCCCTGCACAATTAACGGGACACATTTTTGCAGAATTTTTGAACGCAGAACTTCACAATTTTCTTGAAGACATTCCATTTCTTTTTCATGTTAACAACTGGTTTCAACACGATGGTACACCAGCACACTTCAGTCGAGAAATTTTAGATCGATGGATAGGTCGTGGCTATTCACGACACTGGCCTGCGCGGTCATCCGATTTAAATCCTCTGAATTCCTTTCCTCGTTAAAAATGTTCTATACAGGCACCATATTGCTACAGAAGAACAACTTAGAAGTCTCGTTCAGGAAACCTGTGATACAGTTACTTCTGAAATAGTTGCGAATTCTAAACTGAGTCTTTTGCGGAGGGCATGGTTATGCTTGCAAATGAATGGTGGCCACTTCGAGCACTTACCCTGATTGAATTTATTTTTCGATTCATGATTCTTTTTGGCTATGCTGTTTCTGTTATTTATTATATTATGTCTTTTCTCCTGTTTTTTATAATAAGTTCACGTGTGTTAGAATAAACGAGGTTGTTTTCAGAACTGCCATTGTTTTATTTAAAAAAAAAAAAGTAGATTAATATGATGGCGAGTGTACCAAAATGCTTGGCATCTGCCTTGACCTAACATGTTGATGTTGACAATTTGGAATGCATGTCATTTCGACAGTATGATAATATAAGCTTAGCAATCGATTTTATTCGCATTAGCATCTGGAGTGCCCTTTCTGGAATTGGTGGATCACATTTAATTAATTAATTGGTGGATATACATTTAGTAACCTTATTAAAACCTTGGTGTATTAGTATGTAATTAATGGATTGAGGACAGTTATTATGACATGTTTGTATACTGTACGGTTCACATTGTATTTATTTAGATATATCTAACTAGATTTAAAAAAAAAATGTTTTTTGTTTGGTTGATAAAGAATTAAAAACAAATAGTCAGAAGAAAACAAAAAATAATAGACAGATTATTGATAGCAACGAAAAATAGAGAGTCTCATAAATCACATTGAAATATTGTAAATTGATGTAAAATTGCATTAAAATTGAAATACATACTAAAGAAATTCCAGAGATATTTTATAAGAAAACACTTGGTTATGTATAATAATAATAATATCGAATCACTTACCAAAAGAAATATAAATAGGTAATATAAATAATTATACATATTGAATCATGTATACATAATGTTATAACAAGTGTTCATTTGAAAAGTCAATCTAGGTTACTTTGAAATTTTGTTAGAATAAGACGCAAATATATTAGTACCTATGTGTTTGTTGTTCCGTAAACGTAAATCCAAATGACATTTGATAATCGTGCGTCGATTCTGGTTTAAATAAATTGCTTCTCAGTTTTAAAATTGCTTTCACTTTAGAACTCAAATTTTTTTTAGTCCAGATTTATTTTCGAAGTGGTAATAAAATTGATGGTTTATGGGTTTATTCAGTTCAAGATTGCATGGTAGAATTTCAAGTTGAGTTTCCACATTTTTTAATAGATTATATACAATTTAAGAATACTTTGGATAGAACTTTAAAACTTTTTTCTGAAACTGGTAGTCTCTTAAGAAAATCAAGCAGCGGAGCAGTTAAGAAACGTACACCTCAAGTTGTCAATCGTGTTGAAGAAATAATGGAAAATGAACCATAAACATCTGTTCAACATTTGAGTTAACAAATAAACCTTTCTGTTGGTACAACTCACAAGTTATTAAAAAAAGATATGCAACTTTATCCATACCGTGTCACAGCGGTACAAGAATTGTTAGAAATTGATTACCCACGTAGACTACAGTTTTGTAATTGGTTTGTAAATATGAACAATAATGGAGAACTTTCGCAAAGAGTCATCTTTACTGATGAAGCATGGTTTTATAAAACGGAAAACCTAAATTCACAAAATACAAGAATTTGGAGTAGTGAAAATCCACATGTAATTAATGAAGAATCGCTACATCCAGACAAAATTGGTGTTTGGGCAGCGATAAGCCAAAGGCGAATCATTGGACCAATATTTTTTCAGGGAACGTAAAATGATCAAATGTACCGTTCGGAAATTTTACAAGCATTTGTCAATCAGTTGCACGATGATGAACTTCAAAATGCATATTTCCAACAAGACGGGAGCACCTTGTCACTGTACTGCAGAATCTTTGGATTATTTAAGAGAATTTTTTGATGAGCGTATAATTACTCGAAATACTGAAATTGCCTGGCCTGCACGTTCATGCGATTTAACACCTCGCGACTTCTTTATGTGGCCTTATCTAAAAAATAACATATTTCGAACACCTATATTGAATTTGAATGATATGCTACAGAGAATCGAACAGAAATGCATGGAAATTAATAACAATCCAGTAATGTTGCAGAATATCATCAGAAATTTTGAACGGAGGATTTTAAAGTGCATTGATCTTGAAGGACAACATTTTCAACATTTGTTATAGTTTTCAATAAATATCTATTATTTGTTATTTATTTGTATGTATGAAACTGTCAAAATATACGACTTCGTAGGTTAAGTAGTAAATTTTAATTTACGACATACTTCAAAATGTTCTCAGTAAATCACATGTTACTAGATTGACTTTTCAAATGAACACTTGTTATAGTTCTCGTCAAGATAACGTAAAATGACTGCAATTAACACTAAGCGGATTATAAGGAGTACCTGCTGTGAATTTACCTATGGGTCATTAATATAATTCATGTCAATATATTTTTGTACAGCGGGTACAATGTAGTAATAAAAGACAGTAGAAACAAAAAAAAAACAAATACTGTAAATACAAGTACAAGATACATAAGGAACAAAACAAATGAAAGTATAAGAAATATGAATAGCTAAAATGGAAAACATATATATTAGAGAATATTAAAACATTTAATACTTTCTAAGTCTTGTATAAACAGGTAATTCATCCACAAATACCTACAAGCGTTTTCCAATTAACTGTTTTGAAAATTAAAGGGCAAATTCATAATAAAGGTAAACAATATATTGGCAACAAAATATTTAATACCAAATAACAAAAATAAAGTAATAGGATTATTACTTAGTACACATTTCTATATTTTCCCGTCCCTTTCTGCCCGGAAACCAATAAGCTAATTAGTTTTTTAAATGTAAACGAAATATTGTAAAAGCGGGCTTAAGAATATTCCACCTTAATGCGACCCTGCTGTGTTTGCTATTACTACTACTACTGCTAATGAAAGATCCCATTTGGATGATCATTACAATCTCATTACCTATATACATGTCATTTTAACTTATCTTGACGAAAACTATATAAGAATTATTAGAATGGTTATTTATATACATTTGAAAAATATAATTCGGAAAAATATCTTAAAGTTTATAAGGACCAGAATCGAATGAGTTTATAAAAGCAGAGATATGAAACATGCGAAAAAGAGAATGAACAAGACATTTAATAGAAAATATCAAAAGCTCTACAAATAATTTAACAAGAATTTACATAAAATAATGAATTGCAGGTTTTTATAAAATAAATTAATAATGTAGATATTGATATTTTGAGTAAATATAAAAATATTTATTGTTTGGAAACATAATGATTTGGAATGTTAAGAATATTTTTTGGTTATATTTTAATTTGCAGAATTTATTTACTTTGAAATAAATTTCTTTCACACACAAATATACCTACAGAGTTACCGTTGAATAGCGACAAAGCTATGCGAACTGAAGGGTCCGTATAAATGTTTAACTGGAAATTTAAAAAAATTTATTTGTAATTAATCAAAAATTTCCAAATTTTTAGTGCCAAAATGTAGTTAAAACCGGCCCATATCTTTGTTTAATTATATATTTAGAAAAATACAGTTGTAATACAACTTCATCGACCTGCAAAAAAATGGTTAAAATTTCGGACGATACTTTTAACAAGTTCCTATTCATAAAATAGTAAATGTTTTATTACAAAAACATACTCGGCCACACATATAGTGATGTTTTTTTTGTGCATATCAGTAATAGCCCTTACGTCGAATATGTCGACAAACCTATATCGCGTTTTAATTAATGTGTTTATAATAAAAAAATTATATGTTTATAATAAAACAAAAATCGTCATAAAACAAAAGGTTTTATTTAGTCTGTCCATGGCTTGGCCAATGGGTACCTGGTTTTTAATTATTTGTATGGAATTATTTATATATATATTGTGATGACTCATCCAACAACGCGTAGCGCGTCATACCCTCTAACATTTTCTCAATCGTTCTGCCTGCGTCGAGAAAATATAAGCCACGATATAAAAGCCGTCGAGGAAGGGATGGCGACATCATTCTCACTGCGATATCTGTTCTTGCAACATCGCAGTTGAGTGCATCTACGACGATAAAACGTTAATACGAACCCGGAAGATATATCACCAAAACCATAACGAATCTAACTCTGAAGAATAACTTCAAAAGAAGATGTACGCCGCAGCAACGACAAGACGCAGAAATTATCATTAGCCAAACAACCGACGAAGAAGATATCCAAAACCTTCTACAAAGGCAACCGCAGATATTCATCGTCGATCCCGTCCAGCCAACGTGTGAAATAGAATTATTAGTATCGCCCGAAGAAAATGAAGAAGAAGAAGATACAAGCCCGGCAAACCCGCCCGACAACAACTCGGATCACATAACCAACGTCCAACTCCAAAACGTTTTTAAAATGGCGAAGAAAACGGCAAAAAAACAAAAAACAGATCACGCAAATACACCTATCGAAACAAAAAACGCATACAGTGTCCTCGAAAAAACAATCACCGAGGAAAAAATGGAAGAAGAAACTGAAATCACTCCACAACCGTCAACTTCATACAACAGCACTCCCAGGGTAAGTGATAAGACACACACTACACTTAACACAAAAACTGAAACAAAAAAAACACACAAAATCGCACCAATTATCATAATCGAAAAAGACAAATGGACATACATACGACAATTACTTAAATCAAACAGCATTAACACAGTAGAAAACAAAATGGTGAAACCAGGAATACACATCGAACCGACCACAGACGAAGACTACCGAAAACTCAAACACACACTAGACAACGAACAAATACAATATTACACTTTCCAATTAAGAAGTGAAAAGACACTAAAGGTGGTGATGCGTGGCATTCCCACCTTTATAACAGACACTGACATTACAGACGACTTGACAGACCAAGGATACCCGACTTTAAAAATTAAACGCATGAACGGCAAACACGGAATACCAGCACCACTGGTATTAATCGAACTGACGAGACAATACAAGTCAATCTACAACTTACGCGACTGCTGCGGACTTGCAATCAAAATAGAACAACTAAACAAACGGACTGACATTATACAATGCCACAAGTGCCAGAGTTTCGGACATCACCAACGGAATTGCAACATAAACTACAAATGTATGAAATGCGGAGACGGACATTCGACACATCTATGTACTAAGCAAAAACAACCCCACCAAAGTGTGCAAACTGCGGTGGTCCTCATCTATCCACTTTCATAAACTGTCCCAATAACCCAAACAATCCTACAAATAAAACCACACCTCAACCTAAATACGTACCAGCACCACCCCCAACAAGTAATCCATGGACACAAAGACAAAACAAGACAAAACTTAACACAGTTGACGAATTAGCACTTGCCTTAGGCAATATGCTAATAACACTACACTCGACTAACGCAACAAACGAACAAATACAACACTTCGTTACACAGACACAGACAATAATAACACTATACAACAAAACACATTAAACACACACAACTGAAACGCAAAAAAATGTAAACGCAAAAACGCGACTGACGCACAGACTGCACATACAAAACAGGTGACTACAAAAACAAACACAACAACGCACGATATTAATCAGACACAAACACATCACAACCCTGGGAGATACTTAACAACGGAGTGGAAATGGAGGCAATCTTCGACCACGATTCAAAATTCAAAGACTCATGAAAAGGATGGCGACATTCAATCCTAGAGCTCGCGCAGTACACATAAATATAGATACATAAATATAAATACATAAATGTGCTTATTGTTAATAGTTAGTTTTATATTGTTATACGTTTTAATATTAATATAGTGTGTGTCTAAAGTTATTGTTAGTTTTATTTAAGAACCCGAAAAGACAAACTTCACACTATATATATATATATATATATATATTATGTAAGGTGTATATTAGATATTAGAAATAAGCTAAGTATATTAAGATTATTTTTTTATAGCGAAAACTCATTTAAATTTTCTTAAAAGAATTCATTTGAAACCTGAGAATTATAATTGTTTAACCTTATCTATTTGTTAACTTGTAATTTATATTATTTCTTTTGCGCTGTAACGTTGTGCATATCAATTTACTTATTAAATTTCTCTTAATTATACCTTTATTAACAACTACAGCGGAAAAAATTAAAAGTAACTTGTATAGTCTAGAATAAATCCAAACAATTTGAATAATCTTATAGGTGTTATTTTAGGAACCAAACAGTATTAATGTTTTCTGAAATAATTGAATTTGTCTAATTGTAAATAGTAAAGTAAAAAATCAAATTTTTTATGTAGCATTACAAAAATGTTTATTTGTACACGACATCACGAGTACAAACATTTTCAGATGCCATTTTTACTCGATAATATGGATACTGATTTATATCAACGAATAACATAATAGAATTGCAATCTTGCTATGGGTAATACCAAAAATAAATATCACGAAACTGGCTTTGATAACTTTTCCTATGTGGAAGAGTTAATAATAAAAATACAACTCAATTAGCCAGTACCCGAGCTAGGGTCTCAGTGAAGACGACGGAATTGTTTTCGAAACGTTGTTGTAAGATTTACTACAAAAAAAGATAGGATAAGGACGCTACCGCAAATTGCTGTTGAATTCTAATCAGAGGTCATAAGTCACACGGGTGACGTAGAGGCTATAACGTACCCACAAGGCGTAGTATCAAAAAAGAACACAAGGAAGCTACAACTACAAATAAATACTCGCACAAATAAGCAATATTAAAACAATATTTATTGGAAATATTTTCTCTTAAAAAGTTATTCACAAATATCCAGTACATATAATATGAGCGGTCCTATATATTTGCCCCCAAAATATTAATAAATATACAATACGTAAAAATATGAAAGGTATTATATTACGACTTTACATATCTGACGGGCGAAAGAAAGATTGTCGGAGATCTCCGCGATCGTACATTCAAAAATATACAATAATAATTGCGAAATAATCTAACTAAATGAATGAAAAACTGTTATATACAATATTGAATATAAAATGTTAGGCTTGATTATTAACTTTTAATTACTTATTACTTAATTCGAATATTAAAAAAAAAGTAAGAAGTAGATATAGTATTCAAATTTGAAACATAAATCAGGAACCAAAGTTATATCCACATCAATGACTTAAAATATTATATATTTGTAACAGCAATTAATTGTAACGCACGGAAATAATTTTGTATCTGTCTTCTGTATAACACTTATCTGTTTATCTTGCGAGGGTGTAGAGTTAACTTCAAACTACGTTGTTCGTCTAATTATCTGGTGACGAGTCGTCGTGGGCGATTACCAGCTCTAGTTTAATTCTCTTTTCAGAATCAACTTAGCGGAAGCTTTGTGTCCTAAATGTACAATATAACAACGAGATTAGGAGATTTGAACGAAGGCCTCTTCTGCTACGACATTCTTTGAATTCCCTTAGTGATGGAATGAAACAAGGATTAATTGTCCGTCTCTTCTGTCACAGTTGAATTTTTTGGTTCCAGCACATTTAACTCAATCCTCGGACACTTTTACCGTTCCCATCGCCAGATCCAATATCTTGCTTAAAGCCTCTTTGCTGCATATGGTACACAACCTTCACAAGTACTATCCTGATCCCTTCGTTCTTTGAACTAAGGTTAGCTTCATGGGAGTGTGGAATTGTCATTTATTTTTTTCATTTTAATTATTTACCATTATTTTTTAACAGTATATTGTATTTAATTATATTATGGTACACTGTATGTATTTATTTAAGTTATGTTTTGTCCTGTAATTGGAATTTTTCTGTTGGACGTTAAAGAATATTATTATTATTATGAACAAAGCCTAACGAGAAAATGGTGTCTCTTGCCGTCTTAGATGTTTGCGAGTATACTCTACTCGCAACTTGCACGAAATTCCCAATACTACACAAAGTATAAAGCGGCCTTAAATCTTTTACACATAGACTTTTCGATATTTCAAGCGGAAGTGCACCTATAAAGACGCTATCGCCCTGTCCCCACACACCAAAAATCCCAATACGTACGCTCACAGCTCTAAGCGTATTCCACGTCTCCCATATACAGCAAGGCAATGTATACGAGGGTAGTTTGATAATAATCGTAACATATATAGTTCGAAAACCACTCCCATCTTCAAAATATATTCTTATGTTCCTAGTATAAAAGTTGTTAACAAAGTAATTTGAGTAAGTAAAACTACACTAAATTTTGTATAAATCAAACATTTTAATAATATAAAATATTATTAAAAATCGTGTGCGGAGACCATAATACAAGTTCGTATATTTGTGAAAGTATCTCTCCAGAGACGCAAACACGTGTTTCATCTTACTACAGCATCGTCAGTGCGCCACCACTGGAGGAGATACCTTCACAAAAACAACAACAGAAGTTATTAAGACGGAGCCTGGAACAACATTCAGCGTTGCTCATATGAACGCCAAAACAACTATCACTATATTAATAACAACGGCAAAACTAAGCCAGATGCTTCCATTTTACGGATACAACCGTAACTGCAGAAGCTGTATTAACGTGTCTCCACTTTTTATCGGGCAAACCGAATACGTATATAACAAAGTAAGTTGAAATATTCTTGAGTAGGTAAAACCTCACCAAATACACCAAAGTTGCCGTATCCGTCAGATGGAAGCACCTGGCTTACAATTAGTTTTGCACTTGTTATTGAGACAGTGATAGTTGTTTTGGCGTTCGTTAATGAGCAGCGCTGAATGTTCTTCTCCGCTCTTAATAATAACTTCTATAATATAGTTGGTTGTTTTTGTGAACGCATCTCTCCAGCGGTGGCGCACTGACGATCACGTAGTAAGAAAGAATAGTTGTCTGCATCTCTGGAGAGATAGTTTCACAAATATATGAACTTGTATTGTGTTCTCCACACCCGATTTTTAATATTCTATATTATTAAAAATGTTTTTATTTTATAAAAGTTGTTCCATAGAAACTAAACCAGATCACTTCATCATCCAGTAAAATATGCTTTTTCACATTCCGGTGAAGAAATCTTATCTCTATGGCGAGCTTGGTTTTATAAAATGTATATTTCTAGAATATTAAACGAATGTACTCTGATGACTATGTATTTCTAACATACTAGATATAAACTATAAATATTCATGTTGGATGTAACTATTGTTTTATTAGAACTTTTACATTTGTCAATTTAACACCAATTCTGGAATTCTATCTAATACGCTACTCGGTTTCCTCTTCATTTAAATGATTTTTCACATAATTGTAATTGTTTAATTTATATTTTAAAAAATCAACACTGTTGCAGTAAGTAAATTTTGCATTGGCTTCTAATACAATTTTTAGGAAAATTACGAATGAAAATAAATTGCTTTCTGAAGTAAACAGCTCTGTTCGCGATAAATATTTATTTTTGTATGGGATATTTCAGCACAATATATTATTACAAATGTATTCTTGTGTGATATCGTGTACAAACAATTTTAATCATTTTTTTAATTACAAACGACGTTTCATTTTTTGCTTTATTATTTACAATTAAATTACAATCAATTGGGCTACAAGAGTTAAATCAATATATTTTAGAACACATTAATATTGCTTTCCGATTCCTGTTGATGTTTAGGAACAGTCTATGCATAAAAAACGATTACAGGCTCTTTTCAAACAGAGGCAACAGTCTTTTTAATGAAAGTTTCAGAATTTTCATTAATATCTACTATTTAGTAGGTATTTATGTATTTTTCATATATTAAAATGTAAAAGTGTCAATTTTTCATTATTAAATTCAATATAGTTACGGTACCCATATACAAAAATCAATGCTTTTTTATTTCGTAATTTGTGTTGTATTTGGATGATAGTAAAAAATCTAAATCGTTTGAAATCGCATTGAAAATATGAATTAATGGCTAACAAAATTTTTTGTCTATGGGTATATCTGTATGAAATATTTTTGAGTCGCTTGTAAGCGGTAAAGATGTAAATAATGTAAGTAGATAATTTTTAAGGATGCTTCTAAAATACCGTAAAAGAAGATGTAGTTCTTGCTGCAAGTGTCGCACAGAAATCTTTGGACGTTCCTCAATTACTTGTCAAAATTCCTCTAGAAAATTTTTAAACGTCTTTTTCCTTTTCAAGAGAAAATTTTTTGACATTTCTTTAATAAATTGTTTTTCATTTCAAAGAACTGGCAATTTGTGAAAGAATTGATAGAATAATGCGTAAGGAAAATTAATCTAGTGATTTAAAAAACTTCTGCAGTTCTATCTGATTGTTCTTAATTGCATCGACTTCATATTTATGCGCGATAATTTGCATATTTTCATAGTTACCATTTTCAGTATCAACTTAACCCAGGATTTAATTCAGTTGTCGAAAATATATAATATAATAAATTGGATACCCAATATTAAATTTATCTTTGTTATATGAAGTTTTTACATGTGTATTTTTCATCACGTTTTCTTGATACTAAATTTATTATCAAAATCTTTTAATATTCTAAATTTATTGATATTGATTTTAAAAGTAGAATAGAACTAAAGTGGTTTTCGAAAAGAAAAATATAAATATATTGAATCAGAATAATAATATGCTTAGTGATAGAAATAACTATAAATAAAATACCTGGACTAAGTTAAATATAATATTAGTAAAGTGTCACACGAAATTCGAAGATCAAGTTTAATTATTTAAGCTTATTTATTGTTATTTTTACAGAGTTATATTTGAACCGCAGATTTTTAATCGTTACCTGACTATCGCTACCTTCAGAAATGATCCATTTCCATGATATTAAGAGTTTCAAACTGAACAAAATTCAGTGAAATGTTTTCAACATACTTATGTATGCAAGCGCCAAATAAGATGGCGAGCGGTGGGAATGCGCCGTAGTCGTTATTAAAAACGCACACACCAATTACCCACTTGTAACTTTATATAAAACCAAGTACAAAATTTCCCACTATTTCTAATGCTGTGCGGACTTACTCCCACCGCTCGCCATCTTATTTGGCGCTTGCTATAGAATACCTATATTGAGAATATTTCAAGAATATTTTTTATCGCTTAACCATGTGTATGAGTATGACAGAACTAACAATTGATTTATTAGAAGAGTGTATCTATTATTAAATAAGCAATATTGCTTCGTATTAGTTCGTATTACTTTTTAAATAAAATTTGCATATTACAAAAGTATTTTTAATAATATAAAATATTATTAAAAATGGGGTGTGAAGAACACAATACATGTTATATATTTGTGAATGTATCTCCTCTCCAGAGACGCAGATACGTATTTCACCTTTCTACAGGATCGTCGGTACGCAAAATTTGCATATGCTTGATTTCAATAAATTAATATTTAACACAAAAATTAGCAATACAAATTACGCTATATAAAGTGTTCAGCACTTACGAGTATTTACATCGTAACTAAATTTACACGATAAGACAAAGATGCAGCAAAGTGCGTTGTGTATTTATGTACATATATCTACAATAGTCATCAGTTGCCATCAGAGGTTCTCATGTTTATTATGTTTATTCATGTAAACTGATAGCTAAAAAAACAACGAATTGCCGATTTCTAAAAGTACATATCGAATTTAGAGTATAAAAATTAATTGTATGTTTGTTAATTCGGACAATGTTATTTAGTAAGTGTGTAAAACAAGTATGTGCATTACGTTGAATAATGGTTAGTTTAAGTCGAAGCTCGAACACAAATTCAGGAGTAAGTGAAATCCTAACCTGCAAACTTACTCTTTATTACCAAGGAACACAAATAATGTAATAAGTCAGTTATTTTTTAAGGGAGCTACATTTTTCAGCGAATCACAAAATATGGATGACAGAGAACTTTTAGCTCCAATATTGGAGTCTTATGGAATTTTTAAACCACTCAAAACTATACCATTAATTAGTTTTCATACATTATTAACACTTGCACTGGAAATAATAGCTATTGTTTATGCTGTGTTAAAACGAGAGGAATCAAATAAATGTAGGGAATATTTTATTTTAATATATATACAAATTGGATTATGGTTTATAACATTGGTAATAATTTGTTCAATATGATTTCCAAGTTGCATTTTATATTTTTCAGGTAATTGATCAAATATTACGTGTTAAACATTACGCATTGAGATTTAATGGATATTTAGATTTTTATAAGAAGACGCAAGCACACCATCGTCTTCCTTTTTATATTGTAAGCCTATGGCTAGCATTTGTTGCTTTAATCCAAACATTCATGCAATATTTTTATGGAGATAACTTTATTGATAAATGTTTGCAAGGTGGTGTACTATCACCTATAAGTTATTTATGTGCATTGTTTACGACCGAATTTTGTATAGTTTTTGGGGTCAACATCTATTATATTAGTAAGGCAGTTATTACCAGCTTTGCTTTCTATTAATAGTGTGTTTTTAGTACGTGTTTCAAAATTTAATCGATCAACATTACCACCTGATGTACAAAGAGAAGAATGGAACGCATGTTCATCTATAGATACTTTTGCTCATGGAGAAGTTGGTTATCGACAAAGAACTGATAATGTGTATGACTTCATTGAAAAGCAGGTATATATTCTTTTCACTTGTGAAGTATATATATTTTTTTAATTAAATCAATATTTTCATATCACAATTTTAAAGCAATTTGAAATTATTATTGATAACTGAGCTATTGGAATTTTGATAATCAAAATTCGATATTAATGCAATACTAAAAATGCTATCAAATAATTTTTAATGTAACAATACAAAGTTGAAATATTTTCCAACTTTTTCTTCTACTTGGAGGCAAGACTTGATGGATTAGATATAATTTTGTGCTACTTTTTAAGATTTACAAGTAATATAATTAGGGTCTTTATTACTTTGGTAACCTTTTTGGCTAATGTCAAGAATACATGTACCAAATATTTTTGAAAAAAAATTGTTACAACCTCTAAAAGACCTCAAAAGAAGCAACTTTTTCTAATAAAGTTATTGAGGAAATATTTCCAAATGATAAATACAAAAGGTTGAGTTTTGTGAAGCAGTTTTAAAACGTTGCAACAATTTCGAAAATTTTGTTAAAGATATATTATTTATTGAAGAATCCCGTTTCTCTACATGGTCATCATAATTCTGCTATTGTGCGGTATTAGTCTGAGGAAAGTTAACGTATAATTTATTATGCACGAACGCAATATCCGCAAAAGGTTAATGTTTGGATGGGACTTTTAGAGAACCATATCATTGGATCATTTGTCATTGAAGAAAATTTATTCTCACAAAAATATTTACTTTTTTTTCAGAATAGTATCGTACTTTGTAAGCAAAGCATACCACATATTTTCATAAATAACGTTTGATTTCAGTAGGATGGATGCCCAGCTCATAACGCTGCAATTGTGCGATAACATTTAAACAGTATATTTGATACAAATTGATAACTAGTTGGAGCGCTACTGGCCCGCTGGGTCGCCTGATTTAGCCTCTAACGATTTTTTCTTTTGTGGCTATGTAAAATCGTTTATTTAACGTGTTCAGAACAGAGCTTTTACTGCTCATTGCATGCGAAACATATTATCTCAGACATTGTCAAATGTTCGCAGAAATTTTGTCAACAGATTAGGAGGGTATTGCGCTCTTCAGTTAGGTAATCGTTTTGAACATCTGTTCTAATAAAATTATTCTGAATTGTTATTTAGTAATTTTTCTTTAAGGAAATTCTTTATTTCAGTCTCTTTAGTTACTTGAGAAGAGTTATTTAATTTTTGGAAGTGCTTTTATTTCATATTCTGCTATAAATACAATTTGGTTGTTTTATTTTTATATAACTACGTTATTTTAATTTTTTTTTTAAGTAACAATATTACATTATATTACAGTATTTAATTTTTTTTTACGCCTAGAGGAAATTTGGTGCGCCTCCTTGTCGATAAGCATTGCAAGTACATCGAACGCTTGTTTGTCCTGTGTTCTGTGTGGCGATATATCGGACCACGCCTGTAAGCGCTGATTTCGTATACCATCGGCTGACTATAGGACGCTGGCCTATACGCTATATATTGATATATATTTTAATGAAATTTTGAGAAGCGATGAACATTTCAGCAATATATCATCATATATTTCTGTCTCTTATGCATTCAGCTAGTCTATTAGGGATACTTGAGATTAGCGAATCAATTTAGTTATGCTATTCCAAGCTTCTAAAATACTTCGTTGAAGAATTGGTGACCAAGTTCGGTTAACGAGAAGGCCATGGAAAGTGATTAAAGCATTATCCGGAAACCTGCAGAATGTGGCTGTGTATTATCCTGCTGAAAAATTAGGTTTACCAGTTGAAAATATGCTATTAACACGAGTTGAAGAACTTTATTGACGTAGCGAATTATATTTAGTGTTTCTTGAATGACTACTAAAGCAAATGCCCCCACCCCGCACCGAAACCGTCACATTTTGAATAAGAGCCGTTGTGACGCTGTTCTGAAAACTGCAAGTTTATTCTTTCTGAGACGGCACACGTCTTATGGCAATTTTATGATCATCATGAGGGCCAAAATCGAGATTCGTCACTGAAGACGACTCGATTTCTTCCTTCATTCCAGCGCAACCTTTCATCACACCACTTTACCCGTGCGTGGAGTTTGAGGTAAATAAAGAAGTGGTCGGTTTAATAAAAGATCGAATTCTTCGATATATATTTCCCTTGTTGATGAAAAACGGCCCCTAGGAGCCGATGGCGTGTCTGGGACGTCTGGGGTGCAAACGTCATCGTTTCTCATGATTTTCTACCCATCTTCGCCAACATAGAACAATTGTAGCGACACTACGTCCTACAGGATCAGCAATATCATAATTGAATAATTCGGTTACTTATCCTATCACGTTCAAACTCAGTTAATTGATGCAAATTCGCACGTTGTCGAATAGGAGGCATTCTTTTATACTCTACTAGTTAAATAAAGTTATGAGTATATTTTACAGTGATATAGCAAACGCCAAATAAGTTGGCGCGAGGAGGGGGTGCGCAGAAAACGTTTTTAAAAACGTCTACCCCCACCACTCAAGTAATTGTCAGAATAAATTTGTCATTGACGTTTGACGGAACATAATGTATTTGCTAGGGGATCATAAAGTGATATATGCTCAGAGGTTAGAATTATTTGACATTTGATGTAAAACCAAATACAAATCTCCCCACTACTTCTAATCCTGCGCGAACTTACCCCTCCTCACGCCAACTTAATTGGCGTTTGCTATACTTGAGTAAATAATATCAATAGAAAAATAAAAATGTAATGTCTTATCAATATTTTCACCATAGTACGAACAAAATACATCTCCTGAAAATTTTACTAGAATATGTCAACGTTTTCTGGGTGTTCATTTACTTATGGCGGTCATACACCGGGTGTCCTTGAAATAAAAAGACAACGTAGAAAAAATGGAAAGACGTAATTATATAGAATATGAATCCAAGATGCCCTCTCATAAGCGAGAAAAAAAAATGACAAAGGTATTTCAAAAAAAATTGTACGATCGACTATATTATAAAAGACGATATCTTAAAGTTGACCGACAAAACAAAAAGAATAGTTTTCTTATTGCCCATCTCATTCAGCTGTTACATATGTAAATATACGCTCTAGCACATGTGTGTGTGGGGTATTTATTATTTATACACATTCTAAATATTTTGAATTCATAGGCGTCACGTAATACAATTTTCAGTATGTTTTTAATTTCGGGGTCGAGTCGTAATTGACTCAAATATTTTAGATCAGAGTCGATCGCGAAAAAATAAAAAATAATCACGCCACAAATTCGAGTTCTCTCGAACGACAACTCTAGGCCGTCTCCCTTTGGAATTTACGAGACTCCCGAGGCAATGCAATTACGCAACGTTCGCCGACCCTTATAGATTCTTCTAGAATTAGTCAGATTCATACAAAGATGCGCGACGACGCGATGCTCTGCTAGTCATAATTGAGTATCTGAACGACACGTAATATTTGGCAAAGTAAGTGCGACGAAAAGAAGTAAAACGTACCATTTAATAACGATTGTGAGAAAGAATTTTTGTTTATTATGGTATATTTGCCTTGTTTGTCGATCGTCAGTGGCACATTGCCTAAACGCGGGAACTTAGAAAGGCATTATAAAACTATGCATAAAAACTATGAAAATGATTTTCCGCAAAAAAGTGCGTTAAGAAAACTAAAGGTGGAGGATTTGAAAAGTAGTTTAAACGGAGAGCAATCCAAGTTTACTAGGCCAGCGAAACAATCAGTAGCTGCAGCAATCTCGTCTTTTAAAATTTCCTACATACTGATGCAACACAAGAAACCTTTCAAAGATGGAGCAGTAGTAAAAGAATAATTTATTCAAGCGGCGTATGTATTATTTGATGACTTCAAAAATAAAACAGATTATATCTGCTATCAAGGATGTTCAATTATATCGCCAAACTAGACGTATCGAAATCATGAACACAGAACACATTTTTTAGTTTGGATTCCAAAACTAAAAAATGATATTATGGAATATACATATTTTTCTTTGCAGTTTGATGAGTTCACCGATGTGACTGATACTGCTCAATTATGTATTTTCATTTGAATGGTATTGTCTGATATGTCAGCTAAAGAAGTTAACGTTGCTGCCTCTGAAAGAAAGAACTCGCGGAGAAGATATTTACAAAGTTTTCCTAAATTGTGTAATACAATATGACCTACCGATTTACAAACTCGTGTCCATTGCAACTGATGTCGCACCATCAATAACAGGTAATCAATTTTGGTTTGTTGCATCGTGTCGAACTAACGAAGACTTCCCATCAGTTTTCGCATTCCAATGCGTAATTCATCAGCAAGTTCTATGTTAAAAAATACTAAATATCAATGTCGTGGATATTGCCATAAAGATCGTGATTTCAATCCGTGCGCGGAACTTGCAACGACGCCTTTTCAAAGTGCAATTGGAAGCTAGCGACTCTGCCGAGCGCAATGATTTACCTCTTTATACAGACATAAGATGGTTGAGCTGCAGAATTTTTTTAGAGGGATTTCAAGAAAAAATTGCTACTGAAATATCAAACACTTTCAATATGGAGATCTCTTTAGTGCAAAATGAGGTATTGGAGATAATTTCATATATACATCTCAAAGACAGAGCAACAGAAGTCAAAGTTTAGGTCTTTCATATCCGAAAACAAATATCCTTGTTTAAAACAAATAGTTCAGTAACTTCAGTAACAGGATTCTTCCCATCAACTTACTTGTGCGAGTCTGCATTTTCAGAAATGAAAATTGTTAAAACAAAATATCGCAATCGACTATACTCTATTTTTAAAGTAGAGAGACGAATTTCTGAATAGACCACTTTGACAGTGAAATCTCATTGGTTGAAAGCAATGCCAAATTGCTTTCAACCAATGAGATTTCACTGTCAAAGTGGTCTGTTCAGAAATTCGTCTCTCTACTTTAAAAATAAAGTATAACTGGCGAACCTCTGTCAGCATGCCTGCGGTTAGCACTCAGTAATTACGAACCGTCCTTCGACAAGTTTGTGGATGATATACGGCGCCATGCATCAACATCTAAATTCTAAATGAAAGCAGTGACTAAAGAAAATTTCTAACGTTGCAATTTTATTAGATGTTTAACTCATACAAGTATAATATACTTTGTATTTATATATTAGAAGTAATTGCAATAAGTCATTTTCATAAATCTGTTTTTTTTTTATTGTAAAAGGTAGTCGGCAGTCGTACGTGTCGATCGCTTCTCACTTAAATGTTTTGTGGTAGATCGAAATCCCTAAAAGTCTGAGCACCCCTGTTCTATATAATTGTATCTTTACATTTATCATACGTTGTCTTTTTATTTCAAGGACACCTGTAACTTAATTAGTCAATTCTCGTCGGTAAATATCGCCAGAAAGAATATGTTAATAGATTCCAACATTTTTTTTTATAAAAATTAAAAAGAAAATATGAAATTTATTCCATACTTTTAGTGTTGTGTCATACTTACTATATCATTGTTTCAGGCTGATTTGATTAGGTATTTGAAGGACCATAATTCCAAATTAGGGGAAAGATTAATGATATTAACTGCTCAAATGCAGAATAGAAACCGAACATCTTCTAATAATGCATAATTAGTGAGAAATTTTGTGATAATTTGTAATTTTAAGGTATTATGTATCGAGATATTATGTTGTATTTATATTATTTAAAATATTTGTCTTACTATAGTATCTGATTAGGACAGTGTGATCAATTATTTTTTAAATAACGTAATTTTTTAATTTTCTGCCCTATCTTTTTAAATTATTGTATCCACTTTTAAATACTTATATTATTTTCTTAATCTAGCCGCAATAATTATTGTAAATTATTGTACATATTGAAATGTTGATGTTTTAATATAATTGTTTGATAATAAACGACTAATTAACAAATATTACTTTTACATATTAGTGAATAAGAACATATCTCTCTTTTTTTAGTACACAGAGTGTGGCACTTGCAATTAATTAGAAATGTTTCTTTATTATATGCTAGATCCTCAAAAAATTATTTATAAATGATTTGTTATATCAAATTAGTAATATTTTTTGGTGGATGAATTGAGATAGACCATTAATTTTGATCAATACAAAATCCCGAATCCTTTTTAAAGAGAAAAACTGGTCTTTTTTTAAGAAAATTAATACATATATACGATGGCAGTTCGAAATGTTTTGAGCCTAATATAGAAACAAGTATTTTTCCGATAAAATGTAGTTTTATTTTTTCAACAGTCTCTTTTTTGAGTCCATACACTTTTTCCAGCGATGCTATTAACTTTTTTAATCCTTCACTTGGCGTCTTGCTCTACAAAATAGATGTTTGCTAAATTGTTGCCATCTTAATAACGAAAGTTTCAATCATTTATAGTAATCCGTTATATGCCTGATATCATTACGATTATTTTGACAAGTTACACGTACTGGGTTTGTAACAGTTTTTCTATGATTTATAACGCTTTCAATTCAAGGGCTTATGGACTCATAAGATGCAGAATTAGGCGCGGCTCGTGATGACGTATTTGGGGGTGCAAGTACAATGATGCGAGTGCTTCGTGTATTCTCGTGTACTAACTGTAACGTTTTCTTAGTAAACACCGAAAACACACGAGGCACTCGTATCATTGTACTTGCACTCCCAAATACGTCCTCACGAGCCGCGCCCGGCAGAAATTATAATTTAATAGACAAAAGTGATTACAAAAACATTTATAATTATAGTAATATAATTTTGATCTCTAACACATAATCTCGAAAATAATAAATATAAGTAAATCATTGAACAAAGAATTTAATTAAATCTATTTGTTAAGATAGAGAGATAAGATATAATAATTTATCAATTTTTGTTTATAAAATAACAAAAGTACAACATTAATTTAAAGATTCTAAAATTATATAGTTTCCATCTTTTCGTTTAATGCATAGGCGTGGTAGTTCTACCAATGATGTATAGATGGCAGATATACAGTATACAGAATTAACACCTTTTTTGTAGAATGATGTTTAATCTCAGTTTATAAATTTTAATTTATAAAAATACTTAAGATTTTATTCTGGGTTCAGGTTCTTTATGATTAATTCTAAAGTACTTCTGATATACTAGGCAATTAAGAATAACATTCTGAATAGTCAGGTGTTATACCAGGCCAAAATATATATTCTCGAGTTCTAATTTCTTACAGGATTTACTTATAATGCTTAAAAATCGGCTTTCAAAACTGCTAGTAAAATAGAACATTTTTATGCACATATATACGATCGTATCATTTCTAATAGTTCAAAACTTTTTTACCTTATATGGAATTTTACTATTGTGTTTCAGCCAACATATTTGGCACCAGAAAGGACTATATCTTCACTAATTGCATTTATCAATGTTTTATCATTCTCTTTTTTTCACAATATTGGATTCATTAAGCTTCACCCTCTTCGACATAATTATGGACGAATATTGAAAGAAATAAAAGATACGAAGTTACGAAGAGATATAGAATGGGTAGAAACATGTTCATGTTTCTACCCATATCAGCACATCATGTGTTACGCAGACGATGCTATACTGATAGAAGAAAATTAAAACGATCTACGGAGATTACTATTTAAATTTAATAAAGCCTGCCACAAGTACAATATGGAAATAGCAGAAAGTAAAACAAAATTGATTACAATCTCCCTCGTAACACTAAGTGACAAAACAAAATCGTATTATTGGATATATGAATAGCGGGAATAGCCTCGACTCATATGTAAAAATAAAATACAGGACCACAATAAGACCCATAAACATAAGAGAAACATAACGTAACGAATATAAACAAATGGATCATCGACAGACGATGGACATGGAACAACGACATATCAAGAAATGATGAAAAGGCTGGTGTAAATGACAAGAGATAGTAAATAGTACAAAAAAAGGAATGAAAAATCCCCAAAACGATAGTAACGGGTGTTCAGAAACATTCGAAGTCAAGTGGGCTCTGAACAAAAAATCGTATATCTTTACTTAAGTATTAATATACTATTTGATAACCTATAAAATTGTATTAAGTAAATGTATCAATCTATCTCAGACATGACTTCATATTTTCAAGGCCTACTTTGACTTCGAATGTTTCTGAACACCCGTTATAAATAAATGAGATTAAGTCACTAGTTATATAAAGTAGGTACCGCAATAAGTAAAGAACTTGAGTTAGAGAGAGAAGTACATTTTGGTCCCAAAATGTCAGTTATAGCTGTATCAGTTGTCATAGCATAGCGCTGAAACTACCGACCGTGTCAAAAAAAACGGGACATGTCTTATAACGATTTTGACATTAATTTAGTTTTGTAAATAAGTCTTTTGTCCAAATTAGTAGCCATGAATATAAGGTTATGTTAAGTTAGTATGATACAACAAAGTACTGTTTACAATAGGTAAAAAAAGTGTCCCGTTTTTATGTCGCGGACCATATTATTATAATAATAATAATAAAATTATTGTAATTGATCATAAATTAATTTGTGAGTTGATAAATTATGTGAGTTTAGCGAATAAAATTTTTGTTTTAGTTTTGATGATATTAATCCACTTTTGTAATTACGATTGTAAAATTTAGTAAATTTATCTTTTCTGTTATTACTCTGATATACGTAAACACTTCTATGTAATTAGAATAAATGAAAATTATTGTGTTAATATGTGCTTATGTTCAACACATTCAATCAAATTTTTTAGAAAACGTATATGCATTTTACTTATTTGTAAACAGGCTTAACGTAACCCTCATATTTTTCTTGACAAAAACTGGATACCGCGCGCGTCTAGATCTAAAATGGCAGTATTTGCGGTACTTTATACCGGTTTTTTTTTATTATTACACATACATTTTTCCTATGTGTAACTGTAAAAAGAAAATTGGCAATGCATTGTAATCAGTTATACACCAGTGAAGGATTTACCTATAGCTTATTCTTAAATTAGTTTACCATGGAGAGAAAAAACATTTTTTATGTCAAATATTTCTGAATTTTTATTGATACATGAATCTTAAATTAAATACCTACATTTTATTGAAAAGTAGATAATTTATTTAAATCATGAATAAGTACAACAAAGATGAAAAGGTAGAAATGATAACATGATACCAGAAGAATCAATTTAAAAAATTTTTAACAAATACAAAGAAGAATTTCTAAATTCCCAGAACAAAAAAATTAAAGCAATCACGTATTAACAGAACATATGAAGCTGAATATCCTGTGTTATGTAGAAGAACAGTCTGTAGGACTGCTTTTAGATGTAACCAGGCATTTAGGAGTATCGTAAAATTCGGTGTACAAAACCCTGAAAGATCTCAAATATAAGCCATACAAGATATCAAACCATCAAGAGGTTTCCGGTGAGGCCGAAAACCTCTTGATGGTTTGATCACAAATACTTTGTTTGAGTTGCTCAGGGGTTTCTGGTTTGTTTGCATAAATTTTGCTTTTCAGATATCTCCACAAAAAAGTTCGGGGCAGTCAAATCCGGCCATCGTAAAGGCCATTCACCATTTTTTAAATAACTTGTTGCGGAAAGAGGTCTCGCAGTAATTTCATTGTAATTCTGGCTGTATGCGATGAGGCTCCGTCTCCGTTCAATGATTCCTCCTGACCAAACTGTACACCAGACTGCAACTTTTAATGAATGTAAAGGTGACTCATGAATAATTTGTGGGTTTTCTATTGCCCAGAACTGACTATTCTGTTTATTCACATATCCATTGAAATGAAAATGCGCCTCGTCATTCATTATGAGTTTTTCATGAAAATCAGGGTTGTCAAAGGCTAGCTGTACATCCTATTGGCATATATACAGTGGCGTAAAAGGTCTTGTGGGAGAAGTTTTTGTGTTAATTGAATCTTAAATAGAAACGATTTCAAATCCTTGTGCATAATTGTGGCCAAAGTTGTTCTTCGTAAACCAAGTTCCTGAGCACTGTGTCCAATTGGGGTTGATGGATTGTTTTGAACTTTTTTCTTCACAGCAGCAATGATCTCAGGTAATCTTGTAACACGGTTGGTCCTATGAACTACAGATCCTCTTTCTTCGAAATCATTCACTACACGACAAATAGTGTGTTGGTACGTTATTTCTCTTAAAAAGTACACGTAAATTTCTTCAATCTATGATTGATTTGCATAAAATGTTTTAACATTATTAAAACACGTTGGTTTATCGAATATTTATCCACAATAAATTTGACACGTCTTTACTCTACGACTGCCAAATATGACCTGTCAAAACTAATATTTATCAAAATGGCGGCATAATAAAGTAGTATACCTTCCCGTCGGACACCTGTTACATCCGGATTTTTTTAAATAGTGTTTCATTTTCGCTATTATTGACGTTATATTTCTTTTTTTTTGAATAAATCATTGTTATTATTATTATTCTGAATATATCTTGCATCTGATTGAAACAAGTTGCAAATTGTAAGTAAAATAAATTGAGCATAGTAACATATTACATATATTTTAAGTAATGTTTTTTATGCGCTAACGTATTAAATAGACACTCATAAATTCTATATTTTCTCGTTAGATTAATTTTGTATATCCATGAAGCTACGTGGTCCCTTAAAGTAATTTCTGTTTATAGTTTTTTACCGCCAAATTGGCCTTCATAGAATTTTAGTTACATTTTTTTAATGAATTGTACTTGTGAAGCAAAGGTATCTTTCTCAATCTTCTTAACCAAGTTTTGATTGTTATATTTGTAAAGACAATGTCGCGGAAAAATTGCAAAAGTCCTAATTGCCAAATATCGTTTATGCACATTACCTTTTTTTCTCGGAGTTTGTGTATGTCTGATGTAATTATGATTAGTGAAAGTTGCGGAGGTTATATTCTGGCGGTATTACATTTCAAGTTTATTCGTTAAAATGTCGCGAAGTAAGTATCTAGGTAGGTAAATATTTATGTAAATCTAATATACCTACTTTAAGAAAATAAATAATAATGTTTGTATTTTTAATTTTTATTGCTTGGTAAACGTATTTATAAATTAAACTAGAAACTAGTTAAACTAGAAAAGACTTTAAAATAGTGGATTGTAATTTCAGAATGCGTTTTTTAATAAATAAAAAACCACGAACACAATCTTACAATCCAGGTACCTACAACATTCATATAAAAATATGAGACTTTTATATGAAAATAATGCTAAGGCATTTTGACTTAAATACGGCAGTGTTCTATAAAGCTTTATTTTTAAATAATAAAATTAATTTTACAATTTAGATTGACAAATGTAAAAATATCTTATTTTATACAGGGTGAGTCAATATTCACTCCACAGCCCTTGGATATATGTTCTATAATTAAAGACTAAAATGAAGAATACTAAAATCCCTAAAGTAAAGCCCTTTTCAATTACAATTGAAATTAAAAATAAATTTTCTTAATTTTTGCTTATTTTTAACAAATACAAATCCCCTAAAAAACTTGTAATATTACAAAAACAAAAAACTATTTGGGTCGAGCTAAGCGAAACGGAATCAAAACATCTAATTCCTTAACAAACCTTTAAAATTAGTACCGTTTTCGTTAATACACGTATGTAACCTATGGCTGAAGCTTCTGGCAACAGAATTGAAATTATTCTGATTTATATCTGCTGTTGCTTTGTGAATCCGGGCAATAACGTCATCCACTACGGCAGCCACAGTCAAATAAACCATTTCGTTTATGTATCAAACAGCCAAAAATTTATTGGACATAAGTCCGAAGACCAAGGTGGTCACGCTATTGGTTCACTCCGTCCAATCCATTTATTAGGAACGGCAATTCAAAATTTCTCGCTCTGTAGTGTAGCATGTGCAGGTGTTGAAAATACATTGTTGCACGTTCTTGTAAAGGAATATCCTCTAACAGACCTGGTACAGTATTTTCGTAATTACTGTAATTTCCACCATTCACTATTCTTGGCAGAAAATATAGACCGATGATTCTTTTTCTCAAAATACTTATTCAAACATTCACAGATCAACGTCTTCGCTGATTCCGCCGACGTTAATATGAGAATTCTCTGTTAATAATGAAGGCTGTGGTGATTGAAAACCCCTTTTTGGTCAAAATGAACTTCATCGGTAAACAAAATATTGTGGAAAAAGTCTAGATTGCTCTGAATTTTGTGTAATGACCACGTGCAAAAAATTATTCTCAATAGGTCATCTCCGGCCTGCAGCATTTGAACAAGCTATAGGTGGTATGAATATACGTTGTATCTTCGAAGATATCTATGAATAGAGGATTCGGAGTGACGCCTATTTCTTGACAACAAACGTGTACTGGGGGTAAGATTATTTTCAACATACTGCAATAACTGTTCTTCCTGTTGCCATGTAAGTTTTCCAGGTCCACGGGAATGCAAAGAACGTTTTGAAGCGATGCATCCTGTCTCCACAACACGTATTTATACATTTTGGATTGTTTTGTAATCTGGATGATGGCGGTTCGGAAATCGTTATAATGTACAAACGCTCGGTAGCACGGGCATTATCATTACAAGTGGCTAAAATTTTTATCATATCGACATATTATCTGTTAGTATACACTGCAATTTTGAATTTAAAAACATTTTTGAAGCTTTCAATAGTTAATCAATAATACAAATAAAATACACATAATAACGTAAAAGTCAAGTAAATCCATGGTAGCTCGGATCAACGAGATCAACACTGTCTCGTGCAGCTTGGGCCCGCCGTTGGGCAAAAAGGAGGGATTTGAATAAGCTACTTAGTGCCCGTATAGGCTATTATCGTACTTATGAGACTTGGTGACAAATATTCTTTCACTAAATATACGCTTGTGCCTGGTTTTGTCTATATCGCCGTCGTAGAATCGTTCGTTAATTTTATATTTGAATTTTACCATAAAACGGCTTCGCTTTCGGGATTTTAGTATTCTTCATTTTTGTCTCATTTTTAATTGCAGAACATATTATATCCAAGGGCTGGCGCGTGAGTATTGACTCGCCCTATATACTTTAAATTTATCATTTGACCTTTTTGCTACGCCAGAGCTAATACGGAAGCTCGCATCCGCCGCGTTAAATTCGTCGCATTTGAGTTTATTCGTCAGAAATATTCTTCACCAAATTCGCTCTGATTAAAAATTGCTCTATCGCTCTTTTTTGAGATACAGGGAGTTTATCATGTTCATTTTACTACAGGAAAAAGAAATATCTAACAAATTATATTTATAACATCAAACATTTTTAATAAAAAACGGAATAAATGAGGTTTTTTTTTTTGGTTTTCCTATTTTGTCAAATGTTTTCACTATTTCTCAAAACTATTTCCCACATACGTCGTTCTGGCATTAATATATCGAATGAAATTCACTCTTTGTCAAAACTCTTTGACGTTATTGCAAATTATTTTCCTCTTTTTTAATTTATAAATTTAAAAACAAAAAAAGTTCGAGACACAATTTTATTAGAAAAAGAAGACAATAACAAGGTACTAGTTACTTAGTTAGTTATGTTTGTAACGCAATATTTTTAAAAAGCACATACTTACAGTCTAGTTCAAAATTTTATTTCTGTTGAGGCCTAAATATGTTTCCATGTGTCGACACATAGTTTTGACAATGTTCTTGTGTTACAGCTTCAGAAGCAATATGAATTTGAACTAACAGTTGTTCTTCATCCGTCGGCTGTCTTCTCTTTATGATAATTTTTCATTGGTTAAACAGCTCTTCAATTGGGTTTAAAAAAGGACTGTACGGGGGCAGAAATACTGGTACATGTCCATGAGCTCTGGTCAGTTGTTGAATTTCATCTACTCTATGAAATCGGACGGTTTCCATGACAAAATATGCACCTTGTATATTATCTTCGGCTAAGTGGTCAATCAAAGATGTCAAGAATTCTCCAAAGTGTTCTACACTGTAAGGCTTGTCTTGAATGGTGAATA
This sequence comes from Melolontha melolontha, assembly GCA_935421215.2. NCBI lineage: Eukaryota > Metazoa > Arthropoda > Insecta > Coleoptera > Scarabaeidae > Melolontha > Melolontha melolontha. The sequence continues at coordinate 109,116,692 of OW285236.1, read as the reverse complement.
AATATAATGAATGAATACACATTGCAACAGCAATCGAATAACTACGGCCTCTTAATTGGGCCTTAACTTTGTTGGATTTACTATTTTTCTGTGATCTTCCATAACATCTAGAATTCACTTGAATCCCAAATTCATGAATAAAATATATTTTTTCTCTATGAATCATTATTCTTGTATACAGAACAGCATAATCAAACCTACTTTAGATAATATCTGGCGCGTTACGCCTTTTTTGACACATAGGAAACGCGTTTTACAGAATAGTGAAATGCCTTTATAACTCTGTCAATGGTCGATATGCTCACCTCTAGCTAACAGTTTGGTTTCTATTTGTTTTAGTGTTAAAGTGCAATCCTCATCAATTAAATTGCAGATTCTTTCTTGCTCATCTTGAGTAAATTTATTTGGACTATGCCCAACAATTCTTTTTTTCATCTCGTTCGTTATTTTGTAAGTCCTGTAAATTTTTCTTCAGTGTTCGGTAAAATATTAAATTGTCGTCCTGGACTGGCGAACTACTATCTTCATTCCTCTGATTATTAAAGGACGTACATACCTTGTTGGAGATTTTGTTATTTTACCTTCTTTTAGTATTCATTTTTACATACATTTCATAAAGTATAAGTTTTCAGTTCAAACTGCAGTGTGAACCGCAAATTGTACTTTATCTCTTTCTAACACATTGTAATACTACACACGTTTGTCATTTTAAGTTAACACGTACGGCTTTGAAATATTATATTAAATAAAAAAGTTGTCCAGGAGCTAGTCTTATGATATTCGGCTTGTTCAATATTGTTTATTGACTTTGTACCCGGTATTCTGACTTCTAGGTTAAGCATTCTTCTAATTTGAATATTTAGTTTGTCATCAAAAATTACAAAATCTGTTCTTTTGAGAACAATACTGATAATAAATAGTAATATCAATTAGTAGCAATAAGTACAAAGTTGTTCGATTATCACTAGAGACCGGACACATCGGGCTGAAATGACGTCATTACGACGGACGATATAAATAGTCTACAACGTCTGTAAGTACGTCACGCAGTTATTGAATAGCACTATTCATAAGGTTAACCGCACACAAAAAATAGATGTGCAGTTAACCGAATGAATAGTGCTATTCAACAACTGAGTGATGTACTTACAGATGTAGACTATTTATATTGTCCGTCGTAATGACGCCCATTTCAGCCCGATTTGTTCGGTCTCTGATTATCACTGACATTTCTAACCTATTTATTTTACAAAATATTTCTTAGATGCCTGGTAAACCTTTTAGTCCTCAAGCTCAACAGCTTGTATTAAATCTTACAGCCTATTTTGAACGGAAAAAAAGAATGTTGGACCATTTATGTCCATCGATCGTGTTCATGAGGTAATTCACATAATCAGTTAGATAAGGAAGGCAGTGTTATAAAATAAGTTTTATTTTCGCTCTTATGCTCTTATTTCGCTCTTTTTTTCCTGCTTTCGTTGTTTGCGGAGTCCCCATCTTTCATGAACCAAGAGTTCCATCGGTATTAGACCAGCAATGACTACTACTGGTGATCTGTATCGCCATTGCTCTCTGAACCCTGATGAGTTTGCTTTTGCAATACTCCAGCTTCATGCTCTCATACCGAACCGACGTGCCATACAACATGACAATCAGTCACCGCCGCCAGCATTCTCCTCCGCCCGGCCGCAGGACCCCCGGTCCGGGGCATGATTCTTGCTAGGGCTACACCAAGGCTAGCAGCCTCAGCAGCCGTACTTTTAATATGCCCTGTGAAAATCATATTACTGTATATACAGGTATGGTAAGGGTTCATCTTAAATGCGGCTTTCCATGTATAACAGGAGAATTCTAGGAGCACGTTGCCATATCGTACAGCTCATGCTATAAGAATTGTGCGCCTGCGTCATTTGCGTTCACAACGCTCCTCCTCCGCTCGTCATTTAACAGTACGTTCTCGCGGAAGAAACATCATTTAAAATAAAACATAACAATGTACTAACATATTTAGAATTTTTAATATAAAAATTGAATAAATTACATCAAATAAATAAAATTAAATTAAAACTTCTTTTCCAACTAAATAAACTTCTTACAACAATCAATGCAATACGTAAAAAACAATGTTCTCAAATAGAATACTAAAACGCAAACAAAAAGCATTCTTATAATGCAAATCAAAAGATGTTTCTAAAAGTAAAATAAAACAAAAAGATTTTTCTAGGAAAACCGAATAAAAAAAATTCATAAGGAAAAATTGAAATTAAAGTAAGTGTTCGAATAAACTAGCATAAGAATTAATAAATGAAAACAATAATGAAGAAACTGGTAAAATTATAATAAATTTTAAATGGAAAGATATAATTGAAAGGATGAACGCGGGAAGGATGAAGACGATATAATTGACACCAGCGAAGGTACACTCTCAATAAGTGCTGGATTGGTACTGTCGCACGACTAGTTATACTTGTGGCCAGTGTTGCCAACAGTATTTTTTTAAATCCGTTAAATTTGTTGTAGGTTTCCGTCAAAAATCCGTTAAAATTTTTTTTTTCCGTCAATAAAATCCGTCAGAATAAAAAATGTGCCAAACAAATAAAATTTATTTTATAATAAAATTTTATAAAAGAAGAACTTATATTAAAAATCGAAATTAAAATCGTCATCACTGTCCGTACCATCAACAGGTTGGCCCATAGCAGTGGAGGTTGAAGGTTCGCTTTGCCTATAGCTTTGCATAGTCCCCACCATACGAATTACTTTTTCAGGCAACTCATATGAAAAGCAGGTTTTATCGTTCCTCTTCAGCCCTGATCTTATATTCAAAATTGCATTTACCATACTTTCCTTCATTTTATTGCGCAGCTTTGATTTCACAATATTCATCACACTAAAAACCCGTTCTGCCTCTGCATTGGAATATGGCAAAAGCAGAATTGAAAAAGCAAAATCGCATAACTCCTTGAAAGGATTTGTGCCTGTAGCATCTTCATACTCTTTGACTTCGGACCAAAACGCCACAGTGTCATTGATGTTCTCCCATTTAGTGTAATTTATGGCGTTCCATTGCGTCTCGATTAGAGATATTTCATGTTTTGAATACTCTAAATGGGCCAATAAGGGACTTAAAGATTCTTTGTGAACCCTTAATACGTTTTTGCATGAGAGTAGATTGGTTTTCTGCAGGATTTCGATATTGTCAGGTAACCTACAGTAAACAAGACGGAGACTCTTTTAGGGAACATTGAGAAATGAGAAACCTCAAACGTAATTGTTGAATTAATTTTAAAAGAAAGTTAATACACCGTTGACGAAGATCTTGTTCACTTTGCCCGTTTATAAGACCTTTTTCCCTCATTTCTCGTATCTTGGATTCGAATCCGTAACCAAGGTATGGCTTAGGGTCTAAATGATTCTCCACAATTATAGTTAGCGGATCAATATTGGGACGTGGCATGACTACTTTTGAAACCAGAAATCCAATAAGCGTAGATAAATCCGTAAACAATTTACATGGATCAGCATCTTTGGCTTCAAAAGATTTGTTCGTTAGTTGCAATTGTTCTAATATGGGACATAGGAATGAAAATAAGGCCAAATTACTCTCATCTTTATACATATTGTACAACAATTCAGCAGTATAATTTCGTCGGGATATTTCAAAATGCGTTTGAAGTTCAAGCCATTGTTTCAAAATTCTATGTACAGCCGAATAAATTGATAACCATCGGGTTTGACAAGCTCTAATTATTTTTAATGGTTCGTGACCTTCATTAATTGTGCGATGCAGCTCTTTGTATTCAGCCTGTCGAACTGATGATTGAGAGAACCAATTGTATGTTTCAGAAACCATAAAATCCAGATCCCTCGGTAAGGTATCTTCTGAGGCGTGAGATACCGCAAGCTGAATCGAGTGACAGACACATCGTACAAGAACTAATCCTGGAATATCTTCTTTTAGGATTGCATGTACGCCATTATTTACACCTGTCATAACACTGGCATTGTCAGTTCCGATGCCAAGAATATTTTTAAACTCCAAACCAAATTCGTTTAGCGTCTCTTTAACCGCGGTAACTATTCCTTCTGCATTGCATGCGGTTAGTGGTGCCAATTTTAAAAAAGATGTTTGTATTTTCTTGGATTTTGTGCTGTAAAATACTATTACAATGCCAAGATATTTTACCACAGTTATATCCGTAGACTCATCCAGAAGTAAACTAAATTTTCCATTTCCAATATCTACTTTTAAATCATCTTTAAAGTGAGGGCTTAAGATATTTTTAATAATATTGGAACACTTTGTGCGATGCAATTGCATGTCTTTAACTGCTTGTGAATCATCTGCCACCTTTTTCATTATCCGCCCTAAATGATCTACTGTTAGTACGCTGCAATGTTCGGCAATAAACAGTGTTGTATAAGCTTCCAAATATTTGCTTTTTTCTGTCTTTTTGGGAGAAAATTAATTGTTGCTTGGCGTGATAACGCCAACATATCTGTATTCTTTATATGTTTCTTCGAAATCATATGAGCTTTTAAATCAGAATATTTATTGCTACTACTTACGATGCATCGACAAAATATGCACTCAGGGAATGACTCACCAGAATTTTTATCTGTTTTCATAATAATCCAGTCTTTAAACAGCTTGTCTTGAAGCCATTCACTACGAAATTTTTGTTTATATTGCACTTTCGGCATTTTTGTCACTGTAAACAAGATTAATTGCACAACACACTGAGAATAAGATTATTCAACTCACTAAAATCAAGACGTATATACGCCAGTGCCACATACACAATGCAATGATCCAATAATTATTTTGAGAGGATTCGGGGCCCGGGAAGTCCCGGTCGAGCTGGTAGACTACCGCCGGTAGTCTGTGGTGCCAATCATGCGGAACCAATGACATAGTGTAATATGATATTTACAGACAAAAAATAGTTTGAATCGGTAAACAGCCAGTTAACACACTTACAGAACTTAATTTAGAATTTTTTGACGGAAACTTAGTTTCCGTTAAAAAATCCGTCACCCGTTGAAACTGTTTTTTTTCCGCTCCCCTTCACCAAAATCCGTTAGATATGACGGAAAATCCGTTAAGTTGGCAACACTGCTTGTGGCACAGTTTAAAGATATGTATATCGAAGACTGATGCGTGGTGGGGACTAGCGATAGTGGCAACTGCGCCGAGTTTTTATACATAGGTTTACTGCCGATTATAAGTGTTGTCTTTCCGAACCTGTATACGAGGGCCGTTTGGCGGGAGAGTGACTTTTCAATGAAATACTTATGTTAAGGTAAAAATATATTTTATTTTCCAGACAAAATCCCCTTACAAGTCTACACACTTGGCCCAGTAAGTTTTCAATTTTTTCGAACAATTTAGAAAGTAATCTTTTGGTAACTGCCAAATATGCATTTGTCTCAGATATCACCTCTTCATTTGTCCGAAATCTCTTTCCGCCGAGCCTTTTTTTTTAATTTGATAATAAATAGAAATCACTGGGAGCCAGAATTTTGTTGTAGCAACAGTAGACGAATGAGAAGGTGCATTACCATGGTGGGACAACACAGTTTTCTTTAACAAATGCGGTCGTTTTTTCTTCAATTCTGCATCAACACTGTCAGCAGATCAACATAATATTGACCAGTTATCGTTTTTTCCTTTTTCTTATGACCTTATTGATCTAAAAGCCGGTTTTTGCTTTCTTGGACATATGTACCCAGGGAGAAATCCATTGGCTCGACTGTATTTTCGTTTCTGGAGTATAATGGTGTATCCAAGTTGTTTTATCTACTGTAACATATCGATGGAAGAATTTCCTTGGATTACGTTTGAAGCTAGCCAAACATTCTCCTGATATTTGCGTGCGAGCGCGCGTTTAATCAGCATTAAGCAAACTCGACGCCCATCTCGAGGAAGCTTTTTTATATTTAAATGTTCATGCAAAATATTGCATACCCGTTCTGTTGAAATGTTTACTTCATTAGCTATCTTAGGTACTTTCAATCGACGATCGCTTCTTACAAAGGCAGGGACCTTATTAACCATTTCTAGAGTAGTTACACTAAATGACGGTTCAGGACATTCCGCATCACCCGTGCTCATATGGATACTTTTAAAAGCAGAAAGTTACTTACAAATCACTCCATGGGACGGATCACCTTCACGACATTCACTCGAAATTCTTTTGTTTCCATATTTACACAACTAGGAAAACAATAGAGTATAAAGCACAAGCTATCTGTTTGAAATTTTGACAGCAGACATCAGAAACATGGTAGATGTCAACAGCATAATCACCATAGCGAAAGTGTTATCAACCTTTAAAGGTCACTCTCCCGTCAAACCGCTCTGGTAGATACATTTGCAAACAATAAATTCTGGTCGTCAATGTCGTACATGTCATATTTTGACAAACTAGAAATTTTAGCTGATTGATTGTAACTATTTATTGTCAACAATTACCAACAAGTTGTCATTTATAAATTTTTTTTTGAGCTGTCAAGAAATTTTCTAGTCATGGCACCTTCCAATCATCACCCTCTGGCTAAGTTAGAATATATAGACCAAGGCGTCAGCAGTATGATTCAAAATATACACAAGAGGTTGAAACCAGCCAAGGATTTTCGTTTGAAAAGGTTAATACCAAAAGCAGATATACGAGGGTAGGCTGAAAAGTAATGCACGCACGCTTGCACAGCGCGAACGAAATCAAATAGCAAGATCGGGCAAAAAGTACATTAAAGTACAATTCTTAAGCTTCAAAATCATATATTTATTTTTCATAGTCACCGTTAAGACTAACACATTTCCCCCAACGAGTTTTCTTATTCTGTCACTGAAAAATTCTTCCGACTTTTCTAGAATCCAGGACTTGACAGCTGCCTTCACCTCATCGTCCGAGGTGTAATTATTATCCTTATAGTTTTTCTTGCGTAGAGGAAAAAACTAAAATCGCAAGGCGCAAGCTCGGGGGAGTAAGGAGGGCGTGAAATCATCGGCTTAAACTTCAGATTTCGCAGAGCCTCTGCAGTTGCGCGTGAGGCGTATGGACGAGCGTTGTCAAGATTTTTGGAAGATTATTGGTTCTAGGCTACCTCTAACACAACAAACTCGACGTCGGAAGTGTTTTAGAATCTGTATGTATCGAGCAGAATTTACCGTTGCCCCTCGTTCCAAAAAATTGGTCACATAAACTCGGTGAGCATCCCAAAACACAGTCAAAAGAATTTTTTGCGGATGCTTGTGTTTTGAACTATTTCGCCTGAGGAGAAAACGGATGTCGATATTCAGCGCGTCTTTTCTCTTCCGGGTCGTAATGGTGGACCCATGACTTGTTCCCCGTCACAATATTCATAAGAAAGTCGCCTTCTCTGTCACGGCAGCGCTGCAAAAGTTGCTCACAGCATTCCATTCGACGCTGTTTGTTCTCCACTGTGAGACGGCATGGTATCCATCGTGCACAGATTTTACGGCATCCTGATTGTTCAATAATGAAGCCGACACGTTCCTTGGATATATCAATATGGTTCGCGATACGCTTTTGAGTGATTCGCTGGTCATTTTGAATCAAATCGTCGACGAGTTTGCTATGTTTATCGTCTGTGACAGTGATCGGACGTCCGCTGCGTGTTTTATCAACAGTTTTGGCTTTTCCAAGCCTGCAATCACGAAATTTTATTACCCATCGATTTACAGTAGACCTATCAACAGCATCGTCACCGTAAACATCCTTTGAGCGACGGTAAACCTCACTGGGAGTCGCTTTTTCAGCAGTCAAAAATTCGATAACAGCATGCTGTTTAATTTGCTCCATACTTCCGCAAAATACACTGGATGAATTCGATGACCTCAATCCTGTGCATGCGTATAGAGAGGGGGTGTCACTTTCACGTTCCACCTGGCGCTGTACAAGCATGTGTACATTACTTTTCAACTTAGCCTCGAACACTAGAGCGCTGTCAACTACATTAATGACATTGACGACCAGAATTTATTGCTCGCGACTGTATGTTTTTTAACATTTTTATATTACTGCAATCACAAAAGTTCATTTTAAACTATATTTTCCAACGCTTCTTTCTAACAGTGAATGATGTATAATTTAATAGTAAATGACGTAGTATAACAAATTAAAGGAAGCAAAATTCCTGAAAATCATCCAATATAATTACTGGAATAAAACTATTGTAGTTACGTTCATTCTGAATTAAATTAATCGATGTATTTTACGACGCATACAATTTTTTTATAGAAATGATTGTTTTTTTGTAGTTGTTGCAAATTATAAAATCTTTCATAATAGTTGCGGAGTTCCACATTTATTATTTCTGTGATTGTAAGAACCAAATTTAACACTTTTTTTATAAAAGATGTAGGTAATATGCAACTTAGTAATGCACTGTTAAAACCGCGTTTTTAGAAATAAAACATGCAGCATTTTGATTTTTATTCAAATATAATTTGCTTGTTAGGTTTCATAGTAATATATTCAGGTTAATATTCACAAGGCAAACATAGTATTGAAAACACTTTCCAATTCACGTCAGATGATCTTTATTTTTAGAAAATGTGATGAAGAAATAAACAATGTGCACGGTATCCAATTGAGAATCACAAATCATTTTAGTGTATGCAAAATTGAGCAATTCGTTGCATAGTAAATACCCACCAATTAAATCAAATTTAAGAAGAAATAAAGACAAGGTTCTATATTTCTTAAGATTATCTATTAATTAAATATTGCGGCTCGACATTATGATGACAGATTTATAACATTTATTTGACATCGTTGATTTCAATAAAATTACAGTAAGACAAAATCTAACATAAATAAAATTTATACATAAATAAAATTTAATTATACACTATAATTCAATATTAATAGTATTATATTTAATTAAAATATTAAAGTGAAAATATCTATAAACGGAATAGAAAAATATTCATTTCACATACTTTTTATGCAATGCACATTAATCCTAAGCGACTTTTAGGTGTTCATTCAAATGATGTATAAAAAATTTTGCTGTAAAAGTTTTCAATACATTTTTGTTAGTACCTACAAAAGAAACACTTCAAACTGTTTGGTTTAAGCAATAATTTAAAAACTGCTATACTAATAAAAAATGCGAGCTCATTTCGAATTGGGATGCATCTAATAAAACAGAATTAAATAATAGATAATTTTAACATTATAATACCATAAAATCGTGATAAACCCATAAGAATAAAAAAGAAAAAACAAAATAATGAAACCAGTTTCAAAATGAAGTAAATTTATCGCACTACCAATGTTCATAATTATTTTCCATATAATCACTATTTAAAGCAGCACGCATGACTAAATAGACATTTTAGTAATAAAAAGTACATTCCTTCAACTATTTAAAATAAAACATGTGTTTGTTACCGTATACTTGTGTTAAAAAATTTGTAAATAAGTTAGTTATATGTCTGATGAAGCTCAGGTTGGAGCGAAACGATCGTTGCAGTGTCAGTTAAAAAGTGAAATTAATTAAAATTTGTTTTATTTTATCCTGATAATAGTTATAATGGAATTTCATCAAGTAAAGGCTGAAACAATTATATATTATGAAATTTTAATTGACTAGATTTTGCTATCTTCTATTTTACTTATTTTTGACCACATCTCTGCAACACTGAGGCGTCAAAAAGCAAAAGCAATAAGCAATTTCAAAATGAGATTTTAAAACTTCTCAATTACAAATAATTCTTTCAACACATTGATAACGAGTTCCAGATACCTTTAATATTTTATAATGCTTCATGCATTTCTTTTAACTGATGACACCATTTAGGACTACTTAAGGAGTAATCAAGCAAAACCGGTTAAATCCATTTTACATGAAAAATAAACTAAGTATGTACTATTAGTAAGAGCAGTCAGATACATTCATTGGTGAATATAGAATCAAGTAAAACGCAACATTTTCTGTTGAAACTAACGTTCAAAACCTAACCAATCAAGCAAAACTGGATAAATCCAAAGAAAATAATTTTAAATTTACATTTCAACCAAAACTGGATAAATCCGTTTCTAAAGATACCCGCAACAGAACTATGACTGCGGTGTTATAAGTCCCTAATGAAGATGGCATCTACATGGCACTTTGAAAAAAGCCAATATCTGTCAGTCTCATTATTACGTTGAACGAAACACCACAGTTTACTCAAGAAAGGAAAAGCGATTCCAATGGAGTTAGAAGAAATTGACTTAGGTTGTAATCTTCCACATAAAAAAATAAAAACTATTCGTCACCTAATGGAACAACAATTTGGCGCTAAATGGGAGGAAGACAAAAATTTGGGCTGGTACAAAAGAATACTGTCTGAAGTTGGTGATGAGCCCGAAGACAGTGACAACGAGGAATGTGACCGACCGCCTTGAAGATGACTCTGGCGTACATATTTAAAAATCAAATCAAATTTCATATCCAAAAAATTATTTTTTGGAGTTTTAGAATAAAATTTTGTTATATTTTCCATTGGAATGTTAAGAAACATTAATAAAACGTTTTCATAATTTTTTAATTGCATCTGGTAAGTAGTAGTATCCAATAAATACCAATTTTTATTTCTTTTTTCAAACAAAACTAGGTATATCCACTTCTAATCAAGCAAAACACGATAAATACATTTAATTTTGGTTAATTACCCTGGTGTTAGTGGAAAAAATTATTGAAATTTGTAGTTTGATGTGTAATGACTAGAGAACGGACATTCTTACCACATGACTAAGTTCTCCGAATACAATAGCCGTTGTCCATTGTTAACGCTGCGAAAATCAGGTGGCCGAGAAAGTCAAACACAAATACTTCATTGTATTACGCCGGGATGTACTCAGCGAAGTTTATAAACATTTCGAATTGCCGATTGCGTTTAATGGATATTTATCCCCCGAATACAATAGCTGTGTTGTCATTGTAATCGCAGCGGACCAGATGGCCGGGTAAGACTAACAAATACTTCATTGAATTACGCCGAGTCATGTGGTAAGAATGTCCGTTCTCTAGTAATGACAAAGCTCTATAGAATACACGGGTTACTTTTTGTTTAAATATATGAGTTTCATAAATAAACGTTTTTCATTAATATTTCGAAACTGTTTATAATGGATTTAACCAGTTTTGCCTGATTGCGCCACACTTCCAATGTAAGTGTATTGGCATGCTTTATTTGCTACAAGAGCTGCTGAATGGCAGATACAGCGTAACATTTGGAACTTCTTGCTTCAATCTTGAAAAAAAGAATTATGCTCTCCTTTCATCACAGGAGCACTATCACAAACTAATCCTATTATGTTCTGAAGTGGTATACTCTTTGAACAACGGTCTTAAAGGCATTGTAAAGTTTTTTCTGCAGACCCATCTGTCGCATCTATATATGTAAAAGTTCCAATAATCGACATTCAATAATATTTATTTTGGGATTAATGTATTGCACTAAAATGCAAAACAACTTTTCTTGTTTGTATCAGTGCTTTCATCACACAGAATTGAAAAATTATTCTGCAAGGAAAGATAAAAAATAAAACATGTATTACTATAATAAAATAATAAAACATAACCTCTTTCTAAATGTCTATATTAGCTCTTCTGTCTCTCCTTTTGCCAACACATTTGAAATTACACAAGTATATTTCTTATGTTTTATAGACATTTCTTGTAAAATTTTGGAATCAGGACTTATTTTCTGTAGCATTGGCACCATATGATCCGCAATTTGGAATGCTATATTATGTTCAACGAAAAACCCAAACCTAATTCTGCAGCTTTATCTTTATTTTCAAACATTATGCGTTTCTTAATCGTCGACGCATTCGTAACAAAATCATCTAATTTTTTAGATTTATTCTTGTCCATATTTCTTTGATGTAGAGCAGGCGTCGGCGACCTTTTTCGGACGGCGGGCCATTTTCAAAATAATTTTTTTTATGCGGGCCGCACATTCAAATGGAACTTAAATAGTGCTTTTATATCATATACGAGTAGAAATATTATCAAAAATAAATATAGAAAAAATTTATGTTTTATTAACATGCTATAATAACAATAATGTCAGAGAACAAAAATTTTACAATTCTTAAAACGGAAAAAAAAGAAAATACAATTGCAATTACATATTGTTATGGATTTTTCCATAAATAATATTTAACATTTATTAAAAATGAATGTACATTTTTTGTGGATATCTGTGTATATCCGATATGTAAAAATGTGCTAAGATAAAAAACTTGATTTTTGGAGGTCGTCTTTATGTGAAAGCGATATATAAAATATTAAGGAAAATAGTTTATATTTCATTTTATTCATTCATTAAAATTCAATACGCTTTTTGTTCTTGAATATTGTTTGATAATTCATTCAAGTCCGGTTGTGTTTGGGATACTGAGATCCTGAACAAGTTTTGTAAATTTTCATCCGTCAACCTCGTTCTATATTTTGATTTTATGAAATTCATTCTTGAAAATGTTTGTTCGCATAAATAGGTGCTTGAAAAAATACAAATCATTGATTTTACAAAATTTCTTAAATTGGGAAATTTATTTTCTGGTAGATTTGAATAAAATGCCATTAAATTATTTTCATCAAAATTATATTTATATAATTATATATATAACATTTTCATCTAGTAATTTTAGTGACTCAATAAAAATAATCGAAGGACACTGTTTGTCGTTTTTGGTTAAAAACGATTGCAAAGTAGGAAAATGACAATAATTATTTTTTCAAGTTGAGAAATAAACAATTTTATTTTAAGCTGGAAACTTTTGATTTCTGTAAATAGCTCGTTGATTAACTTTCCTTTGCCGTGTAGTGTTATATTTAATTTATTGAGGTAAGTTGTAATGTCCACAAGAAAAGCTAACTCGCTTATCTATTTAAAATTCGATAATTCTGGTATATATTTTCTTTTTCTGTCAAAAACATTTCAATCTCGTCTATCAACTCGAAAAATCTTTTTAAAACTTTCCCACGGCTGAGCCATCTTACCTCAGAAAAATAAATGATATCTTCATATTCTGCGTGAATTTCATTTAAGAAATTCCGGAATGTTCGATGGTTAATAACGTTTTTGCGAATATAATTGATGGACTTTACTACAATATTCATAACATTTTTCAAATTTACAACTTTTGCGCAAAGTGCAAAGTTGATGGATAATACAATGAAGTTGTAGAGGAGGCTGTGTAATATTTAATTCTTTCAATATTTTAGTAATCATGCCTACCAAACCAGTATTGTGACCCGTCATGTTCTTTGCACCGTCAGTTGTCACATTTTTTAAATTTTTCCCATACATATTGAAAACATCTAATAGTTGCAAAAATATGTCTTCATCTCTTGTATTCCCATGGAGGCTTTTTAATGCAGCAAGTTCTTCTGTTACACAAAATTGTTTATCAATTCCACGGATAAAAATCAACAATTGAGCGGTGCTAGTTATATCGTTGCTTTCATCAAGTGCTAGTGAAAAATACTCAAATTCTGAAGAATTTTCTTTTAATTTATTAAACATTAGTTGATATATTTTCAATATGTCGAACTACTGTACGTGCAGACAAACTAATATTTTCAAATTTTTTAATTTTTTCCGGACAAATTTCGTTAACAGCAGCCAAACTACATTTTTTAATGAACTCTCCATCCGTAAATGGTTTGTTATGTTCAGCAATTAATTTCGCAATATGTAAGGACGTTTTGACCAATGCTGAACTTTGTTCCTTACATTTTTTAAAAACATTTTGTTGTGCTCCTAATGATTTTTGTAAAGAATCAATTTTATTTTGTCTGAATTGATATTCAAATTTATCATATTCACTTTTGTGTTTCGTGTCGTAGTTTCGACGCAAATTAAATTCTTTGAATACGCTTATAGATTCTTTGCAAATTAAGCATAGTGCTTTATTGTAATTATTAATAAATAAATAATCAAAAGTCCACTTTTCATTAAATTCGCGGTTTTCCTCATTAATTTTTCTTTTCTTTGGTATTTTATTCATTTTTCCTACGATAAAATATGAATTATTTTACCAATAAATTAAATATAAAAATAACATGTATTTCTCATTACCTATTGTAATGAAACGTCATACGGTTGTCAATATGAACGTGTTTATGTGCAAAATGCACATATGAACATACAGTAGCAAACTGGCGAAATGGAAGAATGCTACACTTGCTAAGCGAGCCGTCGTATTCGCTGGGGAGTGGGGATTAAACTTACGCAGTAAAATAGGTTTCCCACTATGCTTCTGTTAGCGCGCATTTTTGTCACCGGCCACATTTCGGCACGCTCACACTCTAAGTTTGTTGATTTTTCGTAAAATTATATTGGTGCGTTGGCGGGCCGCGCAAAAAGTTGCAAAGGGCCGCATGCGGCCCGCGGGCCGCTGGTTGCCGACCCCTGATGTAGAGTACTCTTAGCATGTTTTTGAAGTTCGGATTTTCCACATGAAAGAATTTTGCTGCAAGCTCGACACTAGCATTGATTCTTACTTGTTGGAACGGGTTCGACCTAATGTTTGAATTCTTCATTATTGCACCAGTTTAGACAAAAGTTTTCTTTTTTATATTACTCATTCTTACATCATCAAACTTGACAATCATGTTTTTGGAATTTCGGCAAACATTAGTTTCCGGGAGTTTCCGGGCTTGGATACTGTCGCGCATTCGCATAGGTGTACAGGAGCAACATAACGTTAATAATTGCCTATTAAACAGAAAACGGCCCGATGTTTGTAAAGTGCAGAATTTTAGATGTGGTACAGAACATACCTTTTTTTATTTCCTATGCAGAAAGCAGAGTAGAATCAATGCGAAATGTGACAATTTGCATTGTCTCTGACTTTTATTATATTCCTAGCGAACACATAATTGGACAATTTCGTGGTAAACTAAAAAATTCCCACTTTTTGAGAAATAATCTCTTTTTTCCATATTGGTGATAAATTCACACAAAAAGGGAATTTCCCTCCCATATACCATCACTGGTTTGGCGATGCACAGTGTTTTTACTCCATATAACGCTTGACCAAAAATTTTTACGAACTTCTACTTAGGTTAAAGGTTAACAATTTTGACGAAAGTGGAAATTATTTTTAAGTTAAAGTAGATAGGTTGAAGTTTTATTTGGCGAAATATTTTATTTTTTTAAGCTGCCGTTGTTATTCTAGATAAATTCAAAGTTGAGCGCTTCTTGGCATGGTCTGATCGTACGCTCCAAAAGAACTATGAATTAAACTAGTAAAATGTTAATTATTATTGGGCTGTTATATATCATTGGAAACGGTATTTATTCTAGTTTTTATTAATGCTATGTGTGACTTAAATTATTTTTACATTTACATATACTGCCATTTCCAGTAACTAACTATATGAAAATAATAAAATAAAATAAAACAATATCTTTGTTTTACCACTTTATTCACATATAATCGTGACCGCGGTTTCGACATACAATGTCATTATCAAACTGCAAAAGTTACAGGCCTACATAGAACTTATAAATGACACAAAAATATATGGGGGTGGTTTATGATGTTATTTAAAATTACTACTATATACTTAACTATTATATACAACATTGGAAAAGAGGTGTATATATAAGGTCCAACTGTTCGTTTAAAACGATATCTATTGTGTTGTGTCGGCTTTTGAAAATCTCTAGGGCCTCTAAAATATTTAATTTACCTTTCTCGGCCAAATGCAATATTTTACGGTGACCAAATTTATGTCTTTCTGTAATAAGATGGTTTGCAAATGTTGAATCTGTCTTCTTTAGTTTATATGACCTCCTGTGTTCTTTTTCCCGTATAATAAAACTTCGACCAGTCTGACCTATATATACACTTTTACAATCATTACAATACAACTTATACACTCCTGATTTGTTATTGATATCTGTTTTAGGTTTTGCGTTAAAAATGAAATTACTTGTTTTTACATATGGTTTGTAAGCTATACTAACATTACTATTATTTTTTGAAATTATATTTCCAATTTGCTCGCTTATTTTACCGAAGTAAGTTAACGAGACAAATTGTTTCAAATTAGCACTATTTTTAGGATATACTAAACTAAGGGCCACTTGTAACTGTTTTTTCTTTAGTATACTGTCAATTACGCTACTTTTATAACTATTGTTTACCGCTATTTGTTTTATAGTATTGATTTCACGAACAAAAGATTCGTTAGACAAAGGAATATTTAATACTCTATGTACCATAGAATTAAAAAATGAATGTTTGTGTGTCTTAGGGTGTAGTGAATCTTTGGGAATAATGCAATCAGTGAAAGTAGGTTTACGATATATATCAAATTTTAAGCTCTGATCTAATTTGTTTAATTTTAAATCCAGGAAGTCAATACTGTTATTCTCTTCTATTTCTACTGTAAAATTGATATTAGAATGGATTGAATTTATGCAGTTCAGAAATGTTTGTAGTTGTCTATGAGTACCCTTAAAGCAAGCTAGGATGTCGTCTACATACCGATACCAAAATTTAATGTTTATTACCTAGTTGTGATGAAAGAATTTTTTCTGTAATATGCTTCATGAAAATTTCAGCTAATAGAGGACTTAGAGGTATTAATTTTCTTAAACTAACTATATTTTTCTAAAGAATAAATATACTTTAACTAGACTTTTAACTACCTCCTTAGTCCGCTTTTGTCAAGTGCATTACCTTACGTGAAAGCTTATTTATGTAGCTATTTAATGCACCCAAATTCATTTTTAATTTCGATGCATTTCTATATAAAAATAATTTTTCAAGTCAATTATGACGACAAATTTCAACAAAGCAACGCCAACATATTTTATTTTTTTCCTCAAAAGATCTGTGTAACACTTGTGTTATTAATGATATAGGTTGATTATTATTACTTTTTCCGGTTTACTACACTCTTGTGGTGTGTTGCATGGAATAATAATTTTTGTACACAAACAAAAACTTCTTGGCAAACAAAAATATGTTTCATCAACAACCACAATCATATTTATTTGTTATTATGTTTTTAAGTAAAGTACTTACAAATAAGTCAATAACCGCCAATATACTAACTCCAAATCGTAGTCAACTAACTTGTTTTTGTAATTGTGTTATCAAAACCTCTTGAGGTTTCAGGAGTACAAGAAGGAATCTCAATTTTAAAACTGCTGGTTTTAAAGAATATCGGCGTAAGTAGCGAAATAAGTTTTATAGTTAAAGTGAATTAAAATTATAACGAATTGAGTTCTATAAATGTTAATAAACGCGAATTATGTCTTCAACTGATAGAACACGGAAAACATATATCCACAGTGGAAAGATATCTTGAAGAAAAGTTTCCTAGTCTTACAGAACGAAACTACAACTGTTTAATTGTAAACCTACAGAAAAATTTTATGACGCACTTTAAGCTGCGTTAAAATAAAGCAGAAAGGTCTAAGCATACATTTTTAAGAAGATACTGTGAGTGGTTAGATGGAAATTTTCATCTAAAGTTTGAAGAAGAGGAAGATCCTTCTACATCATCCCAGGAGAAACTAGGAAGACTTTGCAGGGATTACGAAATATCATCTGAAAGAAGTAAACGTAGAAAAGCAATAAAACTCTTTAGGGAACCTGGACGAGATCATATTCATTATTTTTACATACAAGGATTACGATCTTTTGGAGAAATGAAGCAAGGTGTTATCATAGATGAATTATGGTTTGCATCATTAGATATATTGGACATATTTCATAAGAATTTATTAGAAGGGAAATCATCTTCAGAGCCATATCCTAATGGAGAAGCTTTGGCAATAATACTAGATTTAGATTCAACAAAACAACAGTATGAATACCTGAGAAACTATATCATCAATAAAGTTGTTTGTTTCCTACTTATAAACAGATGCTAGAAGCTAAAATTAACACAGGTGATATAATAATTACTGACATAAGTCCAATGGTAAAATTACAATCTGTTTTAAATCATACTGCCAGCAGACTACTAATGATTGATTCCACTTAATCTTCCTGATGAAGAAAAACTTATTTTACATAGTAAATGGGGATTTGATGGATCTTCTGAGCAAAGCGAATATAAACAGATTTTAGCAGGTAAAAGTAAACTGGTATCAGATTCCAATATGTTAATATCTTCGCTTGTATCACTTAAGCTAGTTCATGAAAATAACGTAAACATTGTTTGGCAAAATCCATCACCATCATCAACTTGATTTTGTCATTCTATTCTCATAGAGTTTGAAAAAGAAACACCTGAGAAAATTAAAAATATTGTGGCAGATATCGAATCACAAATATCAACATTAACACCCTCGACAATATTGAAAAATTAAATAGGTTCTCTGTAAAACATGTGTTATACCTTACTATAGTAGATGGTAAAGTGGTTCAAGTTTTAACAGACACACCATCGAGTGCCACATGTGTTGTGTGTTTAGCTAAACCATCGAAAATGAACGAATTTGAAAGTATAAAGCAAAAACCCGAGCGTAAAGAAACATTTAAATTTGGACTTTCTACATTATATGCTTGGTTTAGATTTATGGAATTAGTACTTCATGTATCCTATAACATTCTATTTTAAAAATGATCCACAGTAACAACAGAACATAAGCAACAAAGAAATGCTAGGAAAAAGCTTATAGAAAAGCGTTTTCGTAAGGAGTTAGGTTTAATAATAGATAAACCTCGCCAAGTTAGTGGTACTAGCAACGATGGAAATACAGGTAAAAGGTTGTTTAGCAATTTTTCTTGTACAGCTGTAATAACAGGATTTGACGAAGACTTGTTGGAACGATTTTATCTTATACTACAAACTATGTCTTGCGATAGAAACATTATTGCAATAAAATTTGGTAATTAGGTACACACGTATTATAGCTGAGCTTTATGTAAAAAATTATAGTTGGTACTACATGTCTGCGTCAGTACATAAAGTATTGCTTCATGGAGAAAGCATAATTAGATACAATGCTATTTTACCCTTTGGACAGCTATCAGAAGAGGCTCAACGAAGTAGAAACAAAGATTATAAAAAATTCAGACTTCACCAGTCAAGAAAATGTTCTAGATTAGCAACAAATGAATTACTGTGCACATCCGATCCATGCATATCATATCATTACAAATGTCCATGGAATTAAATGTGAAGTTCTGAATCTATTAGACTAATAAATTTTCTGTTTTCTTTATGTTTGAATACCCTATAATTTTAGGGCAAACTATTATTCTTAGTGTATTTAAGTTTCTAATTATAATTAATCATAATTATGTTTGCACTATATCTGTACTAGTTATAATGTAATATTACTCGTTCTGTAAAGGGATAACTATATAAGGGATTATAGAGGGAATATATATCAATAAAAAATTGTTTTCCACCGTATTATCTATATATTTATATAGAAATTGAATAAAGTTTAAAAACGTTAACAATCGCGAGAGTAAAGTAATGTATTATAATTTTCTCGTATATATCAACTTCGTTAGCTATCTAGGACCTAACGATTATGTTTTTTCATGTATATTCAACTCAAAAAACATTTTGAATAGTGTATTTTACAGTATTTGACACAAAACTAGGGCTTGAAACACAAAAGGTTAATAGATCTTATTTTTCACCCATAATTAATCGCCGTATAATAATTTTAAACTTATCAGATTAAACCTTAACCTTTTTATTTATACCAAATTTCATAGAAATCGGTGCAATGGTGACAAAGTTACAGATTTTTGGCCAAGAAATATCTACTTTGCACCACTGTGCAGTGTCAGCGAATATTCAAGCGAAGCACAGAGCTAGGGTCGATAAATACCTTCCACTTGTCCAAGACATTAAAGAAGTGTGGAACCAAGAGAAAGTAATTGTAGTACCAATCATCACCGGTGCTACAGGTGTAACAGATGAAACTATATGCAGCTTTAAAAACTCTAAACATACACCCAATGACGTACAAACAACTACAAAAGATAGTCATATTAGAGTCGACTAGCATAGCGGCTAGCAGAATATATAACAAAAACCAGGAACAAACAGATCACTCCGAAACCTTATCTCCACCCAAGATAAATGATAAATACTGAACATATGAACAAAACGCCTCTTACGGTCTACGTAGATCGAAGAGAAGATCCAAGGAAACAAAATTTTCCCAAATAACGTTTTCTTATTTATAACAATGTTTCCTTCCACACAGGATAGATGTTGATATGCTTGCCTCACGCATATTCAACTTTTTCTCCCGAAGGGATAATAATAATAAAAACAATAATAATAATATTTTTTCGTCCAACTGCGGTTGCTACTAACAGGACAATAATGGAGTATATAATTTGTGGTGCAGATTAACAACATTTCATAAAAACCATCTACAAAATACCAAAATAGTACTTTATAATATATAAAAGAAAAAAAAACAAAAAATTAATATTGATCGATGGTATAACAAGTGTTCATTTGAAAAGTCAATCTAGTAGCATGTGATTTACTGAGAACATTTTGAAGTATGTCGTAAATTAAAATTTACTACTTAACCTACGAAATCGTATATTTTGACAGTTTCATACATACAAATAAATAACAAATAATAGGTATTTATTGAAAACTATAACAAATGTTGAAAATGTTGTCCTTCAAGATCAATGCACTTTAAAATCCTCCGTTCAAAATTTCTGATGATATTCTGCGACATTACTGGATTGTTATTAATTTCCATGCATTTCTGTTCAATTCTCTGTAGCATATCATTCAAATTCAATATAGGTGTTCGAAATATGTTATTTTTTAGATAAGGCCACAAAAAGAAGTCACAAGGTGTTAAATCGGATGAACGTGCAGGCCAGGCAATTTCAGTATTTCGACTAATTATACGCTCATCAAAAAATTCTCTTAAATAATCCAAAGATTCTGCAGTACAATGACAAGGTGCTCCGTCTTGTTGGAAATATGCATTTTGAAGTTCATCATCATGCAACTGATTGACAAATGGTTGTAACATTTCCGTACGGTATCTTTGAGCATTGAACGTTCCCTGAAAAAATATTGGTCCAATGATTCGCCTTTGGCTTATCGCTGCCCAAACACCAATTTTCTCTGGATGTAGCGATTCTTCATTATTTACATGTGGATTTTCACTACTCCAAATTCTTGCATTTTGTGAATTTAGGTATCCCGTTTTATAAAACCATGCTTCATCAGTAAAGATGACTCTTTGCGAAAGTTCTCCATTGTTGCTCATATTTACAAACCAATTACAAAACTGTAGTCTACGTGGGTAATCAATTTCTAACAATTCTTGTACTGCTGTGACACGGTATGGATAAAGTTGCATATCTTTTTTTAATAACTTGTGAGTTGTAACAACAGAAAGGTTTATTTGTTGACTCAAATGTCGAACAGATGTTTGTGGTTCATTTTCCATTATTTCTTCAACACGACTGACAACTTGAGGTGTACGTTTCTTAACTGCTCCGCTGCCTGATTTTCTTAAGAGACTACCAGCTTCAGAAAAAAGTTTTAAAGTTCTATCCAAAGTATTCTTAAATTGTATATAATCTATTACAAAATGTGGAAACTCAACTTGAAATTCTACCATGCAATCTTGAACTGAATAAACCCATAAACCAACAATTTTATTACCACTTCGAAAATAAGCCTGGACTAAAAAAATTTTATGTTCTAAAGTGAAAGCCATTTTAAAACAGAGAAGCAATTTATTTAAACCAGAATCCACGCACGATTATTTTATGCACTAACTGATATTTGTGATTGACATTATCAAATGTCATTTGGATTTATGTTCTAAAGTGAAAGCCATTTTAAAACAGAGAAGCAATTTATTTAAACCAGAATCCACGCACGATTATTTTATGCACTAACTGATATTTGTGATTGACATTATCAAATGTCATTTGGATTTACGTTTACGGAACAATAAACACATACTAATATATTTGTGTCTTATTCTATCAAAATTTCAAAGTAACCTAGATTGACTTTTCAAATGAACACTTGTTACATATACAGAAAGATAGACAAAGAAAATAAATACAACCAATATGATAAATGCAATTTTTGTGTGCATATAAAAATAAGCAAGAACTAATTTAAACATCACTGTAAATCTTGTCAAAACTCTCACATACTATATAGACCGGTTTTGCTCTGGATAATCTAAAAGTAGTGCAATTGCGAGTGTTAGCAGTGGGTATGCTGAAATCAATATAGGCTAATACAGTGAAAGCTCTCACAAGCAGACGCTCATGGTTGTAACATTTTTGTCCGCTTATGGGAGGTGTGCGCATATAAGAAAGTTTTGTTTGTTAAATGTCAAATTTGATAACATTTGGACGTACAAAAAATATTGTTTTTTAAAAAATCTAGTATTTTGGCAGCTTTGGTTTCTAATGTTTTTCTTGCAACAAACCATTTTAAAAATGCGTTTCAATATTTTTTAATGTTCGAATGCAACCAAATCTTGTTTTGAAAACTTTTTTAGGTTTTCAACGACCTGCAAAGCACTTGCGGAAGAGTATTGGACCGGCATCTTCATTTTCTTCTTTGTCGCCCTCTTCGATGTATAAAGTATCCTCTGCTACTGTCTGCTATATTATTTTTGGTTTCATCACTAAACACCGGCACTTAGGTAGACAAACAGCGGCGTCAATGCGTTGGGTTTACTCAAATACAGTGCCCGTTATTTAGAAATATACTTTCCGTTCGAATTACACTTACGCGTATTCGTAAATATGTCTATAAACAATTTCACGCTACGAGAGCTGTTCACGTATTCATGTACTACTTAACATAGCACACAAAACGCTGGTAAAGTGAGTTTCCCGACCCTACCGCTGGTGCCTATACGCTCACAGAGGCGTGAGCCGTAAGCCGACCGAAAATACCGGTCTTTATTCATTACTTTCATTAAGGTGCTCTTTGATTGATAACATTTTATCCAAATTAATAAAGTCACCGTCCACTAGGCTTTTGGATTGTTCAATTTCAGTAAAGTTCCTACAAAACTCTACTAAGGTTGCCAATGGCAGATCATCCTCTGCGTCATATTCTATCAGGTCTACCCCTTAAACTTCAGTCTTCTTCAAACTTGTTTTGCAGAAGCAGTTATCCATGTTTGAAAGGATATATTTCAAAATTAGAACACGATAAAAAATACTTAAAATTTTGATTTATGCCCTGATCCATAGGTTGACAAACAGATGTGGTGTTTAGTGGTAAAAATATAATTTTAATGTTTTTTAGGTATAAATCTCTGGGGTGTGACTCAGCGTTCTCCAGAAAAAAAGCAAAATCTCCAGAAGCCACTCTGTCATTATAGATCTTGTCCACCACTAACTGCTATATTTTTCAAAGTCCGTGGTCGGGCAGCTTTTCCAGCAAAAGCTTTCTCCAGTCATGTTTGTACTAAACATTATAGTAAATCTTTCTTTTGTCATCTTACTCTAAAATACAATCCACTTTCATCTGCACTAAAGATGCCCTGTGGTTTGTACCCAATAGCATTACACTCAATTTTTGTAAAAATTGATGCTGTAAAAATTGAACAGCATCTTCCTCATTA
Source organism: Melolontha melolontha (assembly GCA_935421215.2). Taxonomy (NCBI): domain Eukaryota; kingdom Metazoa; phylum Arthropoda; class Insecta; order Coleoptera; family Scarabaeidae; genus Melolontha; species Melolontha melolontha. The sequence goes on along the minus strand of OW285236.1, from coordinate 109,093,084 downwards.
ACTCCGCTGACTCACCAGAAATGCACTTGAAGCTAATATTATTCCTCCTTCTTCATTTTTGTAGCCAACCATCAGATGCGCTAAACTTATTACATCTCAAGCCGTTAACTACTTCTTTGGCCTTTGCTTTTATTAACGGTCCTGATATAGGAACATGTTGGTTTCTTGCTCGAGCAAACTACTCAAGCCAAATTTTGTCAACTGCGCTGCTTCACCTTTTAATTTTTTTTTTAATTTTTGGTCCAAATTATCGTTTGCATAGAAAGCATAGAAATATACAATCACTTCGGAAGCAAAAATTTTGGTTGACGCATTTTTGACGCAACTTCCAAAACACTTACATTATGTATAAGTACGTACCATTCTTGAATACGTACCAAGGTAATGAAATACTGAAATAGCATACGCAACACACGGCATCTAAATATAAAGGGTAATCACACGCAAGACAGCAGAAAAATACCGCGGCTATCGAAAGAAACGGGTGTTTTTGTTGGAGGTTCGTGTCCGCTCTTGAGAGCGTTTCGAGTCTGTCGGTGACAATTATTCTGTCCGTGTCTGTCCGACGGAGCGTCCACTTATAAGAGTGTGTTTTACATAGGGATTGATATCTAAAAATTAGATTCCAAAAAAATTGTCATGTCTGCTTACGGGAGCTGTCCGCAAATGGAGCTTTCACTGTACAACGTGTGTATAAATTGTCGCAAAAGCTACACGCAGCGACATTCTTCGTTTGGGTCTGAATATAAAATCTTAATGTTAAAATGTCGTATTATGTTTCGTTTGTTCTCACGGGGTTCTTAAAGTTCAGACTATTAGTGCGTAACTAAGCCTTACTCTTCGATATCTGTTAATAGAGATAGCTGTAATTTAGCTTAAAGAACATTTTTACTAGTATTATTTCGTAAGCGTTTTCTTTTTGATTTAAAAGTTTGTTTTTAACATTTCTTCATTAACTTACTTTCACGAAAAGCACATTTGACAACGTTGTAGAACAATGAGTTTGTATTTCAAAGTGATTTCAATCAAAATCATTACTGTCATATTTTGCGGTATCTTCAATTGCAATAAATAATATGCGGCTACAGTGTTGCCAAATATATGTTTCTTTCAAATGGTTCCTGAACGCATACGAAGCATGATATGACATTTTAACATTAAGATTTTTTATTCAGTCCAACGAGGAATGTCGTTGTGTGTAGTTTTTGCGACATTTTATACACACGGTGTATTTTTGGGTAATCGATTTCGTTTGATAAAAGATTTAGTAAGAATTATCGCCGATGACAAGATAAAAATTGCATACTATGGCATTTCAAAAGACTATTGTAGTTCGTTCCTCGTTCAGGATAAGTGCCAGTCCCTGAAGGAGAGAAATTTGAAGAATCTCTTCTGAAATTAAGATTTTTTATTCAGAGCCGAATGAAAAATGTCGCTGCGTGTAGCTTTTGCGACATTTTATACACACAGTGTATAAAGATGGACATTACAACTTGCATCGTACTAGGGCATAATATAAATTCTTAATTGAAGCAATATTGTTGAAGCTTCTACACGACCTAATAAGAAACCGATTGTTGCTTGGTACGCATGATAGAAATCAAACTCATTGTTTTTCAACGATGGTAAACAGAAAAATGAAACTTTACATTCTAAGACGAGATACTTAAAGTTACCGTTTACAGGTTAGAACTTGTTTCTATCCCCACTACTTACGCAACGGCGTTGTTGGATACTTTATATTAATAACAATCATAAATTTTATTTTCAAAAACTTTTTAATCCAAAGGAATAAATACAAAAGAAGAGAAAAAATAACGTAACAAACAAAACAAATAAATATCTATAAATAAAGATTAGGAACCTGCCCAAGTTTCCGATACATACGAGAGCGGTTTTCATTCTGTTGAGCCTAGTAAAGCAATACTCAACTTTTTGACAAAACACATTTATTTATTATTTTTCTAAGTAACGTGCCTTCAAAAACTTTCCTCATTAGAGATGGCCATGCGTTTTGATAATGGTTGATGACAGTGCACGTAATCTGTCACAAACGTTTAATTTTGAATGAGCGTAGCCGTCTCTAATGTGGAAAGTGTCTGAAAGTACTTTATGTCCCTCCACGGCCAATCCATTTTTTGCACCCGTAAAAACCAATCTTGAAAACATCTTCTCCAATCTTTTCGCGTTAGATTGTTTGTTTCATTATTAAATATGTCAACTACTTCTTCGTCCGATGTAAAATGTAAATCACGTCACTTATCCTTTATACATTGAAACTGAAAGATATCATTAGGGGCCAGGTATGAATTATTCGACGGTTATTTCGATGTTTAGGGCATTCAAATACAATGTCCTCAATCGTTCTATCAGTAGTGTTCAAGCGTTATAATATCAAAATTGATTCTTTCTCTTAGACGATTCGCGGACACTTTGGAGAACTTGAGGCAAACAAACTGTAGTGTACCATTCTGCATGAATAGTACGACGATGCTCCAACGCTGCAGTGGACACATGTTCGTTAATCCGAAAAACGTAGCAACCAACTTTTTGTTCTGGTTTCTTTTCGAAGAACTTTTATGGCAGCCAATTCACATTTAAAGATCCAAACTGCCAATTGTTGCTATTTGTCGGTATCATATCAGTATCTCCAAGTTCCATCACCTATAATGTTGTTATAAAAGAAACGATCAATTGTCAAAGCGGTCTAGTGTAGATCTGCACTATCTCACACGATCTTTTTTTTTTTGAACTGCGGTCAAACTGCGGGGGTTCAACAAATATAAATAATAATAATTTTTATTGTCCAACAGAGTTTAAGAGGTGCCACCCTGAAATTCTCCGAATTTGAATGTGGCGCGCGAAGGGATGGTAGTACAGTCCTATAACGTCAGTTGGTGTGAGTTATATCTATACTAAGTCAGTCTGTCAAACAATACTTTACTAGGTGGCGACAAATAGTTTTTGTGTTTATATTTATCGAGTTGTGTTTGAGTTATTCTGCAACACTACAATGTCTAATGTGAAAGAGTACAGAACGTGCATCAATTTCTATTCTTTCCTTCTAATTACTTTAATTACAGGTGTACAGGTAGGATTATATGTTGGCTCTTCTGTATAGGAGTTCAGGTAGTGGAAAAAAACAGGATCAGCGTTCTAGATGGTGTCGGGGACGCCAAGGATAGTTTTAAATGTTTCTGTATGCTCGTAAAATCTGATACATTTCTGATACGTACTTTTCTGATACATTCTGGAGATTAAATTTTTGTTCGGTTGACGATTAAAATATTAAAAACTAATTTAAAATTATTTTCAGGTATGCAAAGTGTAAAGTGTATTTGCGCAAATACACTTTTTCTGCTATTGTCAATTAAATAATCGGAGCACGTAAAACTTCTTTTTGTTCCACGACCTCTTTTCTCCATATTCAAATTCGTGTTTTAAAAGAAAGTATTTCAATAATAATAATAATTAATTTCACCAATATAAATTTTTCAAATCATATTACGATTGCTAATCTTAATTCCAAAAGGCAGTTTTACATTTTTTAAATACTACTCTCCATAATACGAGGGGGGTCTGAAAACTAAGGTAAGTAGTACAAAACAAAATACTTTATAATACAAAGGTATTTTTAATAATATAAAATATTATTAAAAATCTGGTGTGAAGAACACAAATGCAGGTTCACTATTAATATTTTCTGTGAACGTGTCCGAATATTATACAAAACTGGTGGGGTTTACCTACTCATGTATGTTTCAATTATTCTGATACATTACACATGCGGTTAAGCCGTAGTATGAGTGAAGACACAAACAAAATGCAGTTTTCTAGAGAGATTGGCTGTGCCAACCTTTGGAAGGACGTCGTTACTTCACATTAATTATGTGGACGGTGTGCGAGGTACTTCGGCTGTCTGACAACAGGCAGCGCCGAATTTACTTCTGCGCTCGGTCTGAATAATTACGGTGATAGGGCGGTGAGGTTCTTTTCTGTGAATGTGTCTGGGAATAACCTTTCTCCAGCAGGGGCGTACCGATGAGCCTGTAGAAAGGTGAAATACGTATCTACGTCTCTGGGGATAGGATATATTCGGACACGTTCACAGAAAATATTAATAGTGAACCTGCATTTGTGTTCTTCACACCAGATTTTTAATAATATTTTATATTATTAAAAATACCTTTGTATTATACAAAACTGGTGGGGTTTACCTACTCATGTATGTTTCAATTATTCTGATAAAATACTTTATTCCAGTTTTTTACATTTATTTTTCGACATAGTCCCCTTCTAATTCGATGCATATGTTCCAACGATGTTCAAGTCGTTTAAGGCCTCCACTATAATAGGTCGAATAAAACGCCGCAAAATAATCATTTGTTGCTGCAATCACCTCCTCATTAGATGAAAATCGTTTTCTACCTAGCCAATTTTTCAAGTTGGGAAACAAGAAAAAGTTAGATGGAACTAAATCTGGAATGTAAGGTGCAAGACGAAGTATTTCAAATCGCAATTCAAATAATATTGTTGCGACAATGTTCGATGCATGAGCCGGTGCGTGTCATAATGAAACAAAACTTTCTTTCGTGCCAAATACGATCGTTTCTCTTCTAATTTTTCACTCAGCTGGTCAAATAACGACGCATAGTACTAGCCTGTAATTGTTTTGCTCTTTTTCAGATAATCTATAAAGACAACACCACGAGCAGCTAACCTTGTTAGCTTATGGAACCACTTTTGCTATCTTCGGTGCACTGCAACCGGTTTCTACCCATTGTTTGGATTGAACTTTTGTTTCGGGGGTATAGTGGTGTATTCACGTTTCGTCAACGGTAATATATCGGCGCAAAAATTCGAATGGATTTTGCTTAAAAACGGTCAAACATTCATTTCTGATTAACATTTAGCAGACGCGGCACCCACCTTGCTGAGAGCTTTCTCATACCCAAGTGTTTATGTAAGATATGACCAACATGTTCTTTAGATATACCTATAGTGTCTGCTTTCTCACGCACCTTAAATCGACGATCATTTAAAACAAGATCATAAGCTTTGGTGATCATTTCGTCAGTGGTAGCCTCTTTCGGACGCCCTGTTCTTGGTTCATTTTCGATGCTCCTACGGTCACGTTTAAATTTATTTATCCGGAAACAAATTGTCTTAAATGATGGCGCAGATTCGCCATGAACATTAGCAAACTCTTCTTTAATTTCATTGGCCTTTTTCCCGGCGATACGAAAGTGTTTAATCACCGCCCGAAATTCTCTTTTGCCCATATTTACAAAACGACGTAACGTTTACTTTAAACAACTGTAAGAGACAACGGACGCAACGTTTTTGGCTAAAACTTTTACAGCTGCCTTCTAACATATGATAGATTTGACAGATGATTCGCATACGTAGATTATCGTGCCATCTCTGTGTTAATTAGCTCAATTATCAGACCCCCCCTCGTATCACTATAAATACGCTTTAAAAAATGCAACAATTATTTTTAATATTTTAATAAGTTATGTTAATCATATGAAATTTGCTATAATTCATTTAATTTTTTCTTTCATTATTTGTGAAATGTGTAATGTGTTTTTACAAAATTACATTTTAGATTCGTTAGTTTGAAACATATAATTGCGCGTAAATACGATGAAATGAGCAGGTGTAAAAATTATGCAAGTTTCCTTTACATTGTTATTAAAAAATTTTTTGGCGAAATACCATTTGTTACTGAAAGTTACAGAAATATCCGTTTTCGCGATGTTAATTATAGACGGTACGGAAGTATAAAGAATATTAATATATATATATATATATATATATATATATATATATATATATATATATATATATTAAAAATAATAGATTTTTATTGGTTTTAGCGACCTTTTATTGAATTTAGATGTTTGTTTGCGACGTTTCGACTTTTATCAATTCAGTCTTTTTCAAGCATCTGGAAACAAGAATCATTACACTGAACATGAGAAATGTGTTTGTTTTGTGTGATATAACAATTGAATTAACCATTTTAAATTTAACATTATATTAAGAAATGAATTACGGATTAGGTTAGTGTTTTACGTTGAAAATTAAATAACATTAAATTAAATTAGCTTAGAATGGTAGGGGGACATGTATGAATTAATTGGAGACTTAACAAATATTAACAAATTTTAAGTTTAAAATTAGATTAAAGATGATTACAAATTGAGTTAACATTTAACGTTGAAACTTACATAAAATAAAAATAAGAATGGCTAAAATGAACAGGAAAGTTGAATTACAATACAATACGTAAAGGGAACAAAGAAAGTCAAATCAAACTCACATTGTTGTTTTTTCTACACGGATACGCATTCATGCGCCACATGTGCTTGGACACACAGGACCAATTTTCTTAAACGAACATGCTTGTGCGGATTTTGTTAGTGAACTAATGCTTTAGTTTGCGGGGGTTTAATTTCTGTTTTTTGGAATGAGCATGGTAGTCAGGACCGTATTTAGGGGTATAAGTTAACATTGTTATTTCTAATGGGAGATATATATATATATATATATATATATATTTTTTTTTTTTTTTTTTTTTTCCCGTTTTTGTCTTGTGCGTGCAGGGGGGGGGGGGTTGATTTTACTATTGTTTTATGAGAGGGTAATAAAGTTTTGAAAGCCCATCGATTTCGTTCCTGTCGTTGACTGTTTTGCTATTTTTGAAAATGTGTATCATTTCTAAGACCTCTCTAGCTTTTGTGTTCTTTTTTTGTGTTATTACTCTGGTGTTTTCAAAATCAAAATTATGTTTTAGTGTCAATTGGTGTCTATTATTTTTAATATTAAAACACGGCCAATAAAATAAAAAAGAAAAACAAAATTCTTTAAACACTAAATATATATATATATATATATATATATATATATATATAATTTAAAAGAAATTATCGACCGTACTATATTGGATAATATAAATTAAAAGCGGTCTGTCAATTAAAAATTTATTAATTAATTATCTCTATATTTCGCAACAACTTCGTTGCTTCTTCCGGAGATAAAAATGTAGAGTTAAAAAAAATAATAAAAGTGACGTACACGGACAATAAAATTAAATCAATTGTATTGTCCTTGTACGTCACTTTAACAATTTTTTTGAACTCTACATTTTTATCTTCGTAAAAAGCAACGAAGTTGTTGCGAAATATAGAGATAATTAATAAATGAGTTTTAATTGACAGACCGCTTGTCCGCTCTTAATTTATTTGTTAATATATATATATATATATATATATATATATATATATATATATAATATTTTCGTGACCTTGATATGATATGGTAAACTTAATAAGTCGGCGATTAAAGGTCTGGTTTATTACTTCAAAGTATATATATTTAAAACAACCCTACATGTTTCGGCAATGATGCCTTTGTCAAGGATATAAAAAATATAAATGACAGAATATATGTATATATATATATATATATATATATATATATACATATATCATTTGATAAATTCTTGGAGTTTTTCGGCTTTTATATGAAATATTTATAAATATTATCAAGATAGTATGTAATTGTGAAGTAAATGTGAATGTAAACTTTGCTGTCTACAAATTACAACCCAAGTCATACGAAATTTAATTGAAAAATTTTGTCTACGTTGGGACTTGGACCCAAGTCTACGGTTTGCCGGACCGTCGCTTTAATCAATGAAGTCACGATGTACCTTGGTTCAAGCTAATTGGAAACACATTATAAGGTGACAATGTTAATGATTCAGATGTCAGTTATTGAAAGTAGATGTCAGTTTTGAAAGTAGAAGTCAGTTTTGAAAGGAGATGTCACTTTTGAATGATATCAGTTATTGACATCTGCTTACAAAAAACTGTCAGAAGAGCGAGGTCCTGTTTACCGTGTCTGTTGGGCATCATGGATTTCGAACAACGCGTTAACATTAAGTTTTGCTTTAAGTTGCAAAAAAAAGCCAAACAAATTCATGAAATGTTAAAATCAGTATGTGGCGATAATGTGGTGACTTTGAAGATTATTTACAAGTAGTACGAGCAATTTAACAGCGAAAATGAGTCGGTTGAAGGCGAGAAGCGGTCGGAACGCCCTTAGATCTAAAAAACATACGAAAATGTGCAAAAAGTGTCAAAAATGGTTCGTTCAGACAGGTGCTTGACTATACGAGAACTTTTCGAAAGATTGAACATGTCATACGGGTCCATGCAAAGCATTTTAACCGATAATTTGCATATGAGACGAATGCGTGCGAAATTTGTTCCTTGACTGACGAACAGAAGGAATATCGTGTGTCAGTTTGTACGGAATTGAAGGAACGTGTTGATGCAAATCCAAACTTCATTGCAGAAATTATAACCGAAGATGAAATTTGGGTGTATGACTATGAGCCTGAGATAAAAATTCAGAGTTGGCAATGGAAAACGAGTGGCTCTTTTCGCCTTGAGAAAGAACGTCAGTCAAAGTCGAACGTTAAGGTCATGCTCATTGGTTTTTCGATAGTACTGGCATAGTACAATCGGAGTTCGTTTCAAGGGGCACAATTGTAAAAACTGAGTACTACAAAGGCGTACTGCAACGTTTGCGAAATGGCTTTCTCTATCACAACACGCCATGCCATACCTCGCTTTCTGATCCACTAGTTTTTGACCGAAAAAGAGATTTCTGTCTATCCATATATCCACATCCGCCTTATTCTCCAAATTTAGCACCATGCGACTTCTGGCTTTTCCCAAAAATAAAAACCTTGCTAAAGGCAAAAAACATTTTGACACAATTTAGAGGGCCACGACGGAGTAGTTGAAGGTCCTACCGAAAGAAGGCTATGAAGAATGCTTAGAATAATGTAATTAATGTTGGGATAAGTGCATTGCTAGCCGAGGAGAGTGTTTTGAGGAGATTTATTAAAATTAGGTATAAACTTATTTTGTTATTTGTAATAAAATTATTCATCATATTTTTTTATCACACCTCGTATACCTAAAACCGTATTTGTTTGTTTGTCGAAAATGGAAAGAGTGATAAATGTTTGTGTAAATATTATATACACACTTTACCTATTTTCATGACTTATTCTATGTTATATTACAAGTTGGGATAAAGTATTATTATTATTATTATTAAATATATAACACTAACATAAAAAAATTAGTAAGAACAATTACTAATTTCCTAATATATAATTTATACTGAATGAAATCTTGGTAATGGATGGGTACCGATGTAAATTGGAATCATCAGAATCATTTTCCTAATTTACCTACTATGAAATTAACGCAAAATAATGTTAAAAAAGTAATGATATATAATTAGGGACCACTGATGGCGTAGGTATACTTAAATTCTGTTTTCTATTTTCTATTAGTGTGAAGAAGTGTATAAAATATATATGAAATAAATTATTCCATGAAATGTCTTGATTAGGAAATAATATATAGAAAAATATGCAACTAATTCTATTAATTAATTGTAATATTATTAACAATAGCATTAAGGACAACGAATTAGTAAATAACGTTGAAAAAAATTGTCCTTATAATAATTTTGCACAGGTTCGACTTTGATATTTTGTTTGCTTATTTATATTGAATTTAATAAAAATTTTAGAATGAAATAAATGTAATAAAGGCAGTCAATTTCTATTTTAATTTTACAAAATTTAAAAAATCTTAAGATGATAAAGAATAAGCGGATATGCAGGTGTTCTATAAGTTACTGCAGTATAATTTATGTTAATACATAATAAACATTGTCAGTAAAGGCTTATAAGAAAAGAATAAGCAATCGTACAAAACTAATATATATATATTCTTAAAGTACAGAAAATACACTTTCAAACGATGTAAAATTTATTTGATTCCTGCGCCTAGACAGAGTTGCAACTTCGTTTTGGGATTCCAAATTTGAATGACGTTTCTTAAAATCCATACCTTCGTGAACATATGACGATCGATAACCGAGAAGGTTCAGGTCAGGGCTACCAGAGTCAATCGGAAGCCATAATAAACTCAGGAACGTTGTTATATGGCCTTGTTTAGGCCATTTTAATTTAATTTTCAATCAAAAATTCGAATGATTAGCGTTGTAAAATGTAGAAAATAATATTTACATTCACATTACTTCGCGAAAAGCAATTAATTTTCATCAAATTGCCCACTGCAGGCAAAATATTAAACATCTGCTCCTTGAAGTGATTAAGGCTTTCCAAATGTATTCGAAATAACAGTCCTTGATAGCTCAAGTGGTGGAGCGGTGGTCCGGCAAACTATGGACGTGGGTTCGAATCCTGCTTAAGGGCGAATTTTTTTCAATTAAAAATTCGAATGATTAGCGTCGTAAAATGTAAAAAATAATATTTACATTCACATTACTTCGCGAAAAAGCATTTAATTTTTAAATATATATATACTCATGTTCAAAATTAACGCACCACTCAAATAATTCTATATCAATTTTACAAAATTGTTTGTTTGGTGAAATAATTTTTAATATCATCAAAAAACATTTGAATTGGAGACAATTAGAAATTTTTTTAATGTAAACTTATGGAAAAAATTATAAATTACATAAATTACATCAATTACAAATTCAGAAACAAAACGATGTTATTGGAAATCTTACAAAATCTAAAAACAAAAAATAGAACGAAAGAATAAAAGTTAATAATGAGTGACACCTTCCCTAGCTCGTATTCGCCGTGGTAAGCTCGCTATCAAATTTTTTATTACTTCTTGGGAAATATTATCTCACTCGAAAAGAACGGTTTGTTCCAATTCTTGGAGATTAATACGAGCTGGTAAATGTCGTCTTACTGATCTTTTTGGAGAATCCCATACGTGCACTATTGGGTTTAAATCTGAATTTATTGGTAGCCAATTAATGACTTGAATATCGCGACTTTTGTAAATAATTCAAAACTTGTCTAGCGAGTCTCGCATTATCCTGCATGAAAATGAATATGGCATTACATGGTCCTGAATAATGTTCTCGAGGTAATATTCAGCATTCATTGAACTTTGCCGAATAGGGGGTTAACTCTGTGCAGGCGCAAATGCAAATAGCTTCCCAGAACATTCTTGAACCACCACCAACGACTCTCTTTGAGAGATTATCCAGTCATGATATCTTTTTCCAGTTCTTCACCATACTCTTTCGCGACCATTTGGTGATTTTCAACTTACTCTAGTCTTGTCAGTAAACAAAACTCGCTTCCAATCTTCAACTGTCTAATCTGCATGATTTCTAGTAAATCTCGAGCGGTAAGTAATGGTCCAACTACAGGTCTTCTACTATTCAATCATACTTCCCTCAACCTTCTCTTTACAGTTAAAACAGAAACTTTGACATTTCTGATCGTTTGAAGCTGGTTACTAAGTACTTTGCTTGTCATTCGCCTATTTCTAAAAGCTTGCAGTTGTAAAAAACGATCATCTATCGCACTTGTGAGTCGTTTTCTACCTTGACCATGCCTTCTCGCGTGCTATCCGGTTGCCCCAGATCTTCTAACTATTCGACTGACTGTCAAATAATTAACGTCCAGCAAATTAGTTACATAACGCATTGTATGTTCTTCTTCTAACAAAGTTGAAGCTTTACACATTCACCATTGGTTAAATGATGTTAGTTCATGATTTTGAATTTGAACTTTATTAACTTAAATTCTATATACGCAAAAAAATTAACAAACTCATAATTAAAACTTAAATGATGCTTGAACTGTAACTGTAATGACTTAAGAAACTCTGTTTAATAAAACTCGACATTAATTTTCGTAATTTCTCACCAGAAATGTCAAAATTACTTTGCAGTGAGATAAAGCTACTAGATTATGTTTAGATAAAATCAAACATTTTTAGAAAATACAAAAATTATAGAAAATATATCAGAAACATTGAGTGATGTGTTAATTTTGAACATGAGTTTATATATATATATATATATATATATATATATATTGATAAATGACGTTGATGGTGTAATACAGAAACGCCACCACGTTCGTGCGCCAATTGAAAAGAAGCTGATGATCTGAATAATAAAATTGTATAATAATAATATGATAATAATATTAATTGATATAAAAAATGTTTATTGAATAGTACGGGAATCGTACTATTGGTTGAGCGCCTTGGTTACAAACCTATTACGTTAGATCACCAGCCCTGCTCATGTAATGTCTCAGGCTGCGGCTAGATGTCGGAGAACAAGTATTATATTTTACAAAAATTAGACGTTATCTCTCTAGGTTCCTCGTCGGTTGATTTATCCCTATGTGTATGGTAGAAAACTGTTTAATAATATTACTAAGTTATCTCTAGCTAAGCAATGATAAATAAAAGAGTTTGTTTAAAGAAGTAAGTGTAAATATTTATTGAAATAAGATATCTGTAAACAATTAATAAATAACGTGCCTAACGACAAAATATGGAATTAATATATAGTGCACGTGTGAATTAAAAGGTTATGTTTTAATAGCAATGTTATTTTCAAGTATATTATGATATAAATAAATAGACAACAAATTAAAGGTGAGTACTACAGCTCTTAATACTAAATGTCCTTTCACAAATTCTGAGTAAGTTAGAAATACTATTTTAAAGTAAAAATCAAGAGTTGGCAATTTTAGTAAAGTTTGTATTGTTGAAAAATAGTTTTCTAAAACTTTTTTGAAATAAATTGACTTAATTAAACCTGTTTCTCGTAGAATGTATGCAGGTATCTTGTATGTTGACGGCGTTGGTCAGGAAAGTCGAAGTACGGACCCAATAAGGTGTTTTGGATACTACGATGCTTTGAACGATCACTTGCCGATCTTCGATATTATCGGTTCCAAAACTGGTTCTAAAGAAGCTCCAAGGATAAATACTTCTTTTCTGAGTAATTTTAGGATTCTATCTGAGGTATTTTAAGTTTAATTAAATTTTAACTTCCAATAACAAAAAACTTACCAATAACAAGTGACATGCTGAAGGAGAAAGCTACGTTACTCCATGAAAAAATTCAGGAAAAGCCAGGTGGCTTCAACGCCAGCAATGGTTCGGCTGCGAACTTTAGAAAAAGACATGGATCCGAAGGCTCAAAATACGTGGAGAAAAATTGTCGAACAAGAGTGATTCTATCAATTCGTTTTTGGATAAATTCAACAAGAAAATTGTTGATGTTGGTTTATCAAAGAAGCAGATATACAATGCTGATGAGTCTGGATTATTTTGGAAAATTTTACCTGATAAAACTCTTGTGCGCACAAAGGAAACTTCGACACCAGGTCATAAAATAAGCAAAGAAAGGTTAACTTTTCTCGCATGTACTAATGCTGCCGGAAATCATAGAGTTAAATTAATGGTTATTGGGAAATCGGCGAATCCACGTTCATTAAAAAAATTTGCTGATATTCCTGTTGTCTACAAAGGAAACAAAAGTGCTTGAATGACATTGGCTTTGTTTGAAGAATGGTGCCACAAAACATTTGTACAAGAAGTACGTAAATTTTTCGTAAAAAAAATTTCTTTTAAAACAGGTGAAAGAGTTTCTTCGTAGCAAAAACCTACCGCAGAAAGCACTTCTGCTCATGGATAATGCTCCATGCCACCCAAAAGACGAACCATGATGGCCAAATATCGGTGATGTGCTTTCCTCCAAATTGCACCGCTCTAATACAACCCAGAATTTTATAAGGCTTACCAAGCTCAGCTACAAGAAAAGCCTTTTAAGTCATATTGTCGGTCGTGGACAAACTATTGATGAGTCTCTGCGAAACATTAATCTGAAGGACGCAATATGCTTTTTAGCTAGTGCATGGAATGCTCTTAAGGAAACTTCTATTCGGACTTTCGTTTCAAAAATTGTTCGAAAATCCATCTGAGTGGGATAATGAAGATATCATTCCTCTTTCAGAGCTACGTTTACAGCTAGTTGATGATGCATCTAATTTTCAGAATATTACAACTTTGCTTCAAGAAATTGAACCATTGCAGCAAATGACTCATTTTGAAATCGAGCAATGGATTACTGAGAACACTACAGATACTACAGCTTTAAATGAAGAATTCTGTATCGACGATGACGAAGTTGTCGGTGAAGAAGTTGGTGACGTGGTGCTTAATTTAAAAAAAATTACATCGGAGGATGCTATATCAGCATTTAATATTTGCTTGGAATGGGCAAAGCAAAACAATGCTTCCTTAGAGGATGTTATGAGTATGACACTCCAGAGGCAGCGCAGTATTGAGTAAGCAAGTCTGCACAAAACAAACACGAATCGAACATTTTTTTAATATTACATAAAAAATGTAAATACTTAAAACTTTCCAAGTGTATTGAACGAAATTATAAAAAAAAAAATAAATGCTGTGCTGAAAAGATCTATAAAAACGCTTTTTAGTTTAATTGTATGAAAAAGTTCGGTACTTGCAACAACCTCAAAATTTGCACCGAGCCCGGTTTTCATTGCGATCAAGAATCGAGTTTCTACTGTAATTCATTAATGTAGAACATCTGTAATATATGTAAGTGTTATTGAATTTGTTTACCTCCATTTATATCATTTTAAAGGAACCCACGTACGTTTTAAAGAGTGATCTATAACATTATACACAATTCAATTCATTTAATAAATATCATTATATAATTATTTGGCGCTCAACTTAAGGGGAAATTTTTCATCATATGAAAATTTGGTTAATCGGTATTGTTTAGAATTAATGATAACAAGAAGTGTCAGAGAAACCATGAGTGAACACGGGAGAGTAATAGGAAAAATGTACCTTCAGTAAATGTAATATTAGGTAGTTTAAAACGATCATTAAAAATTTAAGAGTTGCATTTAACAGCAAACAAATCATACAAATGAACAATTGAAGGATACTCAATGTAAACTAAATGTATTAGAAAGTCAAGTATTTTCTTTCGAAGCCAGAAATCCTATAAATCCAACAAATAATAGTATGCAGAATAATCTTATAATTAACGAAAATAACTTGCACCATTTTAAATTATAAGAATTAATCCCTAAATTCAATGAACGCTCTAATATTAAACTGGAGTTGAATTTATAAAGGCATTGGAAAGGTTAGTTCATCAGACGTCTAATGTGTATTACCTGTCTAATATAATAAGATTCAGTTTAGAAGGAAACGCCCAAGGATGGTTTACAATTATAGAACATAAATTTAGTAATTTCAAAGTTATTTTTAAGTAAGTTTTTGTTAGAATTAACCCAGAATAAAATTCTAATTGATTTAATTAATGGAAAGTACAATCCTTATTTTGATACGCCTAGGAAAATGTATTTTACTAAGAGATGTGTCAATACACAGCACCTTACAACCAAAAATAAACAAATATGAATTAAAAGATGAAATATACATGCAATTTAACAACCTAAGCGATGATAAACATCATAAGTTATGGGAAACAGAAAAAATTATAATAACAACACTATTGAAAATACAAACAAATCCCAAATCAACAATATATTATATGCAAATTTTAAGATCTTTAAAGAAATATATGATGATCCTGATAATATTACAAAATCTTACAAAGCAATTAAAGAAAATATAATTTATAATGAAATGAATGTTGATAATCAACAAAACTCTATAATAATTTTTCAATTTGACGAACAAATTAACTTCATTAATATAATGGCGCACAACGAAACAACAAGAACAAGCAAACTACATAAGATACGTACAAATTAACACAACTTTTACAACAATTATTAAAAATCATCATAATTCAAGAGGTAGAGGTCGCATCTTATCCATATACTAAGGAAATATTATTCTAGTACTCAAGGTATGTCGACGAAAAATAATAAAATAAAATTATAGTGAAAATCGGAATTCTTAAACATAAAATTATGACAACTGAAAGATTAAACAACGGGAATACGATGTCATATGCTAATAAATTAATATGCCAGGATGATAATTAATAATAAAGATAACAAATACTTATTAAAGAACTGAGATTTGTAAACGAACTAATAAAATAAGAAAAAAAAGATGCTTAATATTTAAACATTAAAATTATGACACCAATTAATAACTAATGATATTTTATTAAATATTTATTAGTTAAGGCTAGAATTTTAAGATATTATCGTAAACCTTAGGTATTGTTGTTTGTAGATATAATTTCCAAGAATTAAATAACACAAAATTTCCCAGTTATGACGTCAAACAATACATTGTTCAACCAATGCGCTTTTAATATGTAATAGTCAGGAATAGTCATGGAATAGATCAGTATCATTCAGAGTCTCATATCAGCAACAACAGCCTCAACAGTATGAACTCAAACACATCATCAACATAACAATCATCAGACACCAGTCTCAACAGCAGTTTTATGTTAGTATAAGTCGTTATAGATTCGAAATGTATATAGTGTAAATAAATATATTTAGATAAAAGTACTCATTCATTTATAGTATATTAAAAAACAAGTTTCATAAGGCACCATTTTGCCGCACGCGATCAGTTTAGAAAACGAGCCGCGACAGCGGCGAGTTTTCTAAAGAGCGAGTGCGGCAAAAGGCCTTATGAAACGAGTTTTTTATACTATTTTTTCTATTTTGCGTTTTTTACATTAATAAATTGCTGCAATTGGAATTATTTAATTTGAAAGTTCAGAGTTTAATTTTTATATAAAGCATGCAGTTGGTTACATTGATACTTGACATTTTCAAATTTAAATCTTGCTTTCCGCGAAGTATATTGTATTACATATTATTTACTAATTTTCGTTAACATTACTTGATACTTCATTTAAAAATATAAACATGAGTGGCATAGAAACATATATATGTTGTTGTCAATAGTATACAACATACGTTGTTTGTGTAAAATACGGACATATATCATATCTGTCAAATGCACATAAATTCTTAAAATCAAATGACAGCAATGATATTTATTTCTGTATTCGAACAACGCCAACATTGAAAAATGAAAAAAGCGTATCGAAATGAAGCTCATTTCGATACTGTTTTGGGTTTCATAATGAGTTCATTTCGAACGCAAAATAGAAAAAATAGATTTAAGATTTAATTAGTAAAGTGTATACAGCCTTACAACCTGTGCACGGTGAAGCAACATGGTGTCGTGATTTTAGTAACTGACGTTGAAGTATCACCTCCAGAAACCGAATACAACCATAACATTAGTCCTCCACGAACCCGACGCCACAACACTTCTTTGCACAACGTACTTCTTTGCCGGCTCATTAGGTCGAAATATTTGAAATCGACCATCATATTGTCCAGATATTACTTTTCATAAATACATTTTCACCATTAAGATATATGTAACCTAGAATATTTTTTACAGAAAGAAGTAGTAATTTTTTAGGAAGTGGTATTTTTAAACTTCCTGGAACGGTGAAAGAATATCAAAAACAATGCCACTTATAAATAATATAATATTTATATAATAAATTATAATAATAATAAATTATATAATATTTTTATGAAATACATTATGAAGAGTTCGGTGCAAGATAATATGCTAAATAAGCAAGTTAAACATGTCTTTTTTTAAGAAAAATAATTTTATTTTTCAACTCTCTCCATCTAGTCTAGTGAATTTCTAGTTTTTTAATTCCGTTGGAAATAAAATACTTCTTAAAGTCTGCAAAATATGCATTGACAACTGCGAAAAAATCAAAGGGGCTGAATCAGACGAATAGTTTGAATGACAAACCAGTTCGATTTCTAATTTATATTAATTTACAATTGCAACATTCGGTTTGTGAGACATCTCGATGCCTTAGTAGAAGATCACTTCTTTCGACGCCTCCTTTGTTTCCGCTCTTCTTTTATACGGTCCAGTAATGTAGCATAATAGGTCCTGTTATTGTTTTTCCTTGTTCTAAATAGTAAACCAGAAAAATTGCTAAGCAATTTCAAAAAATAGTAGCCATAACTTTTTCAGTCGATAAAATTGCTTTTTTTACCCATTTTCACTCGTCACAGTTCACTACTTTGACTGTTGTTTTGACTAAGATGTGTAGTAGTGCTTATGAATAGATGCTGAAAATCCTAAGGATTAAAATTTTAAAAAATCAAACACTGGATTGGCGATACTCAACTTTTTGCTTTTACTTTTTCATATGCAATTTTTCTTGCAAGATGTTGTGCACAGGTTTAATTAATAATTTAATAATGCCATACGCTTTCAAAAAATTTCATTTGCTTCATCAAGAACACCTGCATGAGAACATTAATAGCGTGTTTATTAAGCGTGAATTACCAAGCGTGATGTAGACGTCCACCACGTCACGCTTAATGAATCGATGCTAAATTCGATGCCTAATTTTATTAATCCAGAAATAAAGAATTCTTAATAATGGCACAGAATTCTGCTTCAAACTTGGTAAAACGGCAGCGACAACTCTGAAAATGCTTAAACAAGCACTTAGTGAGGATGCTTTATGCCAGGCGCAAACTTATGAATGGTACAACCGTTTTAAAAATGGACGTGTATCGGTCGATGATGATGAGCGTTCCGGTCGTCCATCGATGGAAGACACGCCACAAAATGTTGCAAAAGTGCGTGAAGCTGTCTTGCAAGACCGAAAATGAACAATCCATAACATTTGTCACATCGTGTAATCAATTTAGAAAGCCCGTATTTAATTTTCGTTTTATTAAGAGTTTTATTTTAGATCTTGTTTTCCTTTTATTTTTAATTTCATTCACAATTTGGTTAGATTTAGAACCGTGCGGAAGAAATATTCCACTCCTCCTTTTTCAAAATTACGTAAATATAACTTTAAAATATGTAGTTGCTACTGGCGAGAGGGAGGTAAAGATACACAAAACGCAAGGCCCTTTTTTAAGCACAGACCAATGAAGAGGCGCAATATACAACGAAGAACTATTGCCGATAAATTTAGTCTGATAAACCGGATATCGACAATTAACTTCAAACATGTAGAAAAACTAATAAATGGCAATCTTGTCACCCAAAAAAAGGATTGAGAACCGTCAGGAAGTCGACCGTCGCACATGGTCGATTGTGTAAACCGTAACAAAATAGGGATCGAGTGGCCATAAATAAATAATTACTTTAATGTCTCGAGAACTGACATAATGTGTAAAGACCACACACAGACAGGTTGGTAGAACCCCTTTGTTTGAACGTACATTGTACTTCTCCACGTTATAGACACTCTTCGACTATAGTAGATCGTTTCTTACACACATTGTCTTTGTGAGTTTGTGATTATTCCAAATTCCATTCCATTAGTATACGGATTATAAACTGATACATATGCGAGATAAACTTTTAAACGATACTGAACAATCAGTAATAAGAAATATGGGGTTGAAAACAGGAAAAGGGTAGTTACATTGGATGTATGAAAGGAAATGCAAAAAACAAATTATTATATAGCGTTTGATAACGATAATTTTGAAACGGTATATTCTGTAATATTCAAGATGATAAAAGGTCTTGAAAGAGAGAAGTCAGTCAGAAGTTAGTACAGTAGTACCCCCATATCCGCGGGGGTTTGTTTCTGTGGTCTTCTGCGGATACTGAAAACCGCGGATAGTAGCGAACGCTTTATTTTCGGGTACAATATGAAATATGAAGCAAAGTTAAAACAATGAAACAAGAAAAAATAAGTTATATAATATTTATTTAAAATAAATAAACAATAAATAAATAAATATTCTTGTGCTGTGGCACAAATAGAATTTAAGTTTAATAAATATATAAGTTCATACATATGTACATACAGTACATATTTACATACACAACAAGAAAATATACAACAAGAAAAACTTTATCATCGTGAGCTACATATTCATTCATCTTCCTCCAAGTCCAAGTTAGCAGTCGATTGTTTACTTAGATTCGAAGCAAACGATGTTGATGGCTGTGCATTATCGATAGTTTTGTCGACTTTTTCAAAGAACATTGTTATTGGTAGTTGTCGTTTTTGTCTTTTCATTTCAATAAACAAATCCTCCAAAGGTTTCAAGGCTTCTGTTATAGTGCGAGTAATTTTTATACTGCGTTCCATTATTGGATCATATTCTACTATCTGTACTTTTTATATTTGAGCAGTTCGAAATATCGCTGAAAATTTTTCAAGCGTCCATGCTGGCGGTTCTTGTTGACCCTCATCCTCATCGTCACTCGCTTCTGGAGAAGATTTCACAAGGTCAATTCCTCGTTGGTGAATACTTGATCCTCTTCGTTTATGTAATCACTGAGTTCCTCTTGGAATATATCGTTAAATCCTTCTCCATCTATTTTCTGCGCTATGTTAAATATCGTTGTTAGATGTGAATTAATATCATGTGTGTCTTCAGAACTAAGAACGATGTCATTCCACAGATTTTTCCAACATGCTATTATCGTTTCTGACTTTAATTCCTCCATCGCTCCTTTGATAAATAGAATTACATCAGCAATTGTAAATGACTTCCAGCATTCCATGAGCCCGATATCAGAGCATTCGTTAGCCATTGTATACAGCATTTCGAAAACCTGTCGAATATATATGGCTTGAAAGCATCTAATGACACCTTGATCAAGGGGCTGAAGCAATGAGGTCGTGTTGGGTGGTAAAAAAAGCACTTCAACATTTTTATCTTCTGTGCCGAGTGACACAGGATGCCCAGGAGCATTGTCTAGTATCAGCAGCACTTTAAATGGTAATTCTTCCTTTTCCAAATATCTTATCACTTCCGCAATAAAGCATTGATGAAACCATTGTGTAAATAGAACAGCCGTAACCCACGCCTTTCGATTTGATTGTCAAAACACAGGCAGGCAAGCTTTATCTTTGTATTTAAGAGCACGTGGATTTTGTGATCGGTAAAGAAGTCCTGGTTTAATCATATGACCAGCTGCATTTGTACAAAATATCAAGGTAAGTCTGCTCATCATAGATAAATCGCGGATGACTGAAACCGCGGATACGGAGTCAGCGGATAACGGGGTACTACTGTATATTCGTCGGTACTACGAAAACAGCCAAGACTGCTGTTCGAGAGAATTTTCTCCCCAAATAAATATATGTATATATCTTCGGATACATATATATTATTTTCGTCGTTAGCGCTGAATTAAAAGTAGAGTTTTAACATGTTTATTATTTTATTTTATTGTTGTGTTCATATAACGTCAATTTAATTTTATGTTAAAATCATTTGAGAAATTTTGTCATGTATAAAACAAGGTGAACTAGTGAGTTCTGTTGAAAGAAAAGGAAATGATACAAACCTGCAAGTCCGTTGAGTCGTTAGATTTTTATTTGGGATTTTATTAGCAACAGCCCTCGCCTTTGTGATAGGAATTGTATACAGATTTATGTATTAAGTAAGAACCAACACACTGAAAATATAATTGTTTAATTTCTATTTAAGTAAAATTTGTTACGAGTTTTTAACTGAATTTCATTTGGCTGTCTTACTTTCCCCCGACTCACGACGCTTTCGAAGATACCGCTACCAGAAAATAAGATATACACCGGGAAGTGAAAACAAAACTTAATAGTTTAACCAGTCCACGGTTTAAGCATTAATTAAGACAAACATTAACGACCCACAGTATTGGCAGATTTGATTTAAAATATAAACGTTACCGATGGTATCAACACGGGACATGTTACAAATAGTGGAAATGTTACAATTATCAGCTTGTCGTACAGTGTTTGTCGTACAATATGCGGCATATTAACACAAAGTTTGTGCCAAGGTTACTCAGCATTGAACAAAAACGTCACCGTATTCATGTGTATACATAGCTGAAAGAAACTGCCGAAAGGGATGTGAACTTTAGTATCAAAATAATTATTGACGACGAATCAAGGGTGTACGGGTATGACACTGAAACAAAGCAGCAGTCATCACAATGGAAACACCATCGCCACTACGACCGAAGAAAGTATGACAAGTTCGAAGCAACATCAAGTCGATGTTCATATTCTTCTTTAACGCTGATGGCATCGTGTACAAAGAATTCCTTCCACAAGGTCATATATTTTATCTTAGCAGTTAAAGGAAGATTTTATTGCGATTTTCTTCGGCGGCTAAGAGAAAACATTCAACGCAAGCGGCCTCCCTAGTTGCACAATAATTCGTGGGTCCTACACCACGACAATACAGCAACCCACATGGCACTTGTTGGCAGTACTACCTCACCCTACCTACTCCCCAGATCTTGCCCCTTGTGACTTCTTCCTGTTTCCGAAATTGAAATCAGTTTCAACTTCAGCACAAGGGGCGCCATTTTGAAAATATGCGAAGACTTCCAGTACTGCTTCCAGTCACGGACAAGTCGCTTG
The DNA here is from genome assembly GCA_935421215.2 of Melolontha melolontha. Lineage (NCBI taxonomy): Eukaryota > Metazoa > Arthropoda > Insecta > Coleoptera > Scarabaeidae > Melolontha > Melolontha melolontha. The sequence continues at coordinate 109,070,761 of OW285236.1, read as the reverse complement.
GATCGGTGTACCACTTCCTAATTGCTGCAACACTTGTTGCAGGCGAAAAACTCATCGCTTTTATATGAAATTTGGACGTTTGGAGTTACTTTGAAGAATTATATTTGTTGAATTTCATTAATTGATGTAGCAGACACTTCTTGGTGAAACATTTTTACATAACGTAATAAAAAGTAGAAGACTAGATTTATTAGAAACACTAGAAATTAAAAAATCACAAAAACAAAATAGAATAATTACGAATACACAGTTAGAATTTGTTAACACTCCCATAATAGACGTGATTGTAAATATGTCCCAACCAGCACCCTAGCACTAAAATATAGGTATAAAAGTTAAAAGGACACGTATTGTAAGTTAGTTTTAAGATACTCTTTGACAATGGCATAACAGCCGAAACATATGTTAGACATAGATCTAATAAAAAATTGTGAAATAGCCAAGTGTGTTTTTATAATAATTTGTTAATTATATTTGTAACTAATGATGTTTTTGAACGAATTGTGGTGCCGTCTCATAGAAACTTGCTGCTAAGCTTATCAAATCAGGTTTAGTATTATTACTTCCAATACGTACTGGTAGTTCTATTAGAGTACCTTAAAATTTATGGAAATATTAAGCAATTAATCAATATCGTTAACAAGATCAAAAGGTTTTTAATAAGAACGACTTGATTCAAACTGACTTGAACGAATTGTGATGCCGTCTCATAGAAACTTGTTAAGCTTATCAAATCAGGTTTAGTATTATTACTTCCAATACGTACTGGTAGTTCTATTAGAGTACCTTAAAATTTATGGAAATATTAAGCAATTAATCAATATCGTTAACAAGATCAAAAGGTTTTTAATAATAACGACTTGGTTCAAACTAACTGACTAAAGAGTGATTTATTCATTCGATCTATTAGTACTGCACTTCGCATCTCCAATATTTTATTGTACGTCCCGGCAATAAGGTTAGATTTCTTAAAACGCTTTAACTTTTATTTTCATACTATATTTATATTTATATTTATATTTAAAAAGTGCCTTAATTATTTTAATTGCTGTGAAAATCTTAAGCCGGACCTGAATTCGTCAACCGCATATAAATACAAATGATTACTCACGACGAATACCGGTAAAAGTTATTCCAATCGCGGAGCTGGAAGTTTGATTCTGCCAGTATAATTAATCCGCGCGCTGATCATTTGCTGTTTGAAATTCACTTTTTACCATTCCCCGTTTGTTTTGATTTCGTTTCTGTTAGAGCATGTGCACACTTTGCTAGTTTTAGCGGTTTAACTAGACATACAAATATATAATAATGAGAAATTTATACGAGATATGTGTGATATTATATTGTGCTTTCACGGTAAAGAACGTTCATACTCAAGGAAGTGATAAAGGTATGTAATTATGTAATGATTAAAAAGAAATTGTATAGTTGTTTGATATTTACACAGTGAAATGAAAAGTTCTTTTGAAAATGTCTCGTAATTTTGAACAAATATTTAAAATTATTGAATTTGATTTCTAAACAAGAAGTTGTGTTAGTATTTAGTTTAAAGTAAAGATGAGGCAATGAAAATACTGTCGCTATATGCTCGTAGAGTAAAATAATACTCAAATTTGGATATCATTTAAATACATTGAAAACCCTTTACGAATGGAATCATATTCATTGTCTTGAATTATATGCGCGGAAAGTGTTCATATTTATCGTACAGAAATTAATTTAAAAATAGTTATGCAAGTATTTAATGACAATAATTATAATCATTCTGAGTGCAATAACTGTACCGATACTTTCCATTCGAGATCAAGGTAAGATTGCATGTTTATAAGAAGTTCTAGCTTTTTCAGTGTTCTTGAACTATATAATTTTATGTATGTATATCTATGCAAATTTAATAATTCTTGGCAAAAAATCGCATAGTCAACCTCAATGCAGTTATAAATTATAAATTCAAATTAAAATTATAAATTTTGTGGTTTAAATTTATAATTACTTAGTATGATATATTTGCATTATATCATTAAAAATCTAATGATATGTGTATTAGATATTAGAGAAAAATATATTACTTTGGATGATATTTACAATAAGATGATTTCCGTCTTTTGGGTTAAACTTATTTGTATTTGAATCTGATTTAAAATAAGGAATGATGTTTGAATTGCAGAGTAATCTTTTCAAAGTTAATATCTCGCAGCTCATTTTTACAACTTTTATAAATGAATATCTACAAAAAATCTAGTTGTATATTTTATGAATTTTTATTTAATTCACTCAATTCTGTACTATTTGATACATACGTTATAATGCACCTGAATTTCAATTGTTAGATTATAGAAGAGAAATTATTATATTACTATACCTTATTTTTAAACTAGAAGCTGTAAATGGAATAGCCACTTTTATACTATAAAAGTTACCAGATCAATTTTATCATTCTGGATATGTTCTTTTATTTTTTTTATAATGGGGACTGGTGGAAACTGTCAGCGTCAGATTATTTTTAGTGCCACCATTCGAATTATCGTCTTATGGAATTTTTTTCCCGATGGACAGTGAGCTTTTTGTGTAAACGCATTCTACGAAAATGCTGATTTTTACGTACAAGTCTAGAGAGCGTTTCGAAATCACTACAATTTGCGGTATGCTCATCAAGGTCCATCTGCTAATTTAATTAACCAATGGACAGTGGCGACTGGTACTAAAGGGCACAAGGGCGCGTGCCCACCCAACCACCAAGATAAACACAAAAATAAATTCGCATGTAATTCAGTGCATTATTTTATTTTATTATTTTTACGTATTTTTATAACGATGGTATCAAAGTTTCCTTCCGCACCACAGATACTATGCCAACGCTCAAAACTATGTTCCGGGGCACGATTTCAGATGTACCTATTCCGAGTATGAATCGGCCGGATTCGCTTAACTTCGCCATATGCGTTTATGCCGTCGGTTTGGGGCACAAAATAGCTAGACTCCAGTTAACATCTTGCATGCATTGTCACTGTATTGTTTCGGCGCGTACCGCACGTGTATGATTTCAAAGGCTTAAAGTGACGTTTATTATTATTAATGATGGGACTTAACTTTGTGCAAAATCTTTTAAAAAAATTATTTGGGAAAAAACTTTTAATTAAGAAGAAAAGAAGGCCTATACCTGATCTTCAAACAAACTACACTTCCACAAGTAAAACTCGAACTTACAATAGAGTATTCCATAAAAAGATATATGAAAAATATGAGTGGATTTACGGATATTCACTAACAAATAAACTATTTTGTTTTATCTGCTTAATTTTTAAGAAAGAGGTTGTTAGTGCGTGGAATAAACAAGGGTTGAATGATTTAAAGCATATCGCTGGCAGGGCAAAGAAACACGAAAATTCCGTTCCTCACGATGCATGCGTTGGTTTTAATGTTCTAATCAAGGTGGACATACGTGAACAGTTAGACAGTGCTTATTTGCGACATAAAATTAAGTACAACAAAGATGTGGAAAAAAATGGTCATATTTTGCGCCGGTTAATTATGTGTATAAAATTTTGCGGAGCTTTTGAATTGGCGTTACGAGGCCATGATGAGACATTGACATTAGAAAATCCAGGTATTTATGTAGGCTTAATCAACTTTGTAGCTGAATTAGACGTTGTGCTTACAATACATATGAAAGGTTTACAAGTGTTTAAAGGCGCCTCAAAAACTATTCAGAACGAATTGCTAAATGCTATGTGGCAAATTTACAAGCAGGAAATATTAAAAGAAATTAAATCTGCAAATTTCATTGCTTTGAAGGCCGATGAAACTACAGACACCTCCAATAATCAGCAAATGGTTGTTATTATTCGATACGTGTTTAATGGACAATATTTTGAACGCTTTTGGTCTTTCTTAAGCCGGGTGGACATAATGCTGATGTATTAGCAAAAACATTGCTGAATGAATTGCAAACTATTTTAAATTCTCCTTCTGGGTCTGACAACAATAAACTAATCGCTCAAAGTTACGATGGGGCGTCCGTGATGAGTGGTAAGACAAATGATGTCCAAGCTATTATCAAAAGAACATTTCCACATGCACATTATATTTACTGTTATGCACATCGATTTAATTTGATTATTGAACGAGCGGCACAGTGCAAATTTGCAGTCATTTTCAAGTTTTTTTTTTCTCGATCTCCAAAACGAACGGTAATTCTTGATGAAATAGTTAAACGAAGATTACCACGCGCTGCTCCTACACGCTGGATTTTCAAAAGTCGAACTGTGAAGACATTATTTGAACACCAGGATTCTTTCAAAGAACGTTTAGACAAAATTATTGACGAAGATGGGATGAATTCAGTTACTATTAGTGAAGCAAGTGGTTTATTAAAACATTTTAATTGCACGGAATTTCTCTACTGTTATTGAAAATATTTCATTTCATCATGCCACATGTTGAAATATTATTTAATTAGACTCAAATGCGCGGAACTGACAGTGCTCAACCTCAAAAGGCAATTGAACAATTCCAACAGCAAATTATTCACATTAGAAATTTAAGAAATTCTACTGACAATGGCAATCAAGAACGCAATAATGAAGAACCTGCAAGGAAAATACAAAAAACGATAGCTGGAGATAACAGACCTGTTATTGCAAAGGAAGTATGTGACACTATTTTAAGCCAAATTAGCGACCGATTTGATTTTAGGGATAACTTAAGTGCAGCAAAATTATTTGATTCTCAAAATGTGAAACTTATAGTCATTCATTCACAGTGTAAACCTATGTGTGAAACAACCAATAACATATGCAGATCTTAACGCAATTAATTTAAAATGCTCCTCTTAGTTTAAAAGCAGATTATAATTTTATAAGTAATTGCTTTAGGCCATTAAATTCAATATACAGGCTGATTCGAATTAAGTGCGCACTATTGCTATCTCTGTTATTATTGATTCTAGAAAGTAGGTTAAATTAGCAAAGTATTAGTGTTTTTAACATTGATTAGCATGCAGTTCATGAAAAAAAAATTGAATAACGCATTTTCGAGTAATTTTGAAATTTATAATTTTTTTTAAATGGAACAGCCTGTATATTTTTAAAAATTCGGAATGATAATGTTCTTTGTAATATAAAAGTTTCAATACACTATTGTCCTAAAACGAATAATAAAGTATTAACGGTGAAATTTAGTTGATGTCAAAGATACTCTTTAATTCTGTAAAATCAGTAATAGGCTTCTTTCACTTTAAACAGAACAAATAGTATGCCCATTGTAAATGTCAATAACGTACTGAATATAAATCTTTCGCACGTTTAGTTATTAAAATTTTTTTTTAAATTTTGTGTTGTGTTCATTAGTTCTCTATTTATTTTTCTAAACATTTTGGTTTTACTTTAGTTGCTTAGTGTTTGACAATATTTCACTATGGTATTTCCTCATTTGGAGAAATGCGATATGTTGGAAGCATACATTTTATGTCGTAAAAATTCAATAAGGACCAGCGAATATTATGCTGAACACTATCCTTTACGACAGCAACCAGATCGACGTTACTTTCGAAAACTTTACAATCAGTTTAGACTGCATGATTGCTTATTTAGAAAGAGAAGAACAAAGAAAAATATCGTCGTCAACGAAGAAGTAGAAATTACAGTGTTACAGTGAATTTTCCATTAGGGATGCTACTAAGGAATTGGCATTAAGCTATTCATCAGTTCAAAGAATTTTGAAAAAGCATAAGTATATCCCCTTTAAGTTCAGAATCTCTCAAACATTACAGCCAGTAGATTAGCTTTCTGTCATTGGTTTGTTAGTTTTTGTCATGAAAATTTGAATGGAGCACAGTGTATTTTATGGAGTGACGAAACAAATTTTTCAAATAGGAGCATGTTTAATAAGAAAAATAGTCACTACTGGCCTCAAGAAAATTTATTAATAGTTCGTCCACATGCTGCACACGTTCGATTTAGTTTTAACGTTTGGTGCGGATTAATTGGTTCGGTAGTCGTTGGTACACTGTTCTACAAAGGTACGTTGACAGGAAACATATATCTGGAATTTATTCGTAACGTTCTAGAGGATTTCCTTGATAACACCAATTACCTAATGCGCCAAAATTTATACTTTCAGCAGGACGGTGCTCCTGCATACAACTATCACCTAGTGCAAACCTACCTCAACACCATCTTTGCCGAAAAGTGGATTGGCCAGCACGCTCCCCTGACCTCTCACCTTTAGACTTTTTTCTTTGGGGATACTTAAAAAATGAGGTGTACAAAACGCGATATGACAACGTGCGCGAATTACAAGACAAGGTCAGAGAAATTTTTCGCCAATTATATAGAAGGACAATCTTAAGAGCCTCCCAGAGTGTACTGAAGCGGGCACGAAAATGTATTGAGCAGGAAGGTGACACCTTTGAGCAGTATTTATAAATTATACATGTACTTTCTTCTTTTTAATTTAATTTTGTAAGCTGTAATATGTTAAAATAAACATTAAACACAAAATATGTGTCTGTTTTGTCAAAAGTTAGCGGAGCAATGACAACATTTAGAAGGAAATAGAAACTGCTATAACTACTTTATTATTCGTTTTAAGACAATAGTGTATTAAAACTTTTATATTACAAAGAATATTATCATTTTTATCAGAATTTTAAAAAATATACAGGCTGTTCCATTTAAAAAAATTATAAATTTCAAAATTTCTCGAAAATGCGTTATTCAATTTTTTTTTCATGAGCTGCATGCTAATCAATGTTAAAAACACTAATACTTTGCTAATTTAACCTACTTTCTAGAATCAATAATAACAGACATAGCAATGGTGCGCACTTAATTTGAATCAGCCTGTATATGTATTCTTTGTTGTAGTTAAAAAAATCATCAAATATGAAAACGAAAACATTTTAGCCGTAATCTAGTAATCAGTAAAAGCTGAGCCTTGTTGATTTGAGGTGATATATTTTCGCGGTAAATGACCCGAAAACTATGTATCCATTTGTCATAAATAAAGGAGTTCTCAAAATATATTTTCAGTGTGTGCAAATATTGTTAGTTTGCCGAAATGTAAATCAAAAGTCATCCATAAATGTTGATCATTTAATTGATTTAATGACGTTTTGGATTACCATATGTAATAGAAACAGACGTTATTTTATAAAGCTATACCGATGACGTCGTAAGACGGAAACGCATGTGTCTATGGTTGAAGTGAACGCTGCTTAAAGACGTGATGTATGTCTATGTGTACACATACACATATGTTTATGCATATTTGTATCACTACGTATACTAGAAAGAGAGTATATATATTGTATTGCGTTTTATTACTTATTAGAATTATTAAATCTACAAAATGTTTTTTTTCTATAATTAAAATTCATTTATTGTATACTTATACTATGATAGCCAAAAAGACTGAAATAGTTGGTACCATTTAGTGGTGATATGACGACTACTTCAGTGAGATATATTTATTTGTTTATAAGTAGGAGGGACAAACTGAAATTATTGAGAATAAAAATCACGGTTAATATTTTCTAGGATTTTATTTTAAATATACTCAAAGTAATACCCTTCAGCAATGATACACTTGACCATTTTTTCTTTCCACTGTTTAAAAACTCCTAACAAATCTTCTTTCGGAATATCGTCAAAATAAGCGTGAACTGCGGTATCAATCTCTTCTTCAGACGAAAACCTTCTACCCCGCAAATTGCGTTTAAGCCAAAAAAATAGCCAAAAGTCACACATTGCTAAATCAGGTCAGTATGGCGAATGTTCTATTGCCAGAATATTTTTTCCAGACAAAAACTGAAGAGTTAACACTGCCATATGGGACGATGTATTATCACGGTGGAGCATAATTCCCTTGTTTGGAGCTCTACATTCAAACATTTTTCAGTGTACCACTTAGCTATAACTGCCCTTTGTCCATCTAGCTTAATTGCATTTACTGAGCCCGCACTTCTAAAGAATACCGCATACATAACCATTTTCATAGCTCGCTGCCTCTTAGTCATTGTAGGAGTTTCCTCATTTTCGTGAATCCATACACGACTCTCTTAGCAGGTAGGAAAGTCGGAAAAGAGAATATAAGTTTCGTCGCCTATCAATATTTTGGAAAAAAATTCGTGCCCGCCTTTATTTAAGAAATGTATGCATTTTTGTTTGGATCGTGTTGAGTTTGTTAGGCTATATTATTTGATACGAAGTTCGCATTCAATGAATATCTTAATTTTATTACTTAGTCAGCGATAAAAACACTGTGGTACTTTTACGGATGAACAGACTCTGAAAGCTCTCTTCTTTTAGTTGGTTCGTTCTCGTCTCGGATACGGCTCAGTGGTATGGTATCTATAATTTTGTGCCTTGATCCACCGTTCACGGGGCGCAACTTCCGTATAACCTGGTTATTTATTTTGGTTGATGGCAGTTGTATTGAAACGTGTGTTTTCTGAATATTTTATTTAACAAAATATACTTAAATCTAATTTATTAAGGTAATCTCACAAATTTAACAATTAATGTAAACTAAAACTTTAAATTCTTTGTTGTTATATGAGACTGTATGTCTCTTGTTGTTAATATAATACTGTTTGATATGAATGTTATAAAGAAAATGTTGTGTTAAGACTGTGTGTCTTGTACTCTTGTTGAGTTGATACTGTTGATCTCTTGTTGCTGGTATAAGACGCTAATTGATACTGTTTTATATCATATATCACGCCCCCTAACTATTATCTAATTAGGAAATGTGCTTATTAATTGGACATTGTCTTGCTTGACGTCATAACGAGGAATAAAATGTTATTTCCGTGGAAATTGTACCTACGACAACAATCCTCAAGGTTTACAATAGGGTGTTAAAATTTAAATTTTAACTAATAAATAATAAAATATCATTACTAATTAAGTATTCATGATATAAATCTAAGTATGTAGTTCCGGTTCGGCTCTTGTTAAAGTAATAAAATTTATTATACATGACGTGATCTTAAAAATGAATATACAGATTGAACACTTTGTAATAAAACTAGTAGTCTAATGTATAAAGAAATAAAAATAAATTTTAAAATATACCTAAAGGATTTGCCTCTTACTAAAGAAAGTTTTACAATTCGAATATGCTCTTAAAAGTATGTTATACAGTGGTTTAAACTTTAAAATGCACGTTGAATACTTGTAAAATTGGAAATGATATATTTTAATTCTTTTATGCTAAATTTACTTAGATCTAACATATATAAATATATACAATACAGGGTGTCCTTGAAATAAAAAGACAACGTATGAAAATGGAAAGATGTAATTATATAGAATATAAATCCAGAATATTTTCCCAAAATTCCCTCTCATAAGCGAGAAAAGAAATTACAAAGATATTTCAAAAATTTTAGGCACGTCACTGTGCGATTATAAAAGTATAAGAGACGATATCTTAAAGTTAATTGACAATAACAAAAATAATAGTTTTGCTATTGTCCATCTCATCCAGTTGTTACGTATGTAAACATATGTTGTAGCGTATGTGTATATGAAATATTTATTATTTATACACATTCCGAATATTTTGTATTCATAGGCGTTACATAATACAATTTTCGGTGTTCGCGTCGTGATTGAGTCACAATATTTTGTATTTATATTCTATATAATTACATCTTTCCATTTATCATATGTTGTCTCTTTATTTCAGGGACACTGTATAACAAATTTGGTTTTATGACGAAGTAATATTTGAATAAGGAATGTGTGTCAATTTTCGCCAAAAACAGAAGATTGAATGATGACAATAAAGAATCAGTCTAAATAAATGATGAGATTGCACTGAAGTAAGGCACTTGAAGGTTTGAAGAACCCTTAGTTAATTATTTTATTAGATCATTAAACTATGGACCTGGCGAACCGTGATTCAGTTAATAACATTGAGTTGTTTCGGTGACAGCTCGACTCATTTTGATAAAAAAAATGAGTATCTAGAGGTGCGCAATAAAAGGCAGCCGGTGCATAGTGGTAGTAGCGTTACCGTCCTAGTGCCGTGCGGCTTATGTAATATAGAACTACCATGTTTCAAGCCTTAAAGGCCTTCAAAGCCTACAAAGGGGAACTATATTATATACCTTTAGGCTTAAAATATGATATAAATTGCAGTTTCCGCATTGCAGAATCGCAAAACATTCGGTATACAATTCGTTAAAACCTGAAATAAAAAAAAAGAAATTATGTTGGAGTTTCAAAATTTTAAACTCAATGTTAGTAAATCTAGTATATCGCTAAATGAAAGAAAAAGTATATTTGTAATTATATAAAACGTAAATGATATAATCCAATAAATCTTGTTATATATAAGTAAATATTTACAAGCATTTGCGGAAAAGAACATGAAACATTTTACGATCATTACATAACATCTTCTCATGCTACTTGAAAAATTCGCGAAAGCCTAATTTCTCTTATTCAATGAATTATGTTGTTCATGGTTGTATGCGCTAAGTATATCAACAAATAGTTTGAAAAGATACAGTTTACCGTTTACGACTTTATAAAATGTATATTTCAAAACAATAATAAAACTTCTATTGTTGTCAACTCCTGATATAATTATTTTATCGATTTTTAATAAAAGTGAAAATTGCAGCCTAGAATAATTGAAGCATAAAGAAAGCGCAGTAACATTCGATCAAAATAGATAGCTACGAAATCTAGAAGTGTATCACTGTAGTAGTTCGTTTAAAATGAAATATACTTTTTGATTTCTTAAGAACGCAAATTTATTTTTCGAATACTTTCTTTTCTAATAATAAAACAGGTAAACAGAGCTTCAGATTTAATTGAAACTTAGGGAAATTAATGCTATAATATTTTGTGATATTCCATATTATAATAATTAATAAAACACGTATACTTTGTTATATCACTATATTAAACAAATTGTGTGACCGCGGTTTCAACCAACCATTGACGAACACTGTATTAAGAATGAAACACAAAATGTACGCTAAAATTTGGTGTTAGGCGGTAATTATAAAGTAGGGGGTAATACATGGGATAATATACAATACATTGTAACAATTATTAGTTAATTATAGGAGAATCGAGAAAATAGAAATGTGAGTGCAGTAAAATCGTAAATTAAATTAACCTAAGTACAGCAGGTATAAAGCGGTGTATATATCAAATCAGTCTGGTCGTTAAGTAATATAATATCTAAATTGAGGGAGGCTTTGAATATTTCTAGGGCCTCTAGGAGGTTTAGTTTCTTACCCTTCTCGGCAAAATGTAAGATTTTAACAAAATTATTATTTGTTGTATGATTATTCTCTTTTATATGGGTTGCAAACGTAGACTTGGGTATTCATTGTCGAATTATTTAATATGTTCTTTGACCCGAATATTAAAACTACGACCAGTCTGTCCGATATATACTCCTTTACAATCGAAGCATTCAAGCTTATAAACACCAGATTTGTTTAAGGGGTTTGTTTTAGTTTTGGCATTAAAAAGAATATCAGCAACTTTTATGTGCTGTTTGAGTGCTACTTTAATATCAAATTTAGAAATAATTTTAGCGATTTCATGGCTAACATTGCCAAAATAGGCTAAGGAAATATATTGAGGTGATTCTAACTTATTATGGAGATATACTGAATTCAAAGCAAGTTTAGTTAGTTTTTTTTTAATATGGTTTTTATGATTTTGGGGGGATAGCAATTATTATACGCAATTTGTTTAATAATATCCATTTCTTGGTTGAAATTTTGTTTTGATAACGGTAATGACACCGCCCTGTGTATCATAGGGTGAAAAGCAGCTAGTTTGTGGCTTAAGGGATGTCGTGAATCGCTCGGTATGCAAGCGTCATAGGTAGGTCTCCTAAAAATATTGAAGCAAAATTGGTTATCGGATTTGGTAACTTTAAGATCTAAAAAATTTATGCAATTATCTTTTTCAATTTCAACTGTGAATTTAATCTTAGGGTGCACAGAATTAATGTAATGTAAAAAGGTTTGCAATAGTCTAGTGGTCCCATTGAAACAAGTAAGCACGTAGTCCACATATCGATATCAGAAAAGAATATGTTTTTTGCCTAAATGAGAATTTAAAATGGTATTAACAATGTTAGATATAAAAATTTCTGATAAAAAAAGGAGCTGATAGGCGAACCCATAGTCGACCCTTCCATGTGCCTATAAATTTTGGAATCAAATTCGAAATAATTTCGATTTAATACTATCTCTATTAGATCTAAGATTTATTGTTTAATAATGGTATTGACTTTTTTACTCACTAGGATGTGTTCCATTAGTGTTAAACATTCTTTAGGTGGTATATTATATTAGTGACGTCTACTGATATTAGTTTCGCATTATTAGGAATTGTAGTGGTTTTTAATGTATTAGCTAATTCAATCGATTTTTTAACAGAGACTTTGTCCTTAAATTTTGTATACTGAGTGAATATAGAATTAAGATTAATGGCAAGTAATCTAGTAGGGCAACCAATGTAGGTGACTCTTTTATCAGAAATTTTTATGTCTAACATTGTTAATACCATTTTAAATTCTCATTTAGGCAAAAAACATATTCTTTTCTGGTATCGATATGTGGACGACGTGCTTACTTGTTTCAATGGAACCACTAGCCAATTACAAACCTTTTTGCATTACATTAATTCAGTGCACCCTAAGATTAAATTCACAGTTGAAATTGAAAAAGAAAATTGCATAAATTTTTTAGATCGTAAAATTACCAAATCCGATAACCAATTTAGCTTCAATATTTTTAGGAAACCTACTTTTTCCGACGCTTGTATACCGAGCGATTTACGATATCCCTTAAGCCACAAACTAACTGTATTTCACTCTATGATACACAGGGCGCTGTCATTACCGTTATCAAAACAAAATTTCAATCAAGAAATGGATATTATTAAACAAATTGCGTACAATAATTGCCATCCCCCCAAAATCATAAAAACATACTAAAAAAAAAACTAACTAAACTTGCTTTGAATTCAGTATATCTCCATAATAAGTTAGAATCACCTCAATATATTTCCTTAACCTATTTAGGCAATGTTAGCGATAAAATCGCTAAAATTATTTCTAAATTTGATATTAAAGAAGCATTCAAACCGCACATAAAAGTTGCTGATATTCTTTTTAATGCCAAAAGTAAAACAAAACCCTTTAACAAATCTGGTGTTTATAAGCTTGAATGTTCCGATTGCAAAGGAGTATATATCGGACAGACTGGTCGTAGTTTTAATATTCGGGTCAAAGAACATATTAAAGAATTCGACAATGATTACCCTAAGTCTACGTTTGCAACCCATATAAAAGAGAATAATCATACAACAAACAATAATTTTGTTAAAATCTTACATTTTGCCGAGAAGGGTAAGAAACTAAACCTCCTAGAGGCCCTAGAAATATTCAAAGCCTCCCGCAATTTAGATATTATATTACTTAACGACCAGACTGAATTGATATATACGCCGCTTTTTACCTGCTGTACTTAGTGTAGCTGTATTTAATTTACGGGTTTATAGCACTCATATTTCTATTTTCTGGTTTCCCCTTTAATTAGCTAATAGTTGTTACAATGTATTGTATATTATTCCATGTATTGCCCCCTACTTTATAATTACCGCCTAACACCAAATTTTAGCGTACATTTTATGTTTCATTCTTAATACAGTGTTCGTCAGTGACCATGTTGGTTGAAACCGCGGTCACACAATTTGTTTAATATAGTGATATAACAATATATACGTCTTTTATTAATTACTGAAACTTATAAGTTGATAGATTAAGGATTATATATAAATAGCACATTTAGAATTATTCTAATCCTTGCTATATCCTAGAAGCTAAAAGAAATAATATTTTTTAGAAAAGCTTTTTGAGTAAATAATTTGAGCCTGTATGAAATATTACAAAACAGTTCCCTACAAATTAAAAAAAAATAGATTTGCTTATTTGCTTTGAAATTTTACATGAAAAAATCATCAAAAAAATTTAAATTATTCTGTTTTAAATTTGCCACATATTTTATTTTACAAAAAGAAACATTAAGATCATATTACTATCACAAATGCAGATTATCCAGAAACAATTACTTCAAGCTTCAGTTTCAATATATTCGTAGGTGCAAGCTTGCGATCTCCTAGGTTTATCAAATTTGCAACTGCTCCAGAATTCCAGGAAAGGTGGTGACGCAGATTTTAATGTATTTTTTTAGGGCTGCACATTCTTTGTATTTACGTATATTCGTATAGGCAGGATGGAAAGTTGTACAGAGGTTTATATTATTTTTCTAGTGGGTATGTTCGTGAGCATTTATATTGATTACCTTTAATAATCCTCAGCAAATTCTTGGTGCCTTTGCATTTGTTTTTTCTGGTCGTTTCCTATCAAAAGTTGACAACTTCATTATATCTGATGAGCATATCGAGTAACCGTCCTTAACCATACTTAAAGTTGAAGAGGATGAGATAATGAAGCATTTAAGAAAAATTAAGAGCTATAGTACTTGTGGACGTGATAGCGTTCCCAGTTTCATAGTGCAAGATGTTGCCTCAATCTTTGTACAGCCATTACATTACGTTACTCCAGGTGCCTGAAAAATTGTTAGTATTTGCCTTGTACACAAGAAAGCTGATACTGCTAATTTAATAATTATAGCCCAATATCAATCTTGTCTAATTTTGCGAAAATCTTCAGTCATCTGTCAAGCGCGAGAAGAATAATTTTTGTTTGTTTTTGTTTATTTTTCTTAAATATATGTATAGTTTAGTTATTTAGAACTCAATAATGTTCGCTTCAAATTGACACCCTGTATACCGAAATTTTAATTATTTTATTGAATTGTAAACCTTTACCTCTATTCTAAGAAGCAACATCTTTCACATTTACAAGTTTATTACCCTTTTTATAAACTATTTACACCTTAATTTATTACTTAATTATTGAATGTATTCAATACCCAGTTTTTAATCTTCCTCGCTATTCATAATTTGACGTTTCTTAAATGAAGAGCAATAAATTTTATTAAGAAGAATAGAATTTAATCTAAACGTTGTACTTAGGTTTAAGATTAGGACTTAATTAGCATAGTTTAAAAGTATATTACAAAGGTATTTTTAATAATATAAAATATTACTAAAAATCTGGTGTGAAGAACACAAATGCAGGTTCACTATTAATATTTTCTGTGAACGTGTCCGAATATAGCCTATCCCCAGAGACGTAGATAAGTATTTCGCTTTTCTACAAGCTCATCGGTACACGCCCCTGCTGGAGAAAGGATATTTCCAGACACATTCACAGAAAAGAACCACCTCGCCATATCACCGTAATTATCCAGACCGAGCGCAGAAGTAAATTCGGCGCTACCTGTTGTCAGACAGCCGGAGTACCTCGCATACCGTCCACATAATTAATGTGAAGTAACGACGCCCTTCCAAAGGTTAGCACAGCCAACTCTCTAGAAAACTGCATTTTGTTTGTGCCTTCACTCATACTACGGCTTAACCGCATGTGTAATGTATCAGAATAATTGAAACATACATGAGTAGGTAAACCCCACCAGTTTTGTATAATACAAAGGTATTTTTAATAATATAAAATATTACTAAAAATCTGGTGTGAAGAACACAAATGCAGGTTCACTATTAATATTTTCTGTGAACGTGTCCGAATATATCCTATCCCCAGAGACGTAGATACGTATTTCGCTTTTCTACAAGCTCATCGGTACGCCCCTGCTGGAGAAAGGATATTTCCAGACACATTCACAGGAAAGAACCACCTCGCCCTATCACCGTAATTATCCAGACCGAGCGCAGAAGTAAATTTGGCGCTACCTGTTGTCAGACAGCCGAAGTACCTCGCATACCGTCCACATAATTAATGTGAAGTAACGACGCCCTTCCAAAGGTTAGCACAGCACAGCCAACTCTCTAGAAAACTGCATTTTGTTTGTGCCTTCACTCATACTACGGCTTAACCGCATGTGTAATGTATCAGAATAATTGAAACATACATGAGTAGGTAAACCTCACCAGTTTTGTATAATACAAAGGTATTTTTAATAATATAAAATATTACTAAAAATCTGGTGTGAAGAACACAAATGCAGGTTCACTATTAATATTTTCTGTGAACGTGTCCGAATATATATATACGAGGGTATATCAGATATAAACGAGACTGATTTTTTAATGACTCGTACAAAAGTTTTTTGAATCGGCGAAGTAGGTGGCTATGTAGACAAAGCATTTAGGGTAGGGAAAGCAATGTCTGAAATTCCGTCGAGACCGTTCAGTAGTGCAGTGACCATGAGTGAGCAAGCAGTGCACGTTTCCGTGGAGCAGCGGATAATTATTAAGTTTTTGACCAATGAGGGGGTGAATCCAACAGACATTTTAAGCAGATTGCACGCACAGTTCGGGGAGAACACCCTTTCACGACCTCGCGTGTTTGCATGGCATAAACAATTTTCTGGAGGCCGCGAAGACGCGGTTATCTGCCGGGAAGATCATGGCAACTGTGTTTTTTGATCGACAAGGTGCATTTCACGTCGATTTTCTTCATGATCGCCGCACAATTAATGCCCAATATTATTGCGACGTTTTGGATGCCGCAAAATTGTCTTTACGACGAAAAAAAAAGACGCAATCCGTTAAAAATGTCATTCTCCTTCACGACAACGCCAGACCACATTCGGCAAACATTACGAGGCAAAAAGTGGAACAATTCGGCTGGGAAATCTTGGAACATCCTGCTTACAGTCCAGACTTGTCACCCTGTGACTACCATTTGTTTGGACCTCTAAAAGAAGCTCTTGGAGGCCAGCGTTTCGACAGCGTCCAAGCGGTAGAGACATTTGTGCTCCAGTGGCTGTGTGACCGGCCTAAAAGTTTTTACGATAACGGGATTAAAAAGCTTCCAATCCGTTGGGAAAAATGTATTGCGCGGGCGGGAGATTATGTAGAAAAACAGTACATTTGTATTAACCTTGTTCAATAAAGCATTAATAGTTTAAAAAAATCAGTCTCGTTTATATCTGATATACCCTCGTATATGGTGTTCTTCACACCAGATTTTTAGTAATATTTTATATTATTAAAAATACCTTTGTATTATACAAAACTGGTGGGGTTTACCTACTCATGTATGTTTCAATTATTCTGATACATTACACATGCGGTTAAGCCGTAGTATGAGTGAAGGCACAAACAAAATGCAGTTTTCTAGAGAGTTGGCTGTGCTGTGCTAACCTTTGGAAGGGCGTCGTTACTTCACATTAATTATGTGGACGGTATGCGAGGTACTTCGGCTGTCTGACAACAGGTAGCGCCAAATTTACTTCTGCGCTCGGTCTGGATAATTACGGTGATAGGGCGAGGTGGTTCTTTTCCGTGAATGTGTCTGGAAATATCCTTTCTCCAGCAGGGGCGTACCGATGAGCTTGTAGAAAAGCGAAATACGTATCTACGTCTCTGGGGATAGGATATATTCGGACACGTTCACAGAAAATATTAATAGTGAACCTGCATTTGTGTTCTTCACACCAGATTTTTAGTAATATTTTATATTATTAAAAATACCTTTGTATTATACAAAACTGGTGGGGCTTACCTACTCATGTATGTTTCAATTATTCTGATAAAAGTATATTGTCGGGTATTATTGCTAGCACGGACCAAAATTTAAAAAAATCAAAATTCCCACGAATTATGTCAGCATTTGGCGATATAATCGATACGGTGCGCATTATTAGTTATGTAATCATTTGTGGGGGTAAAGGCAAATTTTTCCTGCTTGTTGTATTTTAAAAAATAGTAAGAACCAGCGTCTCATCCTAACAACAAGTAAGAAACATTCATTCGAACCGCAACACATCAGTAACGAGCAAGAGTTCAAACTAATACAAAATCAAAATTGAGTACATAAAATGTTGGATTCAATAAAAAATTATTATAGCTAAAAGTTCATTTTTATTATCAAACACAAAATAAGTGAGAACTCCAGCGCGAATCTTTACACCATCATCTATGACAGTGTATCCATCAGTATTAAACCATAACCAAGGTTTAATACTGATGGATTATGAATTTATGTGTAAGAGATCAACTTTTGTGAAGCAATTAATGGTGGATAGCAAGCACATGCTATTTAACCTGCTTTTGAGATTAAAAATAATGGTATTCTTTTGTCAAAGATGAGCTCATTTGGTTTTAATAGATCGATGTTTATAATCTCCTACCTACAGAACAGATCTAATTATATCTGCTGTAATGGCTTTAAATCAAAGACATATATTTCAACGTATGGAGTGAAGTGCTCTTCGATTCTTGAAATACACCCAAAACTCCAGTTTAAACAAACCATTTTGCTTGGGCTTTCCATATTTACTAATGGTTTGAGATTTAGCAATCATCGATTCTGAAATTTTTCGGCGTATCTTCCTACTGTGCCCACTGAATTTTTATTAACTTTACAATAAATTAGAACCACATCATTTAACTCCACAACACTAAGCTAATCTGTAGTATAACCGATGCGAATTGGTGGAGACTGTGACCTGAAATCTGATATAGACAGAAACAAGAAAAATCCCTATTACAATATAAATCAATAAATTCTAAATACGTATTTCGGCTACTAAGTTGTCGTCATCAGTAGAACAATCTGAAGAAGAAAATAGTGTTAAGGTTTGGCTAAAGTACAAATTTTGAAGATATGCTATTCACCAAATCGGCAGTGGGATAACACTGAAGCTACCTCAATTCAAATAGTTTCAAGAATACATTTTTTAAGATTATAAGTCGTATAATAAACTTGTAAACATCCATATCTCTAGCGAAGTGAAAATATTTACAATAAAATGTCATGTTAATCAATTACTCCAATTATAACATTTTATTAGATTATATGTGTTAGTTTTTATATTAGTTACCTTTATAGTGAATGTTATATTAATAACATTAATAAATACAATATACCTTGCAGTGTTACGATAAATTACGATAAGTTTTACTTATCGTATCAAAAATGTGTGAAAAACTTAGATGTGAATATATGTTTCCAGTGAAATCGCTTCATAGAATCATAATGATACAGAAAAATACATATAAAAATGTCTAAAATCAGGTGACAACGTGATAAAGAAACAGTTTTAACCGCCCTTAGTGCAACTATTGCATTATTTTTCAAATTATTTTTATTATATTATTTATTGCAGACCTGTTTTTAGTATGTTAATTGTACGCCTAGGAATATTGAAAAATGCGAAGTAGATTTTTTCCACTATAAAATGGATTATTTATTTGTCTTGGTAACCGTTTCAATAATGTATGTACAATATATATTTTTGTACAAATTTTAAAGTTCTTCCTTGACAATTAAAATAAAGCATAACTAGTTTTATTAAAAGCTTTTTTGTAAATCGCAAACTTCAAGTAGATATACAAAAGAAAATATAAACAAAGACTTTTGCAATCTGCTGAATTACTGACCTTCTAAGAATAAAAGTTCTATAGGTATATAGTTATAGTTAGGTAAGATCGTTTTTATATGAATAAAGTATTTTTAGACATTTCATTATTAATGTGATAAATGATTTATCTAATTTTAATTGTTCGTTAATTAATTTATAAAAATTGCTGAGAAGGTTATACTGTCTATAAATTATAAAAATACTCGACAAGTTTCATTATGTTATTTTATTTTTTCTAATAATATTGATTCCGAATTTCTACCATTATCGAAGAAATATCTTTTTCAACTAGATGAAGACACACAACTTACTATGTAATGTCGAAGGTTCACATCTCGGGACCAATATGTGAAAGATTGTTAGGGAAGTGAAAATCAATATTTCTACCTTCTTACGCCGAGGAGGTATAGTAACAAAGCCATGGAACACTTTACAAGCACAATAAAATACACTCTTAACTGTCCTGGAGTCTTGAAAAGCTATCAACTTAAGACAGTACACTACAAAAAAATATGTGTATATATTTGTGTGAGTGGATAGTGGCTATTTCGATGACTTTATTTATGATGGTGTTTATTTTAGGAGTGTTTAAATAGTATATTAAAACGCAGATTTCATAAAGCACCATTTTTCAGCACGAGTTCAGTTTAGAAAACGAGTCGCAATAGCGGGGAGTTTTCTAAAGAACGAGTGCTACAAAAGGCCTTATCAAACGAGTTTTTTATACCATTTTTTCTATTTTTCATTTTGTACATTAGTAAATAAAATTATTGAATTTTATAGTTCAGAGTTTTATTTTATGCAGTAGGTATGCAGTTGGTCACATTGATACTTGACATTTTCAAATTTAAATATTGCTCTCTGTCAAATATTATTTCTTAATTTTAGTCAACATTACTCTATATTTTCCTTAAAAATACAAACGTGAGTGACATAGAAACTAATATACCTTGTTGTCAATTGTATATAACGGGTGTGCATTTGAAAAGTCAATCTAGTAGCATGTGATTTACTGAGAACATTTTGAAGTATGTCGTAAATTAAAATTTACTACTTAACCTACAAAGTCGTATATATTGACAGTTTCATACATACAAATAAATAACAAATGTGATTGACATTATCAAATGTCATTTGGATTTACGTTTACGGAACAACAAACACATACTAATATATATGCGTCTTATTCTATCAAAATTTCAAAGTAACCTAGATTGACTTTTCAAATAAACACACGTTAAAATACGTTGCTTGTATAGCATTTTTCTTTTCTACGAATAACATTTCTGTCAAATGTACTTAAATTCTTAAAATCAAATGACGGCAATAAGACATTTACATGTGTTCCGAGTTTTTTATACTATTTTTTCTATTTTGCATTTTTTAAATTAATGATTTGAAATTATCTAATTCAGGGATTCAGAAAGTTCAGAGTTTTATTTTTATATAAAGTATGCAGTTGGTCACATTGATACTTCGTAAACATTACTTGATATTTTATTAAAAAATATAAACACGAGTGACATAGAAACTAATATACCTTGTTGTCAATTGTATTCAATATAACGGGTGTTCAGAAACATTCGAAGTCAAAGTAGTCCTTAAAAATATGAAGTCATGTCTGATATAGATTGATACATTTATAAACTTAATACAATTTTATAGGTTATCATACACGCAAATGTCAGTTTATGTCGAAATATATTACTTTAATATGTCATATTAATTAATATAAACTAGTCAAATAATGATTTTAGAAGGTAACAGTAATTAATTTCCAAATTTCAAATTAAGTATTTTGATATTTTAGAGAATTCTTGCTGAACAATAGCACCTCTTCATGCGATAACTGGAAAAAATTACATAATCCAATTAATATGCTGTTCATTCTTGTGTAATAAAGCTCATCTAATCTGTAGTAACATGTAAAAAGACAATGCAGAATTAAGAGGAAATAACTTTACAAGTAAAGGTTTTATACATCTTATAGTGACAATAGTATCTAGTTATCGTACTAGTTTAATATATTAACATTCAACAAATTATTGTAAGAAATGGCTTAAAATAAATTTGAAACAAATAAATTGTTTGTAGAGTCCTTAGATTACAACCTTATAATAAATATCATAAATTGTAGTTGTATAAATTACCAACAATAATGACCATAATTATAAAAGATGTTGAAAATGTCCACCACCTTCTTCCAAGCATTTTACGCAACTCCTCCGAATGCTACTAAATAGATTTTGCAGTATGGGACTATTTATAATTTCACTAATTTTATTTATAATTCTGTCTTGGAGATCTATATAATCTTGCACTGGTACTTGATAAATTGAATTTTTTAAAAAAGGCCATAAATAGTAATCCCACGGTGTAAGATCACAAGATCTTGGAGGAAATTCATGATCGCTGTTCAAACTAATTAAACGATTTCCAAACACTTCTTGTAACATATTCATTGTTTCCCCCGCTGTGTGAGCTCTAGCACCATCTTGTTGAAAGTATCCCAAAGCTAGTTCATCATCGCGAAGTTGATTAAAGAAAGGCAATAGTATTTCCTGTCGATATCTTTCTCCAGTCAAGGTACCATTAAAAAAAATTGGACCAATAATCCTTCTTCTACTTGTAGCGCACCAAACACCAACTTTCTGAGGATATAAGGAGCTTCAACATAAAAATTATTGGGCTTTGTATCACTCCACATTCTCATGTTTTGCGAGTTAACATATCCACTAACATGAAACCATGCTTCGTCTGAAAAGAAAGTTTTGTCTAGCACATCATCATTAAAATTATTTGTAAACCATTCGCAAAATACTACTCGTCGCGGATAATCAATATCGAGGATTTCTTGCAAACAAGTTATACGATATGGAAATAACTGCAAATCTTCTTTTAAAACTTTACGGCAAGAACCAACTGACAATCCGGTTTGTTGAGCAAGAGTTCTTACTGAAGTTTTAGGGGCATCAGTCATTATTTCTCTAACATTCCCAATCACTTCTTCTGTCCGGACTTTTGGTCGCCCACCACCCTCTTGGCGTCCCACACTACCAGTTTGTCGAAAAACTGGAACAATTCTGATTAGTGTACACTGAAAAGTATTATAATCAAAAGCAAGGTTTGGAAATTCATCTCGAAATTCTTCCAAACAAGCTTGAATTAAATACTTCCACTGGCCATCGATCTTTTGACCATTTCGAAAATATGCTTCAACCATGAATGCTTTGTGTACGTTAGTAAATACCATTTTCAAAATTAAAAAATATAAATTAGTATCTTCGATATTAGATTCTGACAATTTTTGACAGACAACAGTTGACATTTAATAATTATTACAAATCAGATACTTAAGTAAAGATATACGATTTTTTGTTCAGAGCCCACTTGACTTCGAATGTTTCTGAACACCCGTTACGTTGTTTGTATAGCATTTTTCTTTTTTACGTACATCATTCTGTCAAATATACTTAAATGCTTAAAATCAAATGACAGCAATGATATTTATTTCTGTGTTCGAACATATGATTACGTGTCTTATTTATATTTGCATTTTTGGTCCTTTGTCTATAAGATGCTGTTATCTTATCAAACGCACCAAGTTACATTGCGGTACTTTTAACCAGGAGAAGTGCAATACATTCCAAGCAGCCTCAATTCACTGATAACTTGGCAAATTTGCGTAAACCATAAAATGGTAAGAAGTAAATTGTAAAACATGCCCAAACACTTACCGTTTTATGAGTCTTGCGTGAAGTAACAAACGAGACAATATCTGTTAAATATTTCACCATCATTAGATATGTCGACATTTTTAAAATCAAATTAATACGGTAACAAGTCGATAGCGTCTCCAGAAATAATCCGCCCGCATCACGACGTACCGTAAAATCCTCATGTTACATGAGGAGTTTGGGACACCTTGAAGGTGCGTCGTGATACGTGTGGTAGATGGAGAGTGGATGACATCAAAATGGCTCTAGCTGCTAGGGGGGTAGCGAAATATCGCAATTTGGTTCTCAAGAAAGCGTAAAACACACATACACTCTGTTCGTTTTCAGTTTGCAGTCACATGATCAATTTTCATTTATTTTTAGTAGTATGAATCTAGTCGGTACTTTTGAGTCAAAAGAGGTTTAAGTATTTTATAAATATAAAATTGTTATTTCAATACATAATGTTTTCTATTTATTTTCTAAATGTTTTTCCTGTTTAATCAATCGATGTTATTGACCAATGTAATGGTAATGAAATTGGAACGATGCCGTATGACATAACCTAAAATTTTTGAAGTATAAACACAGTAACTTTGGAAGTTTTAAATCTCAAATACGCATATAAAATAATATTCTTTAAAGAAGACAAAGGTACATGTAGAAAATGCAGCTTTTCATGTATTGTAAACAGATGCTTCACTTCTAGCATTAATCGCATTAAATAAATTTGGAATAAGAAATAATCTGGAAATTGCAGAAATCATACGAGAAGAAATTCACTAACATAAATGAATTACAAAGCAATTCAATATAACCAAAAAGTAGAACAGAAAGGTTGGGAAATAAGAAAATAGGAAGCTAAATTTTGATTGTTTCATATGTATAATCAAATTTTTTGCATTAGAAATTAAATAAATAAAAGCTCACCTTGATTATATTGGTATTATTATTTCCAAGAAAATGGTTAATAATAATTACACGAATAATTCATTTGTTTATAAAAACTATAGAGAACTATTAGTATTATGTATAAATTAATTATACAGTTCAATTATTACATTGCTACGCTAAGTAAAACCATTGAATATATAACTTCATTTGGAATCAGTATGTTAAAAAATTATCATAACTGTTTGTTAAACTTGCTCATATAAAAACTATTCAACTTAATAAAATGCAGATATTTTAATCAATACAATAAATACAAAATAGCAAAATTGTATTATGTATTATTCTATTCTAGTGTTAACAGATATGGATGTGACTGCACAAGTGAGCGCTGATATTTTTTAATGTTATTCTGCATAAGACTATTAAAACCTGATTTTAAAATGCCATACAGCATACTAAACTCAATGAACAACAGTAGTGCAGTATGTGACAAAAGCTATTTTCTTTATCTTCGCAATTTATGTTGGTTGTATCTGCAAACTCTTGAGTTGTTCATATATTAACTGAGCATATTAGAAAATAGAAGTATGTAGAAATAGCAAATAATTCATCTAATTCATAATCGGTCTAATAAGAAATATTTATTTGAATAAAACATATTTACATGGAAGCTTAAATATATAATCTTTCTAATTCAATCATAAAAACACTATCATAGACAGAAAATAATGTTGTCTTGTACTAACATAAAATATGACACCTTTAGTTGCAATTACATATATTAATCTGAATCAGAGTCTGATTCTGTACTTGATTCTGTAACATTGATTATTACTGGATCTATATCCAAGTCTACCAAGCAGTTTTCTCTTTCATACCATTGTTTTATTAAATTATCAGTATGCCTTATGCAGTTACTCCATGTATTACTATCACATGTATGTAATGCCTCCTTCCACATTTCTTTCACCTTTTCATCGGTGTAACCAGCCCTACCGATGTGCACATTGTAATATGTTTTTGCTTTTGCCCAAATTAGCTCAATAGCATTGAAGTCACAGTGGTATGGTGGCAGTCTAAGAGTTTCATGTCCTGCATTTCTTAACAGTTCATCAATTTCATAAACTTTCTCTTTACGGTTTCGATCCTTTGGAAAATATCCATGTTTCATCTAAAAAGTCAACTTGACGCAAACCAGAATTTGTATTCTCAATGTACTTCCTTAAAAATACACTTCGCATTACACTAACATCAAGTTTTTCCATTAATGCTCTTCTATTATCATCTTTTTTATATTTGAAACCGATATGTTTGAGTAAAATGGAAAGAGATGTTTTTCCTATTTGCACCATTTGTTTAGTTTCCAGTTCAGTCTTCAATGTTTTCAATGTAACATGTTTTTCTAAAAAAGTATATCGTTAAAAAATAAATCATTTATGAAAATAAAATTGCTTAGAATACTTTGATGAAACATGTCGTATAAAGTATTTCGGACTTCCATTTTCAAGCTTTCTGGCAAATCTTTGGTTTTTGGTTTACGTCGGGGTATTTGTTTTCCAGGTGATGATGTCCCACGTTTCTTGATATTGTAAACGGTTCGGACAGAGATCTTAAGAGCACTTGCTACTCTCTAAAAATATTTTTCCTCATTAATCTAAAGATATTAATTTGGTGTTATCTTACCTCATAAACTGAATCAACAGACAATAATGGACCTCTATTATATTTCTCTTCTTCAAAATAATGAAGAAGGTTGGCAACTAGATTTTGTGCCTGTGAATCTAGACGTTTAGCTGGCATATTCTACAACAAAAAGAACACAAACATGAAATTTTATATCACTTCATATTATGAAAATTACATTTTGCGATATGCATATCAATTTATCAAAAAATGTAATTTGTCAGTGTCAAAGTAAAATAATTTAATTAAGAAATATTACGTTAAATACTTACGATTAATTACTCGAAACTGACTATTATTGTTGCAAGAAGAACAGATAAATAAGAAATCTTAAAATATCAACGGAAAAATACAAACAAGCACTAAACATAACCTGTATATGTCGATAAATACGTATTTTCTCTTTTGACTAAAACAGTTGTCGGTATCTCATATTATACAAGACATGCTAATATTATTTTTCTTTGTCTTTGCTACGAAGAAATTTCAAAGACGTATGTCTTGTATCAAATGACATACGTTTCAATTCTGAATATTTGTGGCTCAATATATCTGAAAAACAAAGTATATAGATTCTGTGTCTGAGATAGTATGACATAGTTAGTCATGTGACTGCAAACTGAAAACGGACAAAGTGTACGTTACCTTATGTGACTTTTCGAGCCCACTTGGTGCTCACCGAGGGCTCCCCGAAATGTCAAATTCGGTGTCGAAACGACTCTAGCTCTATCGGTTTTATAGAAAGCGCTGGGACTCAAGGATGAGTCGCCGCCGACCAACGCGCCGAATTATTTCTATAGACGCTATCGACTTGTTACCACATTCATTCGATTTTTAAAATGCATACATATCTTTTGAAATATTTAACAGATGTTATCCACTTTCTGATTTTACGGAAGACTCTTAATACGGTAAGTGTTTGAGAACGTTTTATATTTTATCTCTTACCATTTTATGTGTAAACTATTATGCGGCCGCCACTGGCTGTTGGCGCAAATTTGCCAGTTAGTTATCAGTGAATCGAACTAACTTGGTGATTTGATAATAGCGTCAAAGGAACAAATATGCAAATATAAATAAAACACGTAATTATATCTTTTCAAACCGAAAATAAATGGAATAAGTACATGCATTTTGGATTCTTTGATGATGAAAATCAGTTATTATCAGATTTGGAATGGCTTGAATTATTTCCAGTTCCTGGCTTTAGTGAGGGCGCAAATAAGGAGTATTGTTAAAAGACTAAATAGTCGAGATGACACGGAAGAGGAAGAAAGGTCAGGATCACAAACAGATGATGAGCCAAGGCAACAAACCTCCCACACCCCAATTGACACTAAAGGAAAAGTTACAGCCGGAAATTAATAAAAGCATGGAATCCCCAGATCCTGAAGTACAAAATGAATCGGGGTTGGTAAATAGTATTAGGCGCGAAATGAGCCTGTTTGAAAATGGAGGAGTTCGTGGATATCACTTAGAATTAGCATATAAATATCTATTGTCTATTCTTCCAACCAGTGTAGAACCTGAGCGAGCGTTTTCAGCTGCTGCTTATGTTGGCAATAAACTACGAAACAGGCTTGGAAGTCAAACATTGGATGCTTTGATATTTCTGCGATTGTATTTTCAAAATACTAAATCGTTTTTTGTATTGTCTTTTTTGTTCCTTATTTTAGTATATTGTGTATTGTGTTGTACAACAATATTAATAAATAATTTTGAAGAAATTACTTGTTTTTTTTTTCATTTGAGCCCAATTACAATCCACATAGTGTAATCCCGGGATCCCTGGATTACGCTTCAAAAATCCCGTAATCCCGGGATTGAAAAAACATGCTCGGGATTGTATTCTCTAGTTGTGCCTCTTCATCTAGTTGAAAAGATCTTTTTTCGATAATGGTAGAAATTCCGAAACAGTTTTATTAGAGAAAATAAAATAACATAATGAAATTTATCGAGTGTTTTTATAATTTATAGACAGTATAACCTTCTCAGCTATTTTTATAAATCAATTAACGAACAATTAAAATAAGATAAATCATTTATTACATTAATAATGAAATGTCTAAAAATACTTTATTCATATAAAAACGATCTTACCTAACTATAACTTTATGCAGAACTTTTATTCTTAGAAGGTCAGTAATTCAGCAGATTGCAAAAGTCTTTGTTTATATTTTCTTTTGTATATCTACTTGAAGTATGCGATTTACGAAAAAGTAACTTCGCATTTTTCAATATTCCTAGACATAGCTACAAAAATATTGAGCGCGTATGGATTTCTGTAACTATGATTTATGAATATCTCTCAAGAAAATTTTTCCAGAATTTAAAATACTGAGAACAGGTCTGTAATAAATAATACACTAAGTTTGAAAAAAAATGCAATAGTTGCACTAGGGGCGGTTAAAACTGTTTCTTTATCACATTGTCCGCTTATTTCAGACATTTTTTATGTATTTTTCTGTATCATTATGTTTCTATGAAAAGCAATATGAATTTATTTCATTGCCATATTAGGATACATATTATTAGGAAACATACTCGTATATTCACATCTAAGTCCTTCACACATATTTGATACGATAAATAAAAAAAACTGCAAGAAATATTATATTTATTAATGTTATTAATATAACATTCACTATAAAGGTAACTAATATAAACACTAACGCATATAATCCAATAAAATGTAATTGGAGTATCTGGTTCACATGACACTTTATTGTAAATGTGTTCACTTTGCTAGAGATATGTTAAAAAATGTATACTTGAAACTCTTTGAAATGAGGTAGCTAAGTGTTATTCCACTGGCGATTTGGTGAGGTGCATATCTTCAAAGGTTGTACCTTACCCAAAACATAACGCAGTTTTATTTTCAAGCTTGTTCTACTGAATACGGCAACTTAGTTGCCGAAATACTAATTTAGAGATTATTTATTTATATTGTGGTAGTGGTTTTCCTTGTTTTTGTCTGTTTCAGATTTCAGACCACAGTCTCCACCAATTCGAGGAGTGGAGTTAACTGATGTGGTCCTAGTTTATTGTCCAGGGTAGGAAGATAGGCGGAAAGATTTCAGAATCGACGATTGCTAAATCTCAAATCATTGGTAAATATGAAAAGCCTAAAGGAAATAGTTCGTTAAAACCGGGGATTTAGACGTATTTCAAGAATTGAAGAGCAAAATCTAAACAATGTAGAACTATCTTCCACTACTAGCACCAGAAAATTGTTAAGACGTGTTAAAATTTCTACTTCAATGTATGGAGAATATTAGGAAAACGATAATTGTATATATATCACTATACGACTACACAAGATTTATTGCCGCAAGATTTTCTCAAATTTATAAACTTTCGTCGTTAATTAGGAACACGCATTACGTCTCACGGATTAATTATGTTTTACGAAAAATACTTGATTTTCGCAATTCTCATTTCTGAACAAATGAAAATCGGAATACAATTATTGCTACTCAATACCAACACACTTTTCATTAAATGTTTAGTTTGGCGTAATTGGAGATTACTTAATTGGACCATATATTTTACCCTCAGGACTTTCCGCCATAGTATAACTTACCTTTTTGAAAATAACTTATGGGAACTTTCGGAAGATGTTCCCAGTCAAATACTACAGCAGCTCCCTATTTAAACAACATAACTAATACTAAATGAATTGATTGTGATGGTTCACTTGTGGCCACCAGGTGTTAACGCCAACGAAACTCTTCCTTTGAGATTATATCAAATAAAAGGTTTTTTCAACAGCTCGTTAAACCATACACGAATTAAGAGACATAATTATGCAAATTGGTGCTACTGTTCCGGAGAATCCTGCTTGAATAGGGCATGCGACTTAATCGTGAATTTGTCATGCAAAATGGTGCTTAACGGAAAGCGGTGGATACTTTGAACAAATGATATAACACTTTGTCTATTCTTCTTCCTCCTCCTTTGATTAGGACTATGTCCTGTATCTTCTATTAATTATTGTTAGTTGTTAGTTTGCCCTCTTGTGATGTTGAAGTACAGCTATCCTTCCAACATTTTCGAGGTCTATTCAATAGCCTACGGATGTCAGGTGGTTGTATTTTAGCCTATTTAGCCAATAGGACATCCTTTTCACGTGGTCTCTTCAAAACCCTCCATTGGGTTACCACATCCTGTATTCCCAGTTCTTCTCTTATTTGTTTACTTCTTATCCGGTTTCTGTTTGTAATATCTTTAATGATCTTAAAATTTTAATTTCAGTTGTTCTCAACATTCTTTTAGTAGCCATTGTTTTCGCTCTTGTTTTAGCGGCATATGTAAACACCGGTCCTACACATGTCTTATAGATTCGTGTTTTACTCTCATTACTCATGGCTTTGTTGGTCCAGATGATATATTTGAGATATCCACCATTTGCTAAGTTGTCTTGTGTTAGGACTTCTTTCGCATGGTATGGTTACTCCCAGATAGTTGAATCTTATGTAATATTCAAATACCGTGCTGTTCAAGTGGGTAGGTTACTAGACTATGAATCTGTATGAACTAGGTCCAAACCCTGGCCTAGCCAATAATATCAATGATGTTTTTTCGGTCCCAGCCGCTTGTTTGTTTATTTCGTTTATGTTTGTCTCGTCTAATTTTGAAACACTCATACCGGGTCCGCCTAAATTCAACTGACAAAATTTTTATGGTGATGGAGGTTAATAAATGGAAGAACTTTTTTAGTATCTTTTTGTTCTGGAAACGCCTTATTAAAAAGTTAAATAATTTTAAAACACTTCAATTTGACTGACCTATTAGGCAACGTTTCACACATCTATAGATTATTCTTTTGTTAGCTATAAAAATTCATATATGTATTTATTAAATACTTATTGCAAAATTTGGTAAATTGTAACATCTAATGTAATAAAATTTTCAGTATTTCTTGTAAGAATATTATTAATGTTGGAGAGAGAAAGCAACCAGGAAATTTTTCATTTTGTTTTAGTACAAACTACTTTAAACTCTTTATTATTATTTCTTGAGACCTGAATAGATTACATGAGAATATTTTATTACCCTTTTAATATCTTATATAATACATTACTATAAATTTGACGCTCGAGTGGTATGAAACTATGTCGAAAAAACGAAAGTTAAGTGAAATGAAAAGGATCAGGATTATTGTGCTGCTTGAAGAGGAAGTTTCGATGTCGGAAACAGCCCTGAAGTGTTCTAAATGTCCTCTCCATATTACAGTATTAAAATATTAAATATTGAGATAATTAAGAATTAAAACATAAGTAAGAAAAAAGTGCATAATTGACGGTAGATTGAATAAAATTTTGATGGAAAGTAATCTTCAGAATCTGTAGAGTTAAAGTATGTATCAAGATTAATCTTTGAACTCATTCTGTTCCATGTTAATAATAATGGTTTTTAAGTGTCCAACAGTACACTCAAATATAGGCACAGAAGGTACAACATCGTGCATCAATCAATGAAAATAATAAAGCCATAACAAAAAAATTAAATGAATGAATATATCTTATACAAAAATCTAGGAAAATTATAATTAAAAAAAATTATGAAAATCAGAGTTTAATTCTCGAATTAAATAAGATATGATTGAAATATTTATTTGCAAGTATTCTAATCATAACACTTACACATCGGATTACCAAAAGTTACAGAGTTTCGTGATGCAAATCGATACACTACAAAATAAGCCCTCTCAAGTGAAGGGGGACAATCTATCTTATTATATTATACAATAAACTAGGACTGACGATTTCTTGTCTATCCAACAACACTACCTTAATTTTACCAGGTCCTTTTATATTCCAGCAATCTGTATTAGTATCTGTATTAGTTGTGCACTGGTTACAGTAGCATTAACATCCATCAAGATGCCAAAAGAAAAAAGCGTATAAATGCAATTTTAAGTTAATTTATGAAGGATTATAATGATTTCACTACAGATGGGCGTCTGTTATTTTGTAAATACTACGAAGTTCATATTACGGCGACAAAAAACTATCAAGTCACTCAGCATCTTCAAACCGGAAAACTTTCAAGCAATAAAAATTGCTAAAGGGAAATATCGAAGGACAAGTGTTAATTTAATTTACTCCGGCATAGACTTAAACGCAGGGTCTTGAAAAACTTTTACGGCTTTTATTTGCGCTGACATTCCGTTAGCTAAATTAAAGAATTAAGTTTTTCGCAACTTTATGGAGAAGTATGCAAAAGAAAATATTCCAGATGGATCGATGTTAAGAAAAAATTATGTTTCCGAGTTATATAGAACAATACTGAACAAAAGAGAAAAAGGATAATTCTATTTGGGTGTCGCTGGATGAAACAACCGAAGTAAAACAAGGATGCATAGCAATTTTAGTATTTGGTATATTAGAAGTTAATAAAGAAAAAGATACATCATCTGCTGACTTTAAAGATGCTGGTCAAAATGAATCATTCGACAGTCGCTGCTTTTTTCAACGATTCTTTTGTTTATTGTGGCTGTCTGATGTTTTATACGAAAAAGTACTACCAGTTTGTAGCGATGCTGTACCATGTATGTGCAAAGCAATACGGGGATTACAGATTTAGTACCCAAACATGATACATGTGACCTGTGTAGCGCATGCCTTATACCAAGTAGCTGGTTTAGTTCGTACTCTTTATCCATTAATATGCTGATATCGTGTGTGAAAAAGATTTTTCTTAAAGCAACAACTCGTGTTCAGAGGTTTCGGGAAATTGCAAGGGACGTTCCATTTCCACCCGCACTAATCATTACGAGGTGGGGAACTTGGATCAAAACAGTTGTATATTACGCTGAACATTTTGAAATTTTGAATGAAATTGTTGATGAATTCGACTCTGAAGAAGCGCAGTGCATTGGAGAATCACATAGTGTTCTGAGAAAAACAAATGTTCGAGAAGATTTCATTCTTATTCGAGATAATCTGGCCTACATTTCGACTGCAATCTCTACGCTACAAGACGGCATTAAAATAGTGGAAAATATAGTAGTTATGCATTTAGCAAAACGCCAGAAATTGTTTCATCAATCAATTAAGCGCAATGCTGTCAAAAATAGGGGCTATCAACAACTGAAGAATATCAGTGAGGGGTAAAAAAATAAAACAACACTGAAAATTTGTTACATCACTTTGTAGCTAAATGTAATTATAATTTGTTTCTGCAATTCCAATAATTTTGAATCTAAAAAAATTGTTTGTGTGTTTTAACGGAAAAATTATTCATTAATATAAATAATTAGTGCATATTCTGAATGTTTTGGTGCATCTCTGCATGCATATTTTGAAGTTTTTTTCTTAAGCCTAGTTATTATTATTATTAAATACATGGATAATGTAGGCAACATTCCATTTCGAGGGGTAGCATCATTGTCTTAGCACGAAATTAAAAAAATAAACTTTAACGGAGTAACAAACAATATACAACAATCCTTGAGAACTATGGACAAAACCTGATCCTCAGCATCAAATCAGCATTCAAATTAAATTTTAGTTTCTCAATGCTCCACAGAATATCTTCTTCTGTAACTTCGTAAATTTTTACACATAGTATGTTAATTGTGGAAGCAGATATTGTCAGAGTAAGCACATTGCAGTAATAAAAATATTTTAACTTCAGAATAAATAAAATTACGAAAAAAAACTAAAATTTTATTTTATTTTTCAGTGGTTTTATTGTCGAATTTTATTGAAAAGCTGCAGAAATGTGCGTTTCAATGAGTATTATATTGACACTAATATTTGTTATAAGAAACGTAATTGTATGGAAAAATAAATGGAAATAAAATGTGTAATTACCTAAGATTTAATTCTGGGTCCAACTTTATTTCTAATTAAAGAATTGCGTAATCTCTGACTATCGTTAAAAGTTATTTCCAATATATTTCATTTAATGATGAACGTAATGTCTAATGCGTGTTATTAAAATTCAAAAATCACTCTCATAAACACCAACTCGTCATTCTAGGTTCTATGAAGGTCATTTACATTATGAAACCATTAGGGCTTTCAAAGGTCTCGTTGATCATTTAAATATATTGGTTTTCCGATCTTATAGCTTCCTATAATATGACAATACCGATAAAATCTCCAACTAGAGTGAGCGGTACGATTAAATCATGTATTGATAATATTATCACAAATATGTCATTAAGTGCATATGAAGCTATGTGTATTGATTTAAATATGTCGGATCATTTAGCCCAACTTATTACGTTTCAATTGGAGCAAGTGCTTTGTAGTAATGTCTGTGTGGTGAAGTGAGATATTAATAGCCACAATCTTCAACACTTTGTAAAATTATTATCATTGGAAACATGGTATCTAGTTTATGAAAATTCGTCGGCTGACACTTTTCTTTACTATTTAAATATATGATTTCCATATGCCAAACGTTATATTAAAAATAAAAACGGGATATCACCCGTAGAAGTATTTCAACTAGATGAGAAGTTGTTATTTCTTAAGGAAATGTCAACCAAATATGAAACATTTAAAAATGAATTCAAGAACTTTGAAAAGTATTGCAAGTATTATGTTGAACAATACAAAATAAGTCATTACAAAAACTATGTCCATAATTCAGAAAATAAGATGAAAGCTATGTGGCAACTCATGCATAAGAATACCTGCAACAATAAAACTGTTGTTCTACCCCATACATTTGCAAAGCAAGTGAATTTATGTACATTTAATAACTATTTCTCTACAGTTCCTTCTAATATTGTTACTACTAAGTTTTCTAGTAATGAAAACTTGTCAAATATTAGTAAATATTTAAATAAATTTTCATCAACATTTTTTTGTAATTCCGGTGACAAGCTTAGATGTTATTGAGTGTGTGAGAGGTTTAAATTAATCAAATACACCTGATGAGAACAATATATCTTCATTTTTGTTGAAATGTTTGTGCCATATTATCAATTTATAGTTACAGAAGGGAATATTTCCTTCAAAACTAAAAAAAAGTCTATTGTACATCCTCTTTATAAGAAAGGTGACATTAACTCTATTGATAACTACAGACCAATAAATATTTTGCCTATATTTTCCAAAGTGAATGAATATTTGATGAACAATAAATTAATGTCTTTTCTAATTAGAAATAACATACTAAGTGCTTGGTAAAAACACCGATACTGCTCTATACCGTATGTGTTAAATATCATTAGGCATAGAGAATCAACGTATGAGTATATACAATGTATACGTACATGAGAAAGCCAATCCAATGCCAGCAAAGACCGCGACGACTGACGATTGTCTCCGATACCGATTGACTGGAAATTTTGCATTCGGTCTGCTGCGGCCGTTACAGTTTGAAAGCGTACAATAAAATTAATGTATAATGGCTCTTTATACACCCACTGAAAAGCTTCAGTTAGTAGAATGGTTTTATGCTAGCAAGTCTGCAATGGAGTGCATGAATTTGTTTGCGCTGACTTTTGCGGACCGTTCTGTACCTTGCAGACAAACAATTTATAATATTATAAATAAATTTGAAACTTGTTTCTGTCTCAATAACTGTACGAAATGCAAACCAAGAGAAGTATCACCACAAAATTTGAGGAAAGAGAAAGAGAAAGAGAGGAGAGGAGAGGAGAGAGAGAGAGATGTAATTAATGTAGTATTGTGGAAATTGATAACACGAGATCTACTAGAAGTGCTGCCGAGGAATTGGGTACAAGTAACACAACTAGTTCACGTATTTGGAAACGTAATGGTTTAAAATGTTTCAAATATTCGAAATCTCTTCACCGATGAATCAACTTTTCCATCACACGAAAAGCACAAT
Source organism: Melolontha melolontha (assembly GCA_935421215.2). Lineage (NCBI taxonomy): Eukaryota > Metazoa > Arthropoda > Insecta > Coleoptera > Scarabaeidae > Melolontha > Melolontha melolontha. Next base: position 109,035,151 of record OW285236.1, on the reverse strand, counting down.
CCCTCTGTTCTTCAATATTGGGCTTCGGAAAATCAACATCGGCATTTTGAAAATCGCACTCAGTATCCTCAAAAACTAAACGTTTGGGCAGGTACTTTAGGTGACCATTCTATAGGCCCCTATTTTATTGATGGTATATTAAATGCCGACAAGTATCTCGAATTACTGAAAAATCAAATACTTCCCGCCACTCAAAACATTGGAATAAATCAGGAAATCGTTTGGTTTCAACATGATGGCTGTCCAGCACATAATGCAGTGAGGGTAAAGGAATTTCTAGGAAATACTTTTCCTGGCCGTCTTATTACTGGAACAGGAAACATTAAATGGCCCCGATCTCCTGATCAATCTCCAAATGATTTCTTTTTGTGGGGATATCTAAAAAATATTGTTTATACTCATGAAGCTGGTAGAGCAGAAAATCTAGTTACCTTGAGAGAAAAAGTAACTGAGACTGCGAATTCATTAACTGCCGACATGTTAGCAAATGTAAGAGCTAATTTATACGACCGCCTAGGACAATGTCTTGCTGTGCAAGGAGGGATTTTTGAACCTCTTGTATAATTTATTATAAGTTTTAGAATCCTTTTTTATTTATTTTATTAGGATTATTCTTTAATTTTATTAGAATTACGCTTTTGTTTATGCGACGCACCGCAGCTTAAAAATTTCCTGCATCTACTGAAAGAAATAAGAAAAGCAAATCCCTTGCAATTCGTAAATGTTATTTTAGAACACATTACAAGTACCTATGTCGATGGTCAAATGATTACTGCTAACTTGTATTTGCGAAACAACCGGAGACAACCGTTGCCGGCCGTCGCGGTCTTCGCCGGCATTGGATCGGCTTTACATCGTATGTACTCATACGTATTCCCTATACCTAAGGATATTTGACACATGCGGTATGCCTTATTAACTGCTATATATAAAAATTTGGATAGTTGTAAACCTACATTGGGGTTGTTTAGTGATCTATCCAAGGCATTTGACTGTGTAAAATCATAAATACCTGTTGTACAAGTTGGAAAGCATAGGCATTAGCCCAGATGGATTGCTTTAGAGGGATTGCTCACGACTGGCTTCGATCATATTTAAGTAATCGAACACAAAAAGTACGTTTTGCAGGCAATACATCTGAGGATGTAAGTAAGTATTGATATCGGGGTTCCACAGGGTCCAATCCTTGGCCCAACTCTATTTCTTTATTAATGACATCTCTTCATGTCGTGGGGAATTAACTGTACATATACAGTCATTAATTACGCCGACGATGTAAGCGTAGTTATTACGGGAAATACGATAAATGAGCTATGTCATTTAACTGACCTTGCATATGACAATTTATGTCTAAGGTTTGAAGCTAACAGATTTTCTGTTAATAAAAAAAACATCTTGTGTTATATTCCAAAATATAAAATCGAATTTGGTAACAGATATAGAAATTGGATTAAATTGTCACCGGTTCTCCATCAATGATCAAACTAGGGTGTTGGGTTTAATGATAGACACTAATTTGAAATGGGAAAATCATATTCAAAATTTATGTCAACGATTAGGTAAAATATGTTTTGCATTGAGGACTCTGAAAAGAACATGCAGTCCGAATATGTTGAAAATTTTTATCACTCAAACTTCTTATCAGTTCTGCGATATGGTATAATACATTGGGGATATTCGTCGTTGAGTCAAAGAATATTCTTAATGCAAAAAAGAGCGATGCGTATAATTTTTGGCCTAAAGGTAGCAGTTGTGCAGGGCTTTGTTTGGGGAACATAAGCTTCTCACTTTCTATGACTAATACATACTTAATGTACTGTGCTTTGTGCATAAGTGTTACGCTAATTTTAATAAAGATAAGGTAGATCATACATTTAACATGAGGCACGATAATTATTTGTTACCACCGAAACATAATACTTTGTTTTACCAGAAGGGATTAGAGTTTAGAGAATATATCCTATACAACAAATTACCAAAAGAAATAAGAGCAATTAACAGTTTTTATTTATTTAAGAGAAGTGTAAAGGAATGTTTACTGCAAGTTCATTGTTACACAATAAATGATTATTTGGCAACATTTCCATAAGATTCACACATAATATAATTGTAACTATTACATATTGTTTGTCGTTTTCCAACATGTTATCGTGCTGTATCTATATTTTCTTGTATTTTGCTGTACGAAGCATGTCTCCGAAATAAAGTGATTATTATATAACTTCCTACATTAAAAAATTTAAATATTTAACTAATTTTAATCTGTTCAATGAGTAATTTTGTTCTGACCTAGTTTAACCAGGGATATTATCTTAAAATAAGATACTAGTGTAGGTTATCAGTTAGGATCTGATAACTTGATTACACTACATTATCGTGTAAACTAAACCACACGATACTCTGCTTTTTCACTTAAACAATCACTTGGGTAAGTCAAAAGGCTTCATTCACCCTCCCAAGTCTTCTCGTCAGGTTGGTGTTGTCGAAGAACTGGATAGACTCAATATTTACGTGTTAACAGAGCTATTGTTCGTGACTCTGTGTGCATCTGGAAATGGTCTGGTGCAAACTCAGGTATATATGCCATAACTCCACATTAGTTTGAGGAATTATTTATAAAGTAGTATTTTGGAATATGTTGATGGATTGGAAGGTCAGCCAACTAGCCAGTAAATTTTCTGATATTATATCGGTTTCCAGTGAAGTTTTACGTCTAATGTGATACCTATATATTTTGCTGACTCGGCATAAGAGAACTGGGCATTATGTATAATATTAGTTAATTTCTTTTATTTGTAAAGTGTACAAGACTTAGTCTCGTCCAATTTAATATGCCATCCTTCGGTCTATTATTAATTTGATTAACGGATGTTTGCAATATATTTACGGCCTCTTCATGACCTTTACTTACCGCTAGGTTAGCAGTATCGTCTGAAAAATTAGCTATTGCCTGTTGTTCTAGTTGCATGTCACCAGTGTAGATCAGGTACAGGATAGGCCCTAAGACCGTTTCTTTGTGGCACCCCTGCTCTATTTCTTTTGAGATTAAAAAGACCGATGTTACAAAACCTTCTAATCAGCAATGCATATGGCAGCTAGGATCTAAGCAATATCCAGAAAGCTAACAGGTTTGCAGAGCACCTTGAAAATACCTTCCAACCAAACGAAAGAGAACTGCAGAGTAGAGATTTTCCAGATGGATATAACATCAACATTAGATCAACCTTTTCAAAGGAAATAGCAAAAAAAATAAAACAAGTATTGATCTGAAGAAAGATGCTTGCTTTGACTTGATTACAGGAGAAATATTGAAACAACTTCAAAGAAAGCCGTTATCAAAATATATTTTATTAAAACCTTATTCAGACTAAGGTACGTCTCTAGCATGTGAAAAGTGGCAGAAGTCATTACGATCCACAAATCGGGCAAAACCTCTCATGATTTTATCGTATAGACCACTTTACTGCCTACGCTGTCGAAATTGTTCAGAAAAAATACTCTTGAGAAGGTTAAAACCCATCATTGAAAAAAGAAACCTAATTTAAATTATCAGTTTGGTTTGAGAGAGTCACTCAACCATAAATCATGTCCACAGAATAACTAATGTAATTCAAAAATCATTAGAAGACAAAGATGTCTGCTTAACAATTTTCGTTGATGTTGCGCAGGCTTTTGACAAATTATGGCACAATGGGCTGAAATATAAGTTGAATATGCTACTTCCACACAAATATTTAATATTATTGGAATCGTACATAACAGATAAGTTGTTAAGGTAAAGTAAGAAGAAACATACACCGAATTAAAGTGGCCTTTCAAACGGAATTGCCTTTTTTATTATTTGTCAGCTCACTGAGACATTCACTAATACATTTACTTTTAAATCCTTCTATTTTTCTTTTTAGCTGCATTATTGAGTCTGGTTTTATCTGCTGGAGCTTTGATCTGGTGCCATTTCCTCCTGACTTTTCTTTTTTCTGAGATCAAGTCTCTTCTCTCATAATTATTTCCGTTTGTTCGCTGCGTAATAGATGGGGTATTATTTCATAGTGCTTGCTGTATGCCAGAAACAAATAGTTCTACTTCTTCGTCTAATTTGAATGTTTAAACTGGTATGTAACTTTATTTTGTTATTCGTTTTCTTACTGTTTATGTCCATACTTATATAATTAACAGTGGAAAAAATAAACAATTAATTTTGGAAGGTGTTTGGCAGCTTTCGAGTTGTGGAAATGTGGTGAAAATTTTGCCGTAATCAATTCATTCTCTGATTTAAGCATTTATTTCTGCAATTAAACCTAATACCAAATATTATGTATGTGTTTCTAAAGATAATTTTAAAGCTAAAGTATTCGAAGAATGGTAACAACCTGTATTCAAGTGACCGAAATATCTGCAGTAAAATAGCAAAGGTTGTCACGTAAAAGTTGAAAAAACTATTTATTGAAGCTAAACTTCGTATAATTCTTTCTTAAATACGAAAACCTTATTCACATACGTTTTATGAGAAACCGATAAATTACAAGGATTTATTCCATTAACCTATAGTAGTTAATAAGATTATAGTAACATGCACTTAAAATCACATTTCCACATATAAATACCTAAATAGTATTAATGTTTATCTCTTTTGATTGCTTCGTACATTTCAAATATTTACCGAAAGTAATGGTGGTTTATTATATCATCATTTGATTTCTTGCACTTGCACAACTTCTCAGTAGGTCAGAGAGTATTAGTAAAATACTTTATACAGACAAACACTAACATTGAACAAATTTAAATAAATGAGTAGCAACTTCTTTGTACATACCAGAAGCATATTTTTTAATACCGTTTCGTAAAGCAGTAATGTTAAAAATTAATGTCATACAACCTCTAATTAAACAATACCAATATACGTACATATTTATATTGAATAACCCCTTTGTATAAAACGAAACTGTTTCTAATAATATAAAAATTGGGTGTGGACATCGCTATACAAGGAGCAGGTTCAATTGGGACATAACAATTTTGTATTTAAATAAAGCACAGAATAATTGAGATATCAGGCTGAAATTGATTCTAGGTGTAGTACATATGTTAAATTTAAGTATGGAATTCGATATCGCTTATATGACCACCGCGAGCACGTTTGCAGCGATCGATTCTTTGGAGACAATTTTCCAACACTCTTGCACACATGTCGGCCGCAACGTTGGCAATTTCGCGTTCGATATTGTTCCTGAGCTCCTCTAGCGTTGTTGGCTTGTTGGCATAAACCAACGACTTAACGTGGCCCCATAAAAATAAATCCAACGGCGTTAAATCGCATGAGCGAAGTGGCCATTCGACCGGGCCATTTATCGAGATTACACGATTGCCGAACTTCCCCTTCAATAGATCAATTGTTTGAGCAGCTGTGTGGCATATGACACCATCGTGTTGGGACCAGATATCGTCGATGTCAAGTCCATCCAATTTTGGCCAAAAATAGTTTTCCAACACGGCACGATAGCGAACTCCATTGCCCGTAACATGGCAATCATTTTCATCGACAATAAAATACGAACCAATCGCACATCCAGCATGAAATTCACACCACGCACCATATTTTGTTTACTGACAAAGCCATTAAGCAAAAAATGAGCTTCATTGCTGAAGATAATTTTTCGATGAAATTCAGGATTTTCTTCAAACTTTTGCAGAGCCCAATCGGAGAAGTTTCGGGGCTCCAAATAATCAAGAGGCTTCACTCCCTGAGTTAATTTGATCTGATAAGGGTGCAAGCCAAATTCATTATGCAAAATTCGCCACAATGTGAACCGAGAGATTCCCAATTCCTGTGAACGGCGTGGAATCGACTGATTTGACTCATTTTGAACTGAAGCACTTACGGCTGCGATATTTTCGGTACTTCGACCGGTGCGTTGTCTCACTGGTACAGTAACATTGAATAGTGAATATGTTGACTCGAATTTATCCACTATAGCACGCACAGCCTGTCTGGTGGGACGACTATTACGACAAAAAAATGGAATAGCGCTGTTGAAGTTGCGACTCAGAATTTCGATAGTAATTTTTAATAATTTCCAAAAGTTGCTCTTTCGTTAACTTCACCATGATAAAAATGTAAACCTTGAATGACATTTTGACATTGACAGATCATAAAAAAAAATTAAGGCACATTTGTATTTAAATACAAAATTTTTATGTCCCTATTGAAAAATCCAATAGATATTTGTGTGAAAATTGCTATCCAGACATGTATACATGTGATTCGTTCTGCTATAGATGCTTTAGTGCATGATATTGGGATAGATAAAATGACAACAGTCAAGTCATAAAAGACAAAATGGAAGAAAACTCAGCGCCGTCCATTGACCATGTCAACATCACGAACGCTAAACTAACCAGAGCCATACTTATAAGAGTAGATTCCATCGGACGATCACATATCACATTAATAATAATATGTAATAATAATAAACGTCACTTCAAGCCTTTGAAATAATACACGTACGGTACGCGCCGATAACAATGCCGTCACAACACATGCAAGACGTTAATTGGAGTCGAGCTATTTTGTGCTCCCAGCCGACGGCATAAACGCATATGGCGAAGTTAAGCGGAGCCGGTCGATTTATATTCGGAATAGGTACATCTGAAATCGTGCCTCGGAACATAGTTTTGAGCGTCGACATAGGATCTGGGGTGCGGAAGGAAACTTTGATACCATCGTTATAAAAATACGTAAAAATAATAAAATCAAATAATGCACTGAATTACATGCGAATTTATTTCTGTGTTTATCTTGGTGGTTGGGTGGGCACGTGCCCTTGTGCCGTTTAGTACCAGCGGCCACTGCCATTATTTACAATAACTTCTTCAGTCTTCTAGACATAGAGTTATTAATTAAAGAACGCCCTAAATCTTCATTATTTGTCAGTTCTTCCCATGCTGCTTCAATCCGTTGCCACAGTTCTTCCACGTTTTATGGTTGAGTATTTCGTTTGTCGATAATCTTAACTAAAAGCTCCCTAGCATTCTCAAGCGAATTTAACTCCAGACAGTTGGAAAGGCCATTGCAAGGCCTCGATGTTATTAGTTATAAACCAGTTATTTATAATTCTAGCAGTATGGACCGGGAAATTATCTTGCTGGAATATAAAATCGAGATTCGTATGCTGGGCAGTTGGAAGCACGATATATTCTGGAATATCTCTGTATACAATAGCGTTAAACAGTTAATTGACGAAGTTGAAACTTCATTATAACGCTAAGAAATAAGTAATTAAACTTCTAGTTTCAAAAATTCTTTTATTGTAAATACCACTACAATATTGTTTCGCCATACAATGGCTTCATCAGGTGGATGAAATACTAACAATATTGTAGTGGTATTTACAATAAAAGAATTTTTGAAACTAGAAGTTTAATTACTTATTTCTTAGCGTTATAGCGTTAAACCTCACTTCAATCAGCATATTCCTAGACCTTGAGCGCTGATCTAAGCCTAAACGTTAACTCCGAATCTTCCAGATGTTCTTCTAACACAAATAAACTTCTCATTGAAACGGGTTCCCCGTTGTCTATAGACTCTGATTTTACAGTTGCAAGTCGACTGAAAAGTCTTCTCATCACTAAAAATTATTAATACGATTTAAACAATCGCAATTGTTTCTGCTCATTCATTAAATACGGTTTCCTTACACCAACACAACACTTTAAATCAGATTTTAGTATTCTTCTGCAAGCTGTAGCTCTGGAGGCGGGAAAATTTGTGTATATCACAGTATTTCTTGCAGTTTCAAATGGGTAATCTCTGAATAATCTAAAATGTCCATAACTTCTTCAACAGTTGACTTTTTGTTGAACTGTCCTATACCAATCTTCCTTTTTAAAGTCATTTCGTTTTCCCATCGTTTCTTAGTTGCAAACACTATCTTTTTATTCACTTTAAAATGGCGCGAAAACATTCTTGTCGATGAACCGTCTTCAATTTTTGAAACAATCCGCGCTCTTTCAACGTTTGTAAGTTTTCCAGGCATTTTTCAATCTAAAGATGTCTTTGGAAAATATAATTAGACTTTGTCAAACAATTGCATTAAATAAAATCTGTCATTTTTAAAAACCATGGAAATATTGTTCAATTTATAAACCTAAATGAAAATTAAGAGTGTCCCAGATTTATTTGAGCAGTACTGTACTTTAAATGAGCAGATATTTATTTCGAAAGCTAATGGATTTATTCCTTAGGTCAAACTTCACCAGCCAAAAGTGCTCAACAATCCGTTTTAGTATGCCCTAGCAGATCCAAACCTGTACCGTTCTTAGCACTGCCATGTGGTTCTAACAATGACTGCAGAATTATGGGCGCCAGTAGTACAACAATTTGCTGTAGAACTCGTTGCATTGAAGGTGAACCACTCATAAGTAAGTACGTAAAATTAGTTTTTCACCTAAATTAATATCAATTATCTCCCATTTGTTTTATATATAACGTTTCTTTTGTAGGTCAAAATGAAATACCACAAACGCTTACTAAACCCACTGAAGTTACAAGAGCTAGTGCAGAAACGGAATGGGTGTGTCCCAACAGAGCGTCCCAAATACCATTTATTGCTATACCCTGTAGTTCTAGTAGTAACTGTGGAATCTTGGGAACTAGTTTTGTTTGTTGCAGGAACAGGTGTGTTCAAGGTGTTCCAGCACCATCCAGATTGGAATCACCACATGATCGTGAGTAAATATTGGCTATAATATAAAATTTAAATAAACATACTTTATCTTTAGAACGCCTTTGTCTATAACACCCTGATTATGGCACCGCTTAGGATTTTTTTAACTGAATCCTATTACTATAATTATATAATAATATACTATAATAATACTTTCATAATGTTTATGTAAGATATCCCAAACTATACCTTTTTGCATATGTTCTAAACAAAATATACTTCTACTTATTATTTTAGTTTCTTGAGTAATTGAAAACTGTTAATATTCAAATAAGAAAATACGAGATTTTTTTTAACTCACAGAAGCACATAAGTACATTTAATCGAATACACAAAAAGCTTATAATTTTCATTGTAATATTTCTGTTGTCTTACTCATCGAGTTATTAAGCACATACTGTTCAAAACTTGTACAAAAAAATTCGAAATGAACAAACTAACCCTCAAAAGCAACCCCGTTGAAGAAAGCCATCAACTGTAGGTTCTTCGTGAAAGTGTTGGGGCAACTCCATTTACACATATGCGGCAATATCGCAAGGACTGGCACCTTCACGATGGACTATAGACGTCATCTTTGGAAATTAAAGAAAGTAAAACAGGGTATGCAGGGGAGTACCTCACGATTTAACAGTGAAGCAGGAATAGCAACATACGCTCATCTGCAACATATTGCCTGTAAACCCTTAAGATGGACATTCCTTCCATAGAATTGTACCATGCGATAAAAAATAAATCCATCTTCGTAATTCTAAGAAATTAGAATGAAGTGAAATTACGAAGATATTTTTCATTTTGAGCTGGTACTTGAAGGTAAAACAACAAACGCTGAATGTACTGTAAACAATTCTGTCACATATAAACAACTTTAGAACAAGGGTATATCGCAATGGTCAACAGAAGACTACGCCTGGCCTCATACTAATAAAACAACACTCCACAAACTAGAAGAACACGATGGACTAAAGTTACTGCCGCAATCTGCTCATAGCCTTGACCTATCATCATTAGACTACCATCTCTTTAGGTCAATGGCGCACTTTCTTTCTGGACGCCACTATGTCAATGTCGCGGAGGTAGAAACATGGTATCGCATATAAGACACAGCAATGGTACAAGCGAGGAAATGTAGGAGAGTTATAAAAATGAACTTAATCATAAGCTAAATAAGTGTCAATCTATAAGTAAAACGGTACAACAGCTTGGTCGATTTATAGCTCAAATTAATAGATATTTGACTGTGAAATTTATAATATTAAGAGTATTACTTGGAATTGTTTCAATTTCTCAAACATGGTTCAAATTCGTAATGGAAATGAACAAAAAAAACAAGGTACAAAATATTTTTAATGGTCAAAAATTGATTATAATGAATCCATTAAATCTATTCAAACCTGTCTGTTATTATTTAGTTATTAAACAACATGAATGGAACGCGAAATTGACAATCTCAACATATGTAGAACAACGAATATTTGGTTCAAGCTATTTCGAACAAATTATAAGAACAAACCTTAGTCAGACAGCTTACTTTCACTGTGATTTACGAAATGTTTCTTTTTATAAAATATTAAAATATCCAAGAGATATTCTCTCTAATAATTCGTATTTATAGGCAGTTAAAATGACATACAATTTTAAAAAAGTACATAAAATAAATATAATAAAAAGCAATAAAAAAGTTTTTTAATATTTTTTGCTTAACATTTTTATATAGATACAGAATATATATAATTCTTTTAACACTTTTCACATTACCTACCATGTAAAAAATAGCATATCGATGTCAGATGACTAAATCAAATGTAAAATACAGTACGAAAATCCAAAAATGTTAAAAACCGTATTTGTATATGGATACAGGGTGTTACAAAATTCGCGGACACGGACTATGGGATGACGTTAATTATCAAAAACTGAAACAAATGCTCCTTTACCGTTTCTTAATCCGACTGATATTTTCTGAATTTTAGCAATTTTAAAAATTAAAAATTGAACGTTAAATTTTTTTTAATATAAATAATTGACAACGTATAACACGAAACATTTTATAATAAAAGAAAATATATATAAAAACAAAATTAGTTTAGACGTAACCTTACCAATTGAAACCAGCCCTAATATTTAAACCAAAGCGACTTTGGCGATTTCTAGGCTAATTAAATGTAGATCCTCATAACAGTCATAACTCCAGTGATGTTGATTACGACTAATTGAAAATACTATATTGGGCAAATAAACATTCATCTATCCGCAGAATGGAATTTTGGATGTGCAGATCGATATTTACATATCATTCACAGAATGAAGTGGACCGTCAATATCTTCCAAATGCTGGATTCTTGTGAAATGGTATGGATAATATTAGTGGCGTTTTAGTGCACGCCGTACGCGAACTTGATTTGTTCTCAGTTTCCTCGCAACGCACCTAGTACTTCTTAAGGCATTTTACATGGTTGTATTGTAATGAATCCGGTGAAAAGAATTCTATCTGCTAGTCTTCTAAAAACATTAGCAAACGACGCCCAGGAAATCTCATCGCATATAATCGCGCTGCTTGACCTGCGTTATTTTGTAGAACCAAGAGGCATCAACGTATCGTAATAGTTACGATTCGATTAGTTTTGAGCCATAATTTCAAAAGCAAATATTCTAAATACAAACAGCTCTTCTTTTTAATGACATTTATAGAAATTTCGATTAGTTATTTAAGCGACTTATTCATTTTATGTATTAATTGCAAAGCCTTGTTTATTCGTTGCCCGAAGGCAATTCGAACCAATGTTATAAAGTGATTCGAGCTATGCATTTTTAATTGTGTGATATTAAAAAGTTAACATATTTAATTTTTCATTTTTAAAATTGCTAAAATTCAGAAAACATCAGTCAAATTAAAAAATGGTAAAGGAACTTTTGTTTTTGATGATTAACGTGATCCCATAATCCGTGTCCGCGAATTTACCCTGTATACACAACGCATATTTATTTCGCATAGGTGACTTCTAGATAAGGACACGTGTTTAGAACTCATCCTAGTTCTCGTTAGCGTATGAGGAGACGCCGTATGTAGAAGTCACCATTGCGAAATAAGAATATGTTGTGTATATCCACAGATACGTTTTTAACATCTTTGTATTAATGTATTTTAAACTTGATGTTAGTTAAAACATCCATATGTTATTTTTTACATAGTATACTGGAGCCATCTAGGCTACAAGTAGTGGATTACACGTTTAAACGTAAAGTGCCCTTCTAGTAGGTTAGCTACCCATGGGAATCATTGGCCGTCCGATATCTTGAGACGCTTTTCTATGACATGTGACGTACCAGATTGTGTATATATTAACAGCGAGGCAGGGTATTTGGTGTCTTCATACACTGAAGAAAACTAGAATGAAATCGAAACACGCGCCCATATGTAGAAGTCACCAATGCAAAATAAGTATGAGTTGTGTACATCCATGTGTACATGCACGGATATGTTTTTAAACATTTTTGTATTACTGTAATTTTAACATTTTTGAAAGTGTAATGCTTGATCTAAATTATATTTCTCAAGGTTATCCAGTTCTCTGAAAGAATATTGAAATTGTTTAGAATTCCGTCTGATTTTTTTGTTCAAATAGACAAAACCCCTTAATTAATATCTACGAGAATGATTTAGCGCCATCTTTCGATAAAAACTTAGTATTATATTTTAATTCATATAATAATTTAAGTCATATTGTTTATCGTGATAGGTTAAACTTAGTTAATTTCTGACATTTGATAAAGTGTCTAGAATCCTAAAACGCATAAACACACAATTCGTGATGGAATCCAGTACTCATTTGTTCGCTGATATTCGCCGATACTCGAAAGTTACAATTTGTAACTGTAAACGGACTGATATAAGCAAAGAAAATGATGTGCAACCAAGACCATCAAAAATAAAAGTCCGGAAATGATTAAATAAATTAATGATAATGTTTTGAACTTCTAAAGAATTTACATCAAGGATTGACATCAAGAAGATAGTCTAGCATTGTGGTGAGCATATCGACTATATGCATACATTACATTTTGTTCAAGTTGTCAGCAAAATGGATGCCGCGAATTTTCAATTGTGATTAAAAACATGAAATAATACGATTGTTAAGCGATAATGCAAAACTATTTCATAAGAAACAAACTAATTTTATACGAAAATTTGTTACAATCAATGAAACTTGGCTTTATCACTATACGAGGACGGATCCCTTTGCTCCACCCCCGACCCACTCATAATAAAAAATTGGCAAATATCTTCCTTTTATTTTTCAACATAGTCTGCATTGCATAGTACACATTAAGGTTAACACATCGATGTTTTAGCATTTCTAATGTTTTTCGAAAAAAGATTGTTCAACCTCTGCAAATCACTGATTTGCCGCACATGTCACATCATTATCTGACGGAAATCGTTTATCACGCAAGTGTTCTTTAAGTTTTGGAAACAGTCGGTAATCGGTGGGGGCAAATCTGGCGAATATGGCGGATGCTCAACTAATTCGAAGCCTGCTTGAGCTATTGCAACTGTTGCAATAGCGAACCTGTGGCTGGGTACATTATTCTGATGCAAGAGAACACCTTTGCGCAACTTCCCCCGACGTTTTCTTTTATTAAATCACATAATTTGAGAATTAAATTGGCATAATAAGCACCTGTAATTGTGGCCCACTTCCGCAGGAAATCTACTGAAATTACGCCTTAAGTATCCCAACATACGGATAGCATGGCCTTCCCTGCTGAAGGTTGCATTTTGAATATTTTCGGTGGTGGTGAACCTCAATGTGTCCACTCCCTACTCCGTGTTTTGATCTCTACATCATAATAATGCATTCAGGACTCATCCATTGTCACTGATCTTGCAAGAAATTTTTTTTTGTCCGCGTTATACCGCGTTAAAACACGACTGCAAATGTCTTTTCGAGTTTGCTTGTGTGCATCTGCTAACATTCGGGTACCCATCTTGCAGACAATTTTTTCATTTTCAATTCGGCTGTAATTATATTATCTACCACATGGTATGAGAGAGTATCTTCAACTATTTGTCTAATAGCTTCTTAACAGTTTCTTGGGTAGTGACGGTTGTAAGTGCTCCACCTACATGTTCGTCCGTACACGCCTGTCTACCACATTTAAACTCACGACACCAACTATGTGATACGATACTGTAGATTCCCCTTATGTATCCACCAAATCTTGATGAATTCGAGTTGGAGTCATCTCTTTTAAAGGTAAGTATTTAATCACCGCTCGTTGCTTGACACGATCCATTTTGATATTGATATGTGAGTCTCTTGACCTCGGGCATCTATTGTAGGCACGCTTTAACAGGTTCAGACTTGTAAGTTTCAAGAAGCGTTAGTCTATACATAGCAGGTTACAATGCGATGTGAAGATAAATAATTGTTTTAGTTTATAAATGGGTCAGGGGCGTAGCAAAGGGATCAGCCTTCGTATTTCTGAATCCAAACGTTAATTTCAACAATTGATACATACGATAGCCCTCCCCCAAAAAAGCAATGACTCCTACATCGGTGAATAAGGTAATGGCTACGATTTAACGGACGCTCTAATACCGATTTCAAGACAAATTGAAGAAAGAAATTTCTGAAAAAGGACCTGGAATGGGCCATAATAAAGTTCTTTTTTTTTATCGCCGTTCGCGCAAAATTAGATCAACCGAAATTACAGAATGTCCCAGTTTGTCCATTTATTTACCAAACTTTCACTTGTTTAAAATAAATTTTGGTCAGATAAAGAATTTATTGTAGCAAGAATTTTATGTAGTGTTTTGGGAAAGATCATTACAAAAATAGCATATTGACACTTCTGCATTACTAGTCCAAGTGCGTTAAACTTTGCAAAGGAATATGTTGGAAAATAAAAGTCCTAAGTCATTTATTTCATTTCAAGTCTTACTTCTCATTAAAGCATACTCGTTGAGATACTAGCTTAAATCTTGGCTGAGGATTGTACACCTTTCAAAAAGTTTAAAAATTATAAATAATAAAAATATAACGCGTGTTTTGCTAAAACTACAAAATAGTTGTTATACGGGATTTGAGTTCATTGACATCTAAAAATTCTATGAATGTAATTCAACGTAAATGAATCTACACGTAAACATGTATTTAATTATTCTTTACTTATAGGTGAAAATGAAATTCCTCGAGCATCTGCTCTAACAACCGAAGTTGCAAAACCTAGGCGAACAGAATTAACATGTCCCAATAATGTTTCTCAAGCGCATCTTGCTGTTTCATGTGGTTCTAATGTAGAATGTGGCCTTTTGGGACCTACACTTCTTTGTTGCGAAAATAGATGCGTTCAAGGTGTTTCGGCACCTGTTAGATTCGAGCTACCGCTACAGCGTGAGTTAAATCCGGATATTTTCACATTCAAGGAACGTTTTCGAATGTCTAAAAAATGATTAATAGAATTGTCATTCGATTTATAATATTTATAACATTACTATACAATTTATTATAGCCATAGGCACTGTAGAAGAAATTCATAGTTTTTTTTTATGGTGTACGTATAACGGCCCAATGTCCAAATCTTGTTAAGACTCCAGGGCCGCTTAGAGCGTAGGGTATATGAATGCAATACATTTCATGGCTTCGGTCCTACAGCCTCTCGCCGTAAAAGGGTAGAAATGTTAATTTGATTTTTGCTTCTTCGGCATTCAAGGGTAACCGAAGATGATACCGATCCCGAAAAACAAGCGTTGCTATTTTTTTGTCGGATTCTGTAAATAGCGTTTAAAAGCACATTAAATTTATTTAATCGACTAAAATACTATTTCATTGAGTTTTTTACGAATTTTATTGAGCAACTGTTCGCGAATTCAAAATATGGGAATATTGAGACATTCAAAGATATTCTCATTCTCTAATTCCTTAGGTTTAACCACGTGGTGGTCACTGTTGGAATCACCTGCCTGTGAAATCCCATACATGCCAAGCTTCCGTGTTCTAGATCCGCCATATTTTGGATTTCCCCGCCCTTTGTTGTATTTTCATTTTTCATTTTTTTATTGAAATGCTTTAGGATACCTACACTATATTTTTAACTATTCCGTCTTGAACAAAAATTAATAATTTTGTTGGTTATCCTGCTCGTTAACATGCAACATATAATTGACAATGTGAAAAGCATAAATTTTCCATATTCAAACCGCAGACTTGAGCCTTGTTTATCGACATTGAAAAAGCAAGACGAACAGTATGCGTAATAATCATTGCCGATACTTTTTGTTAGGTGTTTCGCCTATATGTACGAAATAAAGAAACAAAATAAGTGATAAGAAAGAAATTGATGTCCAGAAATATGAACGACAAAATTCTATTATCGAATGTGTGTCAACACAGGGGGTTACAGTTGCCTGTAATTGTATTGGTTTGCATTGAAGAAATATCCTTTCTGCCGTTCCAAAAAAAATATTGGATACTGCAAGGCATCGTAAGATCGATACGTTTCAGCGACACATTGAATCTTATCATTCCATCGATGAATAATAATGTCACGCGCATTAAATTCATCTCCCATCATAACCATGGCCACCTGATCAGCCTGATGGCCTCCTAAAATAGTTCACAC
The DNA here is from genome assembly GCA_935421215.2 of Melolontha melolontha. Classification (NCBI taxonomy): domain Eukaryota; kingdom Metazoa; phylum Arthropoda; class Insecta; order Coleoptera; family Scarabaeidae; genus Melolontha; species Melolontha melolontha. Next base: position 109,018,805 of record OW285236.1, on the reverse strand, counting down.
TATCGAATCGGCATGTCCGGAGGGTTCCTCAAAATTTGCACCGCAGGCTCGTAGTCAGCTTTGTCTTTTCGATAAGTATAAAATTATTCAGTAGCTCGCTGTCTCTTCGTGACAACGGCAAAGCGAATTTATTAAATTAACAACCTCTCCGTGACAACGTCAAAGCATATTTATTAGCTCGTTTGGTCACTTCGTGACAACAACAAAATATATTTATCGCACACTTCAAGAGTTTAACCTTGATTGAAGGAAGGAATTTTTTTATTCAGATATAATTTTATTTTACAGAAAGCATCGCCGGCATGAAAACAACAATTTACCCAAAGTTTAATCGCAATCGGATGAACAGTATAAGAGCCTATACGGAAGAAACAAACACACATTGATATTTATATTTAGATATACATATACAAGTGTCCCGTATCGTTATGTTCAAATTTTATGAGTGTAAAGTAGACTTCTTTTCAAGAGACAAAAACGCAAAACTGGTATATCCATTTTTATTTGTTTCAAAGTTACAGATCTATGAATGTGATTGTCAGATCATGAAAAAAAATGTAAACCTAAAGTCAATACAAACTGATTTTATTTAAAAAAAGTTATACGATTCAATAACAGGCCTGTGATTGTTAACGTCGCATAATAAAATGTTATCCTAAAATAAATAAACACGTGTCGTAGTGCATACAGTAATTTCTTGGAGATCTACAAAAAAGAGTACTGGAAATTGATTTATGATAAAGAAGGTTCTTACTTATTTCGTAAGTGCTGAACCATGAATATCATACATTAAACAAATAATCAGATGACTTTTAACGTTGCATTTTTTAATAAAAAATTACATTACGTTTCAGTTCATACAACAACTTATTAGTGAGTGGACACGTTTTCTTTATTCAAAATGCCTTACCGATTTTCTTCTCAAGAGTATGCGGACATGCATTTTGTGTATGGCTACTGTAACGGCAGTGCACGTCAAGCAGTTATTGAATACCGACATCGGTTTCTCGATAGGCGCATTCCTCATTACGGAACGTTTCTGGAAGTACACAGACAATTTCGGAAATGCGGACTGCGTGATTATCTTTTCGACCGAGGAGTAAATTTGCCAGCAGACTTAGAGCAAGAAGCAGTAGCTATTGTTACAAGGGATCCAACTCTCAGTGTACGTTGAATCGCTAGACAACTAGGAGTGCCACGAACGACGGTTTGGCGAATATTAAAACGTGAGCTTATATCCATATCACTATCGCAGGGGACACGTTTTGCTTGAGGCAGACCACTATGCTCGTCTAGTTTATTCTACCTGGATATTAAGACAGTCACGGCTTCATTTTAATTTCTGCAGAACAGTCCTCTGGACAGATGAATCTACGTTCACGAGAAGTGGTGTTACAAATCTGAGAAACCTGCACAGGTGGTCATCAGAAAATCCCAAAGCTATACGCCCTTCTAAATTTCAACATGAATTTTCTATTAACATTTGAGCGGCCCTAATCGATGACTTGTTGATTAGTCCTGTCGTTCTTCCTGGGAGGTTAAATGCGGACAATTACCTTCAATTTCTTATTGACGAACTGCCAGGTCTTTTAGAGGATGTCCCACTGAATGTTCGACGAGACATGTGGTTTCACATGGATGGGGCACCACCACATTTCGGAAATGCTGTCCGAAACTGGGTTAAAGTCAATTATCAGATGGATTGGTCGAGGTGGTCCTGTTGCATGACCACCCAGATCACCCTATCTTAATCCCCTTGACTTTTATAACAGAAGAGAAGAGTTGTTGGATCTATTCACCTGGCTGACGAGCAAATCCGACAAAACAAGTATGAAATTCGGATAAGTACTTCTTCTGGTGGCTTACGACACAAGCCTGCATTCAACAAGGAGGTGGACATTTCGAAAATATTATTAATTGAACTTTTTTAAATAAAATCAGTTTTTATTGACTAGGAGTAGGATTACATTTTTTTTCATGATCTGACAATCACATTTATAGATCTGTAACTTTGAAACAAATAAAAATGGATATACAAGTTTTGCATTTTTGTTACTTGAAATGAAGTCTACTTTACACTCCTAAAATTTGAACATAACGATACGGGACAGCTTGTATAATTAGCATCGACAGTTCCTTTATTTTTAAAGTAGTATAAACAAGACAGATGAAGACCAAATGAATGTGTATATCTAAAGAGTTTAGCTTGTTCCAATTACGCAAAATATTATACTGGTACACTGTGCTCTGCTTATTTATTAATTACTGAACACACACATACACTCAACATTCAAAATATCCAAAACAAGCTCGTATGGTTTGGTTCTAGCAAGTCCTAAATTCAGATTTTGAATATCGAGAAGCTTAATTGCTTCGGCATTAGTATGTTGATTTAATTTAGCTTCGTGTTTCGCTGAAAATCGTCGTATTTCATTGCCCACGTCCCAAATCTCTTGTGGAAGTTACTGTTTCGAACATACCAAGGTGCATTAACAATATTACGTAAAACTTTATTTTGGAGTATATGTATATTTCAAACATGCCACGATTTGGCATAACCCAAAAATTGTATTCCTTATACCCACGGTGGTTTCAAGACTTGACTATAAACCCAAACTTTATTATATATCGAAATTTGAGAATTACGTCCCAATATCCAAAAAAGTTTTCTATACTTTAGACCTAACTAAGCTAATTTTTTCTATATGCTATTGGAATTTCCGACAAATTTATAGTCCATGTCAAACCAACTTCTAAGTATTGGGTCTATGGAGTATAACCATATCTTATTAGCTTCCAGCAATTCATATATAACTATTTTTTTAACACTAATAATGTTGCCAAGCCATTTGTCGCGCTTTGTATCTAGTGAATATTTTTGTTTTGCGTAAGTTGCTTGAAAATTTCGTTCTATCTATTGTATTGTATGTTTGATTTAAACAAAAATTGTCCAAACGAGTTTGTTGTTTGTTTTATTTATGTACATTTACCTCTTTTTGCATTAATATTCTTAGTTTCTAGGAAATTTCACGTCTTATAGGTACAGAATTACGATAAAGTTTTCTAACCTCGAAGGTAAACAACATCAATTTTAAATGTCAAATTGAAAAATCCATCTTACGTATAGCCAACCTATTAAGTAAATAACTCTAATGTTAGAAAGTTGGCAACTATAGTGCAATTTCCATAAAAGCAATACTTCAAAGCTAGGGTGACATGATGTGACACTTTCCACTGAAATAAATGTAAAAAAAATTGATAGAGATTATGAAAAAGAATGTTGATTTAATGATACCTACGGATGTCATACTAATTCTTTTATCGATTTCAAATTTGTTATATTTTATATTATATTTTAAATTAAAGAAAAAAACTTAAATAAAACTGTAAACTAATTTTAGGATTAATAATGCATTCGTCTACAAATTGTACTATACTCATTATTTGTTTATTTAAACGATGCATCCATCGAATGTAATTTATTTAATTTTCAGTTACCGGACCTAAAAGGTTTGTCTATGGGCCTATGGTACCATGATTTTCCGAAACACAATTCTATTATAATTTTTTTGAACATCAAAAGCGTCTCCAAGATGGAATATTATTTTTTTAGAAAAGGATATGCAATTACCTATTTACAACTTCTTTAAAAATTAAATAAGTAAAAACATATGCGAGGTGTGGCTTTAAAATAAGGAGACTAATGCTGTAAAACTTTTTATTTTAAATTTATACATATTTAATTATTATCCCCTTCAATATACACCCCTCTTCTATCCTTAGACCGCTCCATCCGAATTTTCCATTGTGCAAAACAATACTGGAAGTCTGTGAGCTTGTTCATGACACACGCTGCTTTTTTTCACAGCTTGAACAGTCTGAAATCTTGTTCCTTTTAATGCAGATTTGCAGTCAAGAAATTTGGGTAATTTTCAATGGCACTTAAAGTGTCAAGTACAAATATTTCCACAAGCTTCTTTTTGTTCAATTATAAGAATTTTCGGCACCTTCTTCGCACAAGCTTTTTCCATGTTTAAATTCTTATGTAAAATTTGCTTTACGCATTATTTGTCAATTTCTACAGTTTCATCATTGATGAAACTGTATTTAACCGACGATCAGATCGGATCAGATTACAAGTTTTTTCAAAATTTTTATCCGTTTTTGACGCGGAAGGGCGTCCCGGGTACGTATCATCTCCAGCGTCTCCTGGGCCAACTTGGAAACTGTTAAACCATTCATATATTCGCGCATGTCATAATATTAAAGACGGCAGACTATGTGCCCGGTGCATGGTGACAAGAATCATTTCACCATCTGTACTAAATATTATTTTTCATTCCTCTCGCTTTGTTTACATATCGGAGCAGAAAAACATATATTTAATAGTTATAGTTATAGTTTATATTTAGTTTCCTAAATATTTCCATACATGCATTTATCAAAGAAATAACAGAATTTGAACATATATTTTACACTTCTAAATCAAAATAAAAAAAAAAACATTATTTTGTATTTCTAACAATGAACGAAACATTTATTCTAAAGAAAAAGTGGTATTATTGGCAATAACAGATGCACCTTCATAACATATTTATATTATAGTATCCAAAACAATATTTAGTACACATGGTGAAATGATTCTTGTCTGTTTGGCACATAGTCTGCCGTCTTTAAGTCATAAACATTCATAGCCATATACTTATTCTAATAAAAGATACGTCTCAGTAATTGTTTTTCCAATTTTCATATGAAATTCCTTCAAAGACAATTATTTCTTCTATTAAAATACTTACCATTTTTTCCTGCAAAACAAAAAAATAGATCTTATACAATCGAAGGCCACGGGCAGACTATTATGTCTACAGACACGGGAGGTCCAGCAACCGAAAGAGAAGTTTCCACGCTACACAGCTGTCAATAATACGACTTGGCGCATGCGTAGTTCGTTTGTAGTAGCATCTGTCTCGTTATTTTATAGCCACATCTCGTATACTGATAGATTCACCATGTATTGCTTCTTTGTATCGACTCTTCTGTTGGTATTTAAGATCTAAAACAGACTGTATCAAAGGGATCTTCTATGTACCCGTGAAATTCTTGCTTTAGTCATTCTAATTGTATGATTTTCGATAAAAACTTTCGAAGTATAATTAGATATTTAACGGTTTAACGGTCTTACTTGTTTATCAAGCGCGCCTGCGTTTACAGTTCATATTGATTTCTAAAAAAAAAAAAAAGGATTAAGAACCATAAAAATAACAAATGAATAGAATAAACAGGGAAAAGCCGATGCATTGAACTAACCCATAGATTATTAATCTTGATAATTAAGATATCACAGTTTCAAGTCAATAAAATAATATACAGTGTGGTCCCAAACTTTGGAATCCTCCAACTAACTTACAAAGTAATTTATTTTTGGAAAAATGCTCGACAGATTGGTTTTTAATTTCAAGTCTTTATGTTTCAGAAGTACTAGTTTATTTGTACCGCTTTTAATAACATTTTATGAAAAAAATTAAATTTTATAACTATATAACTAAAATATTTTTAAAATTAACAAACAACTAATTCTTAAGTAATAATAACAAATATACCAAAAAATATTGTAGTACCTAGTAATAAATTGAGTGGAGTTTTTAAAACATACGGGGATGATTTGACGAGAGAGTAGCTTTTCAAACGCTGGCAACACTTTCGCCATGATGACTATATTGCTGATTTCCGCCATGTTTTAGAAGCTTATATTGAAAATTTCGCCGAAATATGTCAAGATAGATAAGTTTTTACAATCGTTTAAAGTCAACTAATTGTTGTCTTTGTGTTAATATGAAGACGAATAAATTTTGTGTTAATTATTTTTTACATAGAAAAACCATTAAGGAAACTGAAGAAGAATTATATAAATATTATGACGAATTTGCTCCTTTCCATGGAACGATTTGTAAACGATTTCAAAAGTGGTCATATGAGCACAGAAATACCGTAAAAAATATTTGGCATCATCGTTAAATATGAAAAAGCTAATCGCAAGATAGTGTTAAAGGAACGCTGGTTGGGATGGTGTATTTTACCACGTGTGTTGATTCGTTCCAGGCTAACTGTAGCGTCCTAACAATAATGTAAATGATTTAAAATAATAATTAATGTGATGATAGGATAATGAGCATCAAAGGTCCAGGACGTGTATAGTATGCTGAAATGAATGTTCATTAACTAAAACTTATTAAATGAAAGAAAACAAAACAACGTATTTCTGAAAATTTTATTTAATACATATTTACACGAGAAAGAAATTACGATGTCAAATACATTAAAGTGATTAAATAACAGCTATATATACAAGCAACGACGAATAAGTATTTTACAATTTTAAATTACACAATAAACAAACACTTAAAATAAGTTAAGGTGAATGTAAATGTGATTAAAATAATATCTGTATCGAACGATACAGAGTTTACCTTGGAATAGTGTCGCGATCGGACACGTGGTAGAAACAAAGAAAAACGTCGATCAGCGCCTTACGGTGTGTACGTGGAGTAAGAGCGATGTGTCTCTCATGAAAGTCAAAACGAGGAAGGAGAGTTGTGTGTCGGAGAAAACTTGTGGTTGAAAAAGGTTCGTTTTATGACAGTCTGAGGAATTCCAATGATATTGAAAGCTAGCTACCGATGTATTAAGAATTAAGAATCAATTAAAGACGTGAGCTAAAGGCTTATAATGTGTAGAAAATTAATATTATGAAAATATTCCTTGTGACAAATATTCTCAAATGATATCCGACATGATATGATTTAGATGAAGTTCACGATAGTGATTTAAATGTGGATATTAAACTAAATTAAAACGATATATTAGAAATTCTAAGGAACGTTCGAGAATATGAAAGGCCTGCGTTTACCGTTCGGTAAATAATTTCTCGGAAGGGTCGTTATGACCAGTACGATACAAAATAAAGGTTTTCCATTGCAAATACGACATAATCAATGTGACAAAATTGTTAGAAGTTTCTAACATTTTAAATTCGATATATTTGGGAAGAATATAATTTAAAAAATAGAATTAAAAACATTCTTGATGTAACAATAGGTACTGCACTTGTTTACTGTTTACCGTTGAGCAAATACGAACTGTTAAATTTCAAATGACTGTATGGCTAACTTCAAACTTAATCCAGAGAATTTTTTTGGCGATATGTCACCATAAATGAAACCAGGGTACATTGCCATACTACAGAGACAAAAACATAGTCTTCGATAGATTTTTTCTGATAAACGTGCTTCGAAGAAAGCAAATACCTATTGTTGGCCAATAAGATTATGACCACGATTTGTTGGGATTCCAAAGGTGTAATATTTATTGACTATCTACAGAAGTAAAGTACAATAACTGACCAATATTATGTTGATGTACTAATATGTTTCCATACCAAACTGAAGAAAGGAACGACCGCATTTTCAAAAAAAATGTTGTTTATCATGATAATGCATCCTTTCATTTATTTGATTTTACAGCCGATAAATTAGTCGAATTGCGATACGAATTGCTGCTTCATCCACCATATTGACCGAGCAATTTTTTCTTGTCTCAAAACTTGTCAATCAAATGGGTTGGTGGAAAAAGATTTGGGACAAATGAGAAGATAATAGCCGCAACGAATGTCTATTTTAACGAGCTTCCCAAAGATTAGTTTTTAAAAAATTGAAATGTCGCTGGGCTAAGTGTATAGAATTGGATGGTAATTATGTTGAAAAATACAATATATTTTTTACTCTAAAATAAATATTTCATTGAAAAATTACTGTCCCATTAAATCAGTCTCGTATATCGTGCTACGTTAATAGAAATATATACCGACAAGTTTTTTTTTTGTAGATAATTATTATTCATTTACTCATTTTCAATAGCACGAGTGAAGGTGAGACTGAAAAAATCATCAATCTATTCTTATGTAAAGCTTTAGTGGAGATTGTATCCGCTTACTAGAACAATAGTCTACGTCCTGCTCATTAGACAAACTCTATTTCTGAGACATAAAAATTTCAATTTCATAAAAAAGCTAAAATTAAGAATCGAATATATTAGCATTTTTTCAGGCATGAATGGGTTTGTAAATTATTTTGTACATTCTGAGCTCTTAGGACCATATCGTACAATATTTATTTTATTATAGAGTTAAATGAAATACAACAGTCTCTTGCAAAAGCAGCACAAGTTGCGAAAGCTAGACAACAATCGGAATTGGTATGCCCTACCAGATTATCTCAAATACCATTTATTGCTCTTCCATGTCGTTTGAATAACGACTGTACCATTTTGGGAATTAGTCTTGTCTGTTGTGAAAATATATGTGTTGAAGGAATTAGAACACCAGCCAGAATTGAATTACCACTTGAAAGTGAGTTAACGTCAAATTTAAATAATTAGTATAATTGTATTAAGTTGTAATTATTAGGTATTATAAATTATTATATATTTAATACTGTGACTCGCAAACTTATCATATGTATAATAGCACTTTTCACTATATTCTTCAGCATCGCTGCTAAAAAGAATTTTAATCAAATACTCTGCGAAACGTTGTTGCGATGTAATTTTTATACACCGTGTCCGAAAAGTATGGAATATGGCGAATGGGACTGAAACAAGTGATTTTATGAAAAAGTCCTGAAACGCATTGACTTTGTTTTTTAAAAATGCACATTTTCATGCCATTACCATTTTTCTACATTCATTTGTTTTTGAGCGATGATGTCATCTTTTGTTTTTGGGGGCAGCCCCTGGTTTTTCTTCCGCGATTTTGAGAGGCCCTTCGATTGTCTGGGTGAATGTTTAATATCTTGCATAGGGAGATTTTCGAGAAAATAATTCATTAAAAGTTTAGAAACAATTTTATTGAGAAGCATGAAAGAAACTGAAATTGGAACTAAATTAACATTCGAACATTGATTAACCAATACTACTGTAATTTCCGCGGCCACATTTTAAAATCTGTATATACAAAGATTTTAAAATTTGGCCGCGGAAATTACAGTGGTTGTTCAAACTGTGCTATATCTTTAAGGTGGCCCCAAAGAAAAAAGTCTAGCGGAGTTAAATTCGGCGAGTGAGCTGGCCATTCTATTACACCTCTTCTACCTATCCATCGATTAGCAAAAGCGTCATTCAGAAAATGACGGACATTAATTCCGAATAGGGCCCCATCCTGCTGGAGCCATATACTGTTATGGGGTATATCTGGACCTGCTTCATTTGGATATAAAACAGCAAATACGGGAACTAATTCAAATCTTAAAAAATTAAATACGTGTCTGCATTTAAAGTATTTTCAATGAAATACGGTCCCGATTTAGAATAATTCTAGCCCAAACGTTGATTTTCTGCCGATGTTAAGTGTGTCCTTCCAGATACCATTTAGGATTGTTTGAGGACCAATAATGTGTATTTTGCCTGTTGATTGTACCATTCAAACAAAACGTTGCCTCATCAGTGAAGAGCATATTTTTATGAAAATTAGCGACTGCTTCAAATCGACGTGTAATTAATTCGCAAAACTTCAACCCTCGATCCAAGTCGTCTACAAAGAATTCTTGAACAATACAAGTTTATACGGATACCACCTTTCATGTTTTAGAATCTTGAATAGAAGTTTTCTTTAAATTATGCTCGCGAGTAATTTGCCTAACAGAAACACGTGAATTTTCCACGACCGCCAACATTACATTTTCACGTTCTTAATTATTTACAGGTTCAGATCTACCAGCTTTTGGCAAATCCTTAACAGAACCAGTTTCTTGAAATTTTCAAACAATTTGACTAACGATAGACTGAGAAATATGACATTCGGGGTATACATTGTTAAATAAATTGCACACTTCTTCCTGTTGTCTTCGTCTATCTCCATATCCCAACATCGTTAAAATTTCAATACTATGTTTCTCAGTTAAATGAGCCATTCCAAGATATTATCTAAAATAATGATTTTCAAGCGACTAGTTTGACACTGACACGAGTCACATTGACATTTTCTGAGCGAATGAAATTGTTAGAAACAAACATATTAGCAAAAATTAACGTGAGCATAGGTATCTTGAGCATTTGTGGACTAGCTTATTGTTAGGAAATAAATGAATGGCATTTTGAGTATTTGCCTTGATGCCTGAAGATGTTTGAACACCAAAATATTTGTTTTTGCCATTTGTTTTATTTATTGAATGTTAATTTAGTTAAAATTTCAGTTTCTTTTATATATTTTTAATGGTGTTGTTCCTAAACATTTAATTATTATTGACTGAATTATTAACAGTTAAGCTGACATTTGAGCGGTCGAGGTCGATTGACTGAATTATTAACAGTTAAGCTGACATTTGAGCGGTCGAGGGACCTCTCAAAATCGCGGAAAAAAATTAGGAGTTGTTATTTGGAAACAAAAGATGACGTCATCGCTTGGAGACAAATGGGTGCAGAGGGGTGATTATGGCATTTTTAAAGAACGTGATCGACGTGTTTCGGGATTTTTTCATAAAATCACTTGTTTCTATATTCCATACTTTTCGGACACGATGTATATGTAAAGCGTTTTCCATTAACAGCGACGCATTTTGTATGTAAAATAAAACAGATATCGTGAGAAACTTTAGGTCATTTTTAGTTCAGCGTAATGTACAATTAATACCATTATTGATGGAACACATCATATCCTCCACGAAAGTGCTAACAAGAATAAATCCGTTGAAATCAACTTTCCATGATTTCTTTCTTATAAATTGTGTCGAATGTCAACACTAAAACGTGCAATGTTGGCCTACAAGTCGTGTAATGTTTCTGGTTTGTTGGGGTAAGTAAACTAATGACTAACATAACCACACAGAAAAAAGACTAGTGGTATTAAATTGCATGAGTGAGGAGGATAATTGACTGATCATTTCTGGAAGTAATCGATCCACCAAACTTCTCATTCAATAAGTGAAAAAAACAAAAATCAACAGAGCTGCCACCTGAAAAATATCTCAGTTTAGAAATGCGACGTCTCTAATGGAAAACCTTTATATACACATAACAAATTATTACATTTCGTTCCATTTTTTTAGATTTTATGAAGCTAAACATTTAAAAAAGTCAAAATTAATTTGAAAAATAGAAAATGACATCAGTTTTAAACAGCAAAATAAAAAAAAGTAAATAATTAATATTAATAATATGTTCAAATTCATTACCATTCCAAAGCAACGGTAAAGTATTTCCGAATTTTAGTCTGACATTCTAAATGTTTCTGGTTTGAGATACTTAAATCATTATAACTTTGAATCATTGCTTTACTGATGAATATAATTTAGTTTCCAGAAATTAAGAGCAATTGTATTATATAAAAGTTTAAAAAAATTCAAATAGAACTAATTACGATCCTTGGAAAGTACTGTTGTTGTTATAAATTTAACATAATAAGACGTAAACAGTGACAAATATTTTTTATTCATAATTTTATTAGTATAAAAGATTGAGTTCACATGTCAAAATTTATTGGGAACAAGAATTCCTGGCAAAATTGCACCCATTAGACCATTTTTATCTATATTTTTTGTTTACAACAAAGACGTTTCCCCAAAAGTTCAAATGTATAACATATCAATAGTTTACTTTTTTCATAGAATATTACAAGGGTTAAAATTATTATATTATTATTACATAAAATAATAAAGACTCAATTTACATAATCTTCTCCCAAGTCTATCTCAATTTGATCATCAATGCTGTAGTTTTTCAAACACATTTATTTAGTACAATCTATTCAAATTTTCAAAATAGGCAGGTTTTGTCCTCATTATTTGATGTAAACCTCTTTCCCCCAAGTTACTTCTTCATATTCGAAAACAAATAATAATCTGAAGGCACTAAATTTGGTAAGTAGAGCGAATACTGTAGTAATTTTTTCTGTAGCAATTGCAGAAGAGTGCCCTGGTGTGTTGACTTGATCAAAAATAATCTTCTGGACACTACCTTTCAAATAGATTTTCCCATAAATTTCTGTGAATTACGTTTAAATAATCCCATACTGTACTATCGAGGAATTACTCATTCATTCGCAATTGAATAAAAACTCAATTGTGACTAAATGTAACACCCATCTTACTGACAATTTTGTCATATACAGGGTGGGGAAAAAGTACTGTATGTCGCTTGCAACTTTTGAATAAGCAATTTAATTAAAAAAATTACTTAAAGATGAGTCATATAATATTTGGCATCACTTGATCGCATTCGTTTTCTTTTAAGTTCCCTATTCTAATGCACGTCCAACTAACTTTTTTTTCTTAAACAGCGTCATATATTTCTATTGCATATTTAAAATACATTTTTTTGTGAATGTATATGCAATTTATAGGGGATTGTATATAAAAATTTTCAAGAAAGTGGTCAAAAACCTTCATTATTGTCAAAAAATGAAACTTTAATGAAATTAAGAAAAAAAAGCATTGTTAAATTGTAGTGTTATTGTAATGTAGGTACATACAAAAACGGTGAGTTAATTTAAAAACTAGAAAAAAAGGAACTTGAGAAAATTAATTGTTTAAGTGGTCAAAATTGGCACCATTTACTGCCAAACAATGACCTATACGGTCTCTAAACCCCTGCAAAACATTTTGGAGTGCAATTGGTGCAAACCTATTGACTTCAGTCTGAATTCTAAGCTGTAAATCCTCGAGATTCTTGGGTCGAGTTCGGTCGGTAGACTACAGTCTATGGCCCCACATAAAAAAACCAAAAGATTTAAATCTGGAGACCTAGCAGACTATTCGATAGGACCTCTTCTACAAATCCACCTGACAACAAACACTTCATTTAAGTCTTCAGTTCAGAGCCTTATCTCCGTCATTTACTGTTCTTAGTCGACTGGTTTTTGAAGCGTGTTTAACGGTACCCATCTCGTTTGTAATACGACTTACAGTTGTTTGTATAATCAAAATCCGCTCAGGATACTTATTATAAAATAAATTACGTACATCAGCTTGCGTACGTTTCCTACTACTGTAACCAACCATAATCAAAACTTCAATTCGTTCTTTTTGTGATAATTTTGTAATTTTTTACATAAATTAACGTTTTATTTAATTTTATTTAATGACGCGTGATGTCAAGTTTTTTCATATTATGTCATGTTAACATTTAAAATAGAATAATTGATTAAATCAAGACAACTGAGCTGTCACTAGGAATCATAAAGATTTTTGACCATTTACTTGAAAATGTTCTTATACAACCCCCTATAAATTGCATACCGTTATATTCACGAGAAAAATATGTAAAAGAAATTCATTTAAGAAAAAAAAATTAGTTACCTTGCATTAAAATAGCGTACTCAAAAAAAAGTAATGCTACCAATTGATGCCAAATATAATATAAATCATCTTTTGTATAGGACATTTTTTAATTAAATTGCTCATTCAAAATATTATGACATGGTAGTTTGAGATTCCTACTACCTTATCTTGATTGCGTTATTTAGCGGAAAAGAATTTTCTTTTTCACCAAATATAATCGGTTTTGCTTTATTTCTTGGTTTAAATGATTCAACAAAGTTGCACAATATCTCAAGTTATCGCTTATTGAAGTTTCTTCGAATAATATTAATACTTTCAAACTTGTCAATACATTACATTAGTTTGTGGATCCGTTTGTAAAATCCTTTATAAAATATTGACAAAATAAAATTTCAAGAAAATTATTTTCAAACATTTAGATAAGAATTTAGTCAGATGAGATCCATCTCGTTGTAATTTTGAAAAGCTATGAGTATTAGATTTTCATTTAATTAATTAATTATTAATTAATTAATTTAAAAAAATGCTTTATTCATAAATTGATTTCCATTAAATAATTTATAATAAAATACTTTCACAATAACGTTTCGCACTGGAGTTTTATTTATGTGAATACTATGCACAAACCTTCACTAATTCAAATTACGATAACAGATAGACCTATTATTTTGCTATTTAGTATTTGTAACCTAAAATATTTTATTCCGTACTTGCAAAGCAACTACCTAACTAAATACTCAAAAAGGTATAAAGCCCCTTACCACAATTAATAATCGTATCCTAAATACGTATTTCGACAACTAAGTTGGCATCATCAGTAGGTAAAATCACTAATTAAAGTGTTGAACATGGGGCAACAGTAAAGCTAACACATAGAATCGCGTATACACTGACTTTAAAATAAACATATATCGACTAAAAATTACGACAAAATTACCTCTCTTAAGAAAACGGCAACACCATGTGTTTATTCTCACGCCCTCAACTTTTTCTACCCCTTTTCATGTGTTTATCGTATCACACAATCACGAAAAACCTTAGAGTTGTTAAAGAATGAGGTCTCCAAGTTGCTTTTCGGTCCGAAAACACCATCAAAAGCTTCCTAAGTAATACCAAAGATAAAGTTAATTTGGATTTGAAATCAGGTATTTACCAAATTAATTGCGACGATTGCAATTTAAAATATATAGGTCAAACGAAACGCTCAATAATAACCCGTTTTAAAGAACACGTATCACATAGTAGATTTAATAGATCAGAAAAATCTAGCGTGGCTTATCATGCTTTATATACAGATCACAACGTATCCGTTAAAGGGTTAAGACTTGTCAAAGCCAGGAATAACACCAGAGATATCGACGCATATGAAAGCATTCACATCGTTAAAAATAAAAGTAATACGTTGAACTCGGATAACGGTCCTATTCCATGCAGTTGCCTTTTTTCATTCTTAGAAAAGAGGGAGAAAAGGTTGAGGGCGGAGAATAGAGAATAAACATATGCAATGTCGTTTTCTTAAGAGAAGTAAGTTTGTCGTAATTTTGAGTCTGTGGATTTTTATTTTAAAGTTAGTGTGTAAAGTTGTTGCCCATTTATATGTGTTAGCTTTACTGTGCTCCATGTTCGACACTTTAATTAGTGGTTTTACCTAGTGATGATGACAACTTAATTGTCGAAATACGTATTTAGGATACGATTATTAATTGTGGTAAGGGGTTTTATACCTTTTTTTTCGAGTTTTTACTTAATCATAGTCTCCAAAGAAAGACTTTTTACATAACTATAGATACTGTTAATTTTAATTTAAATTGTAAATTGATTAAATTTGAAGAGTCACTTTTAAAAATCAAATTTCGTTTGATATTTTAAAATCTAATTCACGTTTGGATTTACTTTTCAGTAAGTACCTTTAGTAAACATTTAAACACTATTAGTCCTAATTCATTTTCTACTTATAGACCAAAATGAAATCCAACAATCATCTGCTAAGACAACCCAAACCGTACAATCCAGTGCACAAATTAGCTTGATATGTCCTACTAGAGTTTCTCAGATACCATTTTTAGCTCTTCCTTGCAGTTCTAATAATGAATGTGACATTTTGGGAACCGGTATGGTCTGTTGCGAGAGAGTATGCGTTCAAGGTGTTCAGTCACCAACTAATAATATCGAATTACCACGTCAACAAAGTGAGTTTTATTTAAATTATTCGCCTGATAGTAGAAAAATAATTTATTTCGTTTTAGTTGAAATATCACCGTTTCACCAGACCTTAGATAGTTGAATTGCCAATAAATAGAATATTCGTCACTCAGCACTTAAGTACTGCTTTTTGAATCTAGTAAGCACGTAGAATTAATTTGATCTTCCTTTTCTATTTCGATTTGGTCGATTATAATAATTTTCTCTAATTATTTTATTGTAGATCAAAATGCGATTCAGCAATCATCTGCTAAGCCAACTCAAATTGTAAATGCGAGGGCGCAAACCAATTTGGTATGTCCAAATACTATGGCCCAAGTAACATTTATTGCTCTTCCGTGTAGTTCTAATAGTGAATGTGGCATTTTGGGAAATGGGTTTGTCTGCTGCAGAAGCAGATGCGTTCAAGGTGTTTCCGCTCAAGCCAGGATGCAATTACCCCATGAACGTGAGTTAAATTTCGAAAAAAAAAAAAACTGAATTTGGATTGAATTTATTACATTAATCCATATTGCATAGTAGGCTTCGCACAGTATGTAATTCTTAATCAAAAAGGTCAATTTTGTATAGTAATTAAATTTAGTAGTAACATTTTATTACAAAATTTGATTTAAATGAATAGAAAGTAGTTTGCACACAAATAGTTAGGTTTCGCAAAATTAATTTATTCTTTTACAGGTGAATATTCTAATATAATTGTTAAACATATTTAAAAATTGTTAATAATCCTACAGAGAAACCCAAAAACAGAGTTTTATGCGCTTTTTGACTGAATTAAGAGTGTCAGTACTATTTAAATGTAGAAACGATTAAATAGAAACTATTTATTGTAAGTATGAGTGGTAATTGATTTGGCAAAAATAACAACAAACAATAAGAATAAAGGTAAATATATAATATAAACATTAAATTACATTAATCAATTCATGTAGAAGGTTTATGTACAAATTCAATACAACATTCCGTTACCTCAACTTTGTAATACTGTTGAACAGCGGTGAAGCGTGTTGTGGATTAATTGATGGGAACGTCCTGATGGAATAGATAACCAGTTCGATTCGACAATTGACCATAACTTTTGTTATGTTTTAGGCTTGACGTGAAATACTTGTAGTGCGCTGCCTGCCTGTAGATTTTCTATGGGATTGAAATTTGAGGAATCTATGGGAAGGAATAGCCTACGCAATCGCAGGCTATAAGAACTTCATTCCTGTCTTCGGACGAAAAGTATTTTGCTTTTCTACTCGTATACTTATGTCCACTGTCTCATATAAACACCCATTTAACAGGAATATAATAATATAGTGGTAATGCACTGGCTTATCATGCTGGGTGTCTCACAATCGAATCCAGGACTCAGCAATCCGAGAAAGTTTTTGTGGTTTTCCTTCTCATGTAATGTGAATGCCAACAAATAAAGATCTTAAGTCGCTCCACGGGCGCGACAATAATAATAACCCGTGATCTGCCAATCCCACCTGTATAGTCTGTCCATCAATATAACGATCCAACCTTTTAAGATTTTAATAGATTATCGGGGACTACCTCGCGCCGCAGGTAGTACAGAAGCAATTATGGTTCCTTTAACATAATCCACCATTTACAATTTAAACATTTTAATTCTAAAGTAAACAATTCTAATCTAACAGATACTATATACCTGCAATTGTATTAAAGAATATTGTAATAGTACTTTAAATATTATAATATAATAATCTGTGAATACGTCCCTGTAAACCACCCGTGCTTGAAATGGATTATAAGGATTGGGTTACATTTCTTTTCTGAAGACCAAGTGCTATTTAATAAGTCAAATCGTTATATCTATGGACAGACTATACAAGGATGATTTGACGGAAGGCGAGAGTAAAAATGAAACATTTAAATTACGACAACAATTTTTCGTATATTTTTTTAATTTTTCAACATATTGCCCGTCAACATTAATATACTTGAACCAGAGTGTCATTACCCGGTGTGTCATTATACCAGTTTTATAATCATCCTTGTCTGTCTTGAATTTCCTCTCGGTGCGAGACATTTTGAATTTAGAGAATGAGTGGAAGGCTGAAGGGACTAGATCCGGTGAATAGGGTGATTGGAGCACAACTGGGAATCGTAAGTTTTTTCCGAACAATACGATTGATGTGACTTTTTTCGGTAATGACAACTTTTACTTTCTCCAGAAGAACATTATAATATATCCCGTTGATAATTTGGCCCTTTACGAGATCGTTGATAAGAAGTATCTCCTTCCAATTCCAAAATATCGTAGTCACTACCCTTCCAGTCGAAGGAAACGTCTTAGGCTTCTTCGACAGAGGACTGTCACGATGCCTCTAGTACTGAGATTGCCGTTTTGATTCTGGCATATAATAATCAAGTTTCATCGATCGTAATAATGCGACACAAACAATCTACTGGTTTGATGCTAAAGAGCTTCAATTGTCATTGGAAATTCACTCTCTAAACGGTAAACGCGGTATCCACCTGGCAAAAAGCTTAGACATACCTAACTCTACATACAAAATATGGTATACACGTTCAGTAGACATGAGCACAGTTTTGGCAATTCACTTTCACTTTTCGGTCAATTAACACAACATTATGAACTTTTTCAACCATTTCTAGAATGGTAACAATTTTTAGAGGTCCAGGACCTTCTTCATCTTCGAAACTCATGTCACCAAAGCGACCAACCCAGCAACAAATCGTGGCCTTCGAAGGACATTTCCGCCAAAGTATCGGCTGTGTTCATCTTTTTAAAAAAGAAGTACTAATTTGCACCGCGAATAGCGATTTTATCCATTTTACAATTTCCATTAAACACGTCTTCTTTAAACATCTGTATCTGTCACACTAAACGTCAGACAATAGTGAATATTTAAATAGTCTGTTGTAAAAGCATGACCTTTAGCAAAATAATGCCATTTTTTTGACAAATAGACACTGATAGGCTAATCTCACCTTCAGTCAAATGATCCTCGTAATTGGTGTTAAACTATTGGGGGATGAATTAGTATTATTATTATTATTAATTAAAAATCCGCTTGTTCCAATATATGGGATCTGTATCGTAATACGAAAAATTCTCCAAACCATGATTTTAGAGCCGACACGATTTATTGTTTGAAATAATCGGTCGTGTAACATACACTGTGACCGCTGGATGCTTAATACTATTTTGCTTTTCATCACTCTACAAGTGCGCGCCAGCGCTCTTTCGGCTTGTTCCGGTACCTTATAGCAAATTTCTGACGTTTACAGATATATCGCTTATTTAATAACGTTTTCCGGGCCCTACTTTCAGTTCAGAAAAGCAGGTAGCACTCAAGGCTTTATCAGCTCGAAAGATAACGTCTGGGCTGGTATGGGAATGTCTCAAAGAACTACAATAACTGGCAGACCAGAATAAGGTAACTTATTTGGTTGCCAGGACACCACAAGGTCGAAGCAAATGAGAAAGCCAGTGAATTCGCTAGGCGAAGAGCTTAAATAATATTTTTCGGATCAGAGCCGGCTGTGAGAATAACTAAAAGTTTGGCCCGGAGTTGAATAACACATTGGATCGGAGAGACATCAAATACATTGAGCAAATGTACTGACGAAAATACGGCAAGAAATTTTATAGGTGGTTTATGTCAGAAAAGAGCTAAAGTACTGCTGTTACTGAGCAGAAATCAGCTACGTATTATTGTAAATTTCGTGACTGGCCACAAACCTGTAAAAAACCACTTGAATAAGATGGGACTGTGTGGTTCACAAGAGACATATATTATTTAGGCAAGATAAGTCGAACTAGAATTATACAGAACACGCTTTGCCAGAGACTTATACAAACAAGTTGGGGCAGGTGAAGTATAATAAGCACATATTAGGTACTACACATAGGCCATATCTGTTAGTTCGTCTGCGTATACAATTACTTTGAAATATCCAATGGTATTCGGATTCTTTCCTAACACTGAATATAAATGCTTCAATATCTGCCAGTCTTCGACATACTATTTTACAATAAATACAATAATAAAAATGAATAATCGCATAACAGTAAATGCGTCTATATGCAAAAAAAAAAAGAGTAAACCAATCTCGTATAAGTAGCGACCTCTATCCTATATATATATTTCTTGTGATCATTAATTGTTTGATTTACATTGGACAATCGCTAATTTACAATATTGTCTTTTTTCGTCAACACATCTAAATTCAAGATCTTTTTCTTTATTTTAAATATTTAAAAAAGAACAATGCGAAAGCTGTTGCTATTTACTTTTGAATACTGCATTTAATTTACTAAAATTGAAATTTAAAAGTACTTTAAATGTACCTACCTTTATATTATATTAAAAGAATAAGCAAGGTTATTGACGCTCGCTGTATGTATTTGCTAGCTTTCATTTGAAAAATCTTATATTACTTTAAATTCACGAAGGCTGAATGGGAGATAATTTAACTTTCACTGAATAATTTTTACATAAAAGAAAAATATGTAATCTTACATAACAAGCTGATGTCAGAGTACCCAAATACGGGATCGTTAAATAACCTAGAAATTTCTCCAAGATTTGTGAAAATGTATGGATATATATTTTGTTTTAATTATATTACCAATTACAATTTTAAGTGTTTTTGAAAACTTACACCGAGGCTTGAAATACAATATATGTACTGACAAAACTGGAGTTTAACTAGATTCTAGTTTATTTATAAATCGTTTTGATTTTATACTACATTAGCTGAATCCGGCAATGCGTTTCTATTACCAGATTTGAGTAACAAGTGTTCATTTGAAAAGTCAATCTAGTAGCATGTGATTTACTGAGAACATTTTGAAGTATGTCGTAAAATATGAAACAAACATGTAAATAATTTACATATCTGTAACTATGCACATGGACAATACACCTCGTATTTTCAGCAATTACTTCTGCTTAATACATATGTTTCTGCCAATATAGGCGTCCTCAGCTAAGCTAGTGAAGCAATTTATACAAATTAATACAAACCTGTTATAAACAACTGGTTTGTATCTGTATTTAAATTTACTGAAATAGCCCGCAAAGATCAAGCAAGTTCCGTCCTATAAGAAGACAACTATTTAATAATTGACATCTTACGGGCGAAAGATACATTGTCCGGAGGGCTACCTATCGTTCGAACAGCTATGCTGCTACGGGAAACGATAAAATACGTATGTAGATGTAGTCCATTAACAACCTGCCAGATGGCGGTATATACGAAAAGGTTTTGTTTAAGTATAACAATACGTTAAGCACGTAAGCCCTCCGGACAATGTATCTTTCGCCCGTAAGATGTCAATTATTAAATAGTTGTCTTCTTATAGGACGGAACTTGCTTGATCTTTGCGGGCTATTTCAGTAAATTTAAATACAGATACAAACCAGTTGTTTATAACAGGTTTGTATTAATTTGTATAAATTGCTTCACTAGCTTAGCTGAGGACGCCTATATTGGCAGAAACATATGTATTAAGCAGAAGTAATTGCTGAAAATACGAGGTGTATTGTCCATGTGCATAGTTACAGATATGTAAATTATTTACATGTTTGTTTCATATTGTACAAACGCTTTATACGTGCTTAACGTATTGTTATACTTAAACAAAACCTTTTCGTATATACCGCCATCTGGCAGGTTGTTAATGGACTACATCTACATACGTATTTTATCGTTTCCCGTAGCAGCATAGCTGTTCGAACGATAGGTAGCCCTCCGGACAATGTATCTTTCGCCCGTAAGATGTCAATTATTAAATAGTTGTCTTCTTATAGGACGGAACTTGCTTGATCTTTGCGGGCTATTTCAGTAAATTTAAATACAGATACAAACCAGTTGTTTATAACAGGTTTGTATTAATTTGTATAAATTGCTTCACTAGCTTAGCTGAGGACGCCTATATTGGCAGAAACATATGTATTAAGCAGAAGTAATTGCTGAAAATACGAGGTGTATTGTCCATGTGCATAGTTACAGATATGTAAATTATTTACATGTTTGTTTCATATTGTACAAACGCTTTATACGTGCTTAACGTATTGTTATACTTAAACAAAACCTTTTCGTATGTCGTAAATTAAAATTTACTACTTAACCTACGAAGTCGTATATTTTGACAGTTTCATACATACAAATAAATAACAAATAATAGGTATTTATTGAAAACTATAACAAATGTTGAAAATGTTGTCCTTCAAGATCAATGCACTTTAAAATCCTCCGTTCAAAATTTCTGATAATATTCTGCAACATTACTGGATTGTTATTAATTTCCATGCATTTCTGTTCGATTCTCTGTAGCATATCATCAAATTCAATATAGGTGTTCGAAATATGTTATTTTTTAGATAAGGCCACAAAAAGAAATCGCAAGGTGTTAAATCGCATGAACGTGCAGGCCAGGCAGTTTCAGTATTTCGACTAATTATACGCTCATCAAAAAATTCTCTTAAATAATCCAAAGATTCTGCAGTACAGTGACAAGGTGCTCCGTCTTGTTGGAAATATGCATTTTGTAGTTCATTATCATGCAACTGATTGACAAATGGTTGTAAAATTTCCGTACACTACCTTTGAGCAGTTAACGTTCCCTGACAAAATATTGGTCCAATGATTCGCCTTTGGTTTATCGCTGCACAAACACTAATTTTCTCTGGATGTAGCGATTCTTCATTAATTACATGTGGATTTTCACTACTCCAAATTCTTGTATTTTGTGAATTTAGGTATCCCATTTTATAAAACCATGCTTTATCAGTAAAGATGACTCTTTGCGAAAGTTCTCCATTATTGCTCATATTTACAAACCAATTACAAAACTATAGTCTACGTGGGTAATCAATTTCTAACAATTCTTGTACTGCTGTGACACGGTATGGATAAAGTTGCATATCTTTTTTTAATAACTTGTGAGCTGTACCAACAGAAAGCTTTATTTGTTGACTCAAATGTCGAACAGATGTTTGTAGTTCATTTTCCATTATTTCTTCAACACGATTGACAACTTGAGGTGTACGTTTCTTAACTGCTCCGCTGCCTGATTTTCTTTAAGTGACTACCAGTTTCAGAAAAAAGTTTTAAAGTTCTATCCAAAGTATTCTTAAATTGTATATAATCTATTACAAAATGTGGAAACTCAACTTGAAATTCTACCATGCAATCTTGTACTGAATAAACCCATAAACCATCAATTTTATTACCACTTCGAAAATAAGCCTGGACTAAAAAAATTTTATGTTCTAAAGTGAAAGTCATTTTATAACTGAGAAGCAATTTATTTACACCAGAATCGACGCACGATTATTTTATGCACTAACTGATATTTGTGATTGACATTATCAAATGTCATTTGGATTTACGTTTACGGAACAACAAACATATACTAATATATATGCGTCTCATTCTATCAAAATTTTAAAGTAACCTAGATTGACTTTTCAAATGAACACACGCTATATATTGAATTATATATATATACATACAGGGTGCGGCAAAGAAATCGGGAGGTTTTTAATTCAGAAATAAAAAAAATCATCGAAGAGCAAAAATTTATTATACTAAAATAAAGGCAATATGTTGCCATTTTACATAAATAAACAAAAAGTTGATTTTTGAAAATAACGTTCGACAAATGGTTGCCATTTCGTCTCACACATTCTTGCAGTCGCGCCGGGAAGTTTCATGACTCTTTACAAGAAGTCGTCGATCGCGGCAATTTCTTTGCAAATTAAATTCTTCAATTCCAGTAGTGTGCGAGACTGAGTAAGGTACACTTTTCCCTTTAGATATACCCACAGAAAAAAATCGCAAACATTGAGGTCTGGAAATTATGACGGCCAAGCAACATCTCCAAAGCGAGACATAACATCCGACGAACCACAGCTGCTGCATGAGGTGGCGCTCCGTCCTGTTGGAAGAACATACGCCGCATGTTGATTCGCTTACGGCGAAGTTCAAGTCGCAAGAAATCATTCAACATGGTAATGCAGCACTCGGCATTGATTGGAATCGTGTACCCCTCTATTTAAAAAAAATAAGGTCCGATGCCACCTCTTTCGCAAGCTCCACACCAAACGGTCACTTTAGAACTATGAAGCGGACGTTCGTGAATCTCTCGTGGTGTGTTTACAGCCCGTAGCGAAAATGGGCTTCATCACTCATCATTCATTACTACTGGATTTCCGTCGAGGATTTCAAGCATCCTTTCAGCAAACGTTAATCTCGTGGTTGAAGTTCTTGTACGATTATCATATTGTATGGGTGAAATCTCAAATCTTTACGTAAATGCGACAAACAGATCTATCCGACAGTTGCAGCTCTGTGACATGGCGTCTAACCGAGCGCCGTAAACTTGTTGTGACAGCCACTCTCACTCTTTCCACATTTTCTGGAGTACGCACATTGCGTGGAAGACCAGGAAGACCAATTCTTCTTGTGAGCGAGTGATACTGTAAAAATTGTTTGGCAATTTAATGCAGCCTGTGGTTTCTTTGATAGTCATTTTTCCATTTCCAATATCCAATAATTGTATGGCAAAATGTTCTGCAGAAGGATCGTTTTGTTATTTAACACACCTGTTTGTCCCCAATAAAAATTTATTAACATGTCTCCGCAAATGTGATGCTTTTAAAGACGCATTTAGTTCATTAACTGGCGTTGGACGTAGAATAACAAGGAATGTCTATCGACCTGCTAAGAATATTAGCGCACCGAATGGGCGGTCGTTTCCAGATAAATCGTACAATGTTCGGTCCAATGCTCCAACGATTTTTTATGCGCCATTGTGCATTCATTCTATATAATTATCTCGCACTGCTGGAGTACGAAATGTTGCAAGTTGGTGTTTCATTGTTTTGTATATTCAATGGCAATTTAGGTGCTGAATGTGCTGTTCGACATTCATCCAAAATGGTAGCAGCAATTCCAGATGATGCGATATTATTTTGTGCACGTATGGTTGCTAGTACATAATAAGGAATGTTTTTCCTGTATCTCCTGGCGGGTCCAAGAAATACATTCCACCACTCTCATCATTTGTTACTCGTATTATCGCATCATAGACATGTTTTTGTTCTTGAAGTAATTTTTGACTATTTTATTGTACAAATATATTTATTTGATGGTGAAGTTATTTTCGCGTTATAATTTAGTATGAAATATGTCATTAGCTAGTCGATTAGGTAATGGCATTCCCTAATATCATTGTGACAATACTTAAGTACACTGCGCGATATATAAAACCCGTACAATTCTTATGAGCATAAAATCAGAGTTTTTCAGTTGCGTGAACGGAATAAATATATTCATACTGTCACTTATAGACTTTATAGGTTATACATGACATACATTGCTACATGTAATCCCTATAATTTAAGTCAAATTTGATAAGTTAAATAAAAAATGTCAAATTTGATAAACCTGGCTTACATTGATAATAACGGGTGTTCAGAAACATTCGAAGTCAAGTGGGCTCTGAACAAAAAATCGTATATCTTTACTTAAGTATAGCAAACGCCAATTAAGTTGGCGCGAGGAGGGTATGCGCAGAAGCCGATTTTAAAAACGTCCACCCCCACTACTCAAGTAATTGTCAGAATACATTTGTCATTGACGTTTAACGGAACATAATGTCTTTGCTAGTGATACACGCTCAGAGGTTAGAATTATCTGACATTTGATGTAAAACCAAATACAAATCTCCCCACTACTTCTAATCCTGCGCGAACTTACCCCTCCTCGCGCCAACTTAATTGGCGTTTGCTATATCTGATTTGTAATAATTATTAAATGTCAACTGTTGTCTGTCAAAAATTGTCAGAATCTAATATCGAAGATACTAATTTATATTTTTGAATTTTGAAAATGGTATTTACTAACGTACACAAAGCATTCATGGTTGAAGCATATTTTCGAAATGGTCAAAAGATCGATGGCCAGTGGATGTATTCAATTCAAGCTTGTTTGGAAGAATTTCGAGATGAATTTCCCAACCTTGCTTTTGATTATAATACTTTTCAGTGTACACTAATCAGAATTGTTCCAGTTTTTCGACAAACTGGTAGTGTGGGACGCCAAGAGGGTGGTGGGCGACCAAAAGTCCGGACAGAAGAAGTGATTGGGAATGTTAGAGAAATAATGACTGATGCCCCTAAAACTTCAGTAAGAACTCTTGCATAAAGTTTTAAAAGAAGATTTACAGTTATTCCCATATCGTATAACTTGTTTGCAAGAAATCCTCGATATTGATTATCCGCAACGAGTAGTATTTTGCGAATGGTTTACAAATAATTTTAATGATGATATCCTAGACAAAACTTTCTTTTCAGACGAAGCATGGTTTCATGTTAGTGGATATGTTAACTCGCAAAACATGAGAATGTGGAGTGATACAAAGCCCAATAATTTTTATGTTGAAGCTCCTTTACATCCTCAGAAAGTTGGTGTTTGGTGCGCTACAAGTAGAAGTTTGGGCCAATTTTTTTTTTTGGTACCTTGACTGCAGAAAGATATCGACAGGAAATACTATTGCCTTTCTTTAATCAACTTCGCGATGATGAACTAGCTTTGGGATACTTTCAACAAGATGGTGCTAGAGCTTACACAGCGGGGGAAACAATGAATATGTTACAAGAAGTGTTTGGAAATCGTTTAATTAGTTTGAACAGCGATCATGAATTTCCTCCAAGATCTTGTGATCTTACACCGTGTGATTACTATTTATGGCCTTTTTTAAAAAATTCTATTTATCAAGTAGGTACCAGTGCAAGATTATATAGATCTCCAAGACAGAATTATAAATAAAATTAGTGAAATTATAAATAGTCCCATACGGCAAAATGTATTTAGTAGCATTCGGAGGAGGTGCGTAAAATGCTTGGAAGAAGGTGGTGGACATTTTCAACATCTTTTATAATTATGGTCATTATTGTTGGTAATTTATACAACTACAATTTATGATATTTATTATAAGGTTGTAATCTAAGGACTCTACAAACAATTTATTTTAAGGCATTTCTTACAATAATTTGTTGAATGTTAATATACTAAACTAGTACGATAACTAGATACTATTGTCACTATAAGATGAATAAAACCTTTACTTGTAAAGTTATTTCCTCTTAATTCTGCATTGTCTTTTTACATGTTACTACAGATTAGATGAGCTTTATTACACAAGAATGAACAGCATATTAATTGGATTATGATTAAAATATCAAAATACTTAATTTGAAATTTGCAAATTAATTACTGTTACCTTCTAAAATCATTACTTGACTAGTTTATATTAATTAATATGGCATATTAAAGTAATATATTTCGACATAAACTGACATTTGCGTGTATGATAACCTATAAAATTGTATTAAGTAAATGTATCAATCTATATTTGAACTTAGATATAACACCGAAACAGGTTACAAAAATTGGAGAAACTATTTACGTTATTGAATTTGGAAATGAACTACAAAAAGAAGAAGTGATGCAAAATGAAAAGAAATTAATGAATTTTAAGGAAGACAGAGTCTTCATCAATGACGATTTAACACAAAAAGAGAGAGACAAACAAAAACAAATAAGAAAGTACGCAAAGAGTGAAATGGATAAAGGCAAGGAAGTGAAAATAGGATATAATAAAGTAATTGTAAACGGAGAAGAGTGGCGCTGGAATAAAACATACGAAAAGATGGTAAAGACCAAGTCAAAAAACTAAAGCCAGCCACACAAAATAAAAATAAGTTGATGAAACCAGCAAAGATAAAGGATATGAGTTTGACACATGAAAATGGAACAAAAGGAGAAGAAAATAATAAACTAAGAAAGGAAAGAGCAGAGAAAGTGAGTAAGAAGGATAATGATAATAACGAATACTGGAAGCTGGCGACCTGGAATATCAAAAGCATAAATGGCAAAGAGAAGGAACTAGAAGATGAGTTTGAAAACATGAAAGTGGATGTATTAGCAATAACGGAAACAAAAAAAAAGGAAAAGGAGCAATGAAACTTGGAAATGACCACATAATGATCTACAGTGGAGTCCCAAAGGACCAAAGAGCCTGTGCAGGCGTCGGATGCATCATAAATAGGAAAATGGCGAAAGAAATCTATAAATGGGAGGCAATTTCCAAGAATATTAACCATTGAGCTAAGACAAAAACATAGTGGAAGAATCAGAACAGTGATAGTAGTATATGGTCCCAACGAAGACGATAAAAAGGAGAATAAGGATAGGTTTTGGAATAATCTAACAATAACAACAGAAAATACAAAAGGAAAAATATATATAGTGGGTGATTTCAATAGTAGAGTGGGGTTAAGAGACGATGTATACAGCAGAGTAATAGGCAACCATGGGGAAATCACGAGAAATCATAATGGAGTACGGATGCTGGAATTCTGTCTAATGAATAGTCTAATTATTACTAATACCTTTTACGAACACAAAGATACACACAAATTCACAAGAGAAGTGAAAAGCAGAAAGGAGAAATCCATAATCGATTACGTACTAATTGAAAGTAACAACCGAAAAACAGTCATAGATACTAAGGTACACAGAGGACCGGAAATTGGGAGCGATCACTATGTAGTATTATCAAAATTTAGAGAGGAAATATGTGAAACAGAGAAAACTAACCTCATACTTCAAAATAAAATTAAGTACACAACTTTAAAGTCATATAAACTACGGAACAAAGAAACAGCAAAAAAATATGAACACGTACTAACAACAAAATTAACAAATGGCTATAAAGGAACTGAAAACAGTAGCGTTGAAGAATTGTGGAATTACTTTAAATCTACCCTGATAGATACTACTAAACAAATATGTGGTGTAAGTGTAAGTAATGGAACAAAAAAATACACCTCATGGTGGAACAAAGAAATAGCAGCGCAAGTGAAAATCAAAAAACAGGCATGGAAAGATTACTTAGCAGATGGAGTAGCGGGAAAATACGAAATATATAAAAGAAAGAGAAGAAAGGTTAAAGAACTAGTAATAAAAGCAAAAAGGGACAAATGGAAAGTGTTCGGAGATAAGATGGAGAAAGACAGCAAAGAAAATCAGAAACTGTTTTTTAGAACACTAAAATCGTTGAGAAAGGATAGTAAGTCGGAAACACTTTTTATAAAGAACAGCAATGGAGAAATATTGACAGAAGATGAAGATATAATAGCTAGATGGAAAGAATACTTCGAACAAATGTTAAAGAAAGGAAACTATACACAAGACGACTTAACAGAGGTGGAAGAGAATGAACCAGCAATAGAGGAAGAAGATAAAATAACAATGGAGTAAATCCAGACAGTAATTAGAAAGCTGAGAAATGGCAAAGCACCGGGATATGGAAAAATAAGTTCAGAAATGATTAAATGTATGAGACAGAAGGGAACGGAATTATTGCTAAAATTATTTAATAAAATCTGGATCGAAGAAAAATTCCCAGAAGATTGGAAGGTAGCACAAATAGTACCCATACATAAAAAAGGAGACAAAAAAGAATGCAGTAATTACAGAGGTTTGACATTATTATGTACCACTATGAAGATGTTCGAACAAATAATAGATATGAGAGTTAGATCGACTGTAGAAAGTTCACTACACGAATCACAGAGTGGTTTCCGAAGTGGTAGAAGCACCCAGGACCACATATTTATGATAAAACAACTGGCACAAAGAGTAATACAAGAGAAACGAAAAATGTATCTCGCTTTTGTGGATTTGGAAAAGGCCTTTGACACGGTGCCTAGACATATAGTTTGGAAAATACTACAAGAAAGAGGAATAAAATGCAAGATAATACGCATGCTGAAAAAGATCTATAGTAATAATGTAAACATGGTTATTAGAAACAATATGAAGTCGGAGCCATTTACAACACACACAGGATTGAGGCAGGGTGGAAGCTTAAGTCCCTGTTTGTTTATTATATTTATGGACAATATAATAAAGGAATGTACGAAGAGAACAAAAACATTCACAGTGGGTTACAGAAATTTACAACGAGTCGACATTTCTGAAGGAGTATTCGCGGACGACATAGTGATCATCGCTAAAAGTGAGGAAGATTTGCAGAAGAACTTAGACATATGGAACGCAACACTCAGGGAGAATGGAATGAAGATAAACAAAAGTAAAACAAAAGTGATGGTAATAGGAGAAGAAGGAGACAACACGAATACAGAAATAGAAGGGACAAAAATAGAACAGGGACAAACATTTGATTACTTGGGTGTGACCATAGACGTAAAAGGAACACAAGAAGCGGAAATTAATAACAGAATACAGAAAACGTTAAACTTATACCACACAATGAATAAGAAATTCACAAATAGAACAGAAATAGCAAGAGAAACCAAAATAAAAGTTTACAAAGCGATATACAGACCTATATTAACTTATGGTTGCGAATCGTGGGTATTGAGCGAGAAACAGAAAAGTAGTTTACAGGCCCTTGAGATGAAATATCTGAGAAGAGTTAGAGGAGTCACTAAGCTAGATAGAATGAGGAACATTGATATTAGACAAGAACTAGGAGTAGACTCACTAATGCAATATATCTAGGAACGCCAAATGAGTTGGTGGGGACATATACAACGTATGAACGAAGGAAGATCAGCGAAGAGAGTATGGAAGACGAAAAACCTGAAGCGCAGAAGAAGAGGCAGACCCAGAAGGACTTGGAATGGAGTGATAGCGGAGTTGTTTGCAAAGAAAGAAACAACATGGTTGCAGGCTAAGAGGATGGCCAGAGACAGAGATGAATGGCGAAGATATATTCAACACGGAGAAACGCAGTAACTTTTATTATACCCTACACCAATGTATGGTAAATGGGTACGGATTATACATATACATACATCAATCTATATCAGACATGACTTCATATTTTCAAGGACTACTTTGACTTCGAATGTTTCTGAACACCCGTTATGATAGTGTACGAATTTTATATGCCCAGCAGTTTACTGTCTCGTGACGCCATCTACATGTAAATAATGATACTGCTACTATTGATATTATCTTATTAAGCTCCTAGCTTTTTTTTCTCCTGATCAGATCGAGGATGTCAATAGAGTTAAACCTACTCCAGACAATCGATCCAATAATTTTTTAGTTTATAACGAACACACATATGAACATTGCATTTATAGAGAGAGATGAATCCAAGCTCTTAAATTAGAAAATGCCAACCTGCGGTGTTGTTTACGATTATTTTATTAGAATGCTTAGAAAAATATCTGTGCGCTACTTTAGAATTGTATATTACAAAGTGAAATGTTCTGGGCCTGACGCACGCATAGATGGCGGTCAAAGTATTATTTTTTTTGAAAATAGAGTATCTTTCAATTGATCTGCCAACTGCCATTCATTAAAAAAAAAAACATAAGTACAGGCAGTAATTACTTTGTTTTGACGGGTTTAAAACCAACTGCAATAAAAACTAAAATGGAATAAACTCCCGAGAATGCTGCCCTTTCATTTTCAACAATAAAAATATACCCAGTATAATTTAAATGTGCTCATACATCAATTTAATGTGACGAGTGTCCTCTAAAATCAAAATCTGCCACAACCGATGATAGATGAACATTTAGGTACATATGAAAGCTATCTCATCCAAATAGGTGTCGCAATTTCTAACTATCGACAAAAAATGTTAAAAGCTGAAAATTTCAAAGCAGTGTTTGGAACTTTTCCAAGGTAATTTCTTTGAATTTTAATACTCCAGACAAAACAAAAGTCTATACAATGGGTAAAGGCCGGATGAAGTGCTCTAAAGAGGTCAAAAGCAGTTACATCGGCTAGGAAAGTAATCATTTCGATAATGGGAGAACCATCACAGGACTTTATTATGCAGTTGTATTGAACAAATTGAACTCCCAAATCGAAAGCAAGCATTTAGCAAAGAAAAAAATTCCATGTCATCCCTACAACGTACCTACACTATCATTAATTACACAAGCAAAAATGTTTGATTTACGTTAGGAATTGTTATCACACACACCTTACTCCCGAAACTTAACCCCTAACGATTTCATGTTCCCTAATTTGAAAAAATGTCTAGCTGCCTAGAAAGAGATGTATCAAACGACGAGGTAATGTCTGATACTGATGCCTATTTTGAAAGTCTCGAACAATCTATGGGGACTATGTAGAAAAATAAATGGTTCTTTGGAAATAAAACTTTCCTTGGTCAAGCTAAGAACATTTCATTCCACCTTTGTAGTTTCTTTACCACTTCCTTTCTATTAAAATAACCAGTACTTTTTATAGAAAGTTCCGTTTTATTTACGAAGGTTTTACAACGAGTCTAGAGATTTTATGTTGCAGCAATTGTGATATAAAAGATTATTAAGCGATCTCCTATGAATAAATTTAAAACAATAATTTTAAATACTTTATACAATAGTGATTAAACAGTTGCAATTGATTATACTTTTTAGCCTGTTTGCGTTGTGTAGCAATTACATATAAATATTAATATACCAATGAAATATAATTATACTCCAATTATATTATTTTAACGCATTCTTTAGGCATTTCATGAATAAAATTATATTAATTTAAGTATTTTTGATGTGATTGGAATAACAGGCATTTCTCATATATACAACTTTATTTTTAAACTAAACTAAAATAAAATATATTATATTTTTAGCCATACTCTTTGGTTTGGTGGAAAGAGTTTGTCCAGCGGATCCTATACCTGAATTATCAGAAATTCGTGAGTGTAGATCGGACCTAGACTGTGATCCTCGTATATGCTGTCCGGATAAACCGAACTCTGCTGGTCAAATAAAATTTTATTGCAGGACAGCTGCTGCAAATTTAGATAAACTTCCTGCACCTAAAATGATCGTTGAACGTATGTATAATTTTAGGTATACCTAGAGAATCCAGCTCCCATTCGAATTTCCCGCTACAAACATACCAAATTATCTGCAACGTTGCCAAATTTTGGTAGCTTCCTTTTGTGGCTTATATCAGTGACAATTATTATATATTTGAATATTATTTGATTTATATTCATTTCAATTTAATTTTCATTGAAATGGCAGGTAGAAGAGGTATTGCAAGGCACACCAATTGTTAAGGAATTGTGTTTACAGAATGAATTAATTTAATTCTATATGTTGATTTATTAACCTACAAAACACATATCAATATTTATTATAAATATTCGATTTGGTAACGCTACTTGTAAATTGTGGATATGATTGGTTATGCGCATGCGTAAATGAGTCAATTGTGTCAGTTTAAATAGGAGCTGGATTCTGCATGTTAACCATTTTTTTTTTTTAATGTAATAATGTTTTAAGATTGGTTATTTGGTTACATAATATGGGTATTAGCAGCATCTCTGCTGTCTTGATTTTTTAAATTACTGAATAAGCATCTTTTTTCTATTTATAAATTACTGGTAGATGTTCGATTGATTCAATAAATAAATATCTTACGTCCTACTTTATTGACGTTTTTGTTAATAGAACGGAAGTTATTTAAAGCAATTAAATGTCTTTTAATAAATTTAACATTAAGCTGATCCTTCAATTACTACAGGTAATGAGACACGCCATTTGAGTATTATCAGTTATTTAAAGGAAAACCTAAGAACTATAACTCAAAAATATTAACTCTCCTCAAACATCAATATTAATATTTTTGCTATTTGTATTCTATGCTTCATATTAAAGTTATTTTTTCAATTTAGTTACATTCCAGTGTATATCGATTTCTAATATTAATTATATATCTTATAAATTCTGTCATTAATTCTAATTTAGGTAAAATGCATGAAAAATAATATATAACGTGTGTTCATTTGAAAAGTCAATCTAGGTTACTTTGAAATTTTGATAGAATAAGACGCAAATAACGGGTGTTCAGAAACATTCGAAGTCAAAGTAGTCCTTGAAAATATGAAGTCATGTCTGAGATAGATTGATTTTTGACAGACAACAGTTGACATTTAATAATTATTACAAATCAGATACTTAAGTAAAGATATACGATTTTTTGTTCAGAGCCCACTTGACTTCGAATGTTTCTGAACACCTGTTATATTAATATGTGTTTGTTGTTCCGTAAACGTAAATCCAAATGACATTTGATAATGTCAATCACATTTGTTATTTATTTGTATGTATGAAACTGTCAAAATATACGATAGTAAATTTTAGTAGTAGTAATTTACGACATACTTCAAAATGTCCTCAGTAAATCACATGCTACTAGATTGACTTTTCAAATGAACACTTGTTACTTATTACTTTGATTAGTCAGAAAATTGATTTCTTTTTGCAAGATAAATAAAATTAATGATATTAAATTACAATAAAAATATTTGAATTGACTATAATGTGAAGTACTTTTATACTGTTGCAGCTTTAAAAACAGCTGTAAGTTATATGCAGTGCACACCACCACCTCCAGCAAATTTGGATTTATTCCCAAAATCATGTGAATCGAGTTTTGATTGTTTTCCTAATTTATGTTGTCAAGAAAATGGCAGAAGATATTGTCGACCACCAAAAAGATCAGTACTTGCTTTATTAGCAGAAATGACACAGGTTAGTTTTGATAATATAGTCTTTAAGATCATCTATTAAAATATTTTTGTTTCAGCGACTGGGTACATCTGAACTAGCTAGAAGAGCAATTCAAAGAATTACCACATAAAATGTAATAGTAGTATATCAAATTTGTTATTTCTCTTATTTTGTTATTGAATTATGTAAATAGTTTCTGATGTAAAGTGTAATAAATTCAAAGATTAAAATAAAAAAACCATGAACTTAAAATACAATTTATTTATTTAGACTTACATAATATTTGAGAAAACATTTTTATATATCAAACACAGAAAATATTTTCGCAAACATTTCTTAACCAGAGACGATTAATCGAGCTGTAAAAAAAATACTACATTATAAAATAGTATTAAAATAATGTATAAATATATAAAAAATAACCAGTAACACAGAAAGGCTACAAACTTTAAATACAATAAATTTTAAATTTGTATTGCTCTCCAATGATTAGAATCAATATATGTATTACAAAATAACGAGCCATCGAAAAAATTCATAATTGGAGTAGACTGTGAAATTGGGTTGGAACTTTAGCCACTTCCACATAATGACACATTACTTGATGCTTGACAGTTTCATTTGGTTTCATTGTATAAAAAGGTTATGGCATTGAAATGATACAACAAAAAAGAAAACAAATAATTTATTTAATATCGAAATCATAATCAAAATTTACATATAGCTACAGAAGTTGTTGAAAATGTTGCCCATTTACATCTAAACAAATTTCATTTTCTTAAGAGTTTTGAAAAATTTGACACAAACTTATAGTTTCAATGTCAAATAATAAATGTCATTATGTGGAAGTGGCTAAAGTACCAACCCAATATCACAGTCTACTCTAATTATGAATTTTTTCGATGGCTTGTTACTAATCTGAAGAAATAAGTACAGGAGAGATGACTGAATAGAAAAGTAGGGTTAAAGTAGGTTACATATAACAGTATAGCAAACGCCAATTAAGTTGGCGCGAGGAGGGGTAAGTTCGCGCAGAATTAAAAGTAGTGGGGAGATTTGTATTTGGTTTTACATCAAATGTCTGATAATTCTAACCTCTGAGCGTGTATCACTTTATGATCCCCTAGTAAAGACATTATGTTCCGTCAAACTTCAATGACAAATGTATTCTGTCAATTACTTGAGTAGTGGGGGTGGACGTTTTTAAAAACGACTGCTGCGCACCCCCTCCTCGCGCCAACTTAATTGGCGATTGCTATACTATCCTAATAATTGAAGTATATCTTAATATATAAATCTGTCATTTATTAGAAAAATGCATACCTAAACAAAATCTTTCTTGCATTGGGTCAGATACATTATAAATGTAATTCATAAACTTTTTCATAACATTGTAGCACAATTTAAATCTCCAAAACAATATTATTCCCAAAATTAAGATAATTTTGCCTTACTATGCTTTAGCAAAATTGTATGAACTATGTTCATAAATTACTTATAAAAATGATATAAATTACATATCAACATATAATTTTATTAACATTTTTAAGATAATATGTAGAAGACAGTTTTAGTAACTTTTACAATTTTGTTAACACTAAATACAATCTTCATAAAAAAATAATATTCTTAATTAGACTCAAACATTGCTACTTCTTTACAAACATGGCATGTATATCCAAAGACAGAGCTTGTATAAATTAAGTTCAAATTATTTGCAAGAAATTATTTTGATATTATTTGAACCTGCATTTCAGTTGAGGTAAAAAAATAATTATTGCGATTTTGAAGGACCTCAAAATAAACAAATGTTCCTTATAAACTTGTAGAAGAAATGTACTGGAAAAATAAAATAAAATAGGTAAAGATGCATTTTAGGTTACCTTAGTCAGGCAAAATATTATACATGAATTTGTAACATATGATTCATTACTCATTACCACTCAACAGCTTTGCCATATGTTAGATTATTTGAAGTAAATAATTTTAAGACAAGACGTTATAAAGAAGACAATATTCAATAAAATATTACAAATCGTGGTAATTAAATGCAAGTATTTAAAAAGTATATATTTTGTAATTTGTATTAATCAGCGGTATGCAACTTCGATATATAACTGTTTATAACTGAATTTTCAATTCAAACATTAGGTAACATTGCAACTCTGTTAAATTTTGAATGATGTTTCCATGGTTACAAAAACAATTCTTTGATATGATTGGTCATAAAATTAATGTATATATTTTGCCTAACTAAGGTACCTAAAATGCATCTCTACCATAATAGTATATTAAAGTACAAGTAGCATGACATGATTTGAGTGCACGCGTTCAAGTATAGAAAACGAGCCGCAAGGCGAGTTTTCTAAAGAACAAGTGCACTAAAATGTCTTATGAAACGTGTATTTTATACTATTTTTTCTATTTCGGACATTAAAAGTTCAAAAAGACTTAAAATAAGAGGCATGTTTTGTACGAAAATTGTAGAAATTTTCTTTTTTTGAAGTTGGTGAAGCATTGATGTTTAACTAGAGCACTTTAAATATTTGAAAATCGGCGGTGTTATATGTAATTTTAAGTTTAAAATTTATATTGATTTATGCAATGACCAACCTCTAAAAACAAAATTTTGCGTGCGAAAAAGTAATACTTTATGCAACCCAAACGGGTGTTGAAAAGTGCACTTTATATAGAAAAAATGTTATCCACTTTACACACACAAAATAAACAAATATTTACAATACTGGCCAGGTATTGGTTACCTAAGGTAAACATCTAATTAAATGTTTTCTATCCCTGGGTAACATTATTCCATGCCATTTGTTGTAAGGAAAATAAATTTAAAAAAATTGCAATATTTTGCAAGATTATAACAGTTTATTTAACTAGATTACTGTATCTATATAACTAATAAATGAAAAATGTTTATGCTGTGTGTTGGACATATACATAACCTACAACTTGAGTAAAGTACTTCATTTAAATTTAACTTTCTCCAACACTCCATATTTTTTTACCTTAGCCCAGTTTTTATTAAAGGAAATAGACCATTCATTTTATTCTGTTATAAGAAATAATTAGTAAGTAAAATATTGTAATATGATATTACATATAAAACTACAGACACCTTATTATGATACTAATGTAATGTAATTATTTCCTTTGAGTAAATTTGTCTATATTTCAAGGTAATCATCGCATACAATAATGATTCCTAACATACCTTTTTGAACCCAATATCATGTGCGTATTCTCTGAAACATTGTCTGCAAATATTTAAACCATATTTGCGAATTAAACCATGCCTATTTGAACAGGAACGGCTAAAACAAAAAAAAAACACCAATATAGAAAATGTAAAAGAATTAACTCTTCTAAAAAAAACATGATTGATTGGTAAACACTCCAGCTTTCGCATAATATAGGTTAACCACGCGGTGTAATGTTTACACTGTTGTTAGACAAAAGAAAGCCTCTTAAGGTATATCAATCAACATTATTATGAATAACATTTTATTTACCATGAACGTGATCCTTGACCATATTTGCGGGGATGAGAATACCAAATATTTTGATGACCCATCGTGCTTGCACCACAATTTTACGAAAAAAGAAAGATGGTTGTCACTGTCAAATTTATAAGGAAGTTTAAATGCGCCCTCTTGATTCTTACTTTAGCGGGAAATACAAATAAAATGTAAATTCCACAATAATAAATAAATACTTTCCATTAATATTTTGTACCATTTAATAGTATGATTTCGCTACTTATTTCGTTTTATTTTATAAATTATTGAAATTCTTCAAGTTAATCAGTTATTACATATTCAATATAAATAGCAAAGCGTACATTTAGTTGCATACATAAAACACGCAACGTAACTACTTACTACTGCAATTGGATTCTGATAAAATAAAATAACATTTTTTTTAACATTTAAATTTTTTTGTTGATTAGGTGCCCAAAAAAATGCAAATGAAAATAGGAAATATTAATTAATTCATTAACTTGGAGAATTGGAACAGCCGATAAAGAGGATTGTGCATTGTGCCTGCCATTTTCAGTTTTATGAAGAAATCTAAAAAATAAAAATCCTAAACTAGCGAAAGTTCAGCCGCCCACAAGTTTATGGATATCAACCAGTCAAAATTATGAATCAGTTAATATCCTATTTTAAGGGCAAAATAAGGGTAATTAGGTTCTATATTATGCACAGCGGCGTACAGTACGCGGCATAATTTTGCTTATGGATGAATATAACGTATTTTCTTTTATTATTACACATACATATTTCCTATGTGTGACTGTCAAAGAAATTTGTCAATGCATTAACGGCATAGTAGGCAACCAGACATACACTTATGTTTCGAAGAGCGAGAACCATGTGCTACTGCACATCTATTTTAATGCGAATAAATAACTATTCTGCAAATCCGCTACTCTTAGTTCAAGGGATCTACTATTTTTATTTTTTGTTAAATTTACAGCATACACGAAACTTTTAAATTTCTTACGAAACTGTTAAAATTTATCACGAAAGTATAGAAGAATCTGGTTCGGCAATAATACTTGACTGGCAAAAGTAGGTAATAAAGCCACGAAGAATTAGGTAACCTCAAAGAAAGTCTAAAAGCGATCCTATAGACCGTTCCTCTACATGACACCGGATATTCAGCTTCATGTGTTCTGTTAACTCGTGATTGGTTTAATTTAATTTTTTTTGTAGGAATTTAAGAAAATAACCATCTTCTTTATTAAAAATATTTCAAATTGTTTTCGCACGAGGTATAGGCCTGTCGGGATAATTAACGGAAAATATGTCTCTCACCGTCCTTAAACTATTATTCTTCCGGTATCACAGCTTTTCATCCCTGTTGTACTTATTCATGATTTAAATAAATTATCTACTTTTATAAAATGTATTTAATTTAAGATTCATATTTGAATAAAAATTCAGAAATATTTGACATAATAGTATATTTAAACACAAGTTTCATATGGCACCATTTTTCCGCACGAGATCAGTTTAGAAAACGAACCGCGATAGCGGCGAGCGAGTGCGGCAAAAGGCCTTATGAAACGAGTTTTTTATACTATTTTTTCTATTTTGCATTTTTTACATTAATAAATTGAAATTATTAAATTTGAATGTTTTTATATAAGGTATGCAGTTGGTCACATTGATACTTGCATTTTCAAATTTAAATCTTGCTATTCGCAAAGTATATAATATTATATAACATGAGAGCAAAATGAATTGAGGTAGTAGGAGGCTGCGGTTCGCTGATCATATTTCGTGAATTATAAAGTAAATAAATCTTACTGACAGCACTTAAATGTCTCCTTAATTTACAACTTAAAATATTTATAAAATGTCATACAAATGTCACGTTTTATATTTTATTGAAAAGTTTACAATAATTGTTGAAACTGTTGTCCCTCGGCATTCAAACATAAATTTACGCGCCGCTTCATGTTTTCAAAAACCTTTTGTAAAATAAATCCGTCTACTAACTCGCACTGTCGCACGATATTGTTCCGTAAATCGTCTATTGTATGCACTGGATTTTTAAAAATAGAGTTTTTTAAGAATGGAAATAAAAAGTAATCCAGAGGAGTTAAGTCACACGATCTTGGCGGGAAACGGCCAACACTAATAATTCTTTCATCAAAAAATTCACGTAAATAATTTATTGTTTCACGGGCAGTTTGTGGTCGTGCGGAATCTTGCTGAAAGAAACCTAACTGTTACTCGTCATCATGCAGTTGATTTATGAATGTTTCCAGTATATTATTGCGATATCTTTCACCATTTATAGTTCCTTCGAAAAAGATCGGACCAATAAGCCTTCTACGTGACATGGCACACCAAACCCCTATTTTTACAGGATGCAACGTTGTTTCCCTATAATAATGCGGATTGTCTGTTGCCCACATATGCATATTCTGAGCGTTTATGTAGCCGTTCAGGTGAAACCACGCTTCGTCGGTGAAAAACGTTTTATCCAAAACATCGTCGTCGTTAAGATTTGCATTAAAGAAACGACAATAGGCAACTCTTCGAACGTAATCTGGCGGCAATAGTTCTTGATACAATTGAACCTTGTAAGGATGCATACCCATATCGCGTTTAAGAATACTGCGGCAGGTTCCATAACTTATATCCAACTGTTGTGCCAGTCTTCTGACAGATGTTGTAGGTTGTTCTCTAATTGCGTTTCTTGCATTATTAACAACATTTTGGGTCCTAACTCGAGAAGATCTTCCCCCTTTCCATTGTCTTTTTACAGACCCAGTTGTTCGAAAGTTATTTATAATTCTCAATAGGTCACGAGAAAAGTTCTTATTTACTAAAACAACTTCAGGAAAACGTTGTTGGAATTCTTCCTTGCACATTTCTATTGAATAATACCATTCGCCGTTTGGCAAACGTCGACCGTTACGAAAGTAACATTCTAAAATGAACACCATTTGTTCTTGAGTAAACATTCTGAATGTGATTATACTGTTTTTTTTTTAAATTGTATTGAAAGAATTAAAAATTCACACTGACAGTCTGTCATTAAATGTTTGACAGAAAAATATTGTGAATACAATTCACGAAATACGATCTACGAACCGCAGCCTCCTACTACCTCAATTCATTTTGCTCTCATGTTATTATTTATGAATTTTCGTTAACATTATTTGATATTTTATTTAAAAATATAATCATGAGTGTCATAGAAACTAATATATCTTGTTGTCAATTGTATACAATATAACGTGTGTTCATTTGAAAAGTCAATCTAGGTTACTTTTAAATTTTGATAGAATAAGACGCAAATATATTAGTATGTGTTTGTTGTTCCGTAAACGTAAATCCAAATAACATTTGATAATGTCAATCACAAAAAAATGTTGCAGAATATCATCAGAAATTTTGAATGGAGGATTTTAAAGTGCATTGATCTTGAAGGACAACATTTTCAACATTTGCTATAGTTTTCAATAAATACCTATTATTTGTTATTTATTTGTATGTATGAAACTGTCAAAATATACGACTTCGTAGGTTAAGTAGTAAATTTTAATTTACGACGTACTTCAAAATGTTCTCAGTAAATCACATGCTACTAGATTGACTTTTCAAATAAACACTTGTTACGTTGTTTGCGTAGAGTACGTACATATATCACATCTGTCAAATGTACTTAAATTCTTAAAATCAAATGACAGCAATGATATTTATTTCTGTGTTCGGACAACGCCAACATTGAAAAGTGAAAAAAAGCGCATCGAAATGAAGCTCATTTCGATACTGTTTTGGATGTCATAATGAGTTCATTTCGAACGCAAAATAGAAAATAGTATATTAAAAAACAAGTTTCATAAGGCACCATTTTGCCGCACGAGATCAGTTTAGAAAACGAGCCGCGATAGCGGCGAGTTTTCTAAAGAGCGAGTGCGGCAAAAGGCCTTATGAAACGAGTTTTTTATACTATTTTTTCTATTTTGCGTTTTTTACATTAATAAATTGCTTAAATTGGAATTATTTAATTTGAAAGTTCAGAGTTTAATTTTTATATATAGCATGCAGTTGGTCACATTGATACTTGACATTTTCAAATTTAAATCTTGCTATCCGCGAAGTATATTACTATTATATTACATATTATTTATTCATTTTCGTTAACATTACTTGATATTTCATTTAAAAATATAAACATGAGTGACATAGAAACATATATATATATATATATATATATATATATATATATATATATATATATATATATATATATATATTGTTGTCAATTGTATACAACATACGTTGTTTGTGTACAATACGGACATATATCATATCTGTCAAATGTACATAAATTCTTAAAATCAAATGACAGCAATGATATTTATTTCTGTATTCGAACAACACCAACATTGAAAAATGAAAAAAAGTGTATCGAAATGAAGCTCATTTCGATACTGTTTTGGGTTTGATAATGAGTTCATTTCGAACGCAAAATAGAAACAAGTTTTTTTTCTTTTCATGCCAAACTAATTTCAAAGTAAGCTATAGGTAAATCCTTCACTAGTGTATAACTGGTTACCTACTATGCCATGTTTTGACAAATTTCTTCTTAGAGTTACACATTGGAAAAATGAGTGTAATAATAAAAAAGAACCCGTTATATATACAAGTGTCCCGTATCGTTATGTTCAAATTTTAGGAATGTAAAGTAGACTTCATTTCAAGTAACAAAAACGCAAAACTTGTATATCCATTTTTATTTGTTTCAAAGTTACAAATCTATGAATGTGATTGTGATTATGATAAAAATGTAATCCTAAAGTCAATACAAACTGATTTTATTTAAAAAAAAAAGTTATACGATTCAATAACAGACCTGTGATTGTTCCTAAAAGCACTATTCATTCGTTAACTGCACATCTATTTTTTGTGTGCGGTTAACCGAATGAATACTGCTATTCAATAACTGCGTGATGTACTTACAGATGTTGTAGATTATTTATATCGTCCGTCGTAATGACGTCGTTTCAGCCCGATGTGTCCGGTCTCTACAAATAACTGACATACCGATAGGACCAGCTCTCAACGGGCCATACCGAGCAATAAGTGGCAACAGCTAATCCCCTCTACGCGCAATAGCTTACATTACCATACATTGCAGAGTTATGAATTTAGTATGACTTAAACCGCGCAAGGATATAGTCGTTTGCATATTCGTTCTGTATACGTAATTTGCCCATTTGTTTCAGATATAAAAAGGTCGTTATATCTCCAAGTTATTATTATTGTATTCTTAGCTGCTACGGAAAAGTAATTTTAAGTAATAAAAAAACAATAACGTTTTCTAAAAGATAAAAGTAAAAAAATCAATAATTCTGCAGAATAAATTTTAATTCTAAGAAAGTCACTAAATATAGGATTCGAAAATACCGTCCTCTCTCCCTCGAGATTTCTAGGGGTTATTGTCTCGAAAATTCTAAACAGTTGAACTTGCAACTGTTGCAACCTTTACATTTGCACAGCTAGATACGAATGACGGGCAATCTATTGCTCTCGATCATCGGACTTATATATGCGCACGCGGAGTGACGTCGTACATACGTTGCCACATCGCATTACGTTCCATACGTATATTGTTCCGTATGGCCAGTTGCGGGCTGGACCTATCGGTATACTAAATAATGTGTTTGTATTGGGCGACCTTTTAAACATGTTAATTCGATTTATATGCAATTGTCCAGAATATCTTCTGAATCTATTTTTCTATATAGCAAGAAAATGAAATAATAATAAACGAATGTATTTATTCAGTTTTATTTTAAACTACACCTGTATAAAGTATAAAAAAGTAATACTTAATTATGACACATTATATATTTCATCGAAGAGCTCGGTTTTTGACTTGATTGCTTCCACAATATAGGGTATTCTTTCAACTTCTGGCATATTCTTCCACAATGACAAAGATACGGGGATAACTGAATATCCTTGCTCTTCTAAAGTTTGTAACATTAAAGAAGTGGATCCTAGTAGCT
This sequence comes from Melolontha melolontha, assembly GCA_935421215.2. Classification (NCBI taxonomy): domain Eukaryota; kingdom Metazoa; phylum Arthropoda; class Insecta; order Coleoptera; family Scarabaeidae; genus Melolontha; species Melolontha melolontha. The sequence continues at coordinate 108,975,159 of OW285236.1, read as the reverse complement.
GTTGATTAATAGTGTAGTGGAAATCCTTCAATGTTATTATTAAAACACTGTAAAAGTAAATGAAGCTGTAGTATTACACAAGCTAAAGCTCTCTATTTGCTGTGGTTATAGCAAAAAATAATGCTGTAATGTGATATGCAGAATATAAATTGCAGGGACAATAAACACAAAGACCGATCATATACTGAATAATAATAATAATCATTTACGCTTTAGTACTCCCCAACGTCTGGACGCCAATTACAGGGGGCATTAGCAGGCCATGACTTTACGGGTGCGGCTTAATAACCGCACCCGTAAAGCGATTTAAGATGTTTAGCTGTCGGCGTTCTCCTTAAACGAGAAGGATAATTACGAATAATCTTTCTCGGATAGTCCAGCCCCGGATTCGGTACCGGGACCCCTGGCATGATAAGCCAGTGCGTTACCACTAGGCTATCAGCCGGTCCTTGAATCGGCAAATATATATTCTTCATGAATAGGTAGATACGCAATGTGGAGATCCCAGAGTATAATTTTCATAATTACATCATATGTAATAAATATTTTGAAGAGCTTTCATATAAAACTAACAATAATATTTTTATCATTCAACAATTGGCCAATAAATAAAAGAAACTTTTTAAATAAAATACATATGCAACAGGAAACAAAATGAAAATTATAGGACATTATACGAAATTAAACTATTTAATGTCTGTAGAAAAAATACACAGCATAACAATGAGATTACACCAAATAAGTAAATGATCATATACCCGTACACAAGTAACACACAAACACTAACATAAAGAGCTACGCTTATTAAAATTAGTGGCCATATGGTATAAAGAAGATTTCAGTAAAATATTGGTTCTCGCAGTCGGCACGTTAAGAACGTCAAAATTTCGGGTAGTACAAGTGGTACATTAAAATTTATTTGCGTGAGTAGCGTCGATCGTGTGTTTAACTTTGCATTATAATATTTTCCACAATAAGACAGTTACACAAAATTATGCTGTGCCAGTAAATGCAGATAGTTGATACGGGCAGGGTAAACGCCGTCCATTCTATACAAGTATTTTAAGAATCTGCTTTGAATACGTTCGGCCGAGATTTGCTGGTGTAGATAATGCGGAACCAGAAGATATATGCATATTCCAATCTGTATCGAACAAAGTCATAGTATATTACCTTAATACTGTTCATGTTAGAAAAATTGCGGCACGATCTCACAAGAAAAGCGAGAGACCTGCTACTAGAAGAGCAGATACTAAATATGTGCTCGGTAAACGTAAGACCATTATCGCCGAGTATTTCCAAGTCCTTAAACAACGCCTTTCTAGCAACTGATTCAGAGCCGGACGTGTAGTGAAATGTAAAATGTGAAATTGGTTTAGAACACTTAGTAAAAAAAAACGAAAGCGCATTTTTTTTACATCTGAAACAATTTGATTTACGTGGCACCTGTTCAGTTTAATGCAATCGTCGTTGTTGCTGATAATACCGAAAATCTTCAAATCATCGCCAAAACCCAGGCATTCATAGGGAAGGTCATCATTAAAAAATGAGGGACCGAGATTGAACCCCATGGGGCACCACCATTGTAAAAAACGTAACCTTTTCTATCGGACAAGTAAGGTGCCATTAATAACAAGAGCTGGGCAAAAGCTAATTTGATTCAATTTGGCCAGAAGTACATTATGATTGAATGCCCTTGAAAAGTCTGTGTAGATGACATCGACCTGTTTGCGTTGCTCATTAGCATTAGAGAGGTATTGCGCGATCTCTGTCAATTTGTAACTGTGGACCTTCCAAAAATGAAAGCACGCTGATTGACAGATAGGAAGGGCTGTACACTGTTATATATTGTACAATAAAGTATGCATTCGAATACTTTGCCAAAATTGGATAAGATATTTATTGGCCTGTAGTTCGTAATATTTGAATTGTCACCTTTTTTAAACACTGGCACAAGCTTACTAATATTCCAAGCCATCTGAAAAAATTTCATTATAATTCCAATTAAAAGAACTCGCACCAACGGAGATACATATTTTGAATTTGAAATGTGAAAAAAAAAGATTGAGAAGGTCATATTTTATGTTTCTAGTTTTTGTCGTGGAAAACACCCTCAAGCTTAAAAGTGAGGTACCTACATTAGGAAGCGACACTGAATTTTTTTATGAAACAGTTGAAGTTTAAAGTAACAAGATTATACTTGAAAAGCATATTCTAATTTAATACTAATTTCAATAGTTGAACACCACAAATCTTTGAGTCTAAGATCTTACAAGCAGAAAAAGATTATGTAGGTGAAATTACTTATTACAATATCGAAAAATTCTAATATCCAACACCTTTGTTAAATCTATTTTATTTAAGGGGCGACTATTCATGAGGTGAACCGGTAACTTCGTGCAAAGTTGAGAAAGGTAGCCTATAATACAATGTCAAAATTATTTTCAGCTTCTAGCTTTCCTCGTAGATAAGTTTCAGCTTCAGTTTTTAGTCTTAGTTTTAGTTTTAATATTCGTTTATTGTTCTGCTTCTGACAGTCATTTGAGTCGATTAAGAATTTAAAATTTAAGCACATTACGGTGAATCTGCTCATTCAATTAGAATTGTTTGGAAATGATTTAATAATTTTCGAAGTGACCATACGAATACAAACAACGCAAACAGCGTTCTGGACGCCGCCTGTTGAAGTCACAAATATAGAGAATATTGACAAAATTATTCATAATATGCTAATGGAAAATATAAGATTACTAAGGCAGAAAGAAACTTAAATGATCAGGGTTGCAATATTTTATACGAATATTTACATATGAGAAAATTTTCAGTAAGATGGATGCTGTATTTCACTCACAATTGAATAAAAGCGTGAACAAGTAATTCTTTGTTTACAGTGTGAGACTATTTGAACGCAATTCACAAGAATTTGTTAGTACTTTCAAATTATTATGATTTAGAATATGAAGAATTGACTTAGGGGAAAGTGATTTACATCAAATAATGAGGACAAAACCATAGCTTATTACGAAGATTTGAATAGATTATACTAAATAGATTGGTTTCAAAACTACAGCATCGTTGGCCAAAGTGAGATAGACTTGGGAGAAGATTATGTAATTTGAGTCTTCATAATTTATCGCGAACTTGAGAACAAATTTTGTGATCTTGGACATGTACAAAATAAACCTAAGGCCGGCGTCCACCGGCTTTAAATGAAGATAGATATGGATGTGTAGGAAATTTCATATTCAATCCTCGTGGGCGTCCCTTCACATCTTAATATGTCAAAAAATACAGTGTTCAGACTGCTTGAGGGGGGGAAATTTTCATCCCTACAAAGCGCGCTTGGTGCAAGAGTTGATGAGATGATGATATTAGAAATATTCTCTTTTCTGACGAGGTAACACTTTGTTTAAATGGTACCGCAATAAGCAAAATTACCGTTATTGGGCGGTTGAAAATCCAAAATAGACGATGGAGGTGAATATACAACACCCCCAAACGGTTAACGTGTGAGCTGGGATAGTGGGTGATCGAATTCTTGGACCGTACTTTTTTGACGGAACGCTGACTGGTGTATTTCGACTTCATCCAATTTGAATTAGTTACAGTCTTGTCGGTACTGTTTCTTAATGCAGAAGATACTGATTCATCTGATCCCAGAATTTGGTTACAGCACGATGGCGCGCCTCCTCATTATGCACGGCCAGTACGAGTATATCTCGACCAAAGATTTTCTAATCGGTGGATTGGTAGACCCGGACATATTAAATGGCCGGCAAGATCTCCGGATTTAACCATTTCTAATTATTTCCTCTAGGGTTATTTAAAATCTAAAATATATTTTAATAGACCTAAAAACATTAACGAGTTAAAGGAGAAAATTCGACAAGAAATGCGCGCAATCACTCCGAAAATGGTAGACAATATCAACAAGCGTTTGTCTCTAGATTAGGATATTGCCTCGCTGTTAACAGACAGCAATTTTATCATTTAATTTGATTTTTGTTTTATTTTTCGAAAACATATTTTTTTAAAATTTAATGTTTTATTTCATTTAAATACATTTTTGTTGAATATGTCAGTTATTTCTTCTTATTGCTTCTTTTATTGTTTTTAGCATAAAAAATGCTATCAAATAAGGTATCACAAGGAGTACTTTGCTATTTAAATTTTGGGGTTGCTAGCGCCTAAGGATTGAGGAGCGGGGTGTAGAAAATTACATCTTTAAGTGAAGATTGATATGTTCCAGCATTTTTATACTTTTTTTCAACTATTTTATAGAATTAATCCGTTACTTTTGGGAAACACTGTATAGCGCTCGAGAGGAAGGAAGAGGCATTGAACTAGAAATCGTCGTCAAATAAAAATCGTAGTTATAAAAGTGTATAAAAATGAATATAAATATTGTTATTATAGATAGTTATTTGTTGCGTTGTTAGTTAGTTTTTATTATTATACCGTGTGTTTTATTAAACGAACCAAATAGAAGATTATCACATTATTATTTTTTTAATAAAAACATTTTAATATACATACATTTGACTAAGGGAGTCGCACTGCATATCTTCTACATAGACATCTTCTGCATTTAAAGGACATGGATATCCTTTTTTCAAGATAATTAAGTGATCTAAAAACATTAAACGCAAATGTATTAATTTAAAAATTACAAATTAAATAGATTCAATACCAATATGATGTAACATTTTCGTAGACGCTGGCGTTTTAACAAATTTTTCATCTTTAAATAAATAATGCAATACTCCTTGAACAGGATAATCAGAAGTTGTTCGTATTCTTGATTTTATATACTTTAGGAAACTTTCGCTTGGTAAATAATTACTAAATTCGGGTCTTAATGTTTTTATTGCTTGAGATATGAGCAACGCATCCTCAAAATCGGCCATGTAATCTAAAATATAGATAAATAAGATATATATACTAGGAAATAATAACCGCAGGCACTTACTTTTTCTAAATAATCGTTTTAAATATTCTTCATTTAAGGCTTTTTCTAATATCTCCGGAATATAGATGTCCAAGACGCTAAGAGATGTTTGAAATTTAAGTAAATAAATATCCTTGTGAGTATAATTACTAAATGTCTTGATTTTCAAAAAAGCTTTTTTAATTGTATCATAGTATTTTGGTCTAAAATCCGTCAATGCACAGCCGCGAATTACATTATACGTAAGAAGTGGATCACCATTTTCAATTAAGTCTGGGTTTCTATGACATTTCTCAGATATATAATCAAGCAAATTCATATCAAAACATTTCTAAAAAAAAAATTCAAAAATATTAGTTATTTTTCTTATAATAAAATTAGTATCTTTTAGTTCAATTTATTTACAACAAAAAATTTAATGTATAGTTTATTCATTGATAATAAGTTGGTTATGTTTAGTAGGGTGTATAGTTGTAAATTATTTTACAATGTCCTGCTGACCGGTTTTCCTTTAAAAATATGTTGAAGCACTTTTCAACATGTCCTAATAAACATGGGCGTACATATCATATCTTGACGTTCTTAAAACGTTTCTTTTCCTACTATTATATAAACCAAAAGTTTTAAGTTTATTTATATCGTTGATTAACGGAGATATTTGTTGAAACTTCATTATAACGATAATAAGTAAGTAATAAACTTCTATACAAAAAAGGTTTAAGTATATCAATACGTTAGGCACGTATTACGCATTTGTTACAACTGAAACAGACATGCAATATACACATCTGTAACTGTACACATGGACAATACACCTCGTATTTTCCAGCATTTACTTCTGCTTAAGACACGTGTTCCTGCCATTTACTATTAGGCGTCATCAGTTAAGCTAGTGAAGTAATTAAAGCTTCATGAGTCCTTGAATTTTGAATCGTGGTCGAAGATTGCCTCCATTTCCACTCCGTTGTTATGTATCTCCCAGGGTTGTGATGTGTTTGTGTCTGATTAATATCGTGCGTTGTTGTGTTTGTTTTTGTGCGGTCATGTGTTTTGTATGTGCAGTCTGTGCGTCAGTCGCGTTTTTGCGTTTAAGTCGTGTGTGTTTGTTTGTTGGTCATCATCACATTTTTTTGCGTTTCAGTTGTGTGTGTGTTTAATGTGTTTTGTTGTATAGTGTTATTATTGTCTGTGTCTGTGTAACGAAGTGTTGTATTTGTTCGTTTGTTGCGTTAGTCGAGTGTAGTGTTATTTTCATATTGCCTAAGGCAAGTGCTAATTCGTCAACTGTGTTAAGTTTTGTCTTGTTTTGTCTTTGTGTCCATGGATTACTTGTTGGGGGTGGTGCTGGTACGTATTTAGGTTGAGGTGTGGTTTTATTTGTAGGATTGTTTGGGTTATTGGGACAGTTTATGAAAGTGGATAGATGAGGACCACCGCAGTTTGCACACTTTGGTGGGGTTGTTTTTGTCTTAGTACATAGATGTGTCGAATGTCCGTCTCCGCATTTCATACATTTGTAGTTTATGTTGCAATTCCGTTGGTGATGTCCGAATGTCTGGCACTTGTGGCATTGTATAATGTCAGTCCGTTTGTTTAGTTGTTCTATTTTGATTGCAAGTCCGCAGCAGTCGCGTAAGTTGTAGATTGACTTGTATTGTCTCGTCAGTTCGATTAATACAAGTGGTGCTGGTATTCCGTGTTTGCCGTTCATGCGTTTAATTTTTAAAGTCGGGTATCCTTGGTCCGTCAAGTCGTCTGTGATGTCAGTGTCTGTTATAAAGGTGGGAATGCCACGCATCACCACCTTTAGTGTCTTTTCACCTCTCATTTGAAATGTGTAATATTGAATTTGTTCGTTGTCTAGTGTGTATTTCAGTTTTCGGTAGTCTTCGTCAGTTGTCGGTTCGATGTGTATTCCTGGTTTCACCATTTTGTTTTCTACCGTGTTGATGTTATTGGATTTAAGTAAATGTCGTATGTAGGTCCATTTGTCTTTTTCGATTACAATGATTGGTGCAATTTTGTGTGTTTTTGTGTTATGTGTGGTGGTTTTGTCACTTACCCTGGGCGAGCTGGCTGATGTTGAAGGCTGTGGAGTGGATTCGGCAGTTTCTTCTTCCATCTTTTCGTCGGTTTTGTTATCGAGGGCGTCGTAAGAATTTTTAGTTTCGATCGGTGAGATTGTTTCGTCTATTTTTGGTTTCTTCGTGAATTTCGGGTATATAAAGTCTTCTGCGGATATGATTTCAGTTTGCATCTTGTTCTGTGTTCGGTGGTGTTTTTTTTCTTCTTTGAGCGGTTCGGTGTTTTTTTCTGGAATCCTGACTTGTATTTTTGGCTGGTTTGGATCTACCATAAATATGTTTGGCGATGTCCGTAGAATGTGCTGGATATCTCGTTCGTTGAATGTTCGGTCGATTATCTCGAGTGTCTCTTCTTTTAATTCCTGTGACCAGAGGATCGTGGTGTTTGGATTAAGAATTAATTTTGTTAAAGTAACAATTCGGCCGGCCATTGCTTCCGGCTTCGTATGACGGTATAAAATCGTATGTTCTCTCAGCTGGTGTACTGCTCGCACAGACGACGCAGTGAGAATGATTTTTGAATTAAAGCTTAAATCGCCTATAAGGTATAGCAAATTTTGTCCTATCAGGTAGCACCATATAATCTAGTGACATCTGACGGACGAAAGAGACTATGCCGAAAATGGCAACCCTTCCCTTGACCGGTTATGCCGGTACAGAAGGGAAGAAAATACGTATATAGGTGTAAGTCCATTAACACGATGCCAGATGGCAGTAAATATACAAAAAAGGTTTAAGTATATCAATACGTTAAGCACGTATTACGCATTTGTTACAAATGAAACAGACATGCAATATATACATCTGGCAGAAACACGCGTCTTAAGCAGAAGTAAATGCTGTAAAATACGAGGTGTATTGTCCATGTGTACAGTTACAGATGTGTATATTGCATGTCCGTTTCATTTGTAACAAATGCGTAATACGTGCTTAACGTATTTATATACTTAAACCTTTTTTGTATATTTACTGCCATCTGGTATCGTGTTAATGGACTTACACCTATATACGTATTTTCTTCCCTTCTGTACCGGCATAGCCGGTCAAGGGAAGGGTTGCCATTTTCGGCATAGTCTCTTTCGTCCGTCAGATCTCACTATATTAAATGGTGCTAACTGATAGGACAAAATTTGCTATACCTTATAAGCGATTTAAGCTTTAATTACTTCACTAGCTTAACTGATGACGCCTAATAGTAAATGGCAGAAACACGTGTCTTAAGCAGAAGTAAATGCTGGGAAATACGAGGTGTATTGTCCATGTGTACAGTTACAGATGTGTATATTGCATGTGTAATAAACTTCTAGTTTACAAACATTTTTATTGTAAACCCACTACAATATTGTTCCGCCATACAATGGCTTCATCAGGTGGAAGAAAACTGAATCTTCGAAATACAAATTCGAATATCTATGTAGACATTATTGAGAAAAGAGGTGGTGGAAGAATTATACAATCTTAAATTTAGTAGCGGGGAGTTGTTTAAATCTAATTAGTAATTTAAAGCTAATCCTAAATTGTTATATCTATTGATTTCCACGTTTTCTAATAAGTTATTTTTTTTTACTTTTATCCTGAATTGGAAAGTTTTGAAACTTTTTTTGTATCTATGATTGATTTCTAAACAATGATTTGCGAAAGTTGAGTCTGTTTTCTTTTTTTTTATAGCTTCTCTCATGTTCCTTCATCCTAATTTTGAGTAACTACTCCGTTTGTCCAATGTATACTTTATAACAATCTTCGCATGTTAACTTATAGACACCAGACTTTGATTCTTCGTCCGTTTTATCTTTGTTGTTTTTTTTTAATGATTTGCTGTATAGTATTGTCTGTTTTAAATTACATACGAGGTAAGTCCAGAAAGTAAGTTCCGTTTGGTAATGAAAGAAAAGAAATCAAGTAGCGATCCAGAAAAATTATTTATTGCAAAACAATCTATAAACCTTAAGTTATTTTCTACATTGTTCCCACCATTTTGTAGGCATTTGTCATAGCATGGCACAAGTTTTTGTATGCCTTCTTCATAAAAGGTTGCCGCCTGTGTTGTCAACCATGTGGTAACATGTTCTTTGAGCTCATCTTTTGAAGTGTCAAGATTTGCTTGGCTGTAGTCGTTGCTGGCGAGGAAGCGTGTCTCCAATCCATCGAATGTCGTTTAGTTTCAGGGGTGTCATTAACAATCCAAGTCTCATATCCGGTCACTATCTGCGTCAGAAAGTAATCACGGCCATTGTCGTAACGTGTCAAAAAGTCAAGTGCATTGCTCAGATATTTTTAGTGTTGCTCTGTGTTTTGGTACCCAACGAGCACAAAGTTTTCGAAAAACCAGTTTTAAAGTAACAACTATGAGTAAGTGATCTTGAAATTTGCGGAAAATCGATAGAAAGAGCAGAAATTGTAAATGTACGGTTTTTCTTAATAGCTGATTGCATTTTTTTTATAAGGCGTACACAACAAACAGAGATCTCAAAATGGCGTCTTCTTCTTCTCCTCGACTTAGAGCAACTGCCGCGCATGCACGGAACTGCGGTCTTCCAAACGGAACTTACTTTCTGGATTTACCTCGTATGTTCGTTAAGTTTTTTTGATGAAAGTACCAATTTTTTCCGAAATCTTCTCTAAGTAATTTTTAATTTTGGGTAAACTAAAGAAAGAGTTTTAGATGTTCGTTGACTATTCAGGATGTTATTGATATTACCTATAGAGTAACCATTGTTTAGTGCTATTGTGTATATCATGCTTTTCGAGGCCGAAACTACTTTTACTCATGGGTACGTTAATTAATATTTCTATTATTTACGCATTAATGCAGAACCAACTAGGCACTAACAGCTGCGAAAATTCAAAGATAATTGATAATTTCTGTTCAGTTGTCGAACCGAATATGTGTGACAGAAACGCCACTAGTTTCTAAATAGTACCTGGCGTTGTACCTAGTATTATCACAAATACTGTTACATGCATTTTTAGTTGTAAAATAGAAATGAGAAAAGATTTCAAAACAATTTTTACAGCATTTATTGAGCAATAAATAAGCAACAAATATTTCAACAAATTATTCAAAATGGTCTTCACTTGGCTTAACACAGGACTTCAGATGCTCTCCGGCCATGCACGTACGTTCTCCATTTGGGAAAATTGTCACTGCGTGCCTTGAGGATTGCTTCAGACTCCAAATTCGGATGTCTTTTAGAGCACAGCATTTTTTTCTAAATCCGACCATAACTTTTAATCTAAGGGATTAAGGTTCGGACTAGAGGAAGGCCAATCGCCGGAGAAATAAAATTCAGTATGTTGCTCTGAAGCTAGTGTTGAGTTGTTCTGGCCTTGTGGGACAGCGTCGAATCCTGTTGGAATGTCCATGGTTCACTGTTAAACAAATTGTGGTTCAATGGTTTAACAACGCATTCTAAAACATTTTCCTGACACACGGCTGCTGAGTTTTTAACCCCTTTTCTACAAAAATGAATGTTTGTCACTCCTTCGTAAATGACTCCCCACCAAACCATTACGGATGATGACCTCTTTGTACCCTTGGAACCAACTGCTTTGCTTCTCTTGATGATCTAGCATAAATCCTGTCATTTTGTTTATTAAAAAAATTTTCAACAGTGAAGATCTTTTCATCTGTGAAAAGGATTCTTGTTCATTCGCGTACCGAGTCAGAAGTTGTTGCGATTTTTGCTTCCGTTTCTCTTTTAAATCATCGGTAAGAAAATCTCCCGTGTATCTTTTATATGTTCTTAGTCCAAGGTCTTGATTTATTTTGCGCGACATTGATTGGGTCGATATTTTCATTTCGTGGCTCATCACTTTTTGTTTCCTTAATGGATTACGCTTAATTCGCGCTTTTACTGCTTTAATCGCTTGTTGAGTTCTAACAGTGCGCGGTTGGATTTTATGGCCCGGTATATAACATACGACTGATTTACAGTGGTTGCAACATTTTGAAAATTGAATATACCACACTTATGCAAAGCAATTTCAGCAACGCGGTTCTCTCTGTCTCCCCATTCTATTATCAAACTGTATTTTATCTTTAAAACTTTAACACACTTGAATAGCAGGAATTTCAACCGACAGTAAATATCCGCCTTTTCTTTATTTTATTTGTCACAGCACTTGTGATTTATTCATAAAGTTTTGTAACAATATTTATGATAGCACTAGGTATTCAATGATAAACCCAATTATAAGATTCGTTTATAATAACATATAATTTCTGTAATTACAAATTGTTTACACGTTATCTTGAATTTTATTGCCGAAACTATGAATCGTTTTTAAATAAATACTCAATGCATTCCTACGATACATGATTGAAAATTTCAATAATAATAACAATGACAGTGAATTGCTACCCGTAACAGACCTACACAACACTAGAATGGTAAAATGGCTAACGCAACGGATTTATTATTTACTGTTACCGTAGAGTTACCTCCAGGTATTCATTTAATAACAGCCTACCCCCAGCAACATCAGATAATATGCGACTACCGGAATCAGATCCTCTTCAGGAACTTGAACTGAATCCAAACTAAAGAGGAATAAAACATGCCGAGAGTTGCGTGGCTGTAAGGAGGTGCAATCTTTAACGTTCCCCTGATGCTACCAGGCGAAACCCTTTTATAGTTACCATTATCTCATCATGCTGGGCTTTAATCGGACGAATATTATCTCTTTTGCTACACGTGGAAATAGTAAAGATAAAGTACAAAGCAAAACTTCTAAAACTGCAAGGCAAGACGTCCCCATGGGTAAATCAAGCCAGGAAGATAAGGATGAACCAGTCATCTATTGGAACAAATACATAAGGCTGTGAAGATCAACGCCGGTCTGATGGGGATATACGATTAGCTAAGCTATCTGGAATTTACAAAGCTAAAGTGTAAAAATCATTTCCTACAGGTTAAAAGAGGCCTGCTTCACTAGGTATATCCAAAACAGACAAGCAACTCAAGATAAAGCACCCAAGCATCAAACACCGAGGAAGAATTAATTAAAGACAATCACTTAAAGACCAACGATTACCTATGGAGCAGTTGTCTGGTGGAGGAGGACGGAGCGGACATCGTCGGTGGGGCTCCTCACGACTCTCCAGCGACAGGCCCTGTTGGGAATCACGGGAGCTATGAACAGCACGGGAACCGCATCCATGGAGGCCAACGTGGGTCTCCTTCCGCTGGAACTATTTATAAGGGCGGAGGCAATGGCTGCGATACTGAGGCTGAAGGCCAATGACGTATGGTGTTCTAATAAGGTTATAGGGAGCCATTACAGATATCACAGGAACTATACTGGAAAAGCCGATATTTCAAATGCCGGTGGACAGTATGGCACCTGAAATTATGTTTACAGCTAAGCTTAACATACTTATACCGACCAGGGAACAGGCAAAAAGTCGCTTGATCGATTGTGGTGCCGGCACCTGGTACACTGATGGATCACAATCTAGTCAGGGGGCAGGTGCAGGCATATGCGGAATGTGCCCTAGAAGGAAGATATCGATATGTCTGGGGAAACATACTACGGTTTTCCAGGCCGAATTGTTAGCAGTCGCAGCCTGCGCCGATGAAATTCGGGAAGCCGGCTGCGCAAGCAAAAAAATTAACATAATGACTGATAGTCAGGCGGCTATTAAAGCCATTATGAACCCATCTACCAGGTCTAAGCTGGTGAAATATTGTAAACAGGTCCTCAATAACCTGGCACAAGACAATACAGTGTCGCTGATATGGGTGCCAGGGCATGAGGGAATTAAAGGCAATGGGATAAACCGATAAGCCGATAAACTGGCCAAAGAAGGTACTAATAGGAACTTCATAGGACCAGAACCTGTATGTGGAATCACTAAGGATTCCGCTAAAAGGGAGATCTGCTTATGGATAGAAAAAGAACATAAAAATAAATGGAGGTTAACGGAAGGTCAACTCCATACCAAAACACTACTAAGGGAGCTGGACGGAAAGTTTTCAGCCAACCTAATTCGTAGTAGCAAAAAAGAAATTAAAATAATTACCGGGTTAATAAACGGACATTGTCCTTTAAGGAAGCATTTGTACAGCATGGACTTGGTTAGCGAGCCCTGGTGTAGAAGATGTGAAAAACAGGAGGAAACTAGCCTTCATGTAATATGCACGTGTGAGGAACTGAAGGAACTCAGACAGAAATATTTCGGGAGAGATCTATTGGATCCTTCGAGTGTATTCAAACTTCCCCTGAGGAGGATAGTGGCTTTTATCGAGGACACAAGACTAACAGAGTGGAACTGAGAGATCTATTGGGGATAGTACAAAGAGCAGTGTGCTCAAGTGCCTGGACGTGGTGGCGTCCAACCCAAAACAGAGAAGAAGAAGAAGAAATAACTAAAAATATAAAATTAAACTAAAGCTACCTCAAAATAATGTGTGAAATGTTCAAATTATGATCTGCAACTGTAGTAATTAAACAGATTAATCTTTAAAAGTAAATCCAATTCTAAAAAAAAACAAATGCTTCTAAAATCGAATTATACGAACTATATATATACAGGTGAATCATTATGTCCGTGACTTTTTGAATGAAAGTTAGTTTTTTCGGCAAAAAAATTTTAATTTCTCAACATAGTCTCCTTTGAGCTCAATACACTTAGTTCAATGTTTCTTTAGTTTTTTATTAATTTCCCTTTCAAATAATAAGATTTATCGAGGTTCTCAAAATAAGCGTTTGTTTGAGGAATGATTGCATCGCCAAATCTCTTTCCACCCAGCCATTTCTTCAGGAAATAGCCCAAAAACAGGAAATAGTCCGGAGAAAGAATATGATGAATGAGAGAGCAATTGGTAGCCCAAATCATGAAATTACGCCATGGCGACTACGCACGTATGCACCCGTGCATTGTCTTGATGGAAGAGCACTTTTTGCCTGACCAAATACCGTTGCTTTTTCTTCAAATCGCCGTTTAACCGGCCCAATAGGTTGTCGATGTGAATTATGCCGCGCTAGTCCCAAAAAAACTGTCGCCGTGACCTTGTTGGCCGACAAACACACCTTGGTCTTCTCCGGTGCCGATTCGCCTCACAAGAAAATGTTTAGCGATGTCAAATCTGGAGACCTAGGAGGCCATTGAATTCTATCAGCGCTTAAGAGGCAGTTAGGAAATGTTTCATTTAAAAACGTTTTTACTATTCTTGCAGCGTGTGCAGGACAATTGTCCTGCTAAAAACATACATTATTGAAATTGATATTAAGAGCACGAACAACAGGTGTAATGAAAACAATGAACATATTTAAATATTTGTGCGTCGTTAAATTGCCATTAATAAAAAAATGGTTCAATGATGCAACCACCCAAAATACCGGACTACACGTTCAATTTTCTGGGGTACTGTGCTCGTAAAGGCAAGAAAATGCATTTATTGCTGACTGACCAATAATTCGTGACTGAGGTTATGTTGCCCATGTAAAAAAAAAGGAGATTCATCTCTAAATAAAATATTACTTATAAAATTATTATTTTCCATCGTCATTTGCATCATTTCTTGACAAAATGCTAAGCGCTTTATGTTCTCAGGAAAAATTTTTTGCCCTATTGATATTTTGTAACTTTTATAGTCGTATCTTTTCGAAATATTTTGTACTGTTCGTGAACTAAAACCCACTTCTCCGGATATTTGACCGGGATGAGCACAGTTCATTTCTTTGAAACTACACTACATACATGGTGATCTTTCCTTATTCCTACTATCTCTTCCTTAGTACACAACATAAAAAATATTTTAAAATAAAAGAGAAATAATAAGAAAGCCAATTAAAACTATTAATGAATAGAAAAAAAAACAGTATATACTACATCCGCCAAAAACGAACATCAAGACCGACCTTCCTTAGCTAGCAATTACTAAGTCAGCATACGTGTAATACATAACTCTCACTTTTATTTATGCCACTATTATAGCTGGAGAATATTGCAACGGTTCATATGTTGAACTTACTGCATATGAGAATTAATGACTATTAAAATATCATTTTACATGCAATTGTCGCCTAATATCGGGTCTGTTTAATACTGAAGCTGACGTCTGTCAAATTTTGAAAATTTCATTGTTTTGTATTTGCCATACTGAGAATTATAATTATTGTCAATTGGTGTTTAACATCTTTTGCCAGCGGCGGTACTAGACCAAATGTAGACGTCGGCGATATCAGCTTTGCGAGGCCGCTTTCATTTCCCAGTCAGAAAGAAAACGATAAATAGATTGAGACTGATGTATGAGTTTTAACTTTCATAGTGTTGCCAGACCACTCTCCGACTCTGAATAAATACTACTCACGCGTACGGAAATATATACTAATAACTAAACTTTTAATAACATTGTTAAACTTTTTTGCGATGCCCCATGAGGCGCGAGACCGTCGGCAGTCGCCGACGCCTTGCGCCGCCACTGTTTGCCCTAGTCGTACATGCCTGATTTCCCTTAGCTTTTATAATTCATATTTTTGGTTTAGAACGAGGCACTATCTATCCCATTTTCTTAAATAACTGTAATTAGTAAATTTTGGGAACAAACATTTCGAAAAGGAAGGGTATTGCGTTTGATTTAATAAATTTTTATATTTACGTCAAAAGTGATTACCATATAGGACGCTAATGTTAATTGTAGCGGTCGAAGTCAGGTACAGTAGTGCTAACTTAACCAAAATTTGACACAAACTGTCAGCTTCAGTATTAAACGGACACCCGATAATATTACGTTAATTACTACAATTCGACAAACTAAGTTTGTATGTACCAGCATGCAGAAGGTAACACGTCGCGACGTCAACCTTCCTGGTTGTTAGGATAAATGAAAAATTCGTGAAAGTCGCATCTATCCCGGAACGTGAAGATGCATTTTGTTCTTGTTAGCACTCGTCAGTAGTACACGATATCCTGGACACAAAGATGGCTTCCTTTTCTATACGCGTGTATAGCAAGCGCCAATTAAGTTGGCGCGAGGAGGGGGAGCGCAGAAGCCGTTTTTAAAAACGTCCACCCCCACTACTCAAGTAACTGTCAGAATACAGACGTCATTGACGTTTGACGGAACATAATGTCTTTGCTAGGGGATCATAAAGTGATACCCGCTCAGAGGTTAGAATTATCTGACATTTGATGTAAAACCAAATACAAATCTCCCCACTACTTTTTATCCTGCGCGAACCCCTCCTCGCGCCAACTTAATTGGCGTTTGATAGAGCTGAGGATGTTTGCGGTATAACCATGGTTATATCATGTAACCATAGTAAATTACTATCGTTATATGATATAACCATGGTTAACCATGTTTCATATATATATAATATATATATGAAACATGTTGGACTTAGTGCATATGAGAATTAATGATTATTAAAATCTCATATTATATGCAATTGTCGCCTAATGTGTTACGTTAATTACTACAATTTGACAAACTAAGTTTGTACCAATATGCAGAATGCAACACATCGCGACGTCAACCTTTCTGGTTGTTAGAATAAATGAAAAAATAATTGAAAGTCACATGAATCTAATAAGAACAAAATGCATCTGTACGTTCCAAGATAGATGTGACTTTCACGAATTTTTCAACAATGCATGTGTAATTTTAACGGTCGCTTTTCTATAATATTTTCCAGTCCAGTATATGAAATTGCATTTTGACAAAAAAATACAATGCAAATCCTGCCTCATCGTTTACTACAGAACATAACAGAACGTAATTAAACTACGACAAACTACATATACACATATATAAATAAGTAATACTTACAACTTTCAAGAACTTTCTTAGTAAATGAACTGCATTTTCAAAACCTAGATCGTCCTTTATTACAATGTTTGCACAGTAGTCAAATAAAGTATTGTTATAATAAAACGGTGTTTTGGCACTATACCTTTGGGTTAATTTGGAAATTGAAGTTTCTAAGTTATCATACGACACAGAATTACCTGATATAAATAAAGATTTGATGGCTTTGTTTAGTAATGGTTCAAAAATTATGTTTGGTTTGAAATCGCATATAGACCATATAATGCTTATACTAGTTTTTTCATTAAACACTTTTGTCTTCATTAAAGAGTTTATTATAGCCATAACTGATTCTTCGCTTATAATAGGATTCTTCGATACATAATGCAAATGTTCAGCTAAATGCTCTGTGTTAGTACGATCTAGTTTTATAGGCAGTTGAATGTCATAAACCATAGGTAAAGCGATTTTAAGAGCTTCTACTAAAGGACATGCTTTAGCTTTCGATAATATAAAATCTGTAAACATGATTTGTTGCAAGGACATCGTATTTATATCGTGTCTTATCAGCTGCAATAAAATTTGGTAGATTCTGCTACTTGAAGGAACTCCAAGGAAGGATATTACTTTTAATGCTTCAAGTGTTTGACTGAGATCTAAAGCGCCAGCTTGATATCTAAGTTGATTGCATATCGTTTCGAAGTCAGGATGTTTTAAAATATTCGACGATGATGTTTCAGAACTACAAAACAAAATAAGCACATAAGGACATAAAACATTAATAATTGTTTAAAAAAGTAACACTAAAATAGCGGATGGTCCATCGGGTACGCCAGATTTAAATTTCTTAATATTTTTTTTTATATTAAGTTGACAACACTACTATTTGACATTTGTCATCTGTAGTTCTTGAGATTATTAAAAATGGTTCGCTATACCAAAAATAACGTATTGGTTAAAACAAATCAGTTTTGCAGGGCCTGTTGCAGAGCTTGCAATTACTGGTATCCATAATTCACTTAATGAGTCCACCATTTAAATCTCGTATTAATTAAAAAAAAATCAGGAAACTGATTCGATTATGGACAAACAAACTCTATCACGTTCTCGTTTAGTGCGGTCGGCCGAAAACATGGAGTCATCAACACGTCATCGTGCTCAACAATTGAACATTGGCAAAATCAGTTCGCAACAAATTCTGACTAAAGACCTTTACCTCCGTGCCTACAAAGTTCAATTCACTTAGGAGCTCAAGCCACGAAACCAGCCATTTGCAACGGAGACAATTTCCTAAATGGGTGATGGAAAACTAAATAGTGAATGACATTTTTTTTTAAATATCACGATATCGAACTTTTAGTGCGATCAATTAGACAAAATAGACCTCAAAGAAATGTGGTTTTAACAGGATGATGCCACATGTCGTAGAGCAATAGAAACAAACCATTGATTTGTTAAAACGACGACCTGGTCCTGTAATTTTCAGAAATGCTGACGTTAGTTGGTCACTCGCAATTTTTTCCTCTGAGGTTTTGTAAAGTCTAAATTATTTGCTAACAAAGCATAAACAATTGCGTTATCGGTGAAATTGAGCCAACTAATTTTGAAAAACTTCGAAAATTTTATAAAAAGGTCAGGGGATGCCAGTAGAGCATCAGCGGCCAGCCATTTGGCCGACCTCATATTCCATAATTCCATAAAAATCGATAAAAAGTACTCAATTAAATAATAATTTACTGTGTTTCATTTTAAAATTAAATCGACCACACCTGACGGGCCACCTTTTAATAGCATATTACAGAATCATTCCAAAACTAAAGAATAAACTTTAAAAAAACTAAATATATTCCTGGAATTCCAAATAAATAAATATATAAATTCTATGAAATATAAACAGATACAAAATAAATATTATTGTTGCAGCTTATTGGTATTTTTCATGAAAGAATTTAACTGAAAAAAAATTTTCAACTCAAGTATACCTAATTCAAAAATATTTAAAGTACGAAGTTATTATTGCTTCTGGGATTCCGGGGAATCCTAGAAGCTGTTCCCAGAAGAAGAATCCCTGTTCTTGAACTATAGGATGTTTCAATGTCATGTTGTTAAAAACTTATACTTGTTTTTAACAATTATGTTGATAATGATGATATTGATGATGATGGTGAGAATGATAATCCTTTATTGTCCAACATAAATTTGAGAACTTTAGAAGTTGCATTATATTACATTATACATACCTAGGTACATTTTAAGTTTCTTTTTGAATCATATTAATTATTAGCTAATTTATGTATACCAAATAAAGATGGATTTCCAAATTATTCTCCGGAATAGTCAATATATAAAAGTACAAATAAATAAAAACGAATGATTAAGAGAATGAAAGTTGAATTTGGATTATAAAATGCACAGGGCTATCACATTTCACGGTTAATAATCTATAGAGTAACGCACACTCCATTAGTATCTTAGTTTCGTTTTGTATAGATTTCTCTTACAGGTTATACTCTCCAAACCAGTCCACATAATCAAACAGGTCTGGATTATCCGCCATCCAAGTTTCTTAGCCAAACATGTGGTTTTGCCTTTAAGAGCTTACTGTTATACGCGATTTTCTTTTACATTCGATTTTAGTTCACCTCTATATTTTTAAAACTAAAGGTTTTTCGTCGACTGTTCTAAAACCAGCTAATGCTTATTTATGACCAGATTTGATAGGTGAAAAGCGCAATCCGTTGCGAGGCTTGGTTTTCCAGTTACGTTCGAAAAACGAAATTTTCCAAAACTCGAACACCACTTTTGCTAAACGTTTGCAAAAAAGGGTTGCGCTATAGGCTAAACGTTTAGTGCTACCTATACATCATTTATACTTGTTTCCATTCCCTCAACGAGGGGTTTAATTTCTCGTAATTTTCATGCCAATCTGATAAGAAATGGGGGAGTTATGGCTGCTATTTGCGATTTCTTTTTAAATTTAAACACCAGCTGACACGTTTTGATGCACTAAATCGATTGGTGAAAACTGCAATCCGATGAAAGATTCGGTTCCCCAATTACATCCGAAAAACGGAATTTGTCAAAATGAGAACGTGACTTTTGCGAAACTTAGGCTAGGCAATACACAGGGCAGTTCAGGACAGTACAGAGCAGGTCAGCACAGGATAAACAAACGGACGAACCTGGACGCGCCTATGTCGCCAGTATACAGGGGATTAGGAATCTGTACTGAGCTGAATTGCATCACCTGTGTTACGCTAGACGTATACTGACACACAGGGCAGTTCAGGACAGTACAGAGCAATTCAGCACAGGATAAGAAAACGAACGAACCTGGACTCGCCTATCTCGCCAGTATACAGGAGAATTAGGAATTACATATGCTACAAATATCTGTACCGAGCTGACCGCGTCACCTGTGTCTCACTATACACTCAGCCTTAGGGTTGCTCTAGGGGACAAACGGTTAGCTCTATCTATACATACACAATTTATACGCGTCTAAATTCATTCGAGGAGAGCTTTAATTTGCCACAATTTTTACACCAATCGTATAAGAAATGGCGATGTTGTGATTGTTATTCGCGATTTTTTTTTAAATTGGATTTCTCGAATTTTCTCTCGAATTCCGAATTGATTCATATTTAATTCAGAGATCAGCACTCAGATGTACATTTCAGACACGGACTTAAATGAATAATGTAATTCGAAATTGGGCACATACATAATACAATAATATGCGACAAGCTGTACATTGTAAAGGATGTTTTTTATAGAGGTATAAAACTTTAAGTCGGCAAGACTTTTTTAACTGGCGCCCATTTTGTCAGCTGTCAAGTGATTTATGTTTAGTTTGGTTTGGCATTTCAACATGAATAGACTGACGCCTGAACAACGCTTCCAAATTGTGCAAATTTATTTTGAAAATCATGGTTCTGTTCGAAATACGTATCGCGCACTACGTCCATTTTACGTTTACTCTAAATGATAATACGCATCCACAGAGACGTCGTACAGTGCGTACAGAAGAAGTCATTGCTGCTGTAGAGCGTAGCGCAGAGGGAGATCCGTCAGAACGTTACAGTCAATGGTGACCGCTATAGAGCCATGATTACTGACTTTTTCGTTCATCAATTGAACAACCATGGTGTACAGGAGCTGTGGTTTCAACAAGACGGCGCAACATGTCACACAGCTAGTGCCACAATTGATTTATTGAAGGAAACGTTTGGTAACCGCATAGTTTCACGTTTCGGACCCGTGAATTGGCCTCCAAGATCGTGCGATTTAACGCCGCTAGACTATTTTCTGTGGGGATATGTGAAGTCGCTAGTCTACGCCGATAAGCCCGAAACGATTGACCACTTGGAGGACAACATTCGCCGCGTTATTGCCGATATACGGCCACAAATGTTGGAAAAAGTCATCGAAAATTGGACCTCCAGATTAGACTACGTCCGAGCCAGCCGTGGTGGTCATATGCCAGAAGTCATATTTAAATTATAATGCCAGAAGATTATCTTTCGAATAAAGTAAATTTCATGTCAATTTAAAAAATTCATCTTTGTTTTATTCCATTTCAAAGTTCTATACCTCTATAAAAAACACACTTTATATGTAATGTTGTAATCTACATATTATACGAATTTGCCCAACTCGGGTTTGTCAACGCGACGCAGCTGGCTTCCCTCTCCTCGCTGTGGATAACTATTTTTACAAGTTACGATATGTATGTATAAAAGTAGTTGTATGTATTACGCCGCAAGTATTTTTGTTAAATCGTAAGCGCCGTTTGTAGCAGGCCTATTTATTGTTTAGTTTTATTAGTTACTTGAGTCCTATTACGTAAATATGCCCCGTCATCATCCGTCGCGAGATGCTGTTGAAAGGTGGATAAGAGATTTGCCTGCTAAGAGGTAGCAACGTAATACTGTCGTGGCGAGTGTAAACCCGCATAGTAAAACATGTATCGTCGGATACACATAAAGCACGTATTGCTGGCATTTCAACTGCTTGTGAACGAACGGCAGAAAGCATGTAATTCGGATGTCTTTAAAATGGTAATAACGTGTAACATTCCATGGAATACGGTGAATCATCTTGAATTTACTCACTTATTACAAAATTGTGTTAACGGGAAATATACTGACTTGCATGTAGCCGCGGAATCCACATTGTGAAAATATAATATGTACGATGAAATTATGACTTCAATTGTCAATCACATAAATAATAAACATATTTAGGTGGCAGTAGATGAAACTAGTGACGTTAAAGGACGCAATATTGCAAATGTTTTAGTTGGGGTATGGACAAACACACGACAATATAGACACATCTACATGCATCTAAGAGAATCCAAACAACTAATGCAGAATTTCTAAAACGTAATCTAACTTCGTGTTTGGGATCGCTATGGGGTGAAAAGAACGATATAAATGAAGAAAAACTGTAACAGATGAAGCTGCATATGTGAAGGTAGCTAGTTGACTCTTACAACAAACATAGAGTAGTATGACGTATATTGCATGTTTGGCACATGATCTTCATAGAGTATCAGAGCAAGTCAGAAAATGCTACCCGAATGCAGATAAATTGATATCTTCTGTCAAGAAAGTTTTTGTGAAGGCACCTACACGCAAGAATTTATTTTGTGAAAAACTGACACATATGGCATTACCACCAGAACTTGTTACAACGCGGTGGAGTACATGGATACAAGCAGCATCCTATTAGCAGGATCCGAATGATGTATCTATTTTACACGCTCAACAATTTATGGACCCAACTGTTCAGGTAGATTTAGCCAATATTCATGAAGATTATTCCAGAATACCTGTAGCCATCCGCCATCTACAAATTACTCCGACCAACCTACAATATTCTACCATATGATCAAATAAATTTACGCTCTAGTTAGCCATGCAATTATTTATTCAAAATATCATGTTGGTAGTGACAAATAAAATATGTACATCTGTCATTATGTGTACCTACTGTATTCGTTTATTGACACTTAAAAATGTTTGCAATAAATTATAAAGTTTTCATCATCGAATCATACTTTAGAAATAATATAGATAATAAAATTAGAAAATAAAGAATGGTAGTGAACGAGCTCACTTTGAAGATTGATTGTAGCTGTTTTTTTTTTTTTGTTACTAAACTTGATATTTTTTCAACTGAAACGTTTGTATTGTTACACTCGCGTATAACCAAATAATTCAGTTTAAAAAAAACATCGCTTTTAATTGTACGCGCCTTGGTTTTTTTTAAACACTCAGTATATACAGCCTTCCAGTTGCATTCCTTAAAGAGAAAGTTCGACCGTCACCACATCTGCGCGACCGTGATTCTACGAAAAGCTACCTACCCTCCGTTTAACCGCGAAAACTTTCCGTTGTTAGATGCCTATGAATTAGCGTGGGTTTTTTATTCATCATGAGATTACTCGCCTTCTAATTAATATTCAGTTATAAGCAAGGTACGAGTCTTTCAGATACATTAATCCCATTCTTCTGTAAAAATCTCATACGTCTAGATTATAGCTGAAGCAAGATATTTGATAGTATGTCTAGAGTGATTTTCCCGCCATTTTCAATAACGTGGTAAATTGTCGTTATTAATCCAGATATCAAACGACACCCGTATGCTAATGTACATAGGGTTATTCAAAAATCATCTAGACACATTTTCTTTGGTGAAACTACGTTCCCCGGCATTAATAATTAATCGTTTCACCTGGGCATGCCTAACTTCGTTATAAATACTCCGAATTGCCTACTATGAGATATCATTCGAATCCATTTTTTATCGCCGATCTCGCGAATATATCTCTATTAATCGATATCTCAATCCCGCGAGCGTATCATGATTTTTATCAATTCTGACTCTTTTTGCACCCCTCCCTTTTAGGTCACGGTCAGTAAAAAGACCCATACCCCTCGCGGTGATATATAAACCTCAGCATCCACCTACTCGATCTTATCTCTCCAGTGCTCCGAATTTACTAGTTCAGTGCTTGTTCTGTGTTTTCTCTAAAAACACTATCAACGTTTCCTGTGCCCCATCACAAGAAGCCCGTAGCAGACAATTACAAGCTAAGTACCCTTTTACTTTCTCTAGTTATTTGTTTGTTTCTCAATTTCGTTATTTATCCCTAATTAAATAACTCAACGGAGGTGACCCTTTCACTAAGTTTAACGTATCTGTGTATGTTGATTTTAAACGGAAATTAACCATACACGTGGCGAATCGTAATTATTATTTGTTGTATTTGTTATGTTTATTTATAATCAGTGTAGTGTGGAATATTTTTGTGTTACTATTAAATAAAGCGCTTAAGGACACTCTGCTCTTTTATTACTTATTTAATTAATACGAATTTTGTTGCGGCCTGCAAATACGAATATTTATTCTACCCCGACGCCGCCGGTTTCGTGTAGCAACCACCATTGTACAATACTATTATCATTACTTTTATTATTTTGATTATCATTTATCATCGCCCTAATCCTAGCCGGAATCGCAACATACAGGGCGGTAATAGTATGTATATAAACGCGGACAAAAAAACTGTCCGACTCAAATTGACGTTTGAGATGTGAGTAGATTTCTT